>BSYO01000017.1:3904922-4504922 GCA_033239525.1 Nepenthes gracilis | reverse complement strand
TATGATGATAAATTCCAACGCCTAGCCAAAGAACGGCTAAGATGACCGCCCGGGGCAATGAGGCCATCAACTTATCCATACGGCGTTTGATATCCGAGCGCATATATGGGAAGTGTCTGAGGGACAAATTTCTCAAAGATACGGTTATTACGTTCTCTCCAAATATAGTAGACAGAGCGCCCAGAGAGAGACGTTTGAGACAAAGCAGCTAGGTTCCTGCCTTTCCGGATGTGGGCAGCCCAGGATGACGTTTGTGACCGGTTGAGTAAGGCCAATGAATACCGGCATTCCGTTGGATGGTGGTCCCACAGACTGGGAATACGGACGGGAGAAGAAAAGATGGTCACGATTTTCATCATCCGAGTCACATAGAGTGCAAGCAAGGGATAGATTTGGGACGCCGTGAATACGGTCGGATGTGTTAAGTCTTCCTTTGATGGCCAACCAAAGGGTAAAAGCATGGGCAGGAATATGGAAAGGGCCCCAAACTAATTTGGTCCAAGATAGTTTCGACTGGGGGGGTGAAAAAGGCGGTAGGCAGATTTAGTTGAAAAAATACCCTTTTGGCATCCAATCCATCTCGGGAATCTTTTCGCTCGGCATTAGGGAGATAATGGGGCATGTTTTCGGCAATGCTAGAAACCTCTCGATCAAAAGGGTTAGGCCATGCCCAATGGTCATTTCTTATGATCCGAGACACCTTGGCGTCCTCGAATAACCCGGTGATTATCATCGAATGCGGTCGGTGCACACGATGAGGGGGCCTCGAGGATGCCATAGGTCATGCCAGATAAAAGTGTCCATGCCATCGCCAATGATCTTGGAGGTGTGAGCGCACATGACCGGGCGAAGGTACATGATTTTCTTCCAGCTCCAGGGAGCAGATTTTGGGACTTTGAGAGTCCAAATACACCAATCCTTGATTCTATTCTTATGTACCCAAGAAGACCAAGCTGAATCAGGATCTTTAGATAGGATGCGCCAAAGGAGTTTACAGATGAGGGCTTTATTTTGAGCCTGTAGATTCTTGAAACCCAGCCCACCTTCGCTCTTAGGGTAGCAGATATCCGCCCAGGCCACTTTTGCATTTGTCTTACCTTCCGAAGATCCATTCCATAGAAATCGCCTCATGATGTAGTCGATCCGATTTAGAATGGATTTGGGAAGGATGAAGATCGAGCCCGATGAGGTGTACGGATGATAGAATCAGGCAACCAATTGTAAGCGACCTCCAAATGAGAGCCACCTATTCTTCCAAGATTTAATGCGCCGGTGATTTTCTCGGTAAGGTACGGCGATCACGGATCGACAACCCGGTAGAAATCGGAGAACGCCAAGGTATTTGATGGGGAGAGAACCCCACTTTGAAGCGCAAAACATCACCAATATCCTGGATCAAATCGGGGTCTTTAGAGCAAATGAAGGACTCACTCTTATTTGTGTTTGCCGACAGGCCGGAGAGCCAATGGAATTCCTCAAGGCATTCCTTGAGAATCCTAATGGTGCTTCACGTCAGACATGAGAGAAAAGGAGTAGGTCATCTACAAAGGCCAAGATGACCGTTTGGGTCGCTTCACACTTCCAATGAAATGTGAAATTCTTGTTCCTTCGAGCCTTAAAGTCAATGATACCATTCAGCACCTCCATCGCCAAGACAAAGAGGTAAGGAGATATTGGATCACCTTGGCGAAGCCCCTTACCCCTTTGGAAGAAACCAACCGCTTCCCATTAATATTAATCGAGTACGAGGGGGTGGTAATACATTGCCTGATCCAATTTATCATTTTAGGTGGGAAATTCATGATGGTCGGGATGGATATGATGAAATCGAAACGAGTCATAGGCTTTCATAAGGTCAATTTTCAATGTACGGCGAAGGCCCATGACCCGGATGGTACTTGTGGAGGAGTTCTTGGGCCAAGAATATTGTCACCGATTTGGCGACCGCCACAAAAGCCGTCCTGCACTTATCAACCAGATAAGGTAACGTCATCTTTAACCGATTGGCAATACTTTTGAGATAACTTTATAGATGACATTACAAATAGAAATGGGGCGGTAGTCGAGACCAACCGGGGACTCTGAATCTTGGGGATCGGACTAATGATTGTAGAGTTCATTTGTTTGAGGAGCAAACCATGATTGAAGAAGTCACGGATGGCTTCACAAAACAAGTGGACCCACAATATCCCATGCTTCCTTAAAGAAATGAGCACTAAACCCATCGGGGCCCGGGCTCTATAGTCACCAATGGAAAATATAGTCCTTCGGATCTCATCATCATTTACAGTGGGCCTGAAGATCCATGAGTGATTCGGGCCGCAGTGGAGGATGAAAGGGCGGATGCGCTCCATGCTAAGCGAACCAAACGTGCGACCGGTCCCAAGAGTCTTACTAAAGTGGTCCACAATCAGAATTTTGACATTTTCAATACCCTTGGTAGGATTCCCGTCATGATCAAGAAGCGAGATGATCCAATTCTTATTATTATTTTCGTTATGATCTTAAAAAGTATTTATTACACTGATCCCCTTCTTTGAGCCACCTTATTTTAGCTTTTTGCTTAGTAAGGTCGGCTTCCTTTGCCAGCGCATCATGGTAAGCATCTTTGCATCTGCGTTCTTCAAGATGACGAACCAGGTTAGGAGGGTTTTGACCCTTGATCTCCTCAAGCTTTTTCCTCCAGTGGACAGCCTCCTCATGGACATCACCCTCGAGGACATTAAGCTTTTTCAAAGCCTTTTTCACCAACTTGAGACGAGCTATAAGCCTGAACATCGGGTATCCATTGGTGACATCTGACCAAGCATCTGCCACCAAAGGGAGAAACTTTGGGGATTTGGCGAGAAAATTATTGAACCGGAACATCCCGCATTTACTGGGGGAAAACCCAGAGGTGAGAAGAATACAAGGCGAATGATCAGAAAGCCTAGGAGGGGGAAAGAGGGCCTTAGCCCGTCTGAATTTGTCGAACCAATGTCCATTCGCGACTACACGATCAAGCTTTCGGAATATGCGGAGGGAAGAGTCGCGGCCATCATTCCAGGTATAGTGCATACCTTCATGGCACACATCATCGAGATCGCAGTCTCTAAGGCAGTAATCCAGATCCAGCGAGCTTTTGCTATGCCAAATACCACCCAAAGCCTCGAAGGGGATCTCGATTGCGTTGAAATCCCCAAGAGCAGCCCACGAGATTGCCCGGATGATTGGACATCATCTGAAGACTATTCCAAAGGAGTCTACGAGAGATTTCGGAGTTAGCACCATAGATAAAAGACAGCAGGCATCAGGTATTCTCCTCAAGGGAGAGTACATCAAGATGAAGGACCTGCTCCTCCGAGGCGAGGACGTTGCATGAAACCAGGGTTGGATCCCAGCCCACCCAAATCCGACCGTTCGGGGACGCAGAGTAGTTCATGACCCAAGACCAATTCGGTCTGATTCTGGTGGAGACAGACATAGAGTTCCTTTCCGCAACCTTAGTTTCCACCAAGCCAACAATACTACACCTATGGGAGTTAATGAGATTGGCGACTTCATGGGCTTTTACAGACCCATTAACGCCCCTCACGTTCCAGCAAGCAATGCTAGTCATGACAAGTGGTTAAGGTTGGGGGGTGATTTTTAATCCCCCGAGATTTTTTACTTCTACGAGAGGAAAAACGCTCTCCACTTTTGGGGGGAGGACCATCACACTTCAATCTACCAGGAGTTTCAGCTGGTGGCAAACCATGAATGGTGACTAGTGGAACCACTGGTATGACAGGTGGGGGATGGTTTATTGGACCAGACGATGACCTGCCGAGACTTATTTTTAGGGAATTGGAAGACTCCGAACAACGGGAGGGATTCCCAGGCCCAGGAGGGGTAGACGATTCTGGAGGCCGGCTAGAATAACCGATGGCGGCAGGACCACGGTGTAGAGGGGGATCGGCCTGGACCACAACGGGCATCGGAATCTGGTCAGAGCTAGAATGACAGGGAAGAGGTTCATTAACATCCACCTGTAAGGCCATAAACGAGTTAGAAGTAGTTATGGCCTTTTGTTCAACCTCAATGGTCTGGGGTCCCACCACTTCTGGCGATTTAGGACGGGGCGACAACTTTGGGAACTGGGAGGAGGAAGAATACCGGGAAGTGACCTTTGCTAGGAACCCAAGAATTTTTAGACGGGTGATTCTTATTCCTATTCTTAGCGGGCGGACTTACGAACCGCCAACACCGTATTCAAATTTGATTTCGCAAAGATGATCAACCGGATGATCGGCACGACCTCTAGCATGAACTCTAATGATTAGGGCGAGGGCATTGATCCCCATTTCAACATAGACCCTCGCATAACCCAAACGTTCAAGTTTTTCGAGCTGGGTCTAAAAATAGGGGTTTGCCAACCCACTTCATAATCGGCTCAAACCCGGCGGGGGTCGAAAGATTCAACCGGGATCCTGTACATGGTGATCAAGTAGGGAATGATTTATGATCCTCACAGGATAAAATCATTTCGGGCCACCATTTTTAAGGAAGAAGGGTGACTAAGAATCATCCATGGCCCATTAGCCGAGGCATTTTTCAAGCATAGGGCGAGAGGAGAAGCGGAAGAAAAAAAACCCCGATTCGTTTCCAGCCACGTGTTGTAGTTCAAATCGTTTCCAAATTTTCTTTGTGATAAGACTAACAACATTAAAATGGACGGGGTCATCTACAAAGTAACCAACAAGGGTAGAACCCCACAAGTCCGACCCCTGTTGGATTACTTCAAGGGGGGATAAAATGAAATTCTCCAAATCGAAGGAGTTCGGAGGGAAGAATTTTAGAGGACACTTACCTCCAATAGCCCTTCTCTCAACCACCGACGCCTTGAAGAGATGCTCGGCGCGAGAAGCCACGATCATTGTTGGGGCAAGCATCGTCAGAAGAGGTGGAACCAATGGTTCTTAGTTTGACCAATCACCGACACCACGCTGGTTTGATCAACCAAGTTAGGGCGAGCAGCAGGAGGACCCGTCGGGTAGTCCATCTTCTCCAGGGATCCAAGGCGACACCCCAAACTCAAGGAAGAGGAGGCAGAGCAAGTTGAGTGACCACCGGCCAATGGATTGAGGATGGGGGCACTCTGAATGCCACTAGAGACGATGTCATGGGGCACCACAGAGCAGGACAGGGCCAACTTGGGGGGGATGACCGAAACCAGCAGGGGAGCCCGAGAGGACGCCTCGAACGGGACACTCGAGGCCACAACAGAGCAACAGGAGGGAGTCAAAGGGGACGGAGTAGGAAGGGGGGCATGGAGGCCAAAAGTTTGGTGGTGATTTGGGAGAAAGGTCTGAGAAACAGGGGGAGGAGAGGGGAGCGCCGAGCGAATCGAAGACGCCACCGAAGGAGACGAAAAAGATCGTCGAAGCTGGCTGACAAGACAGCGACCATCGAGATGCGAAGGAGAAGTGGAGTCTGGTGATGTGGAGCTTGACGGGGAAGAATTGGATTTGGGATGGGGCCGAGCGGCCGAGGAGTTGCGGCGGAGAAAACGAGGGACGAGGGCTTTGGAAGACGGCGATAAGGGACGAGGGAGACATTGTTTGGGGCGGCGAACAGGGAAGAAGGAAGGGTCGACCGGCGCCATGGGCGCCGGCCAAGGTGGATGAGGTCGAAATTCAAAATCGGGCGAAGGAAGGAGATGAAATAGGTTCCAACCTCTCACTCACTTGCTCTCTTTGTGATTACGATCTTGAAAACCATGACCATCTCTTTTCTCTTGCCCATTCTCCTCCTCCATGTGGACCTCTATCCAACGGATCATTGGCATTCAGCCCATGCCCCACCTTGTCCCAAAATATTGATTGGGCTGCTCACATGTGGAAAGGTAAGAATCACATTGCCATTTCCAAGCGGCTCTCTCTGGCGGCCACTATTTATTATATTTGGAGAGAACGTAACAATCGTGTTTTCGAGAAATCCTCCCATCAGGATGCTTCCCAGATCTGCTCCCAGATCTCAAACGTCGTTCGCGACAAACTAAAGGCCTCCTTGCCTGCTAATGGTTGCCCTAACCGCCTGCTGGTTAGGCGTTGGAACCTATAGAAAAAAAAAAAGAGGGGGGGGGTTCTTTTCGATGCATTTGAAGCTGCTGGCCTTCTTGGCCCTGCGGGCTATGCTGTTGGTGGCCCTGCATCGTGGTGGCTTTGGTTGTTTATTTAATAAAAAAAAAAGAGGGATCTCTGCGCCCATAAAAAAAAAAAAAACCAGGTCCGAGTTTTCTACTATGGGTGTTCCGGCTGCATAACTTTCCCCCACTTGTAAATCCTGCTACCCAGTGGTGGGTTTAGTCAGGTTGTTTTTTTTGGAGTCTAACATGGTGTGCTGGGGTGCTTTTCCTACATGAAGTGGCGGTTGTTGGGTTTGCTTGCTTCTGAGGGTGGGAATTGGGTTGAGCTTCTGGCGCTGGGATTATATGCACTCGGCTCTGTTCGATTCTTTGTCCTCTCCTCGGTTGATCTTGATGAAGCGGCCGTTCTTTGTGCCTCTCTATTGGATGAGACCACTGTGTTTGGATGTACTTCTCCGACAGATTATACTGTGGTTGCTATTGTTGGTATGTTGTGGGGTCCGGGCTTGCGAGCGATGGTGTCTGGCTCCCTTGCCTTGAGAAACACATGCTGGCGACTTGATTGGTTGCTGCTTGATGTGAGAGTATAGGGTAATGAGGTCATTCTTGGTTTTTTTGCTGGTGATGCCATCACGGAGGCGTTTCTTTTGCATTTTCTATGTGGAGGGTTGGATTTGGAATTGTTGTTGGTTGTTCGGATTTGTAGCCTGGTGGTTTCCATGAAGGCAATTGGTTTCTGATGGAGCCAATTGTTTTTTTTTGGGAGCATTGGAAACAATCTGGCAGCACTCGGTCCTGCTGGAATCGATGCAGCATTGTTGTACCACTTGCTCTATACTTTTTGGTCTGCTGGTTTACTGGCTCAGAATCTGCCGGTTGTCAGCTTTGATATTTTACAATGCTGTGGATTATCTGAGAAGCTGATCTGCGTTACACTATCTGTAGTCGCTTCTGTTGAAGATGATCTTTAATCTTGATGCTTCTCTGTCTGGCACTCTGAGATGGATCAGCTGTGGATTTTGGAGTAATATGATGACGCTTGATGCCGCTCGCCATGTAGCAACTTGCGATCACGGTTTCTGTCTTGAATGTGGTCGTTGCACGGAGAGTTCTTTGTGCTTGTATAGGTAGCTAATGGGTCGGACTATGTGTTCTCTTTGGCCGATCATTTTTTTTTTTTTGAACTTTGCTGTGACTATTCGTGGTTGATGCTGGCCTTGCTGATGTAGCATCGTTTCATCATCCGGCGGGGTTGGGCCTGCTATGTGGTCATGAATCGAGCCGGATGGCTCCTGGAGGTCCTGGGCCGAAATTGTCCTGATGAACTGTCTCTGTGGCTGGTTCATCGGTGTCGGTTGGCGGCCTTGCTGATCGTTATGAGGGGTTGTGGTTGTTGGATTTGATGAAGATGAACCTCTGCTCAATTCTGAAATTCCTCCATTGGATGCGAGCCGTTCTTTGGTGATGGGGAGGTGGAAGAGGCTGGGACGCCTATTGCCTCTGTTTTCTTGACATTTTCTCTTGATGCACAATTTCTACCTCGACTATGAAGTAGTGCATGTGTTTTGTTTGCTGGAATGTGATTTTTTTTGCTGTGGCTTGGTATGTCTGGTGTTCGTTTTGCCTTGAGAATGGCTGATGTGCTGATTATCCTCCTGGGTGCGCGTGGCTGTTTTTGACTGCCCCGATGCAAATGAAGGGCTGATATGCTTGCTCTCCCATGGTGACTTGCTGCCCGGTCAGTGGATTACGCTCCTGTGCTGATGTGGATCCATGATGGTTTGAAGTGTCGTCTTCGATGTATTAGGCGATGATCACACCGATCATACAAGTGTGAAAATGATGTCATTCCCATTTTCTGATTTTGTGGTTGACTTCTAAATGTTTTTTTTCTTTTGATATACCAGTTGCTCGGGGAATGCCTTAGCACTTTTTGTTTTACCTCTAAGTTCAATACTTGGAGCTAAAACATTTAGTCTGTAAATTTTTTCTCCCATTAATCCAAAATTCTTACTTACGAAAAAAAAGTCTTTATTTGTTAGTTGTATGAGTGGTAGGGAACTTACCAAAAAAAAAAAGTGAGTGGTAGGGCGATTTGGGAGAAGTTCTCCACAAATCATCTATAATATCCGGCCAAGCCTAAGAAGCTCCGTACTTCAGTCACGGAGGTTGGCCGGTTCCATTTTACCACTGCTTCCACTTTCTTAGGGTCGACGGAAATCCCTTCTTTGGAGATGACGTGACCAAGAAATCACATTTCCTCTAACCAAAATTTGTATTTCTTTAATTTGGCGAACAGCTGATGTTCCCTAAGGATCCGGAGCGTAGTCCGTAATTGCTCCTCATATTTCTCATAGCTCTTTGAATAAACAAGGATGTCATCAATAAAGACTATCACAAACTTGTACAAGTAGGGTTGAAAAGTTCGGTTCATCAAGTCCATAAATGCGGTTGGAGCATTAGTTAACCCAAAAGGCATCACTGCCAACTCATAGTGCCCATATCTAGTCCGGAACGTAGTCTTTGCTATATCATCCTTTCTGATCCGAAGTTGATGATATCTGGATCTAAGGTCGATCTTAGAGAATACACAAGCTCCTTGTAATTGATCAAGGAGGTCATCAATCCTTGGCAAAGGATATTTGTTCTTAGTGGTAATTTTATTCAGCTCCCGATAATCCACGCATAACCTCAAGGTCCCGTCCTTCTTTCTTACAAACAGGACCGGTGCGCCCCATGGTGACATACTCGGCCGAATGAAACCCTTATCTAACAACTCTTGCAGTTGCTGCTTTAACTCCTTAAGTTCAGCCGGCACCATTCCATATGGTGCTTTGGATATTGGTGCTGATCCTGGTACCAATTCTATTTCAAATTTCAACTCCCGCTTGGGTGGCAGCCCAGGTAGCTCATCAAGAAATAGGTCTTTGAACTCCCGTACCACAAGAATCTCTTTGGCCAGAGTCCATTGACCTTTAGTAGTCACACTAGTGAAGGCTAGGTAAGCTTGGCACCCGTCACCAATCAAGTGCCGGGCATGGAGGGCCAAAATGAAGCAATATGCTTCTTTACGCCTGACTCCTTGAATATAGAAGGGCTTGTTTCCAAGGATGGCAAAATGCACTCTTTTTCAAAAACAATCAATGATGGCATGATACCTTGCTAACTAATCCATTCCCAAGATTGCATCGAAGCCTTTCATTTCCAGCAAAACCAGATTAACAGGCATCATGCATTCATTTGATTCTATCAAACACTCTGAATATACCACATTTAAAATTACAGATGACCTTGTGGGTGAGGCGACCATCAATGGGCAGCTAAGAACTTGAGGGAGGGTCGTAAGATACTTCGCAAATTCATGGGAGACAAATGAGTGGGTAAATCCTAAGTCAAAAAGCGCATGACTAGAAGTGCCACGATAGAAAGTGTACCTTCCACAACCTCCGTAGAGGTTTCAGCCTCCTTTGCAGAAACTGCAAACACCTTAGCTGGAATGGGAGACTTAGATCCTAGGGTTTGTTTAGTGAGTGGGAAATTCTTGATCATGTGCCCAGCCTGGCCACAGTTATAGCAAACCCCCCAGTTTCTTATTGCACGGCTTCCCTTCATGTGATTTTTTTGCAATGATCACATGCATTACTAGGTATTCAAAAATATGTACAGATCGGTTCTGCTCCCCACTAGACTTCAATGGTCTCGCTTTCTTAGAAGGGCTGCCACTAGGACTGGCCCTTGAAGCCTAACTAAAAGTCCTTTGCCTGAGAACTGCTCCTCTCTCCAGCTCCTTCTCATAGATGACAGCCCTTTCTAGCACCTATCCGTACGTGGCCAACTTCAGAGTTGAAAGGTGCCTCCTAATATCGTCTCTTAACCCTTCAAAGAACCTCCTAGCCTTCCTCTCCTAGTCTTCCACCATATAAGGAGTATAACGAGATAGCTCTACAAACTTTGCATCGTACTCAGCCACAGAGCGAGTACCTTGCCTTAAGCGAAGAAATTCATCTTCTTTCTGTCCGCGAAGGTTAGCTGGGAAGTATTTTGCCAAGAATGCTGCTTCCAACATTTCCCAAGTAATATCCCTGTTCGATACCTCGAAAACTCTCTTCTGCAATTCCCACTAGTGGTGGGCCTCACCTGCTAGCTTATGGGTGGCAAACAGAACCATATCTCTAGTAGGGCACTTAATCACCGCAAACACCTTCTTTGGTTGTTGGATCCAGGTATCTACCTTCAATGGGTCAGGTTCTCCTGAGAAGTCAGGGATTCGCTCATTGGTAAAGCGATCGTAGACCATCCTTTCCTATTGAACAGGAATTGGGGTGGTCACCCGAGTTGGCGGAGCCAAAGCTTCTATGACGTCTGCCATCCTGTCTAATAGGTTTAAGTATCTTGTTTCTGAGTTCGACGGGTTGCTAGTCCGGATGGCTCGCCTTCCTCTATTAGACATATCTTCGGTAATGACTTAGGTTCCTGAAAAGACCGTTTTGGTAAGAATACTAGCCAAAGGGGACTAACACATAGTACTCCGTTCTAAGCATAAGTAGTGCTAATTTCTTTTATCCTTAATTTATCCTGCCTTAAGTTTCCTAAAGCATCTCATTTTTCTCTGATACCAACTAAGACGGTCCGGCCTTATTCCACAGCATAAAGCTGCCGTCAAGCCTAAATCCTTGTCAATTGCCAAAGTAAATAAATAGATAATAATTAGGTGGACATAAAAATTTTTCTTTTCTTTCATATGAATAAACCTTTCTTTTATACACAGGCTTGCATGAGGCCGAACTACATGAGCTGGCCCTCCGGTTTTAATTTCATACAAGGCCGGCCAACACTAAGGTTACACAGACCTGAATGGCTTGATACAACTTGAGATGCTTACTAGAATTATCAATTTCATTTATCCAATAAGTAATCACGGAAACATGCTAACATCCATAGACTCATATACAGTGGAACTATTCTACAAGTCTTCTCAAAACATCAAAAGGAATAAAACAAGTTCTTCATTTATCAGCTTCAGCCAACTATGCCGTCTAGCTACATCATATGGTTCTACTCGACTTCATCCTCCATAAGCCTCTCGTCATCTGAAAAGTGGCAAGAGTGAGCTACAAAGCCCAGCAAGATACTCACATGCAGAAAACATAAACATACATATAATCAGATCAAAGTAAGGATTTATATCATAACTTTAACATATGAAATCACCGTATAATTTCTTTTTTAGTTAAGAATTTCCTTGTTCTTATTCTTATTATCTTGTCTTTAGAAGATTCATAAAAACCATACGAAATCCTTATCATCTTTAGGAACCGGACGGGAGCGGACAACATCGAGGAAGGGTTGTGTGTAACCCCACAACCTAAAGCCGTATCCTCTCATTATGCTCCCCGAGGCCAGAGGTAATGCCTTTAACCTGGCATACGAGGCCGTAGTCCAAAAGTCTTATGCCACCAAAAGTCTCCCCTCGTGGCCCAACAGGCAATCCTCGAGTGTCATCCAGTAGCCGAAGTTCTTTTTACTGAAAGCCGGAGTTCTTTTTACTGAAGGCCAGAGTTCTTTTTCTTCAAAGCCTAAGGGTCAGAAGTCTTTTCTTTAAACATGCAATTATCGAAGTTCATATAGATCGACAAGTAATCATACTTTAAGTAGAATAAAAATTGAACATCATGAATAACGAGGACAATTCATATAGATCAACAAATAATCATACTTTAAGCAGAATAAAAATTGAACAACATGAATAACAGGACTTCTAATTAAACATGCGATTAAGAATGATTCTTCCGTAAATCATATGAATAGAACAACATCATATATACTGAAACATAAGTTCATCAGAAATAAGATATACTTGCGTTGCAAACATGCATAATCATCAACTTAAAATAAGGGTGAGTATTCTTGCTTGGTTTTCTTTTACTAGAAAACTCTATTACATGCCTCTTTCTCATGCCCTCTAGTTCTTATTTATAGGCCTCGGGTCTGACGGCCGTCGTTTCGGTTTGGCCACACTAGGGGGAATGTTTCAGAGTATGTTATTTATGGCTTTATATTCCCGAATAATTTCCTCATTAAATTTCTAGATTATTTAGGGAGATGTTTCGGAGTATATTATTTATGGTTTTATACTCCCGAAGAGTTTCCTCATTAAATTTCTAGGTTATTTAGGGGGGATGTTTCTCATTTAAATACATTCCGGTCAACTTACTGGCGTTGATCGGATTACATTCCTCTTTCTCGTCCTTCCTTCCATTCACGTTTTTCGGTCAATATTTTACGTTGACCGGATCACGCCTTTTGGTCAACACTCATTGACCGGATTACTCCTTCTTCATACCTTCCGGTCAACAAGTGTTGACCGGATTACTACACTCCACGCCTTTCGGACAACACTTGTTGACCGGATTACTATCCTTAACTCATTTTTCCAAGGTAATTTTAACTCGACATCGGGGATTTTCTATATTCTAGGATCTAGCCATTACATGTGCCCTTTCATTAATTCCTTTACGTTCCATCCTTACAATCATACTTCTCCCAAATCCCAAAAACTTTGATTTCTCATAAGGTGCCAGCGGCATCCTAAAAGCATCATCCGTCAATCCCTGGTTGTCATCTTTTTTTTTTTGGTAAATAAGAATTTTGGATTAAAGGGAGAAAAAATTACAAGAATATGTTTTAACTCCAAGTATTTTACTTAGAGGTAAAACATAAAGCTCTAGGGCATGCCCCGAGCAAGTGGTACATCAGAAAAAAAACATTAAAAACTACCACAAAAACAGAAAATGAAAACTATCATCAATTTCACACGAATAAGATCGTGATTAGCTACGCCTAAATCAACTAGGACGACACAGCAAACCAAAATAACAGATCCATCTTGGATCTTCATCGGTACAGGGCAGCATCCCACTGACAGGACAGCATAGCAACATGAGAGAGCAGGCAAAGGAGCACCTTCATTTGCTTCGGTGCTAACAGAATCTGCCACACCCACACAGGGAGCATTATCAGCACATCAGCCGTGACACTTCGTATAAGGCCAGCAGCAGTTTCAATCCAAAAGGTGGATAGCCCGACCAGCATAAAAAATCCAATTATTCCAAGCCACAGCAAACAGAATAGCATTCTAGTAGCTCCAATAAGGCTTGGTCAATTCAGCTCCAGCAAACTCAATAGAAGAACACTTGCACTTATGCACAACCGCATCCAGCAGCTTGCACATCGCAACCTAGTAGAACATGACAAGAAACTCGCAGAGCAGCAACATCCGTTGCAGACTAAAAGCAGCCACATCATCAAAGTGCATAGGATCGGCCAATGACAACTCGCTTCGGCACAATCGGCCGGAGGAAACTACAAAACAGCAGAATAGCACATAAACACAGGCCCATGGTATACTAGTGATCAAAGAGATCCTACACAATCAGGCATCAAATTCATTCAACAGTGCAAACATTCGAAGAAGGCCACCAGCCAAATTTCCAAAACGCCAGCAACATCATGCGCAGTAAACAAACCAGAAGAAGTTGACAACAACAGCGAGCCAACAAAGCCATAGGCAGCAACCATGGGCATCAACATTCAAACACCTGCAACACATCTCCACAGACAGCTATCATGCTCAAACCCAGCTTTCTGCATCAAGCCGACCAGGCTTCATGCCAAAGAACCCAGAGGCAGTTTTCACTAGACAATAGTGCAACACTCAAAATTGTCCAGCACCCAGCCGAACAAATGAAATCAGCACCAAAGCCCGCAGAGAGCTGCACCAAAGCAAATGCAACAATATCACATCCCCATCAGATCAAGACAGTGCATAAAAAAAAAACCCCAATCAGCGACCAGGCAAACCATATCCTACAACTACTACAACCCCAGGTCCCATTTCAGAAGCACCATAACCCGAGGTCCCTGCAATCCAGCAAGACAGCCGGGACCGATTGCCAAATCATAATCCATCCACGAAACCAGCAGCAGCACAGACCAAGACCTGCCGACCACCTAATTGCAACCCTCTATTTCCAATTCCCCAACACCATCGAATGGCTCCAGCAACACCTTGCATCATCAAGCGGCAAGGCCAGCACACACCCGACAACATCACTTAAGAAAGGTAGCGGCATCAACCTTCGGCAACATAGCCCCCCAGAATAACTAGCATGTAAAACACCATGGGCAGCATCATTCCCTGATTTAGGTGGAGAAACCATGCAGACCAACTCTAAATGTTTCAGCATCGCAGCCAACAAAAACAGCTTTAGAGTCTTCAACCTACAGCTAACGCCAGTAAATAGCACACGCCATACTACATGGCCAGCGATTACAAATCTTCAAAGAGAGGATAGTTCGACCAGCAGCATAAATCCAGCGCTTCCACTCCACAGTAACTAGACCAAAACCAGCAGCATCAGCTGGGCATTGCCAAGCACAGCTCCAGCAAAGTTTTCAGAATAACCTAGCAGAGCTGAGAAGAAAAATAGCAACAGAGGAAACCGGATCGGCTTCAGCAGTCCACGATGCCAGCATCAGAAATTGGCAAAGCCAACCACCACCACTAAAACACACAACCCAGCAATTGCATCAGACACCATCAAAGGCAGCCCATCCTCTACAAAAGCCACCCTGTAGAGATCGACATCAGCATCATGGGTTCCTTCAGATAGCATCCAATTCATCAACCGGCTGGAGGTAAAAGCCGGCAGCTCCAGAACCCAAAATTAAGCCAAATGAATTCAACCATCTTAATATTAACATCAACGCAAGACCAACCTCCAACAACATAACAACGAAGAGCACCCAAAGGGTAATGAGGTACGATATCCCCAGCTACAAAGTGGTACCAAACAAAACCATTGGATGCAACAGCAGTGGAAAAAGGGACAAGACACCAACTACTTCAAATTGGATTTTTTTTTTTTTTTTTTTGAAAAGAGCCAAGGGAAAGTCACCGGGAAGCAAACTTTTTTTTTTTTTCAAAGTAGAGGAGGGAATCCAAAGGAGACAAGGACTAACAATTGAAAGGGCCTAAGCACCAACATACAACCCTCAAGAGCAAAGGGAGACAAGAGAACACCGACGCAGAGTAGAATACACATAAAGGAGGGGCTAAACCTAAATAAGGGGAAGAAAGGAAGACCAAAAAAAAGAAAAACAAAAAAATGAGGAAAGCAAAGGAAGAAAAAACAAAAAAATAATATATAAATAAAGGTTTTTTTTTTATATGTTCCAACGCCTAGCCAACGAACGGTTATGGCGACCAGCACGGGGCAATGAGGCCTTCAACTTGTCCCGAACAACGTTTGATATCTGAGAGCATATATGGGAAATGTCCTGAGGGGAAGATTTCTCAAAAATATGGTACGTTCTCTCCAAATGTAATAAACGGTTTGCCGCCAGAGAGAGATGTTTAGACAAAGCAGTTAGATTCTTGCCTTTCCAAATGTGGGCAGCCCAATTGACATTTTGTGACCAGTTTGGGTAGGGCCAATGAATACCGGCATTCCGTTGGATGGTGGTCCACACGGAAGTGGAAAACGGACAGGAGAAGAATAGATGGTCATGATTTTCAGCATCCGAGTCACATAGAGAGTAAGTGAGGGATAGATTTGGGACACCGTGAACTCGATCGGATGTATTTAGCCTGCCTTTGATTGCCAACCAAAGGGTAAAGGCGTGGGCAGGAATATGGAATGGCCCCCAGACTAATTTGGTCCAACACGGTTTCGGCAGGGGGTGAAAAGGAGGTAGGCAATCTTAGTTGAAAGACACCGTTTTGGCTTCCAACCCATCTCGGGGGAGTCTTTTCGCTCGGTGTTGGGTAGATAATGGGGCATGTTTTGGCGAGGCTAGAAACCTCACGATCATAAAGGATTGGCCCAGCCCAATGGTCATCTCGATTATCTGAGAAACCTTGGCGTCCCCGGATAACCCGGTGACAAATCACAATGCGGTCAGTGCAAACCCTACTGAGAGGGCCAATAGGATGCCAATGGTCATGCCATACAAAGGTATCCATGCCATCACCAATGATCTTAGTAGTGTGAGCGCACATGAAAGGATGAAGATTCGTGATCTTCTTCCAACTCCATGGAGCGGAGTCAGGGACTTTGAGAGTCCAATTACAATGATCCTTGATTCTACTCTTGCGGATCCAAGAAGACCAAGCCGAATCAGGATCTTTAGACATGATGCGCCAAAAGAGTTTACAGATGAGGGCTTTATTTTGGGCCTGCAAATTCTTGAGACCCAACCCTCCTTCGTTCTTCGAGTAGTAGATATCGGCCCAAGCCACTTTTGCATTAGCCTTACCCTCCGTAGATCCATTCCAAAGGAACCGCCTCAAGATACAGTCGATCTGATTAAGAATGGATTTGGGTAAGATGAAGATCGAAGCCCAATAGAGGTGGATAGATGAGAGAATAGAGGCAACCAATTGTAGACGGCCTCCAAAGGAGAGCCACCTATTCTTCCATGATTTAATGCACAGGGTAATTTTCTCGGTGAGGGTCGCAATCCCGATCTCGACAGACTTTGTAGTAATCGGAGAGGACAAGGTATACGATGGGGAGAGAGCCCACTTTGAAACCCAAAACATCAACGATATTACGAATAAGGGCTGGTCTTTAGAGCATAAGAAGGTCTCGCTCTTATTTATGTTCGCGACAGGCCAAAGTAATGAAATTTCTCAAGGCAATCCTTGAGAATCGGATGGAGCACACGTCGGCATGAGAGAAGAGGAGAAGATCATCGGCAAAGGCGAGCATGACAGTATGGGTCGCTTCACAATTCCAATGAAATGTGAAATTATTGTTTCTGCGAGCTTTGAGATCAATGATACCATTCAACACCTCCATCGCCAACACAAAGAGGTAAGGAGAAATTGGATCACCTTGGCGAATCATTATGTTAGCATGTTAAGAGAGATGCTCTCTTCTCTCTCCTAATTTTCAAAATCGTCCTGCCTGTGATTTTGAATTTCTTAGCTCCGACGGCCATGGCCGACCGCCTCGAGCCCCTCTCGGGTCCCCTCTCTGGCTCTGACTCCCCTGTGTCCCCCGTGCCTTCCTCTCCAAAGTCTCCGGCACGTTCGGGTTCCCTTTCTCCCGTCCGGAAGGCGGACTGCAGGCGACGAAACCCTAAAGATGCTGTAAATAGCCTCCAATGGTCCTGCTCTAAGGACCTCTCGCTGGGCTGACGTCGTCCATAAAGATAGTCTTGTGGCTCATAATGAGCTAAAATTCTTCCCCCCCTGTGGCCGAAGGTGCTGATTCGTCCATCATTTCTCCTCCTCTAGAGGTCATCAACCAAGGTCATTCATTTTGGGGCTATACTCTGTTCGGTTATTTCTGTGACTCCCCTCCTCACTATTCGGCGGTCAAAGCCATAGCCAACAAGATTTGGGCCCGATTCGGTCTCACGCACACCGCTGGAAATGAAGCTGGCTATTTCTTCTTCCGGTTCTCATCGTTGGAGATGTTGGAGAAATGTCTCAAAGCCGGTCCTTGGCTCATGGATGGGAAGGCAATCTTCCTTAAACGTTGTACACCAGGTATGATTCTGAACAAGGATGATCACAAGCGTTTTCCCATTTGGATCAAACTTTTCAATCTGCGATTGAGTCTGGACCATGCCGCCTCTGGTGGGTGGTAGGTCTTTGTCGGTATTCCTCTCTGCTCGACCCCGGACGGCCAGTATGGAGAACATCTCCTTCGCAAGAATTTGTGTTGAAGTGGGTATCGACGGCCCCTTTCCCAAAAAGTATCACCATTAAAGCTTGCCCACAATCGGCTCCTAGTTATGGTGAAGGTGGAGTATAGGCTGGGACCTATCAGTGTAGTCGGTGCCTTTTGTTGGGTCATGAAGAAGCTCATTGCCTTCCCAAGGCTGCTAAACCTCCAACAGGTATCTCACGTTTCAAACCTCCCATCTCTGCTCATGTGGAAAAAGTCCTATTGGTCTCATCGCTCTGCCTTGGGCCTTCGACTGATGGTTGTGTGCCAAGTTCAGAGGCTGATGATTTCTTGAATCTCCCCCCCCCACATCCATCTCTTTCTTTGTTGATGGCATTAGTGGAGGTTACGCTAGATTCCCCCTATTGGGGCCGTGTTGGACCCTCAAACCGATCTGGTTTTGCCCGGTTCCCCCAACCCGAGATCCCCAAATCCCGATATGTCGTCCCGTTTCCATTGGACCTTTACCTGCTGCTCCTGTTGTTTCGCCTCCCGACCTTGTCATTGGCCCATGTCTTGAGCACTGCTGGAGTATGACCTGCCGGTTGCTTAGATGGTCTTTCATGAGCATATAAATGAATGGATATTGGTTGGCTCGGCACTCAACCCCCATTCAATCTCTCGAATTATAAACAAGTATGGTTTGGCCTCTTCTAGAATGGTGGGCCTGCCCTACATCCCCGAAATGCACGGGGCGGGTCATTGACTATTCTAAAGAAATTCCTAAATGTAAATGAGGCGGTGGCTTTGGAGTGTGATACGTTAGGCTTTGCTAGATCTCGAGAAAAGAAACAATCCAAAAAATCCAAGGCATCACCCCGTCCTTAGGGGTTTCTTTATTGATGTTATGCGGTTTTGTATGGTTGCAAATAAATCGATTTTGCTTCTTGGTCTTTTTATGTCAACTTGTATATTTTGGTTTTACGGCTTATGGAGTCTTGATGTCTTGGCCTCCGGATGCGATTCCTCTAACCTTTTTTTTGGTAAACAGTTCCTCTAACCTAGTAATGGTTTGGTTGAGCTACATTTTTGTCATGAAGGTTTGTTTGAATTGGGTTTTGATTTTGCACGACTTTGCATGCGAAGGTTGAGATTTGGGTGCGCTGTTTTTAGGCCCCAGGTGGTTCTGATTTTGGTGTCTTTGATTTCTATTACATTGCAGAGTTGCGGTGGGCAACGTTTTTATCATACATTTCCTGTGCGATGCAATAGTGTTGAAACTCTTGGGAGATGGGGCTTCATTCAGCTGGTATCTTGGCTGTATATGAACTGCTCTTGAAGCGTTAAGGGTTAGTCCCTTTGCTATCTCGATTACGCAATGCCTGTTACGATGAATTTGTTGGCGGTGTATTGAGTGTGCGGTTACGTTTGCAATGCTCGTTACAATGCTAGTTGAGATGAAGGGTTGTTGTTGGAATTGGAATGCTCTTTGCCGGTGCAAATCCTCTAATCCAGTCATGGATTAGTTGAGCTGCATTTTTCTTGAAGGATTGATTGACCGGTTGATTATGCCCGTTTTGCATCTTTGAATGTTGAGATTTGGTGATGCTTGATGGGAATGCGCACCGAGATGTATATCCTCTTGCACAGTTCTTGGCGATTCTGGATTTGATGTACCTCGATGTGGTTGTGTTTCCTTGTTTTTTGTGCCAATTGATGGAATGAATTACTTTGGGCTGTAGTGGTTGTCTTGTTTGCTTGAGAATGAGCTAGATTGAGGGGTGGTGTCGGTCTGTTGCCTTGGTGTTCGTTTGACAATGTTATCTTTGTCAGTCAGGGCTGCGGTGGGGAGATGAATCCATATGTTGGAGAAATTGTCCTGAGTGCAAGTAGCCGGAATGCATTTTTCCGGAGTAAAAATTTGCGGAGTGCATGTGGTGTGTAATTTTCCGAAGTGCATTTGGCCGGATTGCAATTTTCCGGAGTGAACTTTTGCCGGAGTGCATTTTGCATGTTCCCTTCCTTTGCCTAGAATGCGGAAGAATCCGGAGTGCATTGAATCCGGAGTGAATTGGACGGAGTGCTTGGGATGGAGTGTCGCAGGACGGAGTGTTGCAGAGTCCGGAGTGAGAAAATTCCGGAGTGCATTTTGCGGAGTGTAAATTTCCGAAGTGCTTTGACCGGAGTGCATTGTGACGGAGTGACCTTTTTCCGGAGTGCATTTTGGTTACAGGGGTTGAAAAGCGGCGCTTTCCCTCAGGGTTGTGATGTTATATTTTCCAATTTCTATAGATTTTGTAGAACGTTGGCCTCCTAGAGGCTGTTATGTACCTTTGGATGTACTAGTTGCTCGGGGTATGCCCCAGCCGGTTATGTTTTATCCCCAAGTCAAATTACTTGGTGATAAAACGCCTGGGTCTATGCTGGATTGCAAGTGCTATTGGGAAACCCATTCGGCTGGACCCGGTCATGGAAAAATTAGAGCGTTTGGGATTTGCTAGAGTATGTGTCGAACTGGGGGCTGAAGCCCCTCATCCGGAATCGATCATGATCCGCACAAATGGATGTGATGACCATCCGAATGACCATCTTAGGGAAATCAAGTTCACTTACCTTGATAAGATGGTGCGTATGGAGATCCCCATGAAGAATGGGAGTAAAGGACCTCTCATTAAAAAATCCTGGGTCCCTAAGAAGTTGGCCATTGCAAAAGCCCATACCCAAAGGTCTCCTAGAAAGACCGACGCCATACACTTAGGAATTTGATAAGAAGAGTGTGCTATCTGATAATCCTTTCAATGTGCTCCTGGAGGCTCCCCCTGAACACCCTTTGGTGTGCGATGTCTACATCCCGCCGATTTCCCGGTCTGAGGCTCCCATGGATCACCCTATTAGTGTGCTCGTTCCTACCATCCCCCCAGAATTCCAATATGGTCATCCTCCTATCGGCCTTGAGGAGGTGAGAACTCAAGATGGACTTGCGCCCCAGCCTAGGTCATTCCCTTCACCCAATTCGAAAAGGCCACAAGCTGGATCTGAATGCTCCAATGTTAAGGCCCCGGCACGGGACTTTCATGTCCCGCAACCGGTGTTGAATAATGGCCATGTGGATGATTCAGGCCAATCCTCCTTTGAGAGCTCACATGATTCATTGAGTCCTGGCCTTGTTTCGGATGGATATGACTCCATTGGCCCTGAAATTGTGCCTAAGAGTAGGAGGCGTAAATCCTCTAAGAAGATGAGGAAAGTCCAGGGGCCTAAAAAGCAAAACCCCTCTCTGCCGATTTCTAATGATTAACATTGCATGCTGGAATGTGAGAGGACTCAATGGGGTAGTGAAAGCCCATGAAGTCCGAAATCTCATCAGGACTCATGACTGTTCCATTATTGGCCTGGTTAAAACTAAAGTTGCAGATATTAACGCGGCCTCTATTTTAGACAGGATCAATCCTCAATGGAGGTGGTCTATGAACTATTCCACCTCCTCTGTTGGGATGATCTGGGTGGGATGGGACCCTATGAAGGTGGGTGTTAAAGTTATTTCCAAGGATGACTAGGTTATCCATACCGATGTGTCTTTCCTTGGAGATAACGCTTAGTGCCTCCTGTCCTTCGTGTATGGTGCTAACCTTGAGGGTCCTAGAAAACTCCTTTGGAAAAGTCTTAGGAGCAGTCGGGCATCTCAAGCGATGTTCCTTGGGCTGTCACAGGCGACTTCAATGTTATTTGCTCGACAATGAGGCCAGGAGGATCACGGCACCATAAAGTGCCGCTGACATCAATGAATGCCTTAGAGATTGTGACCTTGAGATGTCGAGTCATGAAGGCCAATTTTTCACACAGGCGATGGTCATGACCCCATTACCGTATTTATCGGAAATTAGATAGAGTGGTCGCGACGGTCCGTGGTTTGATCTTTAGAAGATCTAAAGTAGTTTTCCCGCCACCCAGTTATCGTGATCACTCCCCATGCATTACAGCTTCCTGCGGCTGGGTTGCTCGTAACAAGTGGTATGTTCCGGTTTAATAACTTTCTCACAAACTCTCCAAAGTTCCTTCCTTTGGTCAAGGAAGCTTGGGAGTCTCAAAGTGATGGTACTCGATGTTTAAGCTGTGTCTTCTCTAAAAAAGTGAAGAGTGTGCTCAAAACTCTTAATGTCAAAACGGAGATGTTCATGAAGAGGTTGTGCGTGCCGAAAATGCGGAAGAGTCTAATCTATGACCATCCCTCACACAAGAAATTGTGGCATGGAATGACATTGTAAAAATTGCTTATTTTTATATAGCTAGGAGGCTGACTTCCTCCCGCCAAAAAGCCAAGATCAAATGGATCAAAAAGAGGGCGACCAATGCACAAAATTCTTTTTCAAAACCGTTAGCGGGAACAATAACCGGAATAGGATTATCTCCCTCCTTGACCGATCTGGAAATCCTACCAATGCAATGCGGAGGAGCTTAATAATCTTATTGAAGGCCATTTCAAAAAGCTCAAGGATGGGCCGGTCCCATGGGTCGGTGGAGGCAAATCGGCTTCGTCCCTACATCCTTAATTCTGTCCCTGACTCATTAACTGGCCCCCTTGTTAGGGCGGTTAGCGAGGGAAATTCGTTTTCTGTGATCTTTTCCATTGGGGATGATAGAGCCCCCAGTCTGATGGCTTTACATCAAAATTCTTTAAGGACTCTTGGGAGATTACGGGTCATCTTTTTTGAAGCAATCCATGACTTCTTTAAGCATGAAGCTTCTTAAGCGATTGAACACTACCTTGATCACCCTTATTCCTAAGGTCCGGTCCTCGGTCGGTTTCGGACTACCACCCGATTTCTGTTGCAATGTCATTTACAAAGTGATATCTAAAATTCTTGCTAACGAGAGTCAAGGCCACTCTTCCCTTCTGGTTGTGAGATGCCAAACGGCCTTAGTGGAGGGAGCGGATTAGTGATAATATCCTTTTAACTTCAGAAGCTCCTGGATAAGTATCATTTGGATCAAACTACTTGAAGATGTACTATGAAGGTTGATCTTATGAAAGCTTATGACTCGTCTGTTTGGATTTTATTATCAATATTAAGGCTCTCATGAAGTTTTCCCCACAAATGGTCAATTGGATCAGTCGGTGTATTACTACTCCGATGTATTCACTCAGCATCAATGGGGAAGTTGTTGGTTTCTTCAAAGGTGGTAAAGGTCTCTCCAGGGGATCCGCTTTCTCCCTATTTATTTGTCCTTGTGATGGAAGTTCTAAATGGCATTATTGAGGTCAAGGCGGGATAATAATTTTAAATTTCACTTTGAAATGCATAAGATCTCGGTTGTTATGCTTGCCTTTCTTGATGACCTTCTCCTCTTCTCCCGGGTTGATTCCCAATCAATCCGGATCCTTAAGGAATGCGTTGATGAATTTCATGCTACCTGCGCTGTCTGCTGTCCAGAAGAAAAGTGAAATCTTCATTTGTTCCAGGGCGTTTCTCTTCACAGTCGCCATTTTGCAATCATGGGATTCAAAGTGGGCAAACTTCAATAAGATACACAGGGTCCCATTGATCACCTCCGAGCTCTCGATTTCTAATTGCAAATCCCTCATTGTGAGAATCACCAAAAGAATCACTTCATGGAAAAGTAGATGGCTCTCCTTTGGTGGGCGGTTGCAACTCATTGCCTCCATCCTCTCGTCTATCCACCTCTACTGGGCCTCTCTCTTTATTTTGCCCAAAACCATCCTTAAAGCAATTGATGGCATTTTGCGGCGCTTCCTTTGGAATGGTTTTGTCGAAGGTAGAGTTAGTGCTAAAGTAGCTTGGCATGACATCTGCTTCCCCAAGACGGAAGGTGGGCTGGGTATCAAAAATCTTCTGGATCAAAATAAGGCTCTCAATTGTAAGTGCTTTGGCATCTCTTAAATAAAGACTCGGATTCGGCTTGGTCCTCTTGGATTTACAAACGACATCAAAGACCGGTGCCTCACGGACCACAAAATCCGGCATCTTGCCCCTTGGGTGGCACAAGATTATGAAAGCGAGACCTTTCATGCACGCCTACCGGTCGAGGACATCGGGGATGGTTACGATACCTTCCTCGGCGACAAGCACTGCCCCCTGGTCCCTTGAGGCGGGTGATCTTGACCGTACTCGCCTTGTTTCAGGTTGATGTTAAGGTTGTCGCTATTATCAGGAATAATGGATGGTCTTGGCCTAACTCTTTTGACACTGAGGTATCCCACCTTGCAAAGAATATGCCGAAAAATCCACCCCGTAGTAATCAAAAAGACTCATTGAGATGGATTGGGAATGTCACGGGCAAATTCACGACTAAATCTTCATACCATCTCATCCATCCTTCCAAACCTAAGGTTAATTGGGCTCTTTTGGTGTGGGGTCCATCACATATCCCGTCCCACGCTTTTACCCTTTGGCTGGCCATTAAGGGTAGACTGAATACCATTGACCGACTCCATTATATCCCAAACTTGTCCCCCCGTTGCTTACTCTGTAATTCTGGAAATGAAGATCATGGTCATCTGTTCTTTTCTTGCCATTTCTCCAGAGCCTTATGGGATATGGTTCGAAGACACTCTGGTATTCATTGGCCCCACCCCGAATGGAATCAAAATATATCTTGGGCTGCTTCTATCTGGAAAGGGAAGAATCTTTTGGTTGTTTCTAAACGATTATCTCTGGCCGCCACGGTTTACTTTATATGGAGGGAGCGAAATAACCGTATATTCCAAAAATCATCCCCCAGACATTCCCCAGATTTTCTCTTCAGTGGTCAATGTTGTGAGACTCAAATTAATGACCATCGCGGTGCCTAACAAGGATGCCTCCAGATTGACTCGGATGCGGTGGGGCATTTAAAAAAAAAAGGGTTGATTTTGGTTGATGCTGCCCCTTAACCTCGGATTGATCATTGGCGGTTATTTCCTTTCGAGGTGTGTTTGCGACTTTTGTCGTTCGGATCGGTTGGCCCGTTTGGTGGTTTGGACCCCGGTCTTAGCATGTATGTCCAGTCATTTTAATTTGTCTTGTGCTTTTGAATTGGGGTTGTTGTTGTTATGTCCCCTTCCCCAATTCTTTCTCCTCTCCCCCCTCCCAAAAAAAAAAAATATATATATATTTGTGTGTGTATGTTTTAAGATTGGGTGGTCCGGCCCTTTTGTTGGGGCTGATTGGCTATTGGTTGGCTGCTGAAAGATGTTGGAGTTGGTATATAGATGTGGAGCTCCTTGCTGTTGCTGTAGCTTCTGTCGTTGGGTTTGTGATTGCGGGTGAAACATTTTGGACGGGCTGGTTCCTTTGTCGAAACTGTTTGGCCGATGATTGGAGATGGAGTGTTTTTTCCTGGTTCTAGTTGGTGACTTCCATGCTGCTATTGTTGTTTTGATCAGCCCGGGGTGGCCTGAGGATGATGTTATTGGTTTTTTGATATCCCATTGAGGCTTCAAATGTGCTGTTACGGATCTGTGGCAAGTACCATGGACTTAGTTGCTTTTTTCATTAATTTGGATAAGTGCTGAGTCTGTTGGGGTTACTGTTATTGAAGCACAGTGGGTAGGTTCTTTATTCTTGGGTGATTAGATCTGAGTTTTACGAGTAGTGTGGTTCTTTGTCGGTTGAAATCTCTTTATTCTTTGGCGGGAGATTTTGTGGATCTTTCTTGGCGGCCTGATTTTGGTGGTATGATGTTTGTATTGCCATGGCCTACTGTTCTTATGTATATGTTGATGTAAATCTGGGTGTCGATGGCTACTACTGAAGCCCTCGGGTTTATTGCTTGGATGATTATGCTAAAATGCTGCTAGAACCCTCTGAACTGTGGCTGTCCCTGCATTTCGTCCTGTAATTTTTGTAGCCAAGCTGGGAATGGTTGGCTGTGTTAATTCATTCTTTGTGGGTTGGTGGTGATCCTTTGCGGGGTTTGCACAATTGGTGATGCGGTGTGGGATGTGGGCAGGATTCCTAAAAGATGAAGTATGGTATGTTATTAGCGCGAGTGCATCTTGCCGGTTTGTTGGCTCGATGCTTTGCTTCACCATTACGGCGGCTATTTGGTTGAGTTTCGTGCTTTGTGCACCTTTCGTTGCTGGTTTGCGTGCTTCCTATTTTCTTGACATTTTCTCTCATGATGCTCAATTTCTTCTGCGGTTGTGTAATGGGGATTTTTTCTACCTGCTGAAATGCTGGATCGTGATTATTTTGCGTGTGATGGCCTTGAACTGTTTGTGCTTCCGGGTGGATGCGGATGAATCTGTTTGATCCGTAGTAATAGATGATGCGTCCTGCTTGCTCTCTCAAGATGACATGGTCCGAAGTCTGCTGTCTTTATTGGTATACTAAAGCAGGTGTGCTATGGGATAAGGTGGCTGAAGCCGAATGGCGATTGGATGATATTGAGATGGTCTTTATTTTGTTTGAAGTTCCTTCTGGTGGAAGGTCGTATGCTGTAATTTTTCATGCTGATTTTGCTCCTGATGTGGATGGTGCTATGTTGCCGGGCTACCTATTCCCACTCTGCATTAATCGTGAGTTGCTGCTCACGAATTGGTTGTGTTGCCTCCTCATGTAACTGCAGGGTGCCTGTAGCAGTAATTTGTTGATTGGTGTGGCCTTTGCTGTATTGAATTGGCTGCAGCTGATTGTTTTTTGCCTTGAAAGTGCTTTGCCTGGTTAGTCATGGAATTCCTGGTGCTGGGAAACTCGGATGCGCCCGGGTGCAGTGTTTGGTTGCTGCTAGTGTTGGGAATTGGGGGTAATGGAAAGGCCTTGGCTGGCTTGATTTCAGTTGCCAATCTTCAATTTTGGCGGCCTTGATGTAGCTGTTGGCGCAGCCCTCTACGTGGCCGAGGCTGGAATGGCTGATCATGTTTTTTGGAATCAGGCTACTGCGCTATTGGGTGGAATGTGAATGGCGGTCCGGCCTTGCTGCTGACGGTTCCTCCGGTTTTGTACAGATGATGTTTGATTGCAGTTGCCATGTGCCCCCTGCTGTTGCAATACTAGGATGCTTTGGGTTGCCGGCAGATCCGGTTGGCTCTTTCGGTCTTCTCGGGCTTTTTTTTTGCATTTGATTATGTGTAACGATAGTGTTCCTTTTTTGTTGTTCTTCTACTAGATAGCTCCTCTTAGGTTTGTTGAGGAACTCTCTGATGTACCAGTTGCTCGGGGTATGCCCTAGCATTTTATGTTATAAATCCAAGTCAAAAAACTTGGAGTTTTAACATAATCTTTTATAAATTTTTCTCCAGTTAATCCAAAATACACACTTACTTACCAAAATAAATAAATACTTGGCAATAAAACATCAAATTTGTAATTTTTTTTTTTAATCCAAAATACTTGCTTACCAAAAAAAAAAGGATCACCTTGGCGAAGACCCTTACCCCCTTTGAAAAAACCAACCGCTTCCCCATTAATATTAACAGAGTACGAGGGGGTGGTAATACATTGCCTAATCCAGTTTATCATTTTGGGTAGGAAATTCATGATGGTCGGGACATATGATGAAATCCCAGTGAAGCGAGTCATAGGCTTTCATGAGGTCAATTTTCATAAATACAAATGAGGGGGCCATGACCCGATATGGTACTTATGGAGGAGTTCTTGGGCCGAGAAGAATGTTGTCACCGATTTGTCGACCCGCCCACAAAAGCCGTTTTTGGCACTTATCAACCAGATAAGGTAACGTCATCTTTAATCGATTAGCAATGATCTTCGAGATAACTTTATAGATGACATCATAGCAAGAAATGGGGCGGTAGTCGAGACCCGGCCGAGAAGACTCCAACCAGGGGATCAGGCTAATGATCGTAGAGTTCATTTGTTTGAGGAGCAAGCCATGATTGAAGAAGTCACGGATGGCTTCCCAAACAAATTGACCCACGATGTCCCACGATTCCTTAAAAAAATGGACACTGAATCCATCAGGACCTGGGGCCCTATAGTCACCTACAAAGAAGATCATCTTGTGGATCTCATCATCACTTACCGGGCCCAAGAGGGTCCATAAGCGGTCGGGCACGTATGGAGGATGTAAGGCGCGGGCGATCCGCATCAGCCGAACCGTCGTGCGCCCAGTCCCAAGAGCCTTACTAAAGTGATCCACAATCAGATTTTGGACATTTTTGAGATACCATTGGTAGGATTCCTATCATGATCAAGGGGTGAGATAATCTGATTCTTATTGTTGTTTCCATTCACAGTCTTAAAAAAGAATTTATTACATTGATCACCTTCTTTAAGCCACCTTATCTTAGCTTTTTGCTTAGTAAGGTCGGCTTCCTTGGCCAGCGCATCATGGTAAGCATTCATACATCTGCGTTCCTCGAGATGACACACAAGGTTAGATGGAGTTTGACCCTGGATATCCTCAAGCTTTTTCCTTAGGCAGACAACCTCCTCGTGGACATCACCCTTGTGGACATTAAACTTTTTCAGAGCCTTTTTCACCATCTTAAGACGAGCCACAAGCCTAAACATTGGATGTCCATTGGTGACGTCCGACCAAGCATCTGCAACCAAAGGATGGAATTTAGGGGATTTGGTGAGGAAATTATTGAACCGGAACATCCCGCTTTTTCTGGGCGAAAAGCTAGAAGTGAGAAGAATACAGGGCGAATGGTCAGAAAGTCTGGCAGGGGGAAAAAGGGATTTAGCCCGACTGAATTTGTCGAACCAATGCCCATTAGCGACAACACGATCAAGCTTTCTGAATATGCGAAGGGAAGAGTCGCGCCCATCTTTCCAAGTATAGTGCATGCCTTCATGGCATACATCATCAAGATCACAATCTCTAAGACAATATTCCAGATCAAGCGAGCTTTTGCTGTGCCAGATACCACCCAGGGCCTCGGTTGGGGACCTAATGGCGTTGAAATCCCCAAGGGCAGCCCACGGGAGATCGCCCGGATGGTTAGACATCGCTCGAAGGCTATCCCATAGGAGCCTACAAGAAATTTCAGAGTTAGCACCATAGATAAAGGACAAAAGGCAGCGGGTATTCTCCTCGAGGAGCAAGACCTCAAGATGAACGACCTGATCCTCCGAGGCAAGGATGATGCACGAAACCAAAGTGGGATCCCAAGCAATCCAAATCCGACCACTCGGAGACACAGAATAATTCATAAACCAAGACCAATTAGGTCTAATTCTAGTGGAGACAATCAGAGAGTTTCTTTCCGCGACCTTGGTTTCCACCAAGCCAGCAATGCTACACCTATGGGAGCTAATGAGGTTGCAGACTTCATGGGCTTTTACAATCCCATTAAGGCCTCTCACGTTCCAACAGGCAATGCTAGTCATGAATTATGGGTGAGGGGGGGATGATTTTTAATCCCCCGAGATTTTTTATTTTTCCGAGAAGAAGCACACTCCCCATTTTTGGAAGAGGGACCATCGCTATTCAAGCAACCAGAAGATCCAGATGATGGATCGCGATGATTGGTGACCATCGGTGCATCTGGTGTGAAAGGTGGATGATGGTTACTAGCACCGGACAAACCCGGATCGGAGTAAGACCTTTCAAGCATCATATTTAAGGTACTGGGAGGCTCCGGACAATGGGAGGGACTCCCAGGCCCAGGAGGGATAGCCGACTCAGATAGCCGACAAGAAGAGCTGATAGCAGCAGGGCCATGAGGCAAAATGGGATCAGCCTGGATCACGGCGGGCACCGAAACAGGGTCAGTTCATGTTCAAAAAATTCCTCCTGTAAGTCCATAAACGAGTTAGAAGTCGTTATGGCCTTATGGTCTATATCAGTGGACAGGGAGGTCGCCGTGGCCGGAGATTTTGAACGGGGAGACATCCTAGGAGGAGTGGGGGGGAGGACACCCCAAGAAGTGACCGGCTGCTTAGGAACCCAAGAAGTTTTGATTGGGTGACTCTTATTCCTACTTTTCAGAGCGGTCTGGCGCGGCTTATCTTTTAGTACTCAATTTTGATTTCGCATAGGTGATCACGATCGGATGTTCGCCTGACAGCTCTAGCATGAACCTTTGCTGATTCCGGTCGAGGGGCATTGACCCCCGTTTCAACACAAACCCTCGCGAAACCCAATCGTTCGAGTTTTTCAGTGACAGGGTCTAAAAAGAGAGGTTTGCCTACCGCACTCGGTATCCAGCTTAATCCCAGCGGGGTCCAGTATTCAACCGGGATCCCAGACATGGTGATCCAGGTAGGGAAGGATTTGTGATCCTCACGGGATAAAATCATTCCGGGCCACCATTTTTTAAGAAAGAATGGATGGCCAGCAATCATCCACGGGCCATTCGCCAGGCATTTTTCAAGCATTGAGCTTGATGAGAAGCGGAAGAAAAAGAAACCCGATTTGTTTCCAGCCACATGTTGTAGTTCGAATCGCTTCCATATTTTCTTAGTGATATAGCTAACAACATTAAAATGGACGGGATCACCGACGAAGTAACCAACAAGGGTAGTACCCCACAAGTCCGACCCCTGTTGGATAACATCAGGAGGGGGACAAAATGATATTCTCCAAATCGGAAGAAATCGGAGGGTAGAATTTAAGAGGACACTTACCTCCAATAGTCCTTTTCTCAACAACTGACGCCCAAGAGACGCCCGGCGAGCGGGAACCAAGAGCATTGGTGGGGCAAGAGGCATCAGCCTTGGTGGAAACATTGACTCCGGTGCTCTGTGGGTGCACCGTGAGCAACCCAGCATGACAAATCGAATCCGGCATCAGAATTGGAGCTTGAAGACAAGACGGGCAATCCACCTTCTCCTGAGCTCCATGCCAAATCCCCAATCCAGTAGGAGAGCCAGAATAGCAAGACGAGGGTCCGACGGTACATGGTTGGAGAATTGAAATGCTCGAATCACCAATGCAGTCGGTGACAGGTAATGCCACAGAGAGAGGCTGAAACATGAGAGAAGACTCGTCCGAAACCAGGGAGGCAGGACACGAAGCCGACCCCAACGAACCGAACGAAACCTCATCTGGGATGGAAGGGACAAACAGGTAACCCCTGTTTGTCGCTGTTTTGCATTTTGGGTTGTTTATTATTTTATCCCCTCCATCAGCCTTGTCTTCCCCCCCCCAAAAAAAATAAAAAAATAAAAAAATTGGGGCTTTAGCCTGTTATGTCAGGCGATATAGCATGGTTTTTTCTTTCCTTTGCTGTGATCTAGGTGGATGCCTCTCGGGTAGCCCGTTTGCCCTCTGTTGAGTGGAAAGCATTGTACATTTGGTCTTGGAAACATGGAAGCCTGGTTCTGGATTGGTTGATTTTGTTGGATTGGATCTGGATTGGTGGCCTCCTGTACCTGTATAATGAAGTGGGGTTGTTGTAGTCCTCCAGTTGCTGATATTGCATATGTCCTGCCCGGTTGTGGCTAGGGGATGTTGTGTTGGTTTCTGTGTTTTTGATCTGGTGGGGCCGTGATTTTGCTGTATATGCACTGTTGTAGCATTCTGGGAAGTTGGTGCTATCTCACAATTTTGGACTTGTGCGGGTACTGCTGCTGTACAAGTGAGTGAACTTACAAATTATGGTAGTTGTACCTTTATGACTGCTTGTAGACATTCTGGAGTGGAAGGTGCTGGGTTCTGAGGGTTGGATTTGAGATTGGGTGATGTTGCTGTTCGAATTTCCTTTGCAGCCTTTGGTCCGCTGGAGGTTGGTGCTGACAGTGAGGCTTTTTGCTGATGCTGGTTTTGGGATGAAGTTGGTATTGCTTCATTGGTGGTGTGGTGTGGGATGAGATGCTGAATCTTGTCTGCTGGCCGGTTTGCTCTCTCCAGCTGTTGAAGGGTTGTGCTGTCCATGGGTTCTAGCATATAGGTGTTATGAGAAGCTAGATTGCTGGAGCCATGTTGCTGCTGATTTTGATGCTTGATACTTCTAGGTGTTCACTGGACCTTGCTATCTTTTTGCTAATTCTACGATTTACTGTCCGCTGCTTGCTGTACCATGACTATTAAAGGTCCTGCGAGTGGTGGTGGCCTGCAGGGTGTTATGGGTGTGCAGTTTTAAGACTATAATACCGATGGTTGCTGCTGGAACTGTGTGCAGGTGCTGGAGGTGTTGGGTTTTTGAGCTGCACGGTGCTGCTGGTGTTGGGTTTTCCTGTTTGCTGGTTGGCTGTGTCTGTTTCCTAGGTTGGGATGCTGTCTTTATTTGCTGGCGGTTGCCACACTTTCGCTTTGGCTGCTAACTTGCTGGGTACCCGTGAGTGATGGCGTTGGGGTTGGGGATAAGTTGCTGCTGTATTCTGCTTTGTTGCAGTTTATTTGCTGTTGCTGAATCTATGATGGGTTGCTGATGGCTCTAGTCTTGCTTGGGGCTGTGTAGCTGTCCTTGGTTTGCTGCCTGATTGCTGCTAGATTCTGCAGATGTGTCGAGGTCCGGTTGCTGCTGCCCTGGCTTTGAAGCTCTCTTAATCTGGTTGCTGAAGATAATCGCTGCCACCTTCCTTGAGTATGATGGTTCTAAGGCCGAGGATCGCCAGATGCTGGTTTCAACCCAATGGGCTCGGATTTTTCTATGTCCATATTGGCTGGGTGATTTCCTCCACACTTCAAGCTACTCTACCCATGTCATTCAAGATGCGCTATCCTCCCTGGCTGGCGTCTTTTGCAAATGTCCCTGGTGGCAACTCCATGCTCTTGCTTTGCTCTATTTGAACTTGGCAATGGTGCAGATTCACGGATTTTTTGTTTTATATGATGTACCAGATGCTTGGCAGCACTTCATTCTCCACACTTCAATCCAAAAATACTTACTTACCAAAAAAAGTGGAAGGGACAAACAACGGGTAAGACTTCATTACCACATTTCACCGTTGAAGGTCGTGGGTTCTTCCGACCGGATTCATGTGTTGGCCGACTTATCGCCGCAAATCTGCTGTCCCCGTTGTTCGATGGATTGCCGTTGGCTTAGTATGCAAATGTCCCTCGTGGCAATTGGGTTCAAAGCATCCAGCTCCATCCGGGCTGGATTCTTGGATTCGGGAGTAAACCGATTTTGAGTCTGCTGCTGTGTTGCAGTTCATGTTTAACATTTGACAGATTCTATATTTTGTTGTTTTTGTTAAACACTATCCTCCTGGAGGATTTTTTGTTTTATATGATGTACCAGATGCTCGGGGTATGCCCTAGCGTGTTATGTTTTATTTTCAAGTCAAAATACTTGGAGATAAAATATAGATTTTGTAACTTATTTTTCTCCCATTAATCCAAAATACTTACTTACCAAAAAAAAAAGGATGGAAGGGACAAACAATGGGGGCGAAGAAGGTAGAGAGATTAGGTTACCAATCGAATGGTGGAAATCGGTGGGAAGAGTTTGAGTAGAAGGGGAAGGAGATGGGTGCGCAGAGTTCAAAGAAATCGCCATCGTTGGGGAAGAATTGGCGCGATTTAATCAAAGGCATGTGGTTTTGTGCTGGATGCTGATCGTTGCACATGCGGCATAAGGCGTGATGGAAGCTGACGAGGAGGGAGACGGGACGGAGGGCTGATGAGATGGAGGGGGAAGAAACGGATTGGTGAGGGGCGACGAGAGGCCATGGCGTGGCTGGGCGGGAGAAGAAGGGAGACGGGGAGGCTTGGGAGACAGGAGGATGAGGGACGAGGGAGAGATGGTTCAAGGAAGCCGGAGAGCAGGGTGGAGGTGGGTCGACCGGCGCCATGGGCGCCGGCAAGAAGGTTGAAGGCGGGCAAAGCGGGGTTTGAAAAACGGGTTCAGCGAGAGAGAAAGCTACAGTAGAATTAGACGCAGGCTCCGTTTGCATAATCTCCCTGGTTGTCATCATTTATGGTTGAGACTAGGATGGTATCTGATTGTCTTTGAGCCCCTAAATTTCATTCTTGATTAATGAAAACATCATTGACAAATGCTTTCACAGTTGTTCATCTTTTATAAATCCAAGAATTTCACCTCTGACTATGAAATACAAATGCTCCCATGACTGTCACTGTTAATCATTACTTCGATCTCGAAGGCTAACACAATAGGACCGGAGTCCTATGATATTATCCCATGCTAATGTATTTAGAGCTTAGGCCTACTTTGAGCACTCTTATTTCTTTTAAGTAAGAGTGCCGGAGGCCTAACCCAGCTAATTAAGAAAAGGAGCACAGTGCCGGAAGAATGGACAAGACGATTAGTGCTCACCAGAGATGGACTAATCGCCCTATCCCAAGGTTCAACTACGAGCTTTTTAACTGCAACAACTTAAATATATGCTATTGGAGCTAGAATTACTACAACTACTGGCACAAGACTTGCCCTCCAATAGATCCTCGTTTAGGGATTTAGATTGTACTCATTCAAATTACCAGACTCAATGAGTCCGGTATTGTAATTTACTGTCCCTACCTCACCGTGTCAGGATTGGGTAATTTGGACGCTTGCTGCCTTCCTTGGATGTGGTAGTCATTTCTCAGGCTCCCTCTCTAGAATCAAACCCTAATTCTCTATCACCCGTCACCACCATGGTAGGCCACTTTCCTACCATCAAAAGTTAATTGGGCAGAAATTTGAATGATGCATCGCCAGCGTCAAAGCTATGTGATCCGATGAGTTAACATGAATCATTAGAGCTACAGGTTAAATCCACATCGACCTTTTTTCTAATAAATGCATCCCTTCCAGTAGTCAGGGTTTGTTATGCATATTAGCTGTAGAATTACTATGGTTAACAGAGTGTAAGCACCATCAAACAAACTATAACCGATTTAATGAGCCATTTGTAGTTTCACCATCTGAATTAGTTCATACTTACATATGCATAGCTTAATCTTTAAGACAAGCATATGACTACTAGCAGGATCAACTAGGTAGCATTCCTTCTTCGACATCGACAATCATGAGCCTTGCCGACCGATTTTAACACTAGTCAAGAGGTTAACGAGTGTTTGACTGTCATTTGTATCAATAGCAATCGGGCTGAAGAGACTTATTGCACATAACCTGTATCTCAATCTTCTGCATCCAAAGATAAGACGCTAAATCCCACCTTAATTGCATAGAAAACGAGACATGGGGGGACAATGAGCCTTATGAATCGTCTATCAACACCCACATGGGACACCAAGCAGAAAGAAACATCCCAACGAGATAAATTCATTCAAATGGGTATGCAACACAGGAAACCACACATCAACCAAGGCACATAGCTCTCGGTCTTTCAGGGAAGAGGCACATGTGCATCCAGTTCAACACATAGACAAAGAGCCCAATGACCGACACAAGCCAACCATTGCTCACACGCCATCACGTATGTTCATTCGAGCCCCAGTAGTCGATCCGTAAGTGAATTATAATGCCAATGAAATCAGTTTTCCAAGTTCCCTTATGAGCACCACTAGATGTGACAACCTGAGATGGGATAACCTGAGCATACGATCAATATGCACCAAATGCATGGAACCCATGCTGTGAAATCAGGGTGTAGCAAACCACTTATGAACAACATGGCACACACAACACCATGCAAGGCATGCCGACGTGCACATGCAGCAAGACACCGATAGTAGGGACAACCCAAGCACACAATCGATATGCACCAGATGCGAACACGGGCGACAAAATCATGGATTGGAAAAACACATGGGAACAACACAGGACACATAGCATGATTCATGGCATGCTGACATGTACCTGCAGAGAAGCAACAATAGAAGGGACAAACCGAGCATACAAACGGTATACATCGAGAACATGGAAACCCAGGTTGTGAAATTATGGCATTGCAGAACATGTATGAGTAACACACCTAGCACCATTGGTATTGTTGTTTTGATCTACTCGGGGGTGGCCTGTGGATGATGTTATTGGTATTTTGTTGTCCCATTGAGGCTTCAAATGTGCTGGGTCGGAGTTGTGGCAAGTGCCATGGACTTAGTTGCTTTTTTCATTAATTTGGACAAGAGCTGAGTCTGTTGTGGTTTTGTTGAAGCCTGGTGGGCTGGTTGCTGTTGCTGACAGTGATCTGATCAGATTACTAAGTAGTGTGGTTGCTGTCGGTTGAAATCTGTTGTTGCTGAGTGGGAGATTTTGTGGCAGCTGCTGAGGAGGCCTGATTTTGGTGTGTGATGTGGGGTAAGCTATTGCTGTCCCACTCTGCCATGTAGCAACTTGCTGATCTGGTTTCCTGTGCTGAATGTGGTCGTTGCCTGGAGAGTTGCTGTGCTTGTATAGGTAGCTGATGGGTCTGGACTATGTGTTCTGTTTGGCCGATCTTTTTTTTTTTTTTAACTCTGCTGTGACTGTTCGTGGTTGATGCTGGCCTTGCTGATGTAGCATCGTTTCATCATCCGGCGGGGTTGGGCCTGCTGTGTGGTCGTGAATCGAGCCGGATGGCTCCTGGAGGTCCTGGGCCGAAATTGTCCTGATGAACTGTCTCTATGGCTGGTTCATCGGTGTCGGTTGGCGGCCTTACTGATCGTTATGAGGGGTCGTGGTTGTTGGATTTGATGAAGATGAACCTCCTGCTCAATTCCTGAAATTCCTCCCGGCTAGATGCGAGCTGTTGCTGGTGATGGGGAGGTGGAAGAGCTGCAGACGCCTATTGCCTCCTGTTTTCTTGACATTTTCTACTGGGATGCACAATTTCTACCTCGGCTATGAAGTAGTGCATGTGTTTTGTTTGCTGGAATGTGATTTTTTTTTGCTGTGGCTTGGTATGTCTGGTGTTCGTTTTGCCTTGAGAATGGTTGATGTGCTGATTATCCTCCTGGGTGCGCGTGGCTATTTTTGACTGCCCTGATGTAAATGAAGGGCTAATATGCTTGCTCTCCCATGGTGACTTGCTGTCCGGTCAGTGGATTACGCTCCTGTGCTGATGTGGATCCATGATGGTTTGAAGTGTCGTCTTCGATGTATTAGGCGATGATCACACCGATCTTGCAAGTGTGAAAATGATGTCATTCCCATTTTCTGATTTTGTGGTTGACTTCTAAATGTTTTTTTTCTTTTGATGTACCAGTTGCTCAGGAAATGCCCTAGTACTTTTTGTTTTACCTCTAAGTTCAATACTTGGAGCTAAAACATTTAGTTTGTAAATTTTTTCTCCCATTAATCCAAAATTTTTACTTACCAAAAAAAAAGTAAGCTACTGCTGGCTATGTGCCATCTTCAGCCGATTATGATGTTTTCGGTCTCCAGCATGCTTGATGTTATAAGCAACACTTTCTGATCCAGGGCTTTCTTTCTAGTATTGCCATGGCCTGCTTTGTCTTATGTATAAGCTGTTGTAAATCTGGGTGTCGATGGCTGCTACTGGAGTCTTTGGGTTTGTTGCTTGGCTGATCATGTTGAAATGCTACTAGAACTCTCTGAACTGATGCTGTCTCTGCATTTCGTCCTGTAATTTTTGTAGCCAAGCTGGGAATGGTTGGTTGTGTTAATTTATTGCTGTTGGCTGGAGTTTGATTCTGTGCAGGGTTTGCCTGCAATTATTGATGTGGTGTGGGATGTGAAGCAGGATCATACGGAATTGGCAAAGTTATTTCCAGCTTGTGGGAAGTACTGTCACGACCCAAAATTTTAATAAGGAAATTTTAACCATCAGGTCCGGTCAACGCCCGTTGACCAGAAAACTAAATGTGAAGAAGTCCGGAATTTGCATTTGGGAAATTACAGTCTGGATTTCCCTTGGTAAATGAACTCCGGATTCCGTTGGAATCTGAAGCGCGGATTTTCTTGGAGGTTCGGATTTCCTTGAAAAGAAGGACTCCGGATTTCCGGAGTAAAAACGCGTGCGGAATTGCTTGAAAGCAATCACTCCGGATTTCCGGAGTAAAAACGCGTGCGGATTTGCTAAATGAAAGCACTCCGAATTCCCGAAGTAAAAACGCGTCCGGATTTTCCTGAAAGAAATCACTCCGGATTTCCGAAGTAAAAGCGAGTCCGGATTTGTTGAAGAAGTCCAGTCACAGTTAAGGCAGAATTTTGGGAAGGAGCGGCAATAAAGATCAGCGGTTCCCGAGACACGTTGGAAAACGAAAATCCTATTAGAAATGTGGGACAATTTACATCACCTTGGAAAATAGAAAAAATCATAAATAAGGGCCACCAAAACCTAGGACTATAAATAAGGACCTTAGAGCCTCAGGAAAAAGGCACCACTAGAAACTCTCCTAAAAGGCAGAAAGCTAAGGAAAAAGTGGAAAAGAACTCAGGCAAGATACTCACCCCTATTTATAAAATTCATGTTTTATTTATGTTGCTATAAAATTATATGAAATTCTGTATAAGTATGCTTTTACTGTTCATACTGAAAGGCATGTTTAAAGGAAATTCTGTTATGCATAATGTTGGATTTCTGTTATGATTTACTGCCAATGATTATGAATTTTGCCCAATGCATGTTTACAGAAAGAAATTGTAGGCTTTATGATGAAATATAAATTTCTGCTATTAATCCTTGTTTCTGTCAAACTGATCTCTGAATTTAACAATAAAGGACCTTCGGCATCCTTACCGAACATGATTTAGGGAACTTCGGTTTTTTTTATGTACTCCATCCCATTATGAAAAGTAGTCTGTCCTTCTGTTTAAAAAGAAATCCGGCTTACTATAGAAAAAGAGAACTCCGGCCTTTAAATCTTTAAAAGTGCTCCGTTCCTTTCTTTTGAATTGAACTCCGGTTATGAATTCCGTATTTTAGAGCTTCGGATTTTATAAGAAAGTAAACTCCGGAATTATGAACTTGGATTTTGAAAGAAAAACACTCCGTCCATTTCGAATAAAGCACTCCGTCCCTTTAGGCACTCCTGATTTTAAAAGAAAAGCCATTCCGGCCTTTGAGCTCCGGATTTTAGAAGAAAAGCCACTCCGGTATTTGAGCTCCGGACTTTTGAAAGAAAAGTCACTCTGGATTTTAGAGCTTAAAGAAAATGAACTCTGGATTTTGAAAAGAAAAGTACTCCGAATTTTACAAAGAAAGAACTCCGGAAAAGTTATGAAAATCACTCCACCTCTTTAGAAAAAGAACTCTGTCATTTGCAGTACTCCATCCTTTTATTTTGAAAAGAACACCGGTCTTGAAGAAAAACAACTCCGGTTCTTAAAGAACTCCGAATTTTGAAATACGTCCTTCAAAAGAGCTCCGGCCTTTGAAACCTGTCTTAATAAAAAGAACTCCGTTTTCTGAAAAGAGCTCCGCCATGAAAAGCACTCCGTCCGTTTTAAGTAAAGATGCTCCGTCCATTTTAAGAAACGGCACTCCGTCCTTCATAAATAAAGAAGTCCGGTTTTGATTAAAGAAAGGAACTGCGGTTTTGGATTAAAAAAAACGAACTCCGGCTTTGACTAAAGGAAATGAACTCCGGCTTTGAAAGAAAATGAACTCCGGCTTTGATTAAAGGAAATGAACTCCGGCTTTGACTAAAGGAAATGCACTCGGGCCTTGTAAAGAACTTCGGTTTCAGGACTTCGGCTTTCCGTTTAAAAAGAGCTTCTGAAATTAACGAGATAAGAACTTCGGATTTCTTCTGAAAAATGAGCTTCGGCTTTTTGATAAATGATATGAACTTCAATGAATGAAGTAAAGAACAAGACTATATGAAAACATATAGATTATGGACAGCAAGTGGAACTCTATGACTCCGACTTTTGATCTATGATATATGGCCAATAAAGAACACGAACCAAGAACCGAGTTTCCATTAAACTTGCTGTTAAAGATCGATGAATGATATTCGAGTGACACTCGAGGATGCCTCCTGGGCCACGGGAGAGGACCTTTTGGTGGCATAAGAACTCTGGACTATGGCCCCGTATGCCGGGCTAAAGGCATTACCTCCCGCCTCGGGGAGCATAATGAGGGGGATATGGCTTTAGGTTGTGGGGTAGCACACAACCCATCCTCGATGTTGTCCGCTCCCGTCCGGTCCCTAAAGATGATATGAATTCCGAATGATTTGATGAATTTTCTGAAGACAAGATGAAAAGAATATGAATCAAGAAGAAACGATATGATGATTTTATGATCTATAATTTGATTATATGTATGCTTGTGTTTTCTGCATGTGAGTATCCTGCATCTTTGTAAGCTTTGTAAGCTCATTCTTAATGTTTTATCTCCAATTTTCTTGACTTGATGAAAACATTTAGCCCCGAACAAAGCGGTGGAGGGACTACAAGTAAGTTTTTTTTTTTTTGGTAAGTAAGTATTTTGGATTATAGGGAGAAAAAATGCCACACAGCTACAAAATTAATGTTTTATCTCCAAGTATCTTGAACACTTGGATTTAAAACATTTAAAATTGCTAGGGGGCACAGCGTGAACAGCAAAAGCCAGCAAACGATACAAAGAAAATACCAAAAAACCTCTAAGAGGACTACAAATAACAGAAATAACAACAAAAGTAGTCCGAAAAGACTCCTAAACATCAAGACACACAAGCATATGCCAAAAGTGACCCATACATCCACCAAGACAAAGATCAGCAGGCCCAGCTTGCTCATCCCAGGGATAGCCACCCAAAAAGTGCAGCAATTCATCCTCAACCTTCCAAATCTGCCAACAACGGAGCCAAAATTTTCCTAGCACAAAGATACCCCATCAGAGCGAGCAAATCAAAATGCCAACCAAACACCAATGCCATCTTTCTTTATACAAAATGGAATCATCTCTAATCAATTCAAGCAAGACAAAGATTAAACCCAACACATCAAAGGGGCAACAGCAAACAAACCCAATCACAGGCAGCTCAACACTTTGCCACCGGTCCATAAACTGAGAATAGTAACCATCGGCATCCAAGAATTGCATCAAAAGACTACGGGGACAGCAACTCCTCACTTTAGTAGCAAAAAAAAGCCGCGGGACTCTGTTGGGACCCAACTCCTCACTTTAGTAGCGGCCAAAAACATCAGCCATTCATCAATTCCTGACCAACTTGGCATCGTAATGCATATACATCTGCTCAACTTCAGCCACAATAGCTCCAAAATAGCAGAGGGGCCAACCACAACATAATGCGTACCACCTCAACAGACAGGAAAAGAGTCAAATAATTCCTATGCATTTTAAGCGGAGTTTTGTTTAAACCACAGCTTATGAATGCTAGAATGTTTCCGTGATATTTTGGGATTATGAAATTATAAATGTTTAGAATGCATCTCAAGATGGTAATAAAAGTCCCATCTTTGTTGGCATCACAATGAGGCTATGTGCACTTTTCGCCGTTGGTTTGCATGCTTCCTATTTTCTTGACCTCATATGAAGCTCAATTTCTTCAGCAGATATAGCCAGCACCATGGTTATTTTGGGTGTGATGGCCTTGAACTGATGAGGATGATTCTGTTTGATCCCATGTAATTGATGATGCGTCCTGCAATGATGACAACAAGACCCATACATCAGCCAAGATTATCAAGATGTCTCGGACCAGCTTGTTCATCCCTACGGTTGGATGATCGATTTGCCATCATCGTAATTTTTATCTTGATTGCTCCGAAGTGGATGGTGCTATCTTCTTTGGGCTATCTGTTCCCACTGCATTAATCGTGATTCATCCTCAGCCTTCCAAAATCGCCAACAACAGGTGCTTTGCCTTTTTAGTCAGCTTTGCCTTGTTAGTTCGGATTTTCCTAGCAACCGTGTAGTGTTTGGGTGCAGTGTTGGAAATTGAATGACCAACCCCAAACATCATTTTCGGTTTTGGCATGATCAAGCAAATCAAAATGCCAACCAAACACCCGCAACCATCTTTCTTTATACAAAATGGAATCCACATCCTACTATCAACCGCAATACCAATTTTAATAAAGCAAGACATGCAAGATGTTTGTTTAAACCTAACACAATCAGAAACAAAGGGGGCTTTGGGTTGCCGGGTGATGGTTCTTCGGAGCCATAATTTTTGCTTTCGATTATGTGTAACCACTAACCCAATAGCTCCTCTTAGGTTTGTTGAGAATTCTCTAATTACAAGTTGCTCGCCAATTTGCCACCAAGTCAAAAAACTTGGTCCATAAATTTTTCTCGAGCCAATTGCCACACACCTAGCATACAAGCATGGGTGGCATGTTGAAACGCACCATCCTCCCATATTGAGGCTTCTGGACCTGTTTGGCCTTGGTAGGAGTAAATCCAATGCCACTTTAACAATAGGGTTTTTGTAGATCAAAAGATTTTTTTGTTAGGACAGCAACTCCTCACTTTAGTATGGGAGGATATTTTAATAATTTCTCAAACATCATGCAACTTTAAAAATTAATAACTCTATCGAGATTTGTCCAAATGATGAGCTTTTTTAAAAAGAATTAGCATAAATTGTAGAGAAAATTCAGATGCCTTGGCTTTGTGATTTGAGTTTGGGAAGGGGACGCAAGTCCAATTATTGAGGACATCACATAAAAATATGCATTCGGTTTTTCCATTCAAAGCATGCATGAAGAGTCAAGATTATTCGGCACGCAAAACTTGGCATCAAAGATGCCACAAGCATTGGCGAGACATGTCATGAGAGGCAACACGATACCCCATAAATGGGCCGTGCTGATGCCATAATCAATAGCTCCAACCCATCGTTGAGAATGGCAAACCATATCAAGGCTTTGCAAAGCCTCCGTGGGAGCATGACAAGGGCACCACGTTGGGCATGACAAGGGCAGACATGGATGAAAGAGTCAGGCGCAAGGGCATCTAGGGTGGAGGAACAAGGGCTATGTTGAAGTAGAGTCCTATGGTGTAGCTTGAATGTTTGATGTGCTTGGGCTGGAGGTCTTTGGAATGAGCAACATTGGTGTGGAGTTTTGTTTATTTTGAGGAAATTTGTGTGAATGTTAATTGGGGAGCAACCCCGCCCAATGGGGTGCGGCATGAATGCTAGAATGTTTCCACAACAAAGGGATATTTTGGGATTATGAAATTATAAATGTTTAGAATGCATCTCGCAACAATAGTTTGAATAAAGAAAAGAAAAATTTTTATGTTCACCTTTTTATCTTTTATTTGAAAGAACTTTGGTTTTGACGCTGCTTTGATGGTAATAAAACCCCGTCTTGTCATCTCCGTTCTCCTTCGGCCGGCGCCCATGGCGCCGGAGCTGTTCTAGGTCCTCGATGCCCTACCCACTTCGCTCCCCCAACCGTTCTCCGATCCTTTGTTCGACCCCCTCTTTGGCCTTGAGTTTACCCCCTTGGCCTCCGATGTGCACTTTCCCCATCTTCTCTTCCTCCGCCCCACCTCCTCTCGAGGTTTGCATGCTTTCCTCATTTTCTTGACATTTCTCAAATGAAGCTCAATTTCTTTTCTCCCGGCTGTTGTAATGGGTTGATTTTTCCCTGAGCCTGGGTCTCATGTTGATGGCTCTATGTTGATCGTGGTTATTTTGGGTGTGATGGCCTTGATCTGGTTGCTGGTTCGCAAACAGCCTTGTTCTGTTTCTTCTTCGGTGGATGAGGATGTGTCTAATTCAACCTCCGCATGACCTGTCTGGCCGATCCCATGTAATTGATGATGCCTTAGCCCTTCCCGCTTGCTCTCTCAATGATGACAAGGTTTGGAGGTAATTTTTCACTTAAATTTTTCCCCCATGTTCCCTGTCATTATTTTGTCCCCCTGCTGTTATGCAGCGTGTTTGCTACTCTTGGGATAAGGTGGTTGTTCATTTTAATGCCGAAATAGCATTACTAGGAAAATTATCAACATGTGGCTATGTCGGGGTTCTTCTTCGATGGCCTCCTTCTGTTGGGCTTCAAAAGTGGCCCGTGGTCAATCGCAGGACACTCTATTGGATGACAATGGGATGGTCTTTCGCTAAATTTGAAGTTCACTTCTCCGGGGTGGAAGGTCGTATGCTGTAATTTTTATGCTGATTTTGCTCCATTACGGAAAAATTTGGATGGTGCTATTTGTGTCGAAATGGGCTATCTGTTCCCAAAATGGCTGCGCCACCAACATTAATCGTGAGTTACTCCTCACGAAAAATGTTGCTCCCAAAAGAAAGGGAGTATGGGCAGTAAGCACAAATCCTCCCCGCCCGAAGAAGAGTGGTGTCCCCAGAAATCTAGTGCTCATACCTCTCTAAGGGGCCTCTGCGATAGATGTCTTACCTTTAGGAAAGTGCTCACAGAAAATTCTTTCGATAATTTGTAGATCTGGTGCTTTGCCTTTTTAGTCCCAATACTTTGCCTTGTTAGCTTCTTCCCTATGATTCCCCCTCCCTCCTACCCCTCTCTCAGTTATTCGGCCTTGAACGCCCAAATCTCTCCCGGCCCCGAGTTGGAGTGTTTGGTAGCTACTAGTGTTGGAAATCCTATGTCTCCTTCGGTAATTGGAAAAAAATGTTGGGCGGCATGATGTTGCTGACTTGAGTCCAGAACGTTGACTTGATTGCCCAATTTGTAAACCCGTGTTTAGGCAGCTTTGATGAAGCTCGGGGGTTAGCGCAACCTCTAATGTCTCTTGTCGTGTGAGTTGAGTCCCTAGAAGTTCGCAATCTCATTCGGAAGGGCCTTGTCCAAGGTTTTTTAATCCGGCCTCCATTTCGGCTTAGAATTAATCCCCTTGCGTGGGCATGAACTGAATCCTCTGGGGAGGATTTGGGTTGGATGGGACCGGCCTAAATATTATCTCGGAGGATGGTTCCATACCGACGTGACCTTCCTTGATGATAATTCTCATTGCCTCCTCTCCTTTGTATATGGTGCAAACCTTGATAGCTCGCCTCCTTTTTAAGAGCCTAGGGCATTCGGGTCCCACGTATCCCTTGATGTCGATGCGATTTGATGGATACTCTGAGGCCCTTGGTGGCTCCTGATGATGTTTGTTTGTATGTTTGCCATGTGCCCCTTGCTGTTTTATAAAACTAGGGTGCTTTTTAGGATCTCTTGTTTTTCTCCTGCCAGTTTATCGGACCACTCTCCCGGTGTTCTTCTTCCTGCATTGGACCACCCGTGGTTCTTCCAACTCTCCCATTTCCTTCCGGTGGTCTTCTCGGGAAGTAATTTCTTGAAGAGAGCGCTTAAGGCCTTAATGCTCAATGATTCATGATGAGGTTCTGCGTGCCTAGGATGTGTAAAGGCAGTTATGACATGGCTTTTCTTTTTGTTCTTCAACAAAAAGCTAGATAGCTCCTCTTAGGTTTGTATAATCGAATCGGAATTCTCTAATGTACTGACCCAACCACAGGGATGAAGGATCTTTATAACCTCATTGAGGGTTACTTCAAAAAGATCCTTGGGTATGCCCTAACATTTATGTTATAAATCCAAGTCAAAAAACTTGGAGTTATAACATAATCTTTGTAAATTTTTAAGTATTCGTAATCCAAAATATCCACTTACTTACCAAAAAAAAAAAAAAACACACCTAGCACCATGCATGGTGTGCCTTGGTGACAAGCATGGTCTTGCCTTTCTTGGCATCGTGTTTTGAAACTCCCCGGTAGAGATAACATCCTCTTAGCTCATATCCTTCATAGAGGCTTGGCCTGGACTGTTTGGCCTTGGTAGGATTCTGTAATTTTATCCTCATTAGATCCCTCAACTTTAAATGGTCAATAGGGTTTTTTGTAGTTCTATCAATATCAATAATTTTTGTCCCCCTACCTATTTGATTTTTTTTGTTAGAAAGATAAAAATTAGTAGTAGCTTAAAGCCGAGTCTCAGGTTTTTTGAATATGGGAGGATATTTTAATAATTCCTCAAACATCATGCAACTTTAAAAATTAATAACTCTATCGAGATTTGTCCAAATGATGAGCTTTTTTTAAAAAAAATTAGCATAAATTGTAGAGAAAATTCAGATGCCTTGGCTTTGTGATTTGAGTTTGGGAAGGGGACGCAAGTCCAATTATTGAGGGAAAAAATACATAAAAATATGCATTCACTGAAAAAAGTGGTGTTTTCCTATTCAAAGCATGCATGAAGAGTTGAGGACAAGATTATTCAGATGATATCTACAAAGAAATGGGACATTGGGAAGGGTCATTTTCCTTTAAAGATGCTAGTGAAGTGAGTAGACCACAAGCCTTGTCTCCGGTCTGAGATGCATGTCATGAGAGGCAACACGATACCCCCATAATATGCCTACTAAACCTCCCCCGTGCCGATGGGGGGCATAATCTAGGGATGAGCAAGCATCACCGAAGACATGCCATGTCGTTGGGAATGGTGTGTCGAGATGATCGACATATCAAGGCTTTGCAAAGCCTCGAGCATCCGTTTTCTCCCTGCCCTTGTTCGACTCTAAAGTTCAAAAGCACTCAGGTATTCATTGGCCCCATCCCGAGTGGTATCAAAATATTCTTTGGGCCTCTTCTTTGTGGAAGGCACTACGCGGGGCACGTTGGATGGAACATGACAAGGGCACGACATGGATGGTGTCAATGGTGTGAGGCTTAAATTTATGACCATCTCGGTGTCCCAGCATGATGGCTCTGAAGTCATTCCGGATGTACTGGGGTTTATGACAAAAAAAAAAAGCTTGATAAAATAAAAAAAAAATTGCTAAAAAAAGGGGCAAAAAGGTAGGTAGGAAAATACGTAGCAAAAAAAAAAAAATTGAGTAAAGGTTTTGGTATGTTGTATGGAAATAAGTGGAACTGCTGTTGTAGTAGTGTCTCTTATAATTCCTAAGGCGTTGCCTTGCTGTATCAGATGATGACATGCCCGTCGGCTGTTGTTGTTTTGTGATGTCTGGCTTTTACCCTTCTTGTTTTTCTCCCATTGTTGGGCTCCTCATTCTCCCTCCCCCAAAAAAAAAAAATAAAAATAAAATTAATTAATAAAAATAATAATAAATGGTTATTTGGCGAATCTCTTTTCCCTTTGGGTGAGCCTTTTTGTGGCTGGGGCAACTTCTCCTTGGGTGAGTTCAATGGTGGTGGTGCTACCCCTGTCTGTTATATGGTGTTGGTTGATAGGCTGACCTTGGCATGTTTCTGCCGGCTTGAATATGCTTCATTGTTGGAACATGCTAGGCATGACATGGGAGGTGCTTTCGGGTTTTGGTGATGGATGGTGTGACAATGTCTGGATTATGATGTCCTTATATTTTCCATGTGCTAATAGTGTTGGGAGCAAGAATTTTAATGCGGATGTCACTTGCCCAATGGGGTTGCGGCAGGGTTAGACTTGCGTTCAGTTGCAAGTGGTCGATGCTGTTCGGGTTTGGCAACGGGGCTTGTAGGCATTGCTGAGCCACAACAAAGGAGTGGCATGGACATGTTGCTGTTGCTGCGGCCAGATTTGCACCAACCTTGATAAAGTAGGCGATTTGGATGCAATATCATGTTCAGGTTAATGGGTGAGCCCTGGTTTTTTTGGATATATGCTGTCTGCTGTTTACTGAACAATGAAACACTAAGGCAAATGGTTGCTGCTGTTGCCATTTCTTGGCTGGGCGCTGTAATTTTGGGGCGGATCTTGTTGAACCTGTTTTCATGTGGCTGCTGATGTTAGCTGATAAACAATGCTTGCTTTGGTTGTTGAAGAATGATGAGTCTGCCTATTAAAATGGGATGCTGCGATCTTGGTCTGGCTGGAGGCAGTTAGCGTTGTTGGGCATAACAAGGGCAATCGATGGGGTGTCCTGATGTTTTGGTCACGTTGGATGTGACAAGTGACATGGGAACTACTAGTTGTGATAAGGGACCAGCATTGGTGCAAGGCGATGGATGTGCTGCTGCCGAATGGCTGCGAACTGCTGGTCTTTACAGGGCTGGCTTTGAGGAAAGTTAAGGTGATGGGTCTGGTCTGATGGTGGGCCTGGTCTGTTGTTAATGGTTACGGGTCTGAATTTTGACTCTTTTATTGCCACTGTGGTGCAGCTGCGGTGCATGCTGTTTTGGTTTGAGATGAAATTTGATATGTTGGGCCTGCATTTTGCCCGTTTCTTTATTCTGGGCATGACAAGGATTTTTTCAAACTCCCGCTCGGGGTATGCCCCGCGCCTATGGTGACAAGGGAAGAGCCGAGGCATGGACGACTCAACAATGGCATCGGTGGGGTGCATTGGGGAGCTGCTGGGCGAAACATGAGCGGTGCTAGGGAGTGACCCAAGCACTACTGGGCGCAACACGGGTTTGTCAAGGGCACTACTGGGTGAAACAAGGGCACTAGTGGGTGCGACAAAGGCAACGCTTGGGTGTGACATGAATATCACAGGGTGCAACAACGATGCCGCTGTGTGCGATAAGGAAGCTGCTTGTTGCCACAAGGGCACGACACGAGTGGTGCTGGATTGACCAAGGCGCTACTTGGGCTGACACGAGCACCGCAGGGACATGCTGGGTGCAACAAGGGCACTGTTGGGGGTGCACTGGGGAGCTACTAGGCACAACAAGGGCATTCCTGGGGAGCGACCCAGGCGCTATTGGGCGCGACAATGATGTTGCTAGGGCGCGACACTAGTGTGACACCAGCACTGCTAGGCATGACGAGGGGGCTGTTGGAGCATGGAAAGCGCGACGCAGGCCACTCTGGAAGCCACAAGGTGCCAGCACGAGTGCAACACCAATGCGACAAGGGCATTCCTAGGAGTACTGTTGGGCAAGACAAGGGAGCTGTTGGAGCATGACAAGCATTGTGGCTGCCACTGGGAGCAAAAGGGATCGACACGAGCACGACAATAGCGCTACTGGGCATGAGAAGGGAGTTACGAGGTGCGACATCGGCATGACAAGGGCATTCCTAGGTGCAACACAAGCAAGACACTAGCACTACTATGACGACAAGGGAGTTGCTGGAGCACAACAAGCGACAAGGGACCGGCACAGGTGCGATACCAATGTTACGAGGCATGACGAGGTAGATGCTGGGCACGACACCAGCACTGCTGAGCCCTATAGGGGAGTTGCTGGAGCACGACAAGTGATGTGGGTGCTGCTTGGAGTGACAAGGGACCGGCACAGGTGTGACACTAACACTACTAGGCGTGAAAAGGGAGCTACTGGGTGCGACATCGGTGCAACAAGGGCATTCTTAGGAGCACTATTGGGTGCAACAAGGGAGTTGTTGGAGCACCACAAGTGATGCAGGTGCCGCTGAGAGCAAAAGGGACCTGCACGAGTACAACACTAGCACCACTGGGCGTGACACTAGCACGATAAGGGCATTCCTAGGGGAGCGACACCAGCTCTGCTTGGTGCAACAAGGGAGCTACTAGAGCATGACAAGGGACAAGGGACCAGCAAGGGCACGACACAAGTGTTGCTTGGCTTGATAAGGGAGATGCTAGGCGCGACACTGATGCAACAAAGGCACTACTGGGTAAAATAAGGGAGCTACTGCAGCACGACAAACAACATCCGTGCTATTGGGAGGGACAAGGGACCAACACAGGTGCGACATCAGTGCCACTGGGCGTAGCAAGGGAGCTGCTTGGCATGACACTAGCGTGACAAAAGCATTCTTGGGAGCAATGATGGATGCAATAAGGGAGTAGTTGGAGCACAACAAGCAATGCGAGCACCGCTACGAGCGACAAGGGAACGACATAGGCACTACACTAGTGCTGCTAGGCGCAGCAGTGGAGCTACTGGGTGCAACACCTGCGCGACACCAGCACTGTTAGGTTCAATAAGGGAGCTATTGGAGCACGACTAGTGAGACGGGACCGGCATAGGTGTGACAACGGAGTTGCTGGGCATGACACCGATGCAACACCAGCACTGCTGGGCATGACAATGGAGATACTGGAGCACAACAAGCAATGCGGGTGCAGTTGGGAACGACAAGGGAGATGCTGGTTGACCAACTTAGACTAGAACTAAGTTAGGAATAGTGATTAAGTTTGGCTATCTAGCTTATGTGTTCTAGTTAGTGTCCGAAGCACAATCAAGCCCATGTGTTTTTATTTCCAAAAGAATATTAGCATTGGCTCCTAGAAGAGGTTCTACTCGTGATGATGGTTGATCGCGAGGTCGAGAGAAAGAAATCGTTTGGAGGTTCCTTAAGGTTTGAATTTAATTAATGCTAAGCTAGTGTTTGGTACATCAACTTCGATTTGAGTCCTAAGTAGTCGATTTTAGTCTGAAATTTAAGTTTGATCAGCTCTAGGTTGGGGTCCTCAGGCTAGTAAATTGCTAAGAAGAGATGCTTGAATATGATGATCAAGCATGATGGACAAGGGGGAATTGATCGCTTGAGGTTAGTATAGCTTAAAGTCAATTTTGATGTAACGAATCCAAGGATGTCAATTTATAATCGACATAGTAATGATTAGTTGCCTAAACTTTTGGGTAGCTCAGATCCTATTGAGGTTGAGATATGGATCCTGAGAATTGAGAAGGTGTTTGCAGTAATCTAATGTTTGGAAGGAGAAAAGGTGATGTTGCTCCATATAAGATAAAGGTGAAGTCAACCTTGGGTGGTTGAAGTGAAAAGAGTCATGGGTCTCAAGCATAAGGAGATATCATAGGATATGTTGTGGACGCTCTATCGATGAATATTTTATTTCGATGGGATTTGTGGGAGCATGTCCAAATTGTGGATAATTTGATTGCATGATTAGAGATTGTCATTATTCCTCGCATTGGATAGTAAAGAAGTTCGATGCCTGGGATCAAGGTTTCGCAGTGATAGCACAAGTATAGAGGTGTTATCTACCATGATGGAAGGTAAGATTTCCGATTCTTGATATTTCGGCATATGTATTGTTTTGGGATTTTGAACCTATATTTTGTTTGTGTTTCCAAAGTTTATTTATTATTCGAGGATCATGGATTTTCTATGAGCTGCATCGAGGTCTGTGACATTTTCTTAGGTCTATAGATATAATTGGTTAGACTAATTTGACCATAATTATGGTGCCAAACCTTCATATGATATTTGAGGATGTTTCTTAAAGGAAAAGGCTCGACTATTTTTTCTATTAATTAGTAATTTGAGGTTGTGTCAAGATTAACTCCAATATTTAAGGATTTTGCGTAGAATCAAGGAAGCATCAATTTAATGCAGGTTATGAACTACTCTAGGACTTTTGGGGTAGGTAAGATGACCGATGAAGGTTACGTGTGGATGATTAAAAGTTGGTTGTCGGGAGATGAATGGTCTGATAAGTCGGCATTGAGGAATGAATAGGTGGTTCATTTGATCTATTGCAAGGGCTTGATATTTTCTAAGGATGATTTGTATCCATAGTACTTTCAATTGTGGATAATTGAGAATTTATGTCTATGGTAGCTTTTAGAATTAAGATATAGCCATTATGAGTTCTGATAATGCCATTTGGGTTTTGTAAGTTCGTTGGCATTTTTTGTGGATTTTATGAATTGGATCTCCCGTTCATATTTAGGTTAATTTTGTTATGACCTCATTGATGAATTCTTAGAATCATAGGGTGTGTGAACTGTATTTGAGAATAGTACTGTGGATTAGGAAGGCAATTAGCCGTGTGCCCAATCAGGGGAGAATATGAGTTTGGGTATGGGAAATGTTAAGTTGGCCATGTAGTTCTTTCGAAAGGAAGAATGTGGTTCCGTAGGGATTTAAGCGATGGCTCCTTCGGGAAGGATTGATTGATGTCGTGAAAGCATGCATTTCTCATGAGTCTAGGTGAATCCAGTAGAATGTCTGTTAAGTGTTTCTTGAGGACTGTAGCGTTCGTGGGACATTTGACTAGGAAGTAACCGACATCCATCGGGATGAGATACATGTGGACAGTTCTCAAGGAACAGACAGTATTGGCGACCATGTCGTTGGGTTGATCTGAAAAGATCCAATAAATTATAATAGAATTTGATGCATTTAAGGAAGATCTAGGAATTTTTTTTCCTACATCACATGTGGGTGGATGCCCTTGGTCTAAGAGGGGGAGAGGTCCTCGATCAGAATTACTTTACCCGTGATTGGAGTCAGTTATTGAGGTCTCTACTTGGGAACTTATCCATGTTATATGTATAGTTTTTATCCATATTTATGGGAGACTCTACCTAATTTTCTACAAAAATTAATGCATTTTAAAACAATAGCATATCAGCTTGTATTTGGTTAAGTATGACAATTGATTGAGGTCATTAGTAGATTATGACCCGTTTCGTCATAGGTAGTATCCGAGAAAAAAAGGGATGCCTTAGGTTTGATTTTTATCTTGTATAGAAGCTTAGGCTAGATTAAAATAGATTGAATAAGTAAATGTAGGCATAGGACAATTAAGTTAGACTGGATAATTCTAGTTATCTTGGTTGACTAACCTAGACTAGAACTAAGTTAGGAATGGTGATTAAGTTTGGATGTCTAGCTTATGCGTTCTAGTTAGTGTCCGAAGTGCGATCAAACCCGTGTGTTTTTATTTCAGAAAGAATATTAGTATTGGCTCCTAGAAGAGAGTCTGCTTGTGATGATAGTCGACCGCGAGGTCGAGAGAAAGAAATTGTTCGGAGGCACCTTAAGGTTTGAATTTGACGAATGTCAAGCTAGTGTTTGAGTACATCAACATCGATTTGAGGCCTAAGTAGTCGATTTTAGTCCAAAGTTTAAGTTTCATCAGCTTTGGGTTGAGGTCCTCAGGCTAGAAAATTGCTAAAAAGGGATACTTGAAAAATGATGATCAAGCATGATGGACAAGGTAGAATTGATGGCTTGAGGTGTAATCTCCCAAATTTTTATCCGATTAAATTTGGATTATTTATTAATTTGGATAATTTTGGTATGTCAAAATTAATTAAATATTATGAAAATTTGAAGGATATTTGGATTAGTTAGGCTGGCACCCGAAGTAGGCCCATGATGTCGCCCAGGTTTTGATTTGGGTTTTGGAATAAAAGAAACATAATATATAATAATAATAATAATAATAATAATAATAATAATAACAAATAAAAGAAGCAAAGGAATGGGACACAGGGAAGAAGAAGAGGGGAAGAAGAGGAGAAAGAGAGAGCAGGAAAAGAGAGATAGTGGAGAGATCAAGGCTCTTAGGTTTGAATTCGGCCTGGAACTAGTTGGAAAAGTGATAGATCGAGTCGAGTAAAGTATACTTACACCATTTTCTTTCTCTTGTTTTAATTTTTGTTCGTATCTCTTGGATATTTTCATTCTGGTACCCATCTAAAATATGTATTTTGTGGAACCCATAACCCTTGCATGATTTATTTGCTGATCAATGTCCAATTTCTCACATTTCTAGCAGTTTTGGCTTCATTGGAACCCTAACCCATGCCAGACCCCATTTAACCGATTACTTTGAGTTTTATACATGTTTTGGCTTAATATAATGAAATCCCACGACTTAGTAATGGATATTTGCTAATTGGGTGTTGGATTTTGCACATACGGGACCCCAATACCCACGCGGGTAATGAATCCCCGCACGGGCATTGTTCACCCGATCCACTTTGGTATTTTTACATGATTTTGTTTTGTTTAATTGACATCTAAATTGACATCTAAATTATGTATAATTGTATATACTTAATTGTATGTTCCGAAAAAGATTATTGTTAACCATTTGTGAAGGATTATTCATCCGGAAGCCCTAAAGTCATATTTTTTCAGATGTGGTGAGGAATTTCTAATTCTTCCAAGCATCATGTTATGTTACGCATATGTTTAAAGTCATGTGAAGACTTAAACCATGAGAAATGATTATCTATATATGTATCAAACAATTATAAAAGTTATGCAAGGTATTTTAAGGGAACTCTACAAATTGTTATATCTGATAAACCGTCCTTTAGAGAGGGAGGACTAATTGATAAGAACTTAGTGTGGAAATTACCTTAAGATAAGATAAGAAATTGGAACTCTAAAATCTGTTATCCGATATTCGTTCTCTGTCATTTGAATCAGTTATCTATTCTATTAGTATAGATATTTCCATATATATCTGTTATCTATTCCATCAGTACCAGTGTTACCATCTGAATCAGTTATCTATTCCGTCAGAATCGGTACTGCCATCTATATCTATTATCTGCTCCGTCAGTACCAGTATTGCCTTCTATATCCGTTATCTATTCTGTCAATATTGGTATTGCTATCTGTTTCCATTATATGTTACGTCAGTACCAGTATGCCATCTGAATTCGTTATCTATTCCGTCAGTATCGGTATTTCCATTTGTATCCATTATCTGTTCCATCAATATTGGTATTGCCATCTGAATTCATTATCTATTTCGTCAATACCAGTGTTTCCATCTGTATTCATTTTTTGTTTCATCAGTACCAGTCTTGCCATTTGTATCCATTACCCATTTCGTTAGTATCGATATTGCCATATGTATCCATTATCTGTTTCATCAATACCGGTATTACCATTTGTATCCGTTATCTGCTCTGTCATTACCAGTATTACTATCTATATCCGTTATATGTTCCATCAATACCGGTATTGCCATCATATCTATCATCTATTTGTCAGTACCGATATTTTCATCTGCATCTGTAATATGTTCCATCTGTTTTGATATTTCTATTTGTATCTGCTTCTATATGATTCCATAAGTAGATAGAGAATCAGTAATTTGAATATAATATTTGTATCTATAGAAAATCAGAAATAGGATATGGAAGTTTTATGTGTCCCACAATCGATTTAATCATGCCTCAACGTAACATGCTCATATTTTTCTTTTATTGCATAATTTTTTGTATATTGCTTATTATCTTTAGTTATTGTGCCTTGCAGAGCATTTGGCTCACCTTTGCTATTTTCTCTCCTTCAGATGAGTACGAGCTGATACCTAATGAGGCAGAGTAGAACTTAGGAGTTGGCTAGATTGAAGACCTTGGAGGAAGGGTTTTGTGGACTTAGATGTTGTGATTTTTGTACCTTATGAAATATTTTGTATTATTTTATGGTAAAATTATATATTGACGTAGTTGTATATTGATGATACTTAGATAGTCTAGTTTCCGCTGTGTATGATAAATGTATGTGCTTCCGTAGGTTATTATGGTCTGTTTGGATATCTAGTGGTATCTTATTTGAGACAACATTGTACTGGAGTTATGATGTTAGTGCCATGTGTAGTTGGTCGCTTTTGGATCCTGTGTTTTGTGTTTTGTTGATTATTTGGTTGTTGTACATGAATTTGTATAGGTTTTGTATTAGGCTGACGACCATATTATAGACGAAACTTTTCTGGATTTTCAGTTATAAATACAGTCTATCACACTTTGGTATCAAAGACGAGATGCCTTAAAATTGATTTGAATCTTATACGGAAACTTAGGTTAAAGTAAGAGAAATTGAATAAGTAGATGAAGGCGTTGGATGATTAAGTTAGACCGAATAGTCCTAGCCATTCTAGTTTGATTAACATAAGCCCAAACTAAGTTAGAATCAGTTAGCTATGTTCGATTGCAAAGTGTATAGTGTCCTGATTAGTATTCAAGTTAAATTGTGATATGACCCAAATTGTTTTTATTTCAGATAAAGTATTGGCAATGGCTCCTAGACGAAGAGCTTCGCGTGGTGGTGGCCATCCATAGGATTGAGAGGCAGAGTATTTGAACATTCTTGGAAGGATAGCAAATTTTATGGAGGCTGTGGGGCAACATAATTTAGCTCTAGTTCCAATTTCGGCTCCTACCCCAGCTCTTGAAAATCCGAGGGCGACAGCTTATGACCGTTTTACAAATGAACGTGTGCCTGAGTTTTTGGGAGAGCCAGTTCCACTGAAAGCAAAAAGCTGGGTTCAGAGGCTCAAAAAGGTGTTTTCAGTCATTCGATATCCCAAAGAAGATAAAGTATTATTCGCTTCTCATCGGCTAGGAGGCGAGGCTAATCACTAGTGGGCAATGAAGAAGAGAGCTCTAGGTATGCCCGAAGATGAAATTTCTTGGGACATTTTCAAAGAGGCCTTTATGAACAAATATTTTCTTGACAGTCTTTAGGAATAGAAAGAGGAGGAATTTATTCAGCTAAGGCAAGGGGATCATACGGTGGCAGAGTACGATGCAAAATTCTCTGAGTTGTCAAGTTATGCACCTTATATGGTGGATGAGGAAGTAAGGAAGGCAAGGAGGCTTCAGCAGACCTTGAGGCCTAAAATTAAAAGGCAACTATCGACATTAAAGTTATAGACCTATGGAGAGGTATTAGATCGAGCACTGATATTTGAGAAGGTGCTTAGGGCTGAGGAATATTCTAAGAAGAGAGTAGCAAATCGAGGAGAATTGGAAGAAAATTCTAATTTAGGAGCAAAAGGACCCACTAAGAAAGTTGAGGTGATGGATAAGGAAAAAGACAGTGATGAAATTTAGACAATGCTGAGTCCTCAAATAGTAGCAACCGCCTATTCCTACTGTGGAAAAGTATATCCAGGGAAGTCCTGTAATAAATCATCAGAAGTCTATTTTAGATGTAGTCAATAGGGTCATCTGATCAAGGATTGCCCTCATTCTAAGAAGTTGATATCCCAGAAACAAAAAGTTTTAGGCAAGGTAATCAAAGATTAAGTGCAGGAATCTAGGGCATCATCTAATGTCGTGGAAGTAAATTTTTAACTTCATGATGCTTTAGCTTGCATATGATATTTTGAATTTAAAGTCTATGTTTCCAATTGTATTTTCAAGTTATGTGGATTGCAGATTTCACTTTATCTTGACCAATATCCTTGAGATTTTTCTTTGGTTAATGAATATTATATAAAAGTAAATGGTCAATCAGAGTAGCGCGGTAGTAACGTGTGGCCCATGGCCCCAAGATTTTAGAATAAAATAGAGGATTCAAGTGAACGATCATTTTCGAGGATTAAGATGAATTGAAGTAAAAGTTCATTAGTTTGTTCGAGGATTTGAAATAAGTCAATGAAATTGCTAAAAAATTAGGGTTGCCTTTAAATTTTGTTGATTGTCATAAAGTCTCCCTTGCATCATTGATCAAGGAAATAAGTATGGGATCGAATTAAGCCTGTGGGAGATTGGGGATTTGTCTTATGATAAGGTTCTAACCTAGATTTAGATACGAAACATTAGATATTGGAAATTAGGATTTTTTTTCCAGATTGATGAATTTTGAGGTTTGCAAATTTCGGTGACGAAATTTTTATAAGTGGGGGAGAATATAATATCTCAAATTTTCATCCAATTTAATTAAAATTATTTATTATCTTGGGTTATTTAGGTGTGACAAAAATTAATTAAATATTATAAAGTGGGCCTGTGCTGTCACCTAGGTATTGATTCGGGTTTTGGAATAAAAGAAATAGAACAATAATAATAATAATAATAACAACAACAACAATAACAATAAATAAAAGCAGCAGAGGAATGGGACACAGGGAAGAAGAAGAGCGGAAGAGAGGAGAGAGAAAGAGGGAGAAGCGAGAGAGAGGAGAGATCGAGGCCCTCGGGTTCGAATCCAACTTCGAGCAATTGGAAAAGTGATAGATCGGGTCGAGGTAAGTGCATTTATACCCTTTTCTTTCTCTTGTTGTAATTTTAGTTCATATCTTTCAGATATTTTCGTTCCGGTACCCACCCAAAACATGTATTTTCTGGAACCCATGACCCTTGCATGATTTATTTACTATTTGATGCCCAATTTCTCACATTTCTCACGGTTTTGGCTTCATTGCAACCCTAACCGGCGCCAGACCCCATTTAACCCATGACTTTGAGTTTTGTACATGATTTTTGCATGATTTGTTTTGTTTAATTGATATCTAAATTTTATATAATCGTATCTACTTAATTATATATTCTGAAAAATATTATTATTAACCATTTGTGAAGGATTATTCCTCAAGAAGCACCAATGTCATGTTTTTCCCGATGTGGTAAGGAACTTCTAATTCTTCCAAGCACCATGTTAAGTTATGTATATGTTTGATGTCATGTGAAGACTTAAACAATAAGAAATAATTATCAATTATCCGATATTTGTTATCTGTCATCTAAATTTGTTATTTGTTCCATCGTTATTAGTATTGAAATCTGTGTCTATTATCTGTTCCGTCAATACCAGCATTGCCATCTGAATCTGTGATCTATTCCGTCAGTACCAATATTGTCATCTGTGTCCGTTATCTGTTCTGTCAGGACTGGTATTACCATCTATATTCGTTATCTATTCTATCAATACCGGTATTGCCATCTGTATCCGTTACCTATTCTATCAGAACTGGTATTGCCATCTGAATTTGTTATCTATTTTGTCAGTACTGCTATTGCCATCTATATTCATTATCTATTCCGTTAGTATCGGTATTGCCATCTGTATCTATTATCTATTCCGTCAATACCGGTATTGCCATCTGTATTCATTATCTATTTTGTCAGTATCAGTATTGTCATCTGTACCCGTTATTTGTTCTGTCAATACCGATGTTTCTATCTGTATCTGTTATCTGTTACGTCAATACTAGTATTGACATATGTAACTATAACCTGTTCTGTGAGTACTGATATTGCCATTCGTATCGCTTCTATATGATTTCGTAGGCAAGTAGTTAATCAGTAATTTAAATATAAATCTGTATCTATAGGAAATTAGAAACAAGATATGGATGTTATATGTGTCCTAAAGTGCATTTAATTATGCCTCATATTTATGCATCACGTAATATGCTCATGTTTTTCTTTTCTCGCATTATTTTGAGTATATTGCTTAATATCTTTGATTATTGTGCCTTACTGAGTATTTGGCTTACCTTTACTATTTTCTCTCATTCAGATGAGTACAAGCTGATACCTGATAAGGCATAGTAAAGCTTAGGAGTTGGCTACACTGAAGACCTCAGAGAAAACGTTTTGTGGACTTAGATGTTGTGATTTTTTTACCTTATGGAATATTTTGTATTATTTCGTGGTGAAATTATATATTGATGTAGTTGTATATTGATGATACTTAGATAGTCTAGTTTCTACTGTGTACGATGAATGTATGTGCTTCCGTAGGTTATTATGGTCTGTTTGGATACCTAGTGGCATCTTATTTGAGCCAATGTCATACTGGAGTTATGACATTGGTGCCATGTGTAGTTGGTCGCTTTTTGGATCTTGTGTTTTATTGATTATTTGGTTGTTGTTTTTTTTTGGTAAGTAAGTGATTATTTTTTTTTGGATTATTTGGTTGTTGTACAAGATTTTGTACATGTTTTATATTAGGCCGACGACCATATTACAGTCGAAACTCTACCAGATTTTCAGTTGGTAATATGGTCCGTTACATGAGGATAGTATAACTTAGAGTCAATTCTAATGTAACGAACCCAAAGATGTCGATTTATAATCGATTTAGTAATGATTAGTTGTCTAAAATTTTCGGTAGCTCAGATCCTATTGAGGTTGAGATATGAATCTGGATGATTGAGATGGTGTTTGTGGTAATCTAATGTTTGAAAGGAGATAAGGTGATGTTGTCCCATGTAATATAAAAGGTGAAGTTATCCTTGGGTGGTTGAAGTGAAAAGAGTCATAGGTCCTGTATGAGTATGACTGGTCGTGGTCAGCACTCGGTCCTCCAAATTTTCAAGGGCCGTCGGGAGTGCACCTGATACCACTCTACGTGCGGTGCTCTTCCAAACGCAAGACCCTACCTCCGGCTGAGCTGTTTCCCAGGGTGCAGGCTGTTAAACAGAAAAGATATCTCTTCTCAAAGCCCCCGCCAATGTCTCTGGACTACCTAATTTTTTCGTCAACCGACTCGTCCTGATTTAGCAATTTTAACCTGATTCCCTTTTGAAGCTCACGTTGGTGCACTGTCAGATGGGCTTCCCCTATCTCTTTGGATCGACAAACCCATGTGCAAGTGCTGTTCACATGGAACCTTTCCCCTCTTCCGCCTTCAAAATTCTCATTTACATATTTTCTTTTACCACCAAGATCTGCACCGATTGCCGCTCCGCCCAAGCTCACGCCATAGGTTTTGTGGCAACTATCATGCCCACCTACTCATTGAGGCTTGGCACTTATGTAGATGGCTTGGTGTAGGTCGCACACTTAAGCACCATCCATTTTCTGGGCTAGTTGATTCAGCAGATGAGTTGTTACACACTTCTTAGTGGATTTAGACATCCATGACCACCGTCCTGCTGTCTTAATCAACCAACACCCTTTGTGGGATCTAGGTTAGCACACAGTTCAGCACCACAACCCACTTCAAGCTCTCGATTTCATGTCGCAGCTCAATGAAGCAGCCACAACTTTTTTTTTTTGGTAAGTAATGAAGCATCCACAACACCCTACCTATTTGAAGTTTGAGAATAGATTGAGGGCATTGTGCCCCCGATGCCTCTGATCATTGGCTTTACCTAATAGAACTCGCATTCCAGCTCTAGCTATCCTAGGAAAAACTTTGGAGGGAACTAGCTACTAGACGGTTCAATTAGTCTTTTACCCCTATACCCAAGTCAAAAGAATGATTTGCACTCCAGTATCGCTTCGGGCCTCCACCAGAGTTTTCTTTAGCTTTGCCATGCTCAAGCATAGTTCACCATCTTTCAGGTCCTGGTAGGTATGCTCTCACTCAAACCCTTCTCAGAAGATCAAGGTCGGTTAGCGGTGTAGCCTGTGAGGGGATCCCACCAACCAGTTTCCTTGCGCCGTATGGGTTTACTTGCCCTTTGACATGTACACATGTCAAACTCCTTGTTTAGTGTTTCAAGAGGGTCGAATGGGACGCCCACAGGCCGATGCCCATAACATGCGGGTGCCAAGCATGCTGTGATGGCACACGTTGCCTTCCATGATCACTGGGACGATGCTCTCAAGCTCGTCTATCGCTCAACTTTTAGCTGTCCCCTCAATCCGCATCGGTCCACACCCAAAGCCGATGGGCGGGCAGCTTCTGATCGTTCCACATCCAATTAGGATGCATCGCCGGCCCCCATCCGCATCCCTCCTTACAATTTCAAGTACTCTTTGACTCTCTTTTTAAAGTCATTTCATCATTCCCTCGTGGTACTTTTTTGTTATCAATCTCTCTCCATTATTTAGCCATGGACAAAATTTACCACCCACTTGGGGCTGCATTCCCAAACAACCCGACTCACCGACAGCGCCTCATGGTGTGATAGCGTCCAGGCACAATAAGGCTCTCACCCTCTCCGGCGCCCTAGCGCCCCTTTTCATGGGACTTCAGCCCGGTCTATTGCGGAGGATGCTTCTCCTAACTACAATTCAGATGATAGAGTTGCCCAATTCTAAAGCTGGCCACTTCCCAGTTCACTCGTCGTTACTAGGGGAATCCTTGTAAGTTTCTTTTCCTCTGCTTATTGATATGCTTAAACTCAGTGGGTAGCCCCGCCTGTCCTGGGGTTGTTACATTGGTGTTGTATGGATGACGCGGAGGGGACATGCAAGCTTCACAGGCGACGAGCTGAGCATGATGCGATGCAGCCTTAGCCTTTGCCTTGTTGACCACTAAACATCGTGGTGTTGTTGCCGAGCTCCGATTTTAGGCCTACCACACAACAATGCACAGGAGGCCACTTTCCATCCCAATCTAGCATGCAGAAACACAATGGCTTTGTTAGGGGCAACACTATGCATGACGCCCAGGCAGATGTGCCCTCAGCCAAGAGGCTTTGGGCACAACTTGCGTTCAAAGATTCGATGGTTCATAGGATTCTACAATTCACACCAAGTATCGCATTTTGCTACATTCTTCATCGATGTGAGAGCCGAGATATTCATTTCCAAGAGTCATTTAGATATGACAGGTTGCCACCTCATTCACTCGGCATCCGGAGGCAAGGCAATGCATGCTATGTTACTGTTACTTGGCGCGATCCACGCCGGGGTTTGTTCTTGTGCCAAACCTATCCCGGCATGCCCATTGCCGCTCCTGGAGCATACTATAAGGTGTGGGCTTGGTTGGAAGTTGAGGGATAGCTCTACATAGCTAATTAGCAGTCTGAGGTCTCGTTCATTAACAGAATTAACCAAACAAATTGCACCACCAACTAATAATGGCCATGCACCACCACCCACAGAATCAAGAAAGAGCTCTAAGTCTATTAGCCCTTACTATGTCTAGACCTGGTAAGTTTTCCCAAGTTGAGTCAAATTAAGCACAGGCTCCACTCCTAGTGGTGCCCTTTCGACAACTCATTTAAGTTTCAACCTTGTGACCATACTCCCCCTGGAACCCAAAAACTTTGATTTCTCATAAGGTGCCGGCAGTGTCCTAAAAGTAACATTCACCGATCCCTAGTCGGCATCGTTTATGGTTGAGACTACGATAGTATCTCATCATCTTCAAACCCTTGACTTTCGTTATTGATTAATGAAAACATCCTTGCCAAATGCTTTCGCAGTTGTTCATCTTTTATGAATGCAAGAATTTAACCTCTGACTATGAAATACGAATGCCTCTGACTGTCCTTATTAATCATTACTCCGATCCCAAAGGCCAACACAATAGGATCGGAATCCTATGAAGTTTTCCAATGCTAACATATCCATAGCTTAGGCCTACCTTGAGCACTCTAAATTCTTCAACTTAATAGTGCTAGAGGCACAACCTGATCAATTAAGGCGAGGAGGGCATTGCCGGTAGAAGGGATGAGACGATCGGTGCTCGCCAAAGGCAACCGATTGCCCCATCCCATGGTTAAACTATGAGCTTTTTAGTTATACAACCTAAATACACACTATTGGAGCCGGAATTACCGTAGCAGCTCGAACCAGACTTGCCTTCCAATGGATCCTCATTAAGGGATTTAGATTTTACTCATTCCAATTACAAGCTCCCCGTGTCACTACCTCCCCGTGTCAGGATTAGGTAATTTGAGCGCCTTTTACTTTCCCTGGATGTGGTAGCCGTTTCTCAAGCTCCTTCTCTAGAATCGAACCCTAATTCTCTGTCACCCATCACTACCATGGTAGGCCACTATCCTACCATCGAAAGTTGATAGGGCAGATTTTCAAAATCGTCCCGCCTGCGATTTTTAATTTCTCGGCTCCGATGGCCATGGCCAACCGCCTCAAGCCCCTCTCGGGTCCCCTCTCCGGCTCTGACTCCCCTGTGTCCCCCGTGCCTTCCTCTCCAAAGGCTCCGGCGTGTTCGGGTTCCCTTTCTCCCGTCCCGGAAGGCCAGACTTTGGGCGAAGCGAAACCTAAAGATGCTGTCGTCGCCTCCGATGGTCCTGCTCTAAGCACCTCTCGCTGGGCTAACGTCGTCCGTAAGGATAGTCTTGTGGCTCGTAATGAGCTAAAATTCTTCCCCCGTGTGGCCGAAGGTGCTGATTCGTCCATCATTTCTCCTCCGCCAGAGGTCATCAACCAAGGTCATTCATTTTGGGGCTATACTCTGTTCTGCTATTTCTGTGACTCCCCTCCTCACTATTCGGCGGTTAAAGCCATAGCCAACAAGATTTGGGCCCAATTCGCTCTCACGAACACCGCTGGAAACGAAGCTGGCTATTTCTTCTTCCGGTTCTCATCGTTAGAGATGTTGGAGAAATGTCTCAAAGCCGGTCCTTGGCTCATGGCTGGGAAGGCAATCTTCCTTAAACGTTGGACGCCAGGTATGATTCTGAACAAGGATGATCACAAACATTTTCCCATTTGGATCAAACTTTTCAATTTGCCGATTGAGTACTGGACCCATGCCGGCCTCAGCTGGGTGGCTGGTGCTGTCGGTATTCCTCTCTGCTCGACCCCCGGACGGCCCGTATGGAGAACATCTCCTTCGCAAGAATTTGTGTTGAAGTGGGTATCGACGGCCCCTTTCCCAAAAGTATCACCATTAAAACTTGCCACGATTCAGCTCCTGTTATGGTGAAGGTGGAGTATAGCTAGCGACCTATCAGGTGTAGTCGCTGCCTTTTGTTGGGTCATGAAGAAGCTCATTGCCTTCCCAAGGCTGCTAAACCTCCAACAGGTATCTCACGTTTAAAATCTCCCATCTCTGCTCATGTGGAAAAAGTCCCATTGGTCTCACCGCTCTGCCCTGGGCCTTCGACTGATGGTTGTGTGCCAAGTTCAGAGGCTGATGATGTCTTGAATCCCCCCCCCACATCCATCTGCTGCTGTTGATGGCATTAGTGGAGGTTACGCTAGCAGTTCCCCTATTGGGGCCGTGTTGGACCCTCAAACCAGTCCTGGTTTGCCGGTTCCCCCGAACCCAGATCCCCCTAATCCTGATATGGCGTCCCAGGTTCCACTGGACCTTTCTGCCTGCTCCCCTGTTGTTTCGCCTCCAGACCTTGTCATTGGCCCATGTCTTCAGAGCACTTCTGCTGAGTATGACCCTGCCGGTTGCTTAGATGGTCTTTCTGATGAGCATATAAATGAATCGGATATTGGTTCTGGCTCCGACAGTGACTCGACCCCCAATTCAATCTCTCGAATTATAAACAAGTATGGTTTGGCCTCTTCTAAGAATGGTGGAACTGTCCCTGCATCTGAAATCTGCACGGGGCGGGTCATTGACTATTCTAAAGAGAAATTCCTAAATGTAAATGAGGTGGTGGCTTTGGAGTGTGATACGTGGAAGCCTGCTAGATCTCGGAAAAAGAAACAATCCAAAAAATCCAAGGCATCACCCCGTCCTTAGGGGTTTTGCTGTTGATGTTATGCCAGTTTTGTATGGTTGCAAATAAATCCAGATTTTGCTTTGCTGGTCTTTTTATGTCAACTTGTACATTTTGGTTTCTGGCTTATGGAGTGCTGATGTGCTGGCCTCCAGATGCAGTTCCTCTAACCTGGTAATGGTTTGGTTGAGCTACCTTTTTGTCATGAAGGTTTGTTTGAATTGGGTTCTGATTTTGCCTGACTTTGCATACTGAAGGTTGAGATTTGGGTACGCTGTTTTTAGGCCCCTGGGTGGTTACAGATTTTGGTGTCTTTGATTTCTATTCTGTTCTGCAGAGTTGCAGTGGAACGCGTTTTTTATCCTTCTGTTCCTGCTGCTGATGCAATAGTGTTGAAACTCTTGGGAGATGGGGCTTCATTCAACTGGTATACTGGCTGTATATGAACTGCTCTTGAAGCGTTAAGGGTTAGTCCCTTTGCTATCTCGATTCTGCAGTGCCTGTTCTGATGAATTTGCTAGCAGATTATTGAGTGTGCGGTTCGCTGCAATGCTCGTTCTGCAATGCTAGTTCAGATGAAGGGTTGTTGTTGGAATTGGAATGCTCTGCTGCCAGCTGCAGATCCTCTAATCTGGTACTGGATTAGTTGAGCTGCATTTTTTCTTGAAGGATTGATTGAACTGGGTTCTGATTATGCCCGTTTTTGCATGCTGAATGTTGAGATTTGGTGATGCTGATGGGAATGCAGACCAGATGTATATCCTCTTGCCTGGTTACTGGCCAGTTGCAGATTTGATGTACCTCTGATGTGGTTGTGTTTCCTTCTGTTTGTCGCCAATTGATGGAATGAATTGCTGGGCTGTAGTGGTTGTCTTGTTTGCTGAGAATGAGCTGGATTGAGGGGTCAGGCTGTCAGTCTGCTGCCTTGGTGTTCATTTCAGCAATGTTATCTTCTGGCTGTCGCTGGGCTGCGGTGAGGAGATGAATCCATATGTTGGAGAAATTGTCCGGAGTGCAAGTAGCCGGAATGCATTTTTCCGGAGTAAAAATTTCCGGAGTGCATGTGGTGTGTAATTTTCCGAAGTGCATTTGGCCGGATTGCAATTTGCCAATGTAAATGTTTGCTGGAGTGCAATTTGCCTATTCCTTTCCTTTGCCTGGAATGCGCAAGACTCCGGAGTGTTGAAACCGGAATGCATTGGACGGAGTCCTTGGGACGGAGTGATGCAGAGTCCGAAGTGGAAAATTTCTGGAGTGCATTTTGCAGAGTGTATTTTCCGAAGTGCTTTTGGCCGGAGTGCAATTTGCCGGAGAGAACTTTTACCTGAGAAACTACCTCAGGCAGAGACAACATCAGTTCAGAAGGTTCCAGTAGCACATCAACTTGAATCTGGCCGGGCGGCGCCGGAGTAGGCCTCGGCCGGTCTCCTGGTTGCCTAGCCCGACAGTCTCCCGTCTTTTTTTTTTTGTAAGTAAGTAATTTGGATTAGTGGGAGAAAAATTTACAAGTAATGGTTTAACACCCAATGTTTTTCCGACTGGGGGCTAAACCATAGATGCTAGGGCATGCCCCGAGCACTCAGATACAATGAATGAAACCAACAGAAAGACAAAAATGCTGGTATTCGTGCAGTACAAAAATTTACTCTAACATCAGTAAAGCAGTTCCTAAACAAAGATCATGCCAATTTAAGGCAATACTCTTGATTCCAGCCCCATGAAGCCAGCAACCAACAATCAGGCCCAGCTGCATCTCCCGGCAACTAAAATTGCAATACAGCGACACAACAATACGTACTGCATTCTGCAATACAGCACCATAGAAACACAGCATGCTGCAACTCAACACAGCACATCACAGCAAAGCACACCTCAAGCCCACTGCATCATACTGCTCATAATGCAGTAGAGGGCCGGACAATGCAGATGAATTGCACCAGATGATTGCAGGCCAAAAAATCTGGGCTAAGCAGATGTACAGCCCATCCTCAAAATTAGCAAACTGGATTGTTCCAGATTGGCGTCGTCCTCGACGACTCCGAATTGGGTGCCGGGCGGCTCCGATGCCTGCCATAGCCGGCCTCCCGGTTGCTTGCCCGGCTCCCCCCAATCTTCCGGCATTCCGTCTCCACCCTTCCGTCTCCACAATCTGCTGCTTGCGAAGTCGGTTTGGTTGTTCGCTCTCGATGTCGGTTTGCCCTCTATTTGAGTTGGGGTCTGATATTTGAAGCATATGCACCCGTGATGCTCTGAAGTAATGAATCTGGGGTTCGCCTTTGTTCGGAAGCTGTCTCCTCAGGCCGGCAGCTCTCTCTCTGTTCTCTGGATTCGGTGATTGCTTGCGCAGTCCTGGCTGTGGGTTGCTGGGGTATTTTGCTGAAATTGATTCTCGCTACTTGTTGGTTTGACGTTGACCAACGCCTGAGCTCGGGTCTCTGATGCCTCTCTGCTTGTACATTCCATCCGGGCTGATGGGTTGGGAGCCTGTTGCAAATCTGGTTTGGAGGTATTGGCTGGAGTGCGGAGCTGTGGGTGTGGCCGTTTCGGACGCTGAAAATCTTTCTTGTGGTGAGTTGTCTGCAGCTTTCATAGTTGCAATGTTGCAGTCCTTCGGATTGCTGATGTTTGGCTATTAAAGCCAATTGGTTTGCTGTCGTTGCTCTGCAACTTCTTTGTCTGGCTTCTACAGCGAGTCGGTTGCTTTTGTTGCTTTGCAACAATTTTGCTTGACTGCAATGGATGATGAGCCTTCGGGGCTGATCCCATGGGCGTGTTTTGCATTTCCTGCTGCCAGGAGTGGCTTATGGAGTGCTTGGATGTGTGGTTTGCTCAAAGTATGCTGTGACCAAATTGTGCTGATACTAGTCTGCTGGCAAGAGATTGCTGATGGTGGTGATGCCAATCTAGATTGCTGTCCTGATGGGCCACAATGATAAGGATCTGCCTTGGCCCTTGCTGATGGGTGTAGCTCCTGAAGCTTGATGAAGCTTGACGGGTGCAATCTGCTTTGTCCGGCCCTCTACTGCATTGAGCAGTATGATGCAGAGGGCTTGAGGTGTGTTTTGCTGAGATATGCTCTGTTGAATTGCAGCATGCTGTGTTTCAATGGTCCTGAATTGCAGAATGCAGCTGGCATTATGTTGAGTTTGGAGGATGTGCTCCTGCTGAGATGCAGTTTTGCAAGTTGCTGGCATCTTTTTGCTGCCATCTTTGTGAGGTTGTGGCCGGTGATTTGCTGGCCAGTTTTGATGTTGGGCGAAATGTTGTTGGGGCAGCATTTGAATTCCGTGCTGCTTCTGCTAAATGGGCAGTTTGATGTGTTTGGTATGCCAACTAGGTGCTGTTGCACTGCAAGTGAACTGTCTGATGGTGCAGTTCATCTTGTTTTGTTTAGGCTAATGGCTGTATCCTGCTGCAGGCAGTTTGTTTTTGCCTGGGTTTGGTAGTCTAATTTGTCTAGCAATTGCTTTTGAGTGATTCGCTTGTATTGTAATTTTGGATTACAATTTTGTCTTTTAATTGGTGTCATAGGTTGTATCAAAGTGCTCGGGGCATGCCCTAGCTTTTTTGGATTATCCCCAAGTCGGAAAAACACTTGGTGATAATTCCTTACTTGTATATTTTTTCTCCCTTAAATCCAAATCACTTACTTACAAAAAAAAAAAAAAATTTCCAGATTAGTTGCCAACAGCCTAATCTCAATAACCAATTTCGCCCATCTGAAATGAAAATCATCACTCCGTAAATTAGCCAGATCAGCAAGCCATGTGAATGACTTGCAGGCTCCAAAATCAGAAGCCCTTTATAGAGGAGGGCTTCATCAAGCTTCAGGGGCTCCACCCATCAGCAAGGGCCAAGGCAGATCCTTATCATCGCAAGCAGCGGTGGCCCATCTGCAGCCAGACCAGCAAAATTAAACCACTGTTCTCATCATGAGCGAAGAACATATGGTCAATTGCTGCAAGTAGCAATTAGTTTATTTTCCAGAGCAGCATTTAGTAACACTCTGTAACAGCACCTAGGACAGTAATCCCAATCACCACAGCAGGGATAATCACAGCAACAATCAGCAATACTTGCTAGGACAGCAAGCCAAATTGGCATCACCACCATCAACTATACATTGCCAGCGAACCAACACCAGCACAATCTGCTCACAGCATACTTTGAATTCAGCAGTATGCCACGAGTAGACCACATACAACAATATGGAAATTATTGGCCACCAGAGAAACATATATGCCTCGTCAGCAGGCCAGCCAAAGCCAACCTGGCAACATCAGCAAACATCCAATCCGGCAAACACAGAGTGGAAGACCCAATTCGACGAGTGGGTGGAACCCAGGCTGGGATCCACCCGGCAATGAGCTTAGCACAGCAGCAAAGGAAATTGCAGAAGATAGGGAACCCACATTAACCACAAGGCAAATGCAGAACAGCCTACAGGAATTGAGATGCAACCGAGCAGCAGAGCCTTTCAGACTCATAGCATAACATTGGGCATCAACACAGTCCACAATCCCTAGCCCTGCATCCGCAGAACAAGGGAGACCCACTCTAATCACAAGGCTATTGCAGAACAACCTACAGGAGTTGAACAGCAGAGCCTTTCATCCTCCTCTTCTTTTACTCACGCGGCAGCACTGAGACCTCTTAGGTTTCGGTGTCGTTCTGGCCCTAAATCACCTCGGTTCATGCTTTGGTAGTGCGATTGCGATTGATTTCCATCTACTCGCAGCCACCGGCTGTGGGATGTTGGGTCCTCTCCGTTGTAATTGCTCTTCGCTGCTCGTTGGCTTTGACGTTGATGAACGCCTGAGCCCGGTTTCTGAAGCCTCTTTGCCGGTACGTTCCTTCCGGTCTGATGGGTTGGGGGAGCCTGTTTATAATCTGGTATGGAGGTATGGGCTGGAGTGCGGAAGTAGTGGGAGGGGCCATGTTCGGACGCTGAAAATCCTTCTGATGCGGTGAGTTGTTTGCAGCAGTCATTGTTGCTATTGTGAGGTGATTACCTCTGTTTTTGCTGTATGTTGATTTGCTGGGCTGAAGATGGTGTCCTGGACTCTTCTGTTGGTCTTGGCACAATCATCTGATCGGTTTTTGGTTGGACCGGTTATGGAGCAATCGCTGTGTGTGAATACGATGATACCCCCTACGGTATTCTCTGTGTTGTTGGATGCTAGATTGTGGGGCTGTTGTGGCAACGTTTTGGTGTTTGTGTCGCTTTTGAGCCTCTGCTGGTGTGTGGGATGGATTGGGGACCGCCTGTGCACTAAATTTTGCTCTTTCGTCGACCTGGCCCTAGAATGTTTGGTCAAGAGCTCCTTTTGATGTGAGGGAGTTCATTTTGTCAACTGACAATTGGTGGAGCTGTATGTTTCGGTCTCGATGCTGGCCTTGCCTGCTTACCAGCCGGAGTGGATTGGATGGTCCTATGGCCTTCGGTTACTGCATTATACCAAAAATCCTCTAGTTTTTTGGCTAGATGGACTTGCTGTGTGTTTGATGCTTCTGCCGGATGGCTACTTGAGGGGCTGGGTTAGAAACTGCCCTGTTGAGCTGTGGCCCTGTGCCTGGTTCAATGTTGTTGGTTACCTAGCCGGTTGCTTTGCTGTCTTTCTGATGCGTTGACGGCTAAGTAGCTAGTGGGGGGAGCTGTTTCCTGCTTCTTGGTATGCAATTGGATGAGATGGTTTGACCGAGGGTCCCTTTTGATGGTGTTTCGTCCGAGTTCTGGTTTCTGCTGTTTTGGAACCTATGGCGTGATGCATACTGCCGTGAAATTGCTGCTGGTTGCTTCCTGCAACATCAGCAGCTGTTATTGCCACAAGTGAGGGCTGTTTGAAATCAGTTGTTCTGTGCTGTGCTGGGTGGTTTTGGTTCTGGGCAACGTTTTGTTGGTCCATGACGTTTGATGAGCACTTTTGTCCTGCGGGCTTGTGTGGTGGTGGGCAGTCTGATGTGCCACATTGCCAATTTTCACTGGTTTACTGCTGCCTCCTGATGTTGCTGAACTAAGCTGCTGCCGGTTCGTGCAGTTCTGCTGCTCATTAGAACCCGCCAGCTGTAAGATTTGGCTGGTGCAGTGTGAAATTGGAGTGGGGTTGTTAGCCTGCTGCTCACGAAGCTGGGCTACTTCCCTTGAGCCTTCCAGATTTGCTAGGATGTTGTACTGCCGGCTGTGGTTGCTGCCTGTCGATTTGATGCACTGTGCGGGTTTTGAGACCAAGCTGTGCTTGTTTTGAGACCAATACTGGTCCCTGTTTTCTGGGATGTTGCAAGTCGGTCCTATGCTAAACTGGGCCCGGTTGCACCATGGTGTTCTGGCGGGGAGTTGTTTGTGGCAGAACAGCTTGATCTTTTGCTTGTGGATGATTTGGTGTCTTCTTTTCTGTAAACCACGATGATTTAGTGTCTGTTGATTTTATATGTAAATTCATATTACATATTTTGTTTTTCAGTTGAACGGTGTCCTCTTAGAGGCTTTTTTGGTATTATCTGATGTACCGGTTGCTCGGGGAATGCCCTAGCATTTTAGGTTTTATTTCCAAGTCTAAATACTTGGAGATAAAGCATAGCTTTTGTAATTTTTCCCCGTTAATCCAAAATACTTACTTACCAAAAAAAAAAACTTTTGCCGGAGTGCATTTTGCATGTTCCCTTCCTTTGCCTGGAATGCGAAAGAATCCGGAGTGAATTGGATGGACTGCTTGGGACGGAGTGTTGCAGAGTCCGGAGTGAGAAAATTCCGGAGTGCATTTTGCGGAGTGTAAATTTCCAAAGTGCTTTGACCGGAGTGCAATGTAACGGAGTGACCTTTTGCCGGAGTGCATTTTGGTTACAGGGGTTGGAAAGTGGCGCTTTCCCTCAGGGTTGTGATGTTATATTTTTCAATTTCTATAGATTTTGTAGAACGTTGGCCTCCTAGAGGCTGTTATATGTACCTTTGGATGTAGTAGTTGTTAGGGGTATGCCCCAGTCGGTTATGTTTTATCCCCAAGTCAAATTACTTGGGGATAAAATATCAAATTTATAATTTTTTTCTCCCTTTAATTAAAAATACTTGCTTATAAAAAAAAAAAGAAAAAAGTTGGTAGGGTAGAAATTTGAATGATGTGTCACCAGCGTCAAAGCTATGTGATCCATTGAGTTATCATGAATCATCAGAGCAATGGGTTAAACCGGCATCGATATTTTATCTAATAAATGCATCCCTTCTAGAAGTCGGGGTTTGTTGCATGTATTAGCTGTAGATTACTACGGTTTTTTGAGTAGTAGGTACCATAAAAAAAAACTATAACCGATTTAATGAGCCATTCATAGTTTCACTATCTGAATTAGTTTATACTTACATATGCACGCCTTAAACATTGAGACAAGCATACGACTATTGGTAGGATCCATCAGGTAGCATTCCTTGTTTGATGCCGACAATCATAAGCCTTGTCGACCGATTTGAACCTTGATGAAGAGGTTAACAAGTGTTCGACTGTCATTTGTGTCTATAGTGATCGAGCAGACAAGACTTTGCGCACATAAATTGTATCTAAATCTTCTACATCTTTGAGAACATGCTAAAGCCCATCGCCCACCTCAGTTGCATAGAAAATGCGATATGGGGGACAATAAGCCTTACAAATCGTCTACCCGACACCCCCATGGGACATCGGGCAGAAGGCAACTTCGCAACAAGATCGATTCCTTCAAATGTGTATGCGACATAGGAAACCACACATCAACAAGGACACAAAGCTCTTGGACTTTCGATGAAGAGACAAGTGTGAATCCGGTTCAACGCATATACAAAGAACACAATGAGGCACACAAGCCTACCATTGCTCACATGCCATCACGTACCCTCATTAGAGCCTTGGCAGTCAATATGCAAGAGAATTATAGCACCAACGAAATCAACTTGCCAAGTTCCCTTATGAGCATTGCTAGACGTGACAACCCAAGACGAGACAACCCGAGCATATGATCAATATGCACCGAATGCATGGAACACATGCCGTAAAAGCATTGCGTGGTGAAACACGTATGAACAACATAGCACACACAGCACCACACATGTCATGCAGACTTGCACCAGCAGCAAAACACTAACTTATGGGACAACCCGAGCATATGGCTAGCATGCACCGAATGCATGGAACTCGTGCGACAAAATCACGGTGTTGCAAAACACGTATGGACAACACGACACACATGGTACCATGCATGGCATGTCAACTTGCACCTATAACAAAACATCGATAGATGGGACAACCCGAGACCGACACACACTGAACACATGGAAGCTCAGGATGTGAAATCATGGCATGGTGAACTATGTATGAACAACATGGGACACGCAGCACCATGCAAGGCATGTTGATGTGCACGCTTCAAGACACCTATAGTTGGGACAACCCAAGCACACAACCGTTATGCACCTTTTTTTTTTTTTGGTAAGTAAGTATTTTGGATTATCGGGAGAAAAAAATACAAAAGCTATGTTTTATCTCCAAGTATTTTGACTTGGAAATAAACCATAAAATGTTAGGGCATACCCCGAGCCATCGATACATCAGAAAATACCAACATAGCCTCAAAGAGAACATCTTTCAAAAGGTAAGATGAAAATACATAAGAGACGACACTATATCGACAACATTGCAGGATCAGCTTGCATTTCAACCGCAAACAACATCTGGCCACAAGTGGTGCCTCCGGGCCGATCCTCAGCATAGGCAAACTGGCAACTGCCTCATGCTGCACCAAAAACCAGATTGAGCACCGGGCAAAAAACGGCCAAAAGAGATTCAACCACAACAGCGATGGCTCCCACTAGCCATCAAAATCACCAGCAGCAAGTTCAGCTCCCAACAACAGCTGAGATCACATCAGCACACCAACCGGGCCAATGCATTAGCAGAAACCAGCACGTGGCTCAATCCATCAAAATCTCCAACAAGACCCAGTTGCTTTCCATCTGCATTCCTGAACAGAATCTAAGCTTCAACCAATATGCTGCCAGTAGACTCTAAACTTCAAACCAAGGGCAGCAATTACTGCCAGCGGGAAGATTGTAAAACTACCTAGACAACCATTCCAGTAAGTTCCAGCAAACCCCCAACGGAGGACCACATTGATCAACATGCCAACAGCATTGATCCTACCATCAGCAGCGAAATTAGCAGACCACCCAACTTAATCCAACACTAGCAAAATACTAGGCAACTGCAGCAAAGCCCCAGTCCCAGCACCAGCAAAATTTTCCAGCAACAAACAAAATCTCCACATTAATACAACACAGCCAGCTCCAGCATCAATTCAGAGGAGCAAACAAAACTGAGAATCAGCAGCCCCACCATTGAATGACAAAGCACTCCAAAATGGCTACAATTAGAATGAATGCCACCGCAACACCAGGCAATCCAATTTGCACAGCCTCCAGCAGGTACAACAGCACGCCAGATCAGCAGCCTACAGCATCTCTAATACTATCACAAGGCAAGTGGTGAGCACAAGCAATGATAACCCTTTAGTCTAAACTGCATCTACGATTCTTAGCCCTTTTCCATTCATCATTTTGCAACTTCCACATCTCCCACAGGGGAGGCATATCATAGAAGCCCGGCCTCTTAAGAGGCTCTTTCCCAGCAGTCACATCCCCGACAGAAGACACAACTGGAAGATTGACATCCAAAGGTTTACATGATGGAGAACGACCAGCGGAAGCAAATTGATTCAAGCAATATTTCCGAGCAATCCGAGAGATAGAATCAGGGGTAATACCAGGGTCAATCTCGGCGGACGGACCAGGAGCAACATGGCCAAGTGGGGAGACATGGGCCAACGCCAAGTCAGCAACTGCCATCACAGGGGGATCGACAACAACAGAGAAAGGATCACAAGAGGCCTTCGCTGCAAAGGTCACCTCACAGTTTGTATCAGGGACATCAGCAGCAAGCATAGGCGCTGACAGCTGTAGTTTGGATTCAGAGACTGATTCATTCTCATCCAAAACACATGGAGAAATTTCGGACACACAACCAGCACCATCCGAAATCACAAAATCAACATTACAGATGCCAGGGGCATCAGAAATATCATCAGCGTGGGGGCCAGCACCCAGTCCAGAGACGGCCACATTTCTTCCAACTTCACAGCATTCCAACTTCAACATAGATGTGCCAGCCACAGACCCCTCAGCCCAATCTGACGGTGCCATCTGGGGTGAGAGATCCTCCACACCCCCAGAATAATCAGAATCTGGGACTGATGGGTCAACGCGGCCATAATCCATCTTCACTAAATCAAGATCCAAAAGGGCATAAGCCTCCTCCTTCAAATTAGCTTTAACACCAACGAAACCAGATTTATGCATTGAAAAGGGACCAGACTCGTGTCTCAAAGACGAGTCATTCTCAGGATGGACAGCAGCCATAGGACACAAAGGGGAAAACCCAACACCAGCTGCACAACCACTAGATTCCAGTGGCAGAGAAGGAGTATTCAGTTAGGCTTTGAATCCTCTACCACCAAAACAGAGCTGCTCTGTTTGGAACTGCTATCAATTAAACAACAATTAGGCTTCCATTGATAGTTTACCTCCACCTCAACTCAGGTCCCATAGATACCTTAATTTTATCAGGGAGTATGACATCCCTATCCACCTCCACGCAGATCCTTGCGGCGTGCAGATAATCCATCATAGTAGTTCGTGGATCAAGACAGAGTGGACACCCCACTCGACTTGCAATCCAACTTAAACCCAGCGGTGTCCAAAGCTCCAATGGAACATTAAGCAAACTGAACCAGACAGGGACGGTCCTAAGGGACTCCTTATTCAAAACCATTCCAGGAGACCAGCGCATAAGAAATAATGGTTTCTTCCGGAAAGACCAAGGACCGTGTGCCAAGCAAGCAGACAGTTGAGCATCAGAATCAAAGTTGAAGAAGAAGAATCCCTAACCATTAGAAGAACATGGTTAAAACCATATTTTGCCAAGATAATCCTAGCAATGGAGCTCACAGCCCGAAAGTGAATAGGCTGATCGGAGAAGAACCCAACCAAAGTGGATCCCCAACACTCCCGGGACTGAACAATGACATCCTCCGGAGGAATGAGTGGTTCGACACCAACGGGAGAGAGGCCAGGGAAGAATTTTAGAGAATCTAAGGTGCGAAAGCACCTGCTCTGGGAGGAACTAGACCAGGAGTTAGGTTTGGGAACTTTAGAAATCTTACCGGCCGAGTTCTTCTGGATGACATTCACCCAAGCAGGAGGAGTAGAGTCTTCGATCACAAGGTCATTTCGGGGACCATTGGATTTCAACGAAGACAAAAAGGGAGCATCGGGGGCCGGTGAAAGGGAGACGACCGACCGCCTCAGCTACGGGAAGTCATTCGCTTCAACCTGTCGCAACGAATGCTGAAGGGAAGACGAAGGAGAAGGAAGGCCCTGGGGGGCGGGGACCAAGTGCGGGCCAGAGGGGGCCCCCGGAGGACCGGCCATGGCCGGCATCGACGGCGTCAGAGCCGGCACCGTGGATCAAAATTCAAAAACGAATTTTGAAAACGTAGAGAGAAGCGAGAGCTTCTCTCTCTAGGAGCCGGCACTGTTATGCACCTGATGCAAACCCTGGTCACAAAATCATGTCATTGTAAAACATGTAGGAACAACACAGGACACATAGCACAATGCATGGTATGCTGACATGCACCTTCAATGAAGCAAAGATAGATGGGACAAATCAAGTGTATGAGCAGTATAGACAGAGCACATGGATACCCAAGCCATGAAATCACGACATTGCGGAACAAGTGTGAGAAACACGGAACATGCAACACCATGCACAGTGTGCCTTGGTGACATGCGTGGGTAATAGCATTGACACGGCCGAGCATCAAAACAACACCCCCATATAGTGGCTTCTCAGCCTTTTTGGCCTTAGTAGGGGTAAACATTGGACCCCCCAAATTTCATAATGAGATTTTTCATAGTTGTCGATAACATTTTCAGGTATTTTTTTTGTTAGAAACATAAAAATTAGGAGTAGCTTTAAACCAAGTCTCGGGTTTTTTCAATTCCGTGAGGATATTTTAATAATTTCTCAAACGTCGTGCAATATTAAAAGCTAATAACTCCGTCAAGACTTGTCCAAATGATGAGCTTTTTTTTCAAAAATTATCATAAATTGTGGAGAAAATTCAGATGTTTTGGCGTTGTTATTTGAGTTCGGGAAGGGGTTGTATGTCCAATTATTGAGGGCAAAAACTTCGTAAAAATCCATATTTACTAAGAAAAATGGTGTTTTCCTATTTAAAGTATGCATAGAGAGTTGAGGGCAAGATTATTGGGATGATATCTATAAACAAATAGGCAAGGCATTGGCTGAAGATGTCTAACCTGAGACCACAAGCATTGGCGAGACATGTCATGATGAGTCCACATGATACCCCATAAACCTGGGCTGTGCCGACGGGGGCAAAATTTAGGGATGGTGCTTTGAGAGCTATTTTGAATTTCTGAATTACTGCTAGGCTCGGACTTAGTTTCTGTCTCTTTTTTGCATTCTGTTTGATGATGCTGTTTGGGAGGTAGTTTGTTCTGGCCGGTGAGCTATCTGCTGCAGCTCGTGAGGTCAATGTTAACTGTTTCTGATCCTTCCTGGCAATGGATGCTGAGTCTTTGCTGCTGGGCCCTGCCCATGGAACCTTTGGCTTGGTTGTCTGTTGGTGCTGTTTTTGCTCTGTTTCGTAGCATGTACCGGGTTCTCTCGCTGCTGAACCTGGTTTGGTGTTGTGTCTAAATATGGCCTTCAATTGTTCTTGTTGGTGCAGAGGAAGTATGGGTCTGGCTGTGTTGTGTTTGTGCAGCTCTGAGGTGTACTCTCTGGAGGTCCGAGAATTCCAGATTCTGAATGCTATGGATCCAGTTTTGGTTCCTGCTGTTGCTAGGATGATGCTATTTCTATGCTGCTTGTATGCTGGATGCTGGAAACATCATGATCCTCTGCTGAAGAGTGATGTAGAGAAGATGAAGCTGCCTTGCTGAAGCTACTGTGTGATGTAAAGATACCGATGGATGATATTGCACAGGTTGAATTCTGATGTAGAGCTGCTTGTGATGATCATTGATTAAGCATACCAGGAGGGCATGCTCTTCAGTTTTGATTCATCATGTGGAAGATGGTCAGCCCTCGGCTGGCTCGCATTTCCATTCTGACGTTGATGCTGAAGTTTTTTTTTTTTTTTTGGTAAGTAAGTGTGTAATTTGGATTAATGGGAGAAAAATTTACAAAAGATTATGTTAAAACTCCAAGTTTTTTGACTTGAAGTTAGAACATAAAACGCTGGGGCATACCCCGAGCATCTGGTACAACAGAAAGTTCCTCAAAAACCTAAGAGGAACTATCTAACAGAAGAACGGAAAAATAACACTGACGTTGTATACAAACTACAGCAAAAAGTTACACTCGAGACAACCCGAACAATCATCCGACCACCTCGCAGCAACTAACTACAACAACCCGGATCTGCCGGCAACCCATAGCAGCCGAGTTCCAACAGCAAGGAGAACAGGTCAGTTTCAGGCAAGCGACAGCAGCAAGTGGACACATCCTAGTTTCCATCTACTCAACATCGATCAGTAGGCAATTAGCTGCAGCATACAGCCTCACGGCTGCTAGAGTTTGTGTCTGAAGTAGTTGGTGACTCGTTCACTCCCTTTTGCCAATTTTGGTGCTGTGTTCGGTTACTTGCTGCCCCTGCTGACGATTGTATTGGGGATTTGATGGTTTAATATGTCGGTTGCTGGCATCATATTGCTGCATGTTTTGTGAGACTGTGGCTGATGAGTGACTGGCCCATTTTCAATGATGGGCTTCGGATGTAGCATTGGTTGCTGTTGGGTCATGGATGCGGATGCTGCCTGTTGATTTGACGCACCATGCTTGTTTTGAGACAAATGCTGATGCTTGCTAATGAAATTGGCGGCCTCTCTAGCCCGGCTGGTGTGCTGATGTGCCTACAATATGCTCCTGTTATCTCAGCCGATGGCCTGATTTTGGGAGCTGAATTTGCTGCTGGAATCTTCGGCGGCATTGTGGGAGCCCAACGCTGATGTGGTTATATTGGTTTTGGTTGTTTCATTGCCTGTTGCCCACCATTGGACTTGAAGCTGATCCTGGTTATACTTGTGTTCCTGTATCCTGGGCAGTGCCAGTCTCTTGTGCTGAAGATGGGCCCGGATGCACTGCTTATGATCTGCCCATGTGATGTTTGCGGTTGCACAGCAAGCTGATCTTGCATTGTTGATGATTTTGTGTCTGATTATGTGTAACCTCATATTATATATTTTGTTCTTCTGTTGAACGTTGTCCTCTTAGAGGCTTTTTTGGTATTATCTGATGTACCGGATGCTCGGGGTATGCCCTAGCATTTTATGTTTTAAATTCAAGTCTAAATACTTGGAGATAAAACATAGATTTTGTAATTCTTTTCTCCCGTTAATCCAAAATACTTACTTATCAAAAAAAAAAAAAAAATTTATGGATGAGCAAGCATCACCGAAGACATGTCATGTCGTTGGAAATGGCGTGCCAAGATGATTGACACAGCAAGGCTTTGAAAAGCCTCCGTGTCAACCCGAGCATGAAAAGGGCGCTGCGGGGGTGCACTTGGAACAAGGGCACGACATGGGAGGGGCTAGGGAACGACCCTGGCATGACTCAGGCATTGCTGAGCATGACAAAGGAGTTGTTGGGCATTGCTGGGGCACACAAGGAGTGACAAGGGCAATGCTGGGGCAAGCGGGGAGCAACCCAGGCACTGCTTGGTGCGACATGAGCACTACTAGGATACGCTGGGCGTGACTTGGACTTACTTACCAAAAAAAAAGCTGGGCGTGACTTGGGAGGTGCTAGGGTGCACTAGGGTGCTACTAGGCGCAACGCTGGTGGTGCTAGGTAGCGACCCAAATGCTGTTGGGCACTGTTGGGATGTGCTCGGCACGACATGGGAGGTGCTGGGCTCGACACTGGTTATGTCGGGGAGGGACCAAGGCACTGTTAGGCATGACACTGATTGTGCTAGGGAGTGACCCAGGTGCTGCCAACACGATAAGGTCATAGTTGGTGCGCAACAAGGGAGTAGCATGGGTGCGACAAGGGCACTAATGAGACGCGACAAGGTCGCTACTGGGCCGTGACAAGGGAGCGGCATGGGTGGGTCACCAGCGCTGCTGGGCGCAACAAGGGTACTGACGGGGCACGAAAAGGTTATTGCTTAGTGCGACAAGGGTGCTACTCGGCCGTGACAAGTGAGCTGCACGGGTGCGACACTAGCGTTGCTAGGCTCAACAAGGGCCATGATAGTGCCCGACAGGGGAGCTGTCGGTGCACGTTGGACGCGACAAGTGACACGGGCGCTGCTGGTTGCGACAAGGGATCAGCATGGGTGCAACACGGGTGCAATACTGGCATTGCTAGGAGTGACAAGGAAACTTCTGCAGTGCGATAAGGGAGCGGCATGGGCACGACAAGTCTACTGTTGGGCAACAAGGGATCAATTGGGGCACATAGGGCTCGACAAGGGCATTGGTGGGGCATGTTAGGGAGTTGCTGGGTGCAACACGGGCGATGCTTGTGAGTGACCTAGGCACTACTAGGCACGACATGGGGTGACAAGGGCACAGCTGAAGCACACCTTGGGTGACTAGGGCATTGTTTGGGAGCGTCACGGGTGTCACAGGTTGCGATAAGGACATCGCTGGGTGCAACAAGGAAGTTGTTGGGTACAAAAGGGCATCACACGGGTGGTGCTGGATTGACTCGGTGCTGTTAGGGAAAATACAGGCATCGCAGGGATGCACTGGGCCCGACAAGGGCTGTGACGGCCCCGGACGTATTCCACCAAGTACGGCCGCCGTCAAGCCTAACCTTTACAACATATACAGTATAAATACTAATTAGGTGGACATAAACATTTTTTCTTTCTTTCTTTTCTTCTATTTTTATCTTGAATTACGCATACACAGGATCGCTTAAGGCCAAACTCCTTGAGTTGGCCATCAAAGTTTAACCTCATACCTGACCGGCCAACATTAAGGTCAGTCAGTCATGAAGACCTTGACATGAATTGAGATACTACTAGGAATGTCAAACTTCATTCTCCCATATAGTAATTATAGAAACATACTAATATCCATTAATTCTTTTATGGCGGAAATGTTTTACAAGTCTTTCCCAAAATATCAAAAGAAAACACATCAATTCCTTCAGTCCTCCACTGATCAGCTCTGGCTAGCTATTCCGTCTAGCTACACCACATGACTCTATTCAATTTCATCCTCCATAAGCTTCTCATCATCTGAAAAATAGCAAGAGTGAGTTACAAAGCCCAGCAAGGTACCCATATACAGAAAACAATAACATACATATCATCAGATCAAAGTAGAGGTTCATAACATAAACTTAGCATGCGAAAATCACCATATCATTTCTTCTTAAGTTTGGAAATCTTTATTCTTATTCTTAGTGTCTTGTCTTCAACAGCAGAAAATTCATAAAACCGTACGAAATTCTTATCATCTTTAGGGACCGGATGGGAGTGGACAACATCGAGGAAGGGTTGTGTGCTACCCCATAACCTAAGGCCATATCCTCCTATTATACTCCAAGAGGCGGGTGGTAATGCCTTTTTCCCGACATACGGGGCCGTAGTCCATAAGCCTTGTGCCACCAGAAATTCCCCCGTGGCCTAGGGTCAGTCCTCGAGTGTCACTCTAATATCCTTCATCCAATTTTAACACAAACTTAATGGAAACTCGATTCATACTTCATATCATTCGATGGCCATCTATCATAGTTCAAAAGTCGGAAGTCATATAGGTCCACTTGTTGTCCGAATTACATACATTTTTCCTTATTCTTATAGCCTTTATTTTTAACTTCAGCATTTGAAGTCCGTATAGCCTTTCCTTTAACCTCTTAAAACTGAAGATCTTTTATCAAAGTGTCGGAGGTCTCATTTATCAAAAACTGGAGGTCTTATGTCAAATGCCAGAGGTCATTCATCATAAAGAAAACAGGAGGTCTTTTGTTATAAGGCCGGGGTCTTTTATTATAAAGCCGGAGGTCTTTTAAACGTGAAATAGCCAAACATTTTAGAACATGCAAATATCGAATCTCATGTAGGTCAGCAATTAACCAGATTTCATGCATTTTAAGTAAAATAGCCAAACATCATGAAATAATAGGGCTTCCTTTTAAATATGCAGTTAATTCTGAAGATCAAAGCAAATTACCAAAGCATGCTTCACGTAGAAACTTAATAATACTCCTCGTCAATCTTTAACATAAATTCATCAAAACTAGGTATACTTGCATTACAAACATGGTCTTAAAAAGGGTGAGTACACTTGCCTGAATCTCTTTACTTCATCCTAGAATTCTGGGTTCCTTTACTAAGAAACTCTGCCGAGGGTCTCTTCCTAGCCTTCTTCCTTACACTCTCTAGTTCTTATTTATGGGCCTTTGGTCTGACGATAGTAGGTAGGGCAGGTCAACCACTTTGGGGGTGGTTAAAAGTCGGTTACCTACTTAGGCATGGTCTTCCTGACCCTGTCGTAATCAGTCATCACATCAATCAATCGGGTGGTCAACTCTACCTTGGCTTCTCTTCACATTCTCCGGTCAACTGATATTGACCGAATAGGTCTCCCTTTACTTTTTCAGTCAACTGGCATTGATCGAATTAATTTTCCCTTTTTCTATCAGATATCACATCCGGAATTGTCTCCTAAGAATGTCTACTGAATTCACGTTCGTCGACTCCGGCATCATCTCCGGAAGCCTCCTCAATGGCCTCCGAAAATGGTCTTCGAAAAACTCCTCAGTTCTTCCTTAAAATTGTCTCCGGAGAACTCATCAATCTTCTTCGGAAGCCGTCTCTGGAGACTCCTCAATTGCCTCCAAAAATTGTCTCCGAAAACTCATCAGTCTTCTCCTTACTTCCTCTTCGGAGAATTCCTCAATTGTCTCTAGAAGTCTCTCCCCTAACCGTCTCCAGAGATCAAGGTCTCCCGAACTTTAGCCTCCAAACTTTAACGTCTCCGGAGATCAAGGTGTCAAGAAACTTTAGTCTCCAAACCTAAACGTCTCCTGAGATCAAGGTCTCCAGGAACTTCACATATGGCCTCCGAAAATCTCCTCCGAAAGCCTATCAAAGATCACTAAAAAAGTGGTCTCTGGAGTCCTGCCAAAGGTCTCCGAAAATCACTGTTTCTTCTTGCCTCCGGTAAGTTGGGTTAAACGACGGCCGGCCTTCATGGCTTTAACACTTCCGGCCACCTTCTTCCCTTCCGGTCAACGGGCGTTGTCCGAATAAGCTTTCCTCCACGTTTTCGGTCAACTAGCATTGACCGGCTAAACTTTCCTTCACATTTTTCGGTCAACATGCGTTGACAGGATTAATTTTCTTCATCACATTTTCCCTCACATTTTTTGGTCAATAGGCATTGACTGGATTAATTTCCCTTCACCTCTTTGCCATTCTCTCGCCACAAAAGAATTTTGTCTTCATTTTTTTGATGACGAAAGATCCCAAAAATTTGGTACATTACAAGGGCACTACTAGGGCGCACTGGGAAGCTCCTGGGTTCGACACGGGCATTCCTCTGGAGCATCCCGGGCGCTGCTAGGTGCAACAATGTCATTGTTGGGGTGTGACACTGATGTGACACCAGCACTGCTAGGGATGACGAGGGAGCTGTCGGAGCACGAAAAGCAACGCGGGCGTTGCTGGGAGTGATAAGGGACTCACGCGGGCGTGATACTAGCAATGTTGGGTGTGATATGGGAGCCACTCGGCGCGATGCTAGCATGACAAGGGCATTCCTGGGAGCATTGTCAGGTGAGACAAGGGAGCCGTTAGAGCACGACAAGCGACAGGGGTGGCACTGGGAGTGACAGGGACTGACATGGGCGTGACAACAACATTGCTGGGTGTGACAAGGGAGCTGCTGGGCATGACACCAACATGACAAGAGCATTCTTAGGAGAACTACTAGATGTGACAAGGGAGCTGCTGGAGCATGACAAGCGATACGGGCGCTACTAAGAGTAACAATGGAGCTACTAGGCGTAACAAGGGAGCTTCTAGGTGCAAGACTGATGTGACAAGGGCATTCCTGGGGCGTGACATCGGCGTGACACCAGCACTACTGGGCATGACAAAGGTGCTACTGGATCTCGACAAGTGACGCGAGCACCGCTGGGAGCAACAGAGAACCGACATGGGTGTAACACTAGCGCTGCTAGGCATAACAAAGGAGCTAATGGGCACAATAGGGACGTTCCATGGGCGCGACATTGGTGCAACACCAACACTGCTGGGCGAGACAAGGGAGTCGCTGGAGCTCAACTAGTGATGTGGGCGCCGCTAGGAGTGATAAGGGACCAGGACGGGCGTGACACTAGCGCTACTGCGTGAGACAAGGGAGCTGCTAGGGTCGACAATGGCATTCCTGGGGCATGACACCAGTGTGACACCAGCACTGCTGGGCATGATAAGGGAGTTACTGGAGCACGACAAGTGACATGGGCACTGTTGGGTGAGATAAGGGCATCAGGGGGGCGTCAATGGGGTGCGATAAGATCATGACATGAGAACTATCGGAAACACGACACTGCCGTGGCATTTGCGTGACATGGTTAAATTGCATTATTGTTGGGGTGCGGCAAGGACTTGCCCTGAAAAGTTAGGGATGTGGCTGACGGTGCTCCGTTTTATTCCGTTTCGGTTATCCTACCTTGAAAAGTAAGTGGTTTTCATAAGAGCATCCTGGGGGTAATGCGGAGAGGGGTGGATACATATTACTCGTCAAATTCAATCCTGGAAGAATAGATGGTTATCATTTGAGGGTCGGTTGCAACTTGTCGGATCTATTCTCTCTTCCATTCATCTCTACTAGGCCTCAATTTTCATCTTGCCCAAATCCATTCTCAAATTGATAGAATGTATCATTCGTCGGTTCCTCTGGTCTGGATCTTCTGAAGGAAAGTTTACTGCAAAGGTCGCTTGGGATGAAGTGTGCTACCCTAAGAGTGAGGGTGGTTTGGGTCTTAGAAACCTGCAGGATCTGAATAAAGCTCTCATATGTAAGCTCCTATGGTGGCTCATCTCTAAAGATCCTAATTCGGTTTGGTCCTCTTGGATTCATAAAAATAGGATAAGAGACCGCTGTATTTGGACAATTAAAGTTCGGAGTCAACTTTGTTTTTTGGTAAGTAAGAATTTTGGATTTATGGGAGAAAAATTACAACATCTATGTTTTATCTCCAAGTATTTTGACTAGGGGATAAAATATAAACCGCTAGGGCATACCCCGAGCAACTAGTACATCCGAAAGTACATAAAAAGCCTCTAGGAGGCCAACGTGTTACATAACCAATATAATATGAAGAAAAAATTACAACACAACGCAGACGGAAAGTGCAACTTTCCATTCCCCTGCAAACCGAGAAAGCTAGCTGCTGTAAAACTCCAGCAACAGCAAAGAAAATCCCAAATTCAAGATCCACACAACAATGGGAGCTTCAAGCAAACTGGAGACCCAACTGTCAGTACTTCAAAGCTGATCATTCCTCACGTCAAACCATGCAACATCAGCAGCACTCCATGCATCAAAACTGGTCCAGCAACTCATCAGCATCACGCAGCCACCGAGAGCCAAGATCAACTCCAGCACTTTCATCCAGCCAGAGGAAGAAACAACCAGATTATCTTAGCATTTGCAGGTCACTACAGCAGGAAGGACAGCGCTGCTGATTAATCAGCAATCCCGCCTTCAGCATATTCAGCAATCCAACAAAAACATTTTCACACAATTGGGAGAAATACAATCCAGCTTTCATCATTCCATGAAAGAAAAAGGATATTCCATGCATAAATCCATCAGCAGCTGATTTTCATAACATCAAACCACAGCTACTGCACGCACACGCCATACAGCAGCATCACCCAAGAGAAACATGACCAGCACTGGAGCTGGAAGCACAAAAGATACAACAGTCCTCAATAGAATCATGGCATAAGCCATACATCACAGAACCAGATTGAAAGCGACAGCCCTTGCCCAGGGTTCCAAAGCCGAAACATAATCTGCCAAAGAGATGGGCGCGCGCAATTGCAGCCCAACAACCTACAACAGCCATCGACAACAGCATAGATCAACCACAAGGTGCACCACGGGAACAGCAGCAGGCTATACCGCACAGCTGCAACAGGAGCCGTTGTTCAGAGCATCAAACTCATATCGAGATGCTTTACGTTTTATAGCAAGAGCAGCAACAACCAGATCCCTTGCCAACTGCAGCACATGGCAACGCCACCTTCAGGGGAAACTGCACACCCTATCATCAAAAGGAGCATACAACAGCAAACAGCTACAGCTATCTTCCAAACAGCATCGGTTGAAAATGCCCAACAAACAGAGCATAAAAGCCATTGTCTCGGTTCCAGCTTGCCTGAAACTGATAGTACAGAACCAGCGACATCAGACAATAAGGATAACATGCCCTTCGAGAAGAGCAAGTCAGCCGCTCAGAATCAGCAAGAAGTTTTGATAGTAGAACTCCCCTGCCAGCTTCAAAAAGAGATTCAACATGTGCTAGAGGATCCAAGTGAGACCTTGGATAAGCCATGGACAAACAGCTCAATCAATCGGAGGATTCGGACCAAAAGCAAAGCCAAAATCAGGATTTATTACAGTCAAAAAGCAAAAATCAAGGGGCCAAGGCTAACGGAGAAGCCTTGGGATTTTTGGGTTCTTTCCTTCTCCGGGATTTAGATGGCATCCAAGATTCACACTCTAGATCCATCGCCTCGTTGACGCTTAAAAATTTCTCTGTAGAGTAGACAATAGCCCGCCCAATAGAAATTTCAGCAGAAGATATATAGGGGTTTGTAGAGCCCGAGCCGATATGCTTGGCTGACTCCAAACCATACTTTTTTGTTATACGCTGGATAGAGGGAGGTGTACAATCACTATCTGTATCATTTTCAGGGATCGACCGTTTGGGGAGCGCATCAGTAGGGCCACCCAAATGACCGAAAGCATTTGACAGGCAAATCGAACGCCCAGGGGTAATAGTCAACAAAAAAGGACCTGAAACCATATCAGCCACCTCATCATCGGGGGAGTGAAGGTGTAGCACTTTGGACTCAACCGCCGTGTCAAGAGAAGCCCCACGGCCCTCATCGAAATGCTCCCTACAGGGCAACATGGCAATTCCATCATCAACAAAATCCACTGGGCCAGATTCTGGTCCAGGACCCCCAATCAGAGGACAATGTGGATCTGGAGATCCAGAGTGAGTAGCCATATCATGAGATCGCACATTCAGCAGATCGTGAACAGGCAACATAGTAGAACAGGGAACCAAAATGGGGTCAATATCCAAAGGATCCAACTCCACGGAATCAGGAAGCACATCCTGCTTAGGAGAAACCAAACTGGGCATCAAGCCATTCAGTTCCACAGAATTCATAATATCATCATGAGGAGCCAAAACAAGGGAGCCAGTAGACTGGGATTCACATGGCTGGGACAGACCTACAGGGCTAGAGGACTCACTATGCAACAGGCTACTTTCCTGTCTACAAGGAGCAGGTTTAGAGAGTCCTAGAGAAAAGCTGCGGCCTTCCCTAGGCCTAGAGCCCGCCAATTCCACCTCCACAACAGTTGCTTCCTCCGCTCCATTTGCAGAGCAATTTAAGAAGATCTTGGACGGGAGCACCGCAACGGGAGTGATTTCAACACACACACGAGCAGTATGCAAACGATTCAGTTTGGTAGTGGATGAATCAAGGTGGAGGGGTTTACCCACTGCGCTACTAATCCAACTGAGCCCAAGAGGGGTCCAGTAATCGGCTGGAACATTTTTCAATTTAATCCAAACAGGGACGGAATTCAATTGTCCTCTAACCATAGGCATACCCGGGAGCCAACACTTGAGATAAAGGGGATTACCTCTGAAAGTCCATGGGGCTCTGGCTAGAACCGCAGTTGAGTTCTCATCTGAGGAGAATCTGAATAGAAAGAGCCCGTTAGCACCTTCCGCAACATGACAGAGTCCAAAGCGCTGCCAAATCTGATGAGCAATGTTGGCCATGGCATGGAAATGAAGTCCCTTACCAGAGAAGCATCCAAGAAGAGTCGATTTCCAGGTCAGCTGGCTCTATTGGAGCACTTCGGGGGGGGTGAGATGCGAGCAACGTCACCGTCCACGAACTGTGGAGGGAAGAATTTCAGCGCAAGAGGAGGAGTGAAATCACTTTTTTCGATAGTTTCAGACCCGGATAGGCAGGACGAGACCGGACCAGGAACCGGGCAAGAAATCGCCTGGGATCACTCCGCAGGCGGAGAATCAGTAGGAAGAGATAGGGCAACCGCACACGAACGAAGGTCGGGTGAAGAGGACGGGTTCATCAGATCTTTGTGGGAGCAAGGAGAAGGGGGAGGTTCAAAGGGCACGCACAAAGGGTCGGCCATAGCCGGTAGAAGCGTCGCCGGAGACGGGAGAGGCGGCAGGGTGCTTTCGAATTTGAATTCGAGGAGAGAAGAGAGAGAATCTCACAGTTCCAGAGTCAACACCATGAAGTTGGAGGAAGATTATGAAACTTCGCCCTTTCATGCGCTCTCACTCTATCCATACCATCGGTGACGGGTCTGATACTTTTCTGTGGCATGACAATTGGCACCCGCTGGGGCCACTGAGTATGGTTAGTTCTGATCGTACTCGTTTGGTCACGGGGTTGCCATGGGATGCAAAAGTTCATACGATTATCAGAAACAACCAATGGGTATGGCCAAATCCATATGATCATGAAATCTCTTGTCTTGTTGAGAAAATGCCCTCGTATACTCCCAACGCCAATAGATCTGACTCTGTGAAATGGGATGACAATGCTGATGGTAAATTTTCATCTAAATATGCTTACTTTCTCATCCATCCTCATAACCCGATTTTGACATGGACTAATCTAGTTTGGGGTCCCTTCCATATTCCTGCTCATGCCTTCACACTCTGGTTGGCTATTAAAGGTAGGCTAAGTACCAATGATCGCATCCATGGGATTCCCAATCTCTCTACCAAATGCATCCTTTGTGACTCGGCTGATGAAAATCACGAACACCTCTTCTTTTCCTGTCCATACTCTAAAGATCTTTGGTCCCGATTCGTCAGAAAACGGGCATTCAGTGGCCCTACCCTGATTGGAAACAAAACATTGATTAGGCAGCCCAAAAATGGAAAGGAAAGAATTTTATGGCTCGTTCTAAAAGGATTACTCTTGCAGCCACAGTCTACTTCATCTGGAAGGAGCGTAACAAGCGAATTTTTCAAGAATTCGCCCTGAAGATATTTCACATTTTTTCCACGATTATCAATCCGCCCCACATTGGAAAATGACAAACGCACCCCAAGTATGTATCTCGATGCGTTGGAATTTATAAAAAAACTTTGTATCGGGATTGGTGGCATTCCACCCAAAAAAAAAAAAAAATCCTTGTTTCGGATTGGTCAAGTTTCTTTCCCGTATTCCAGTTCAAAAAAGAAAGTTGTTTGACTTTTCTCATTTTGATACTTAACCATTTTCTAGATAGGACATTTAGCTTTCGGTTGTGACTATTCCTCTTTTTGTTACTTCCCCGTAACCCTTAGATATGGTTGGTGTATACTGGGCTATTTCTTGGCTGCATTTGCCTTGTTGCCTGTCATTTGTATTGTTTTTTTTTTTTTAAAAAAAGATATTCGGGATTGTATGTCATCAATCTTGTATGGTCCCGATTTCAAGGCTTAAAAAAAAATCTTTGTTCTTTGTTCCTACTAGATACGCTTTCATGGATGTGGACAACTCCAGACGCTGGCTGATGTTGCCTTCCTTCATAGTCGATCCCTTTGGTTCTAAGAGAAGTCAAGCGACATCATTGGGCGCTTATGAAGCAAATTGATGAAATCAAGCTGGCACATTTCCATGGATGTGGGCCATGTCACTCGATGGCCAAAGCGGCTACCTTGACCAGACGTCCCCATGGATTCTACGAGATGACAAATGAAGACTTTGTGTACTTATGAAGCTGATTGATGCCTCTTTGAAGCTTGCCTACCCAATCTACAAACTGAAGGATGATGAACACGTGGCTTGCTTAATGTCTCCAGGTTCCTTTTCTCCGTGGATGTGATTTTCCGATAGACAAAACTAGTTCCCTCTGCCAAAAGATCTGCGAAGGATTAGCCTTTTTATAACTTGATGAGAGTTGCTATTCTATCTTTTGTACGTTTTTTTTTTCATGAGTTGGTCTATGGTAGTGCTCGGGGTATGCCCAACGTGTTGTTCCACCTCTAAGTTGGCAAAACACTTGGAGGTTGAACATCATTTCTGTAAATTTTTCTTTAATTAAATCTCATCTTACTTACCAAAAAAAAAAGGAAGCCCAAATGGCGTCTTTTCGACTAGGACTGCCTACCTCCTTTTTCACCCCCAAGTCGAAACTGAGCTGGACCAACTTAGTCTGGGGCTCTTTCCATATTCCTGCCCACGCCTTTACTCTTTGGTTGGCTATCAAAGGCCAGCTAAATACCTCCGACCATGTTCACGGTGTTCCAAACCTATCTCTCACTTGCTCTCTTTGTGACTCGGACGCTGAAAATCATGACCATCTTTTTTTCTCATGTCCATTCTCCACTTCCGTTTGGACCACTATCCAACGGAAAGCTGGCATTCATTGGCCCTACCCCAATTGGTCCCATAACGTTAACTGGGCTGCTCACATTTGAAAAGGCAAGAATCTCACTGCCCTTTCCAAACGTTTCTCTCTTGCGGCCACCGCCTATTATATTTGGAGAGAACGTAATAATCGGATTTTTGAGAAATCCTCCTCTCAGGATACTTCCCAAATATGCTCTCAGATATCAAACGTTGTTCAGGACAATTTGAAGGCCTCCTTGCCTTTTGACGGTCACCCTAACCGTTCGCTGGTTAGGCGATGGAACTTATAAAAAAAAAATTTCTTCAAATATATATATATCCATTTTCGTTTATATTATTATAGTTATATCTATATTTATTTCCCTTTTCTTTCCCAAAAAAGAAATAGACCTTTCTTATTTTTTTAAATATATATATTTCTTTTCTTTCCTTTTTTTTGCATTTATTTTGTTGTTTTTTTCTCTGTTGTTTGGGATTGCTGGACCTCTTTTTGCTCATGTGGTTAGTGGCACTGGGGCTTGTGCCCCGTGGTGGTTTACTGTTAGTGCTTAGCCAGTTCTGGCTCCTCGGTGCTTTTCTTATTTTTTGACCCCATTGGTTGCCCCTTTCTTTGTTGGTCTTTGCTTCCTTCGGGTTATTCTTTCCCTCCTCTGGAGGTTTGGTTTTAAAAAAAAACAAAAAAAATGGCTATCTGGTGCCTTTCTTTCAGCACTTTTCCTTTCCTTGAACTCTGTTTTTCTCTCCTTCGAAGTGCAGGTTTTATAAAAAAAAAAAAGGTTGTTTTGTCCCCTTTTTTTTGTTCTTTTGTCTAGCTGTGTTGAATGTATAATGTCTTGAAAATTTTTCCTTTTTTTTTGGTAAGTAAGTATTTTGGATTAAAGAGAAAAAATTACAAAATTGATGTTTTATCGCCAAGAATTTTGACTTGAGGATAAAATATAACCTGCTAGGGCATACCCCGAGCAGCAAGTACATTAGAAAAAACACAAAAAAACCTCTAGGAGGCCAACGTTCTAAGAACCAACAGAACATGAGAAAAAATTACAACAACAAACAAAAGGAATTCGCTATCCCCTTCTGCCCCAAAACACCAAAAGCTATAATACAATAGCAACATGAACAATTGTATCACCCAAATTTGCCAACAGCTCAGCAGTCCAGCAGCAAAAGAAAACCACCAGTCCATATTCAGAATCAGCACAGCATAGGGAGAGGCAATCAGCAGTTGAGATCCGAAAGCCAGAACCACCAGTTGCCATGCTTCAGGAGATCGCCATAGCAGCAGTTCCACATCAAAAAACCAAGCCCAGCCACGAAAGCAAATCAGCAACAGAAGAAATTTGAGATCTACATCTCAAGCCCGCCATCAGAAACACTCCGTCCAACAAATAGCCAAGAGGCACTCCGGACAGAGCACTCGAGCCATAAAAGATCCGGAGAAGAGCAATCCAGACAAAGAGCTCCTGCTAAAACAGCAGCAAATTTTTTTTTTTGAACTTCGGATACAAAGGAACCAATCCAAACCAGCCAAGAGAAAAATTGACAGAAATGGATTCAGCCCGGATTCCGGAGTTCATGAGCTCCGAAAGCCGGAGCTCACACACTCCGGAAACTGGCCACGAATTCCGGAGCTCTCCCACCCCGGAAACCGGAGTACACACAATCCGCTCTCTCTTTTTTTTTTTTTGAGCCAAACGGAGATGGAAAAGAAGGCCAATCCAAACAAAAGCAGACCCACTTCGGATTCCGGAGTACAAAATTTTTTTTTTATTCCGCCAGAGAAGGGAAAATACAAGCACTTCCGAAGGAAGCGCAAAACACACAGCCAGATTGATAAAGGCGCATCAACCAAAGTGAGCAGCCACTCCGGTCACTAAACACAAGGATTTTCACTTTTTTTTTTCACAAGGATTTTTGCTCTGTCCTGGGAGTGCTGAAGCTATTCAAATCGAAGTTGCTTTCGCATTTTGTCTTTGAGCTGGCAGTTCATGTAGCTGGAAGGGAAATCGCTGCTGTAGAGTTTGATGAAGGCTGGTATGTGTATGCTGCTGGTGATCTGGATCGGTTCATAACACTTTGACAGATGCTATGGTCTTTGTCCTGGACCTTGTTCTGTTGATGCTGATTCCTGTTAGACTATGTGGAATCTATCATCAGGGGGCTCCTGGTTTTGTGCTGCTTCTACTGGGTTGCCGTGTCCTGCAATGGTTGCTTTTCTTCTAATGTTGCCTTGCAGGATTTCCCCCTTTTGAAATTGGTGTAGCTGTTGATTACTGAAGTCGTAGCTGAAGTGGCTCAGTTTAATGGATGGCATGCTCTCCAGGTTTTTTTGAGGTATTTCAACAGTTTGCCTGATGAATTTGTTGGTGTTGGGGCTAAACCTTCCATGCAGGTGCCCTGTATTTTGCTGCTATTCTCAATGGATCTGCCCCTTTTGCTGATGAATTTAGCAGCGGTGTGGATGACCCTGAAAGTATCAACCCTGTTGCTTGTTTTGAGACTCATGTTGTGGTGCTGAAGTTGTAGATTTGATCACACGAGAAGTTTTCTACTGATGTTGAAGGCATGGCTGTTGAGTTTTTACCAGACTGGCTCAGGTTGTTTTCATTGCAGTCGGTATGGTGGATCGGCTTCCCTGCATTGGATCTCCTGGTCTTGTTATAGGAACATTTGGTGTTTGTTGATCTCGGTCTGTGCTGGAGTTGGCAGGTGGGTTTTGATTCATTATATTGCATGCTGGCTCTCATGCTGAATGGGTCTAGGCCTGCTCTACTACATGCTGATGGTGCATATGAGTCATTGCTGTTATGCAGGAGCTGCCAGTTGAATCTGATCTACCACATTGATGCTGGGGTTCTCTGACCTCTACGCCCTTTGGATGTTCTATGCTGTTCTGTTGTTGGAGGTTGATTCTGAAATTGAAGAGCAGATGCTCGTTGGAAATGGTTGATCTGTAGCTGGCTCCACTGTTGTTACTGATGAAGTTACCAAAAAAAAAAAGGTGGTTGAATCAGTTGTTGATGGTTGTCCAGTAATCTGTGGTGTGGTGTAGGTAGTGGGTGACACTGGTGAAAATTGGTTTGCTGCTGGATTAATTGGTTTTCTTGCTTGATTTAAGTCTGCTGCTAGAACTACTGTATAAGAAGCTGGGCTTCTGAATTGTGGTGATTGCTGTCCTCGCTGGCATTTGTTTGTTCTGATCTACTTTTGGATTTCAGCAGATTTTGATGTCCTGGTGTGCTATTATAGTGCAGCTGGCTTTGATCCTTGTTCTTTGAGCTCAGTTGTAGTATCAGTATAAGGTGATGGCAGAAGCAGCTTATGGGCGCTGCATATTGCAGTGTGAAGTGGAGCCTCATCTGTTCTCGCGTGCTGTGATGCTGGTTCTCTATGCTCTATCAACACTGCTATTGGCATTTGGGTGTGAAAGGCCGATTGGCGCGATCCAGTTAACTACTTGTGGCATCTGCTGAGGGCTGCTGATTTCATTTTGTTATTGTGAAGTTTGGCATATGCCATTTCCTGCTGATGGCTGCTGAGGTCCTAAAGCAGTTTGAAGGCCATTTAAATGTCCTTGCTGAACCTATTTTGTATGAAGTTTGGGTTCTTTTTCCCTGTGGCTCTCTCCTTCTGCTGGGCTGTGAGGTTACCTGCTGAAGTTTAAATTCCAGTGCTTCCATCATTAGAGCTAAACGTGACTCATCAGGTTGCTGCTACTGGATTACTAATGTGATCTGATGGCATGTGCGAGCAGCAGCTGATGGTGGAACGATGCAGATTTCCTTTTTGCTGTGATGTAATGGATGATGTTTTTTTGGTTGTGGAATGCTATAACAGGATCGGTTGCTGCCGAAGCTGGAACTTGGTGTTGCACATTTGTTGGATGTCATGCCTGGTTCCATTTTGGTGTTGATGCTGAAGCAGTGGGTGACTAGATGTCTCTTGTTGCCAATTTTCGGTAATGCCTCGGATTGGCTTGTTCTATTTTGGAACTACTCTACTGATGTTAGAGTAGTTTGTTATGTATTGCATGAATACCAACATTTTTGTTTCCTGATGGGTTCATCGGTTGTATTAATGTGCTCGGGGCATGCCCTAGCAATTATGGTTTATTCCCAAGTCAGAAAAACACTTGGAGATAAATCATTTCCTGTAAATTTTTTCTCCCATTAATCCAAATCACTCACTTACCAAAAAAAAAAAGGGGTCTAAAAGGGTGTCTGCCTCTGGGCATTGTAATGCCACAAAGGAATTGGACTCCAGCACAGGTCCAGCAAACTCTTCCGTAGGAAGAGACTTGCTTTTAACCCTCCAAGGACCTTTTCCCACCCGCACGCTGTCAACTGGTGCCAAAGGGATCTGGCGCCCATTTGATTTGCTTTTAGGGGGCATCTTACTAAGACTCTTATGGTGATTCCTTTTCAGACCAGAGTCAGTTTGTCCCGATTTCCACGGATATTCAACCGTCACATCGACCCCCAAGGAATCTCCCGGGAGATTCCCTAACCTCACTCGATTTTCTTCAGGCAAGACAGATGCAGCCGTGACTTCTACTCGAATACGCGCAACCTTTAATCGGTCCCTTTTGGCGGTAGCGGGGTCCATTTGGAGGGGTTTCCCTATGGCACTGGCAATCCAGCCAAGTCCCAGAGGGGTCCAAAATTGGACAGGAACCACCTTTAGATGAACCCAAATCGGGAAGGTTTTGTGATCCTCCTTGGAGAGGACCAAATCCGGAGTCAATTTCTTTAAGAAGAAAGGACGTCCAGCAAAGGTCCACGGGCCATGGTTTACGCATTCTTGCATCTAAATCTCAGATGCAAACCGAAATAGAAAGAAGTCGTTTTCCATCTCAACAACATGAGAAATCTCAAACTTAGCCCATATCTTCCGGGCAATATGATTGACCACAAAGAAATTAAGGGGGATTCATAGAAATAACCCACAAGGGTATCCCTCCACCAGACTTTTCCTTGCTGAATAACCTCAGCAGGGGAAAAAAGTCAATGTCAGGTCCAGTTGGGGACGGGGGAGGGAAAAATTTAAGCTGAGCACCTTTTTTTTTTGTAAGTAAGTATTTTGGATTAAAGGGAGGAAAAATTACAAAATTGATGTTTTATCGCCAAGTATTTTGACTTGAGGATAAAACATAACCTCCTAGGGCACACCCCGAGCAGCTAGTTTATCAGAAAAATCACAAAAAAACCTATAGGAGGCCAACGTTCTAAGAACCAACAGATTATAAAAAAAATTACAACATCGAACAAAGGGAATTTGCAATCCCCTGCTGCCCATACACACCAAAAGCTATAACAATAGCAACATAATCATTTGCATCACCCAAATTAGCCAACAGTTCAGCAATCCAGCAGCAAAAGAATAATCACCAGTCCATACTCAGAATCAACACAGCATAGGAAGAGACAAGCAGCAAGCCAGTGCCCACCAGTTGCCATGCTTCAGAAAATCGCCACATCAGCAGTTCCACGTCAAGAACCAAGCCCAGCCACGAAAGCAAATCAACAGCAGAAGAAACTTGAGGTCCGCATGTCAAGCCGGGCAACAGAAACACTCCACCCAACAGATAGCCAAGAGGCACTCCGGACAGTGCACTCGAGTCACAAGAGCTCCGGAGAAGAACACTCCAGACAAAGGCCTCCTGCTAAAACAGCAGCAATTTTTTTTTTTCAACTTCGGATACGAAAGAACCAGTCCACACCAGCCAAGAAAAGATTTGACAAAAATGGATTCCTCCGGATTCCGGAGTTCTTACGCTCCGAAAGCCGGAGCTCACACACTCCGGAATCCAGAGTTCTTACATTCCGGAAACCGGAGCTCTCCCACTCCGGAAACCGGAGCTCTCACACTCCGGATTTCGGATCTCACTCTCTCCGGAAACCGGAGAACTCAAACGCAAGATGCAGCTCTTTTCTTTTTTTTTCGTGGAAACCACTCCGTAACTCTTTTACTCCGAAACTGGAGTACACACAAAATTTATTTATTTATTTATTTGTTTTGGTGGAACCAAATAGAGATGTCAAAGAAGGCCATTCCAGACAAAAGCAGACCCACTCCGGAAAACGGAGTACACACCTCACACTCCGGATTCCGGAGTTCTCACTCTCCGAACTCCGGAGTTCACAATTTTTATTTTTTTTTTGGAGGAGAAGCTTACACAAGCATGGCCCAAATCTTTCATTCGCCAGGAAAGCAATCAAGCTTCATACTCCGGCAAAGCCATTCCGTCAGAGAAGGGAAAACACAAGCACTTTGGAAGGAAGCACAAAACACACTGCCAAATTAAGAAAGGCACACCGACCACAGTGAGCAGCCACTCCGGGCAATAAACACTGGGATTTTTTTTTTCACTCTAGAAAATTGCATTCCGAAAAATTGCACTCCGAAATCAACTGAATCAATCCCATTCCGGAGTGAATAAATCCACTCCGTCCAAGAAGACAAAAAGGAGCTCCGGAAAAAGGCACTCCGGAAGGAATTACGGAGGCACAATCAAAACCACTCCGCCCAGTATGAGAAAGAGCACTCCAACCAAGGAGGCCAGAAGGCACTCCGGATTATAGACACCTGCATACCGGAAGCTCAAGCAAAGCCACTCCGTTTCTTTTTTTTTTTGGTAAGTATTTTGGATTATAGGAGAAAAAAATTACAGAATCTATGTTTTTACACCAAGTATTTTGACTTGGAGTAAAAACATAAACCGCTAGGGCATACCCCGAGCACCTAATACATCGAAAAATATAAAAAGAATTCTAGGAGGACATACATCCAACATAAGCAACATAATATGAGATCTGTCTAATATATGAACAAACTCATAATCAGCTACTACCAAACGACAGGAGCAACTCAGCAACCGAGAGTCATCCAAGCCAGCCATCACAGGCTTCAAAACAGCTAGAAGCTTCAACATCGGTGCAACATTCCAGCAGCCATTTGATACTAGATTCTCAAAGGTTCAACTGAAAAAACAGCATCAACAGTTTCAGCAACCGTATTACGGGAGCTTCAAAACAGGCAGCAAGCACAGACTATGCGGGCCTCTACAAAACTGCAAAATCTAGTAGCAACCGGGCAACAAAGCCAAGGACAGCTGCACAGCCCCAATCGAAACTTGGGCCAACAGCAGTCCCTCACCGATTCCAGCAACAACAAAGATTCCCCACAGCAGCGAAGCAGATTACAACTGCAGCTCATCCCCAACCCCAACGCTAGCACCAAGACAGCAGCAGCTGCACCGTCCAAGGGTACCCAGCAGATCAGCAGCCATAGCAGGAGCATGGTAAATGCCCAGCTTCACCCACATGCGAAAGGAAGACAGCAACCCTTCCTAGGAGTCAGACACAGCCAACCAGCAGCCAAGATTAACCAACGACAGCAGGCCAATGCAACATCAACGCCCAACTCCCCCAATACCTGCAAATGGCTCCAGCAGAAACCTTTGGCATCTTGGTTCTATATCAGCACAATCATTATATCTCAGCAAGCCATAGCATCTCGCAGGACAGTTGTTAGCCATGCTTCAGCAAACAGCATTCAGCAAACTGCAGACAACAAACCAGAAAATTAGCAGGGGCCAGCGAACACCGGACAGCATCAAGTATCAAAGGCAACAACATCATACTCCAGCAATACAGCTCCACAGAACAGCTAGCATGCTAGAAACCATGGGCAGCACAAACCCTGCTTCAGCTTTAGAAAGCAAACATGCAGCTCTACATGTTTCAGCATCTCATCCCACACCACACCACCAATGACAGCCCGAACCAGCAATACTGGCTTCATCCCACAACCAACGTCAGCAAAAAATCCAAACAACAGCTGCAACAAAACTCAGTCATTCGTTCACTGTCAGCACCAACATCCAGCATAACTAAGGCTGCAAAGGAAAACCGAACAGCATCAGCAACCAAGCTCATATCCAACACTCCACAGAGAGAATGCCAGAATAGTAGCAATGAAGTGACAACACCAATCAGCCTCAAGCATGACCACAGACAAGATCGAGTAACATCAAATGCAACATTAGTACATCAGAAACCAAGCAATATATTCGCACCAAGCCCATCTTACAGAACCATGTCAACCAGCCTACCACGCCAAAATGTCCACAAGCAGTGTTCATAAGACATTATTACAGCACTCAAAAAAATACTACTGCCAACATTTGTAAGAGGAGTAGAATTCATCCAACATTACAGCAACAGAACCCACACACATCCAAATTAGTGAGATCAGCACCAAATTCCTAGTATGCTACAACAATGCAAATACGCCAGTATCAAAGCCCCATCGGATCAAAACATAGCAACCAAAACAACACCCTAAGCCACACCCGAGCAAATCATATACAATATCAGCTGCAAGGAAACAAGATCAGCTACAACTAGATAACCAGTACAACCCCACTCCATTTTTCAAGCGCAAGATCCCACCAATCCAGAACCAAGCCAACAAAATCAGCCGACCCAGAGACCAGGTTTCCCGCAATTCCAAGACCATGGTATCACAATGCATTCCACCCAACAACCGAACGCACCATCACAGGAAAACCAAGCCACCCAATAGGCATCAACCACGATCACAGGAAGAGCGCTTGTCAGAGAAGAAGGCAAAAGCCCCAAATTTATTTATTATTTATTTATTTTTTTATTTTTATTTTTATTTATTTATTTATTTATTTATTTATTTTGAGGGGAAGGGAAGACAATGCTGATGGAGGGGACAGAACAATACCAGGGCTAATAAACAGCCCAATTATTGAAAGGAAAACAATAAAACGAAAAGGCAGGGTCAAACAAAACAAAACCGGGCACCTAGCCCACATGAGAACCAGCCAGACCAAGAGCTATTTTCACAAACTCCAAAGGGGAGAACGACAAAGACCAGGAACAAAATCACCCAGATATGAGCAACGGGAAGGCAAGGCAGGCAGCTTGCCAAAGAACCACCTCTTTTTTTTATATACCCCACCGAATCCGAGTCGGCCTATAGTCATCCCTATTAGGTACCGAGATGGTCATTAATTTAAGTCTCATAACATCGACCACCAAAGAGAAAAGACGAGAAGAGTCTTGGGGGAGATTTTTGGAAAATTTGATTATTGTGCTCCTTCCATATGAAGTAAACCGTGGCGGCTAAAGACAAGCGCTTAGAGACAGCCAGAAGGCTTTTCCCTTTCCAACGAGAGGCAGCCCAGGATATATTTTGATACCATTCAAGATGGGGCCAGTGAATACCAAAATGTCTTTGGATATTAGTCCATAATGTTCTAGAAAATGGGCAGGAGAAAAAAAGGTGATCGAGGTCTTCATCTCCTGTGTTGCAGAGAATGCATCTGGGTGAGAGGTTTGGGATATAATGGAGGCGGTCAATGGTATTCAGTCTACCCTTAATAGCGAGACAAAGGGTAAACGCGTGGGAAGGAATATGGGATGATCCCCACACCAAATGAGCCCAAGTAACCTTTGGTTTGGGAGGATGGATGAGAATGTATGTGGACTTAGTCGAGAATTTGCCATTGAGAGCCCCGGCCCATCTCAATGAATCTTTTTGATTGCTGTGAGGAGGGTTAGTCGGAATATTCATAGCAAGGTGGGACACCTCAATGTCGAAAGGGTTAGGCATGTCCCATCTGTTGTCCCTGATTATGGCATCAACCTTAACATCCCAATGCAAACCCGAGACAAGGCAAGTCCGGTCGGAGCTCACTTCACTCAGGGGGCCAAGGGGGTGCCAGTTATCGTGCCAGAGGAAAGTATCAGAGCCATCCCCAATGTCGTTGACAGACTATGCACACATAAAAGGTCGAAGTTTCATAATTTTTTGCCAGCTCCAAGGGGCCGATGCCAGGACTTTAATGGTCCAAATGCACCGGTCTTTGATTCTGTTCTTGTAGATCCATGAAGACCAAGCTGAATTCGGATCTTTAGTTAGGAGACGGCAAAAAAATTTACAATTAAGAGCCTTATTTTGATCCATCAAGTTCTTGATGTCCAACCCACCTTCAGTCTTGGGGTGACAGATATCATGCCAAGCCACTTTAGCATTGACTCTGCCTTCAGAAGACCCGTTCCAAAGGAAACGGCGTAAGATGCGATCAATTACTTTAAGAATGGATTTGGGTAAAATAAAAAGAGAAGCCCAATAAAGGTGGATAGAAGAGAGGATAGAGGAAACGAGTTGTAATCGCCCGCCAAAGGAGAGCCATCTATTCCTCCAGGATGTGATCCTCTTTGTGATTCTATCAGTGAGAGATTTGCAATCAGAGACAGAAAGCCTAGTGGTAATCAAGGGGACCCCTAGGTATCTGATGGGGAGTTTACCCACCTTGAAGCCCATGCTAGCAGCTATATCCTAGCGAAGAGAAGAATCCTTAGAACATATGAAATTTTCACTTTTATTCGGATTAGTGGAAAGGCCAGAGATAGTGTGGAATTCGTTAAGGCAGCCCTTGAGAATCAGAGTGGACTTGGTATCGGCATGGGAAAAGAGGAGGTCGTCAGCAAAGGCAAGCATAACAATTTGAGTTTCAGCGCATTTCCAATGAAATTTGAAATTATTATCCCGCCTTGCCTTGACCTCAATAATGTCATTAATGACTTCCATCACTAGGACAAATAAATAGGGGGAAGGCGGATCTCCTTGGCAGAGGCCTTTGCCTCCTTTGAAGAAGCCGACCACCTTCCCATTGATATTGAGGGAGTACGTCGGAGTCGTTATGCACTGACCAATCCAATTGACCATTTGTGGAGGAAATTTCATGAGGGTCAGGATATTAATGATGAAATCCCAATAGACAGAGTCATAAGCTTTCTTAAGGTCGACCTTCATAGTACATCTAGGCGGGTCACGCCCAAGATGATACTTATGCAGGAGCTCCTGAGCTAAAAGGATATTATCACTAATTTGACGCCCCGCCACAAAGGCCGTTTGGTAACGGTCAACCAGGTAAGGAAGAGTAGCCTTGATTCCGTTAGCAAGAATTTTAGATATCACTTTGTAAATTACATTATAGCACGATATCGGGCCATAGTCTGTGACCGAGCGCGGGGACTGGACCTTAGGAATAAGGCTGATCAGAGTGGTATTCAATTGTTTAAGGAGCTTTCCATGATTAAAAAACTCATGGATAGCTTCATAAACAGTATGACCGGTGATCTCCCACGAGTCCTTAAAGAATTTCGAGGTAAAACCATCAAGACCGGGAGCTCTGTCATCACCAATGGAGAAAATCGCAGCGCAGATTTCCTCCTCACTGACCAGCCTAACAAGGGGGCCAGTTAGTGAATTAGGAACAGAATGGAGAATGTAGGGTCGGATCCGATTTGCCTCCGCCGTCCCATGGGAATGACCAGATCCAAGGGCATTTTTGAAGTGGCCCTCGATTAGCTTGTAAAGATCCTCCGTCCCTTTAGTAGGGTTGCCCGACTCATCAAGGAGGGAGGTAATCCTATTCCGATTAAAGTTCCCACTAGCAGTCTTAAAAAAGAATTTTGTGCATTGGTCACTCTCTTTGAGCCATTTGATCTTGGCTTTTTGGTGGAGGAAATCTGCCTCCTTAGTCATTGCAGAATAATACTCTACCTTACGAAGACGCTCGAGGTCACAAGTCCCAGAGTGAAGGGGGGTCTTAGATTGGACATCCTCAAGGCATTTCCGAGCACGCAAAACCTCTTCATGAACATCTCCACATTGTGTATTAAGGTTTTTAAGTGCACTTTTCACCTTTTTGAGAGAGGACACCAACTTAAACATCGGGGTACCAGAAATCTCGATCTCCAAGCTTCTTTAACCAACGGAAGGAAATTTGGAAATTTAGTGATAAAGTTATTAAACCTAAAAATCCCATGATTACGAGAGACCCAACCCGCAGCAAGAAGAATGCATAGGGAGTGGTCAGATAATCTGGCCGGTGGAAAGACTGCTTTAGATCTTTTAAAGAGATCAAACCATTGACCATTAGCGACCACTCTATCTAATTTTCTGAAGATACGAGTGGTGGGGTCGCGACCATCGTTCCAGGTGAAAAAATGACCTTCATGGCAGACATCTTCAAGGTCACAGTCCCGAAGACAATCATTAAGGTTGATGGAACTTTTATGGTGCCAGGACCCACCAAGGGCCTAATTCACCGAGCGAATAGCATTAAAGTCACCTAGGACAGCCCAAGGAATATCCCCCGAGAGGCCCAAATGCCTCCTAAGGCATTGCCAAAGGAGCTTTCGATGGCCGTCTAAGTTAGCACCATAAACAAAAGACAGAAGGCAATGAGAGTTATCATCAAGGAAATTCACATCGGTATGGATAACCTGATCATCCTTGGAGATAATATTGACAGCCACCTTCTTGGGGTCCCAGCCAACCCAAATCCTACCAACGGAGGAAATGGAATAGTTCATGGCCCAGAGCCAATGAGGATTAATCCTAGCCGATAATGGAACAAGCGTGGGACCTAATGAGGTTGCGAACTTCATGGGCCTTCACAACCCCATTGAGACCCCTCACATTCCAGCATGCGATGTTAATCATTAGAGACCGGCGAAAGGGGGTACCGCTCCTTAGGCCCCCAAGCGTTTCTGATCTTCTTAGAGGATTTATGTCTCCTGCTCTTAGTCACAAAATCGCAGCTGTTAGAGTCAGACATATCAGAAGCAGGCACAAGACTCGAGGAGTCGTATGGGCAAGCAAAGGAGGACTGGCCAGGGCAATCCACAGGGCTTAAAACTGCCACCGGTCTAGGAACAGAATGGTCACAGGCCGGGGACTCATCATTAGAACAATCGGATCCAATACAAGGCCTTTCCATATCGGGGGCTGGGGGGGGACTTGAGCTAGAACTCAACCCCCGCAGTGAGCCGCCCCTCATCAGATCCTTTTGTGAGTAGGGCATGTTGATTACTATGGGAGAGAATTGAGCCAGGCTCCTCAAGAGGAGGAGCCAGGGGAGCCTCAGTCAGGTTATTCGGCGGGATGTGAATATCGGACACCATTGGGTCATCAGGGAGAGGCTCCTGAAGAATGCTGAAGGGATTGTCTGAAGACAAAACCTTCTGTGTGGAAGTAGCTAGGGGTAAGACAGCATTCTTGCTGGGAGACCTCCTAGAAGAGGCATTTTCATTGATAGTCCGTGGAATGTCCATCTTCTTAGGGACCCAAGAAGCTTTGGTATGAGGGCCCTTACTCCCGCTCTTTTTGGGGGCCAGCACTCCGCGCCGCCTTATGTTGGTACTCAATTTTAATTTCTCTCAGCTGATCCTCCACTTGGTCAGCATAGCCACTTGTGCGAATCTTCACCAATTCTGGCCAGGGGGCTTCGGCACCCATTTCGACACAAACTCTAGCAAAGCCCAAACGCTCTAATTTTTCTGTGACCGGGTCTAGCCTAAGGTCTAGCCTAAGGGGTTTTCCAACCGCACTCGCAATCCAGCATAAACCCAAAGGGGTCCAGTATTCAACCGGGATCCCAGACATGGTGATCCAAACAGGGAATGATTTGTGTTCCTCACGGGATAAAACCATTCCCGGCTCCCATATCTTAAGAAAAAGAGTATGGCCGGCAATTGTCCATGGGCCACTATTAAGACATTTGTCAAGCATTGCGCTTGAGGAAAATCGAAAGAAAAAGAATCCCAATTCGTTCCCTGCTACATGTTGTAGCTCGAACCGCCTCCAAATTTTCCTAGTAATGGTATTAACAGCATTAAAGTGAATTGGATTACCATCGAAATATCCCAAGAGAGTGGTTCCCCAGAGGTCCACACCTTGTTGGATAACATCCGGAGGGGGGGACAAAATGATATTCTCAATATCAGGAGAACAAGGAGGAAAAAAATTTAAGAGGAGACTTACCTCCAAAAGCCCTCTTTTCGACTACCGAAACCCATGTTTTTTTTTTTTTTTGGTAAGTAAGTGATTTGGATTAAAGGGAGAAAAAATTTTACAAGTAATGATTTATTACCAAGTGTTTTTCCGACTTGGGGATAAACCATAACTGCGGGGGCATTCCCGAGCACATTGATACAACGAATGAATCCAAATGAAACCACCAAAAATGCTAGAAATCATGCACAACAAGCAAGCTACTCTAACATCAGTAGGAAGGTTCCTAAACAAAATGTGTCAAACCCAGCTATTATCAAAAAAACAGGCAACAGAAAATGTCTTTTCGCCCCTGTTTCAACATCAACGCCAAGGAGGAATTCCTTACCAGCCCAGGCCTTTCCAGCACCACTTGATGAACCAAAGGCTGAAAAAACAGGCGCAACCTCCATCAGCAAGTGCACCACTTAACCGGATGCGGCAAGGGACATGGCACGGCCGAGTGACAAATCAGCCACACCTTGACAGAATCACTAAGCCAAATAATGGAGCAGAAAATTCCAGTCATTCCTTCAAGTGAGCCACCACCAACAGAGAGTCCTCCATTTCTTGGGCAGCGACCAGGCACCAACAGAAACGGGCGGCCGGTTTCAAGAAAGATCGAGAGGGAGTTGCAACAGCAAGCAATCTGTTGCCACGGGAAATCCTAGAGAAGATAGCACCCACATCTGTTTTTCGGAGTAATTCATTCAGCAAAAGCTCCAAAGAGACGCGGCTTCAAATTCGAAATAACATCAAACTCCCGGAGTTGATCAAGAAGAAACCGGACTTATACTTGATGTCTAATCAGCCCAACGCCATCAAAAGCTACGAAGTTAAGAAAAGCTTTTTTTTTTTTTTTTTTTTTTTTTGGTAAGTAAGAATTTTGGATTAATGGGAGAAAAATTACAAAATAAATGTTTTATCTCCAAGTATATTGACTTGGATTTAAAACATGAGATGCTAGGCATACCCAGAGCAAACGATACATCAATAATATATAAAAAGCCTCTAGGAGGACAACGATCTACACATTTAAATAAAAATTCCTTCATAAAAATATGAAGTGTGGATGAGCTCCAGATGCATCAAGATCTTCATCCGTTTTGACAAGACCCCCACGCACCTCACTCGTGATAAGAGAACACAGCCCTCCGGGTTCATCATCAAAGCCACTCTGTCCTAAAGACATGCAAGTCACTCCGGTTTTCATTTGCACTCGGACTTGCATAAACCCACTCCGGCCTAAAAGTGAGATCCGGAAGTTAATCCACTCCGTCCCATGGCCACTTCGTCCATGGCGAATGTAAGGCACTCCGGTCTCCAAAGAAACAAAGCCACTCCGGACAACTAAGCCCTCCGGCCTTAACATGCGCAATTCACTCCGGCTTTCGTTGGACAAAATGCACTCGGACTTACTCCACCCTCTCCCAAATTTAATAGTGAAACAAGCACTCGGATGTTAAATCACTCCATCCAATGGCCACTCCGGCAATGGTGTACTAAATGCACTCGGCAGCAAAAATTGATGGATTCCAATCCGGCAAACCAAACCGGGCTCCAAGAGAGCGGATAGCAATCAATTTCGTGGAGGCACTCTGAGGGCACCGTCTTTGCATTGCAGCCCTCCGTGCCAAAAAAGGAGTCATCTTCGGCAATGGTCCGATCTGCACCGGGAGACAACGTGGCAGGCCAAAGTACCGAGAATACCAGCAACATTGGGGCAGCACTAACCCGGTGGGGAGTTCAAAAGACCAAAAAAAAATTGAACTTCAAATATTAGGACAGCAACCGGGCCAAGTACCGAGGGTCACCGTGAGAAGCTTACTAATCAAGATCAATGAACACGTCGGTGCAACAAAACCGCCACATCAACCAAGAGACAAAGCTATCAAACCAGACCGGATCGATTCTACAGACCCAGACGAGATAACCACAACGCTCTGAAGATAGCCACTTGTAAATGGACCAAGCATCAAAATTTATGAACAGCAACAACAATATTTCTTCCACATCCAAGCGGGAGTTGTAGCAAAGAAGGAGTAGCAATGCCCCGAAGGAATTGCAGCATACAACCACCACCGCAGAGCATAAATCAGCATCAATATTGCAGCCCCGACCTTCCCCGGAAGGATCAAAGAACTTTGGAGACCAAGGCTATCGATCAACCATCTCCAAGAAATGAAGCCCACCAAAAGGACCATCACCGCCACCAAAGATAGCCAGCATATGAGCAGCAATTTGTCTTCAGCCACCATATCTCGAGCATTCCGTGCTACTAACCATGGGCAACACGGTCCATAGTACATCGTTAAAAAAAGTTTGCCACTTCCGACCTGAACAAAAAGAAAGCACAAAAAACTCGTACGAATCGAGCACCAATCAACAGCAATATGTATCGATCTAACGCCTCATTTGTATCTACGGTTATCATTCATTCCCGATCATTCCATCATCCAAAGAAAGAATGGCAGCAAAGGTGAAACAAACCGCCCGGACCATACTCATATCCAAGAAGACTTATAAGGAATGCCCGAGAATAGCATCGAGAAATGGCATTACCAACTCCCGGCTTAGCGGCAATCTCACGGGACGGAAACAAGTTCGGCTTCATGTTAAAGAGATCCATAAGAGTATCAACATGACTAACCAAGCATCGACCCGAAGCTCCAAAGATCACCACCCCTGATTTGTAACATACGTAAAACGCACTGGCCATGGTAAAAACAGAAAGAAATCCTGGATCGTAGATTTTCTTCTTATAACCACAAGCGGCGGGATGCCGAGACATCTCGATCGGTTGAAGGTGGCATATAGACAATAGCAACCTTCACCACACCACAACATCAATGACAAACCGCCCCAAAGATGGCCCGAATGCCATTATCCCATAAGTCAGCATAGAATAGGTTCCTCTAGCAACCAACCGCAAAAAAATCAACAAACAGACGTGATGGCAGCATCAGCAAAAAACCATGATTCTGACCTCATGCTCATCACTCTCATAGTATAGTATAAACCAGCGTAAGCTTCTCCACAGACAGGGTAAATCCAAGCCAAAAGGAACCGCCGTCATCATCGTTCACACGCCTGCAGACCCCGTGGTAACAACGCATGAGAATACTTGAGGACTCATTCAATAGAGAGACAATCCAGTCCAGAGACTCAAACCAAACCCCGCCATCGAAGCAAGTGGAATTTCACCCACCACATCAAGTAACGAGAGTATACCAAAGACACCATGACCAGCCATCACAGGGTAACAAAATTAACAAGTGAGGGAGCCTTACAACGGAACACCCACAAGCGAGAAAATTCAGGCATTTTTTTCTTTTCTTTTTTCTTTTCTTTCTTTTTTTTTCTGTGCCACCACGAGTAGGAGCGCCAAGAGCATGACCCATAGGGCCAAAGGGGTCAGCCTGACCTCATAAGGCGCAAAGAAAGACCCCTCTTTTCATCTTCTTCTCTTCTTCTTCTTTTTTTTTTTTTTTAAAAACCAAAGCCAACGCGAAGCAAAAACGCGAACAAAGCCCACAAGGCCAGTGGGCCAGCAGCCCCAACAGCAGCAGTAAACCCCCTTTTTTATATAATTCCAACGCCTCACAAATAGACGGTTAGGGCATCCAACAGCAGTAAGAAAGTCTTGACTTGTCACGAACAACGTTTGAGATCTCGGGAGGAGATCCGGGAGCATCCCGATGGGAGGATTTTTCAAAACACGTTGTTACGTTCTCTCCAAATATAATAAATAGTGGCGCCAGAGAGATTCGCTTGGAAAGGGCAAAGAGATTCTTGCCTTTCCACATTTGCGCCGCCCAATCAACATTTTGGGACCACGTGGTGTAAGGCCAATGGATGCAATCCGTTGGATAGAGATCCACACGGAGGAGGAGAAGGGGCAAGAGAAAAATAGATGGTCATGGTTTTCAGATCGTCACAAAGAGAACAAGTAAGTGAGAGGTTGGGAACGCCGTGAACTCAATCGAGGTATTAAGCCGACCTTTTATTGCTAGCCAAAGGGTGAATGAGTGGGCGGGATATGGAAAGGACCCCATACAAGGTTGGTCCGGATCGGCTTCGGTTTGGGTGGGTGAAGAAGGAGGTAGGCAGACTTAGATGAAAAGACACCATTAGGGCTTCCAGCCATCTCAAGGAGTCCTTTGCTCATTGTTTGGCGGGTAATGGGGCATGTTAGTGGCGAGGTGAAACCTCCTGGTGAAAAGGATTAGGCCAGCCCACCGGTCATCTTTGATTATTTGAGAAACCTTGCTGTCCCGTGATAAACCCGGTGACCCATTTAATGCGATCCGTGCAAACCCTAATGAGAGGGCCATTAGGATACCAATGTCATGCTGTAAAGGAGTCAACGCCATCACCATAATCTTTATAGTGTGCGCACACATGAACGAAGTTTCATGATCTTCCTCCGGCTCAAGGGTATAATCGGGAACTTTGAGGGTCCGGATGCACCGATCCTTGATTCTAGTCTTGTGGATCCATGAAGACCAAGCCGATTCGGGTCTTTAGACATGAGACGCCAAAGAAGTTTACATATGAGAGCTTTATTTTGTGCCTGCAAGTTCTTAAGCCCAGCCCACCTTCACTCTTTGGGTAGCAAAGATCGGTCCAACCACCTTTGCATTAGCCTTACCGTCCCGTTGATCCCTTCCGGAGGAAACGCCTCAATATGCGGAACGTCTGGTTAAGAACAGTTTGGGTAAGATAAAAATTGAAGCCCAATAGAGGTGAATCGTAGAGAGGATTGAGCTCACCAATTGAAGGCGACCCCCAAAGGACAGCCATCTGTTTTTCCATGAGTTGATGCGGCAAGTAATTTTCTCGGTGAGGGCCCTACGGTCCCGGATAGATAGCCTAGTAGATATCGAGGAACGCCAAGGTATCGATGGGAAGGGATCCGACTTTGAACCCCGGGATGTCAAAGAATAGTCCTGATTAAGGGATTGGTCTTTAGAGCAAAGGAAAACCTCACTCTTATTTGTGTGTTAGGCGACAGGCCGTAAAGCCAAAAGAACTCCTCGAGGCAATCCTTGAGGATACGGATAGAGTGGACATCAAGATGAGAGAAGAGGAGCAGGTCATCGGCAAGGCTAGCATAACAATATGGGTGAATCACACTTCCCGGTGAAATGTGAACTTATTGTTCCTACTAGTCTTGGAGACAATGATCCTGTTCAAAAACCTCCATAGCCAGGACAAAAGGTAGGGAGAGATGGGATCGCCTTGACGAAGACCCTTACCCCTTTAAAAAAACCAACCGCTTCACCATTGATATTTACAGAGTACGAGGGGGTAGTGATACATTCCCTAATCCAATTTATCATTTGGGCGGAAAATTCATGATGGTCGAACATTGATAATGAAATCCCAATGAATGAGAATCATAGGCTTTCAGAGGTCAATTTTCATAGTGCAAAGTGTGGAGGGTCATGACCTAGGTGATACTTGTGGAGAAGCTCTTGGGCCGGGGAGAATGTTGTCACTACTTTGGCGACCCGCCACAAAGGTCATTTGGCACTTTTCAACAAGATAAGGTAAAGTCATCTTTAGACGATTAGCAATAATCTTGAGATAACTTTGTATATGACATTACAGCAAGAAATGGGACGAAAATCGAGACCATCCGAGGAGACTTGATTTTGGGAATCAGCCGATGATCGTCGAATTCATTTGCTTGAGGAGCATTCCATGATTGAAAAAATCACAAATGGCTTCACAAACAGATGGGCCGATGATATCCCGACTCCTTAAAGAAAAGGGAGCTGAAACTTAGCCGGGCCGGGGCGGAGTAGTCACCGGGAAAAGATCACTTTCATGGATCTCATCATCGCCACCGGGGCCACAAGTGGGTCCATAAGAAATGAAGGCACCGTATTCGGGGATGTAAGGAGACGAAGCCTAATCGCATCAGTAACCGTGACGTTCGGCCGGTCAAGAGCCTTCCTAAAGTGGTCCACGATTAGGTTACGAACGTTTTCAACACCACCGGTAGGATTCCCATCTTGATCGAGGAGGGAATAGATCCGATTCTTATTGTTGTTACCACGATGAGTCCTAAAGAAAATTTATTGCACCGATCACCCTCCTTGAGCCACCTTATCTTAGCTTTTTGCTTAGTAAGTTCGGCTACCTGCCGAAAGCGAGCATATGGTAATCGTCCTTACAAAATGCCTCCTCAAGAGAACTTCGAGGCTAGAGGGGAGTTTGACATTGGATCACGTCAAGCTTCTCCCTAGTACGAGTGACCTCCTCATGAACATCACCCTCATGGGCTTTGAGTATTTTCGGAGAAATTTTAACCGACTTAAGTTTGGATACAAGCCTAAACATAGGAGATCCATTGATGTCTTCCGACCAGGCATCAAAACCAAAAGGGAGAAATTTCGGGGATTTGGTAAGGAAATTATTGAACCGAAAAATCCGTGATTTTTAGGTGGATCGCCACTGGGATTAGAATACGAGGCCGAGTGGTCGAAGCCTCGGGAGGGGGAAAAGGGCTTTAGCTCTCACGAAATTTGTCAAACCAGGATCCATTGGCGACAACTCGATCAAGCTTTGAGATGCGAAGAGAAGGGTCACGCCCATCATTCCGTATAGTGCATCTCTTCATGACACACATCGTTAAGATCAGCCTCTAAGGCAATTTCCAAGTTCGATTGAGCTTTTGTTATGCCAAATCCCTCCCAGAGCCTCGGACGGATACCGAATAGCATTGAAATCCCCGAGGGCCGCCAAGGAGGTCGCCCGAATGGTTAGACACCCCATGGAGGCTATCCCATAGGAGCCTACGGGAGATTTCGAGTTTGCACCATAAATGAAGGACAGAATGTACCGGTATTCTCCTCGGAGGAGCAGGGCATCAAGATGGACGACCTGGTCCTCGAGAGAGAGAATATTGCACGAAATCAGATTGGGGTCCCAACCAACCCAAATCCGACCACCGAACACGAAGAGTAATTCATAAACCAAGACCCGATTAGGCTTGATTCTAGTGGATACAGCCACAAAGTTTCTCTCCGCTACCTTGGTCTCCACTAAGCCTATGATACAACACCTATGGGATGAAATGAGGTTACGTTGACTTCATGGGCTTTTACACTCCCATTAAGTCCCCTCACATTCCAACAAAAATGTTAGTCATGGGTTAGGGTTGGGGGAAGATTTTTAACCCCCGAGGTTTTTTTTTATTTCTACGAGAAGAGCCACGGCCCCAATGTTTGATGGGGGCCACCATTTGACACACAAACGACCAATAGGGCCGGACACGGGGCACAAAGATTGGTTCCATCTCGCGGGTCGGTGGTGGAAGAAGAGCAAGGATAAGCACTTCAATCGATCCAGTGCGAGGAAACCCTTTCGATTTTCATAGGGGCGGCAGGAAGCTCCGGTTCACGTTTTGGACAACCAGGCCGGGGGGGTGAGCGGGATGGAAGATCGACGAGCCGACATTGTCATGGTCAAGGGGCGAGTCGGGTCGTGCTGGAGCCAAGACATGCACCTCATCGAGGCATGACCTCGTGACTAGGAGGAGGGGCTGGATCACATGCAACGATTAGAGCAGGAGAGCTCAAAACAGGGGCATTCGACAATTCATTTGTTGAATCACTTGTAAGGCCATAAACGAGTTAGAAGTCGTTATGGCCTTAGGGGCGATATCTATGGGCGGAGGCAGCCGCGGGATTTTTTTAGGGGGGGCCGAGAGACGGAACGGAGGAGGTTGAAATATTCCGCAAGGGGGAACCCTTCTTGGGGCCCAAGAAGGTTTGATTGGGTGATTCAAGTCCTGCGCGAATCGGGAGCCCCCTGTAGCGGCGCCGAAATGAAGGTACTCAATTTTGATTTCATAGAGATGTTCATTTGGTCCTCCGGGCAACCTTTTGTCCGATCTTCACGAGTTCGGTTTTAGGGCATTGACCCCACCCGACTCATACCCTAGCGAAACCCATACGCCAAGCTTCTCAAGACTGGATCTAAAAAGAGTGGTTTGCCAACCGCACTCGCAATCCAAATTAAGCCCGGGGTCCAAATTCAACCGGGATCCCAAAAAGTGTGATCCAGGTAGGAAAGGATTTGTGTTCCTCACGGGACAGAATCATACCAGTGCCACCAATGTTTAAGGAAAACGGATGACCAGCGATCGTCCCACGTGCCATTAGCCAAACATTTTTCAAGCATGGAAGAAGATGAAAATCTAAAGAAATAAAACCCCGATTCATTACAAGCCACATGTTGTAGCTCAAATCTCTTCCAAATTTTCATGGTGATATAGTGAACCACATTAAAGTGAACAGGGTTGCCGACGAAGTATCCAACAAGGGTTGGACCCCACATGTCCTCCCCCTATTTGGTGACCTCGGGAGGGGGGGATAAAATGATATTTTCTGAGTCTGAAGTATTTGGGGGAAAAAATTTAAGGGAGCACTTACCTCCAAAAGCCCCATTCTCAACAATAGAGGACCATGATGAGCTTGACGGCGAGAAACATGAGCACCACTGGCAGAAGAGACAAAGATTGGGCAAGGCGGGGGCACAAGGCACTGATGAGGCACCTCAATTGAACCTTCTCCTGTATATGGGCATCATCAACCAAGATGCTTGAGGAGGATAACGGGAGAGGATCGAGCAGTCGCTGGCAAGCTGCCAACCGACCCAAGCAAAATGACCAAAGAGGGGACTCGGGGGAGCTGAAGAGGGACCGACCGGGCAATGGATATGGGTTGCGGCTCATGTCCCAATTCCGAGCAGAGACGGGCGATCGAACACAGCCCTACCATTACCGAGAGGAGAAGACGTCGACACGGGAAGCTAACGGCGGATTGAGCCCAACCGAGTCAAGAACGGCATCGCCCAAATCGTACGAGGCCAACAGGGGGAGGCGGAAGGGAGCAGGGAGCCGTGAGCCCAAATCGGGCCGAACGGAGGAGGATGGATGGGAAGAGGGGGTGGGGACGGAGCAACAGAGCCGGAGGGAAGGCATGAGGGAGGGAGAGACAGGCGTCGCCTAGAACGACGGCGATGGGAGGCGGCGGAGACGAGAGGAGGAAATCGGTGGCGGGCGATGGCGAGGAGGGAGGGAGGTAGCGGAAGGAATGGAAGTGGCGTGAGGCCACGGGGTGGCAGCCGAGTGAGGAAGAGGGGGCGATAGCGACACAGAGAGGTGGGAAGGGGGACAGGAGTCATGGACAATTGAATGGCATAATCCACCGCCTTTGATAGATTCAAAGACACTAGGATACACGTGGAGGCACAGCAGGCAAACCTCCAGAATGGCATAACTTAGTCTCAACCGAATGGGGCTCCAGAGTACAATCCGTGCCAGGTACAGGGCTGAGAGCAATAGGCCGGTTCAACATCCCAGAAGGAGAATCAGCCAAGATGGGAGGAGGTCCAGCATGGCAGCAGTGTTGATTTGAGCAACCCGCAGTCCCATCGCAAATAGACGCCGCCATCGAGCCTTCAATGGAAAGCCCATCCTCAGAGAGGGAATCAACCAAATGTGAAGGGGCAGGACGCTCAGAATTCCTGACCGAAGCAAGAAAATCCCCATCAGGGGCGCAAGAGACAGGCGAGGAAGGCGAAGAGGGACCAGGTACCAAGACGACACCCGAATTGGAAGAAACGGGTTGGATGGAAGGAGAGACTGAGGGTACAGAGAGGGCCCCTAGTTCAGAAATGCGGCAACGCCTCGGGCGGCTTTGACATTTGACGGCAGAAGGGGGGGTAATCGGGCTTGGATGATGGTGAGGAGGAGAGATGGGAAGAGGAGGACGGGGTCGAGGCATTCTGAGGCCAGGGTGTAGCCGGGCGCGGAAAAGAAGGAGAAGAAGGGACCGAAAGAGTTAGAAGAGAAGAGTCGAGGGAGGGAGGAGAAGAAAAACGTTCAGGGAGGCAAGAGGGCGGGGTGGCGACCGACGCCATGGGCGCCGGCGAGGAAGGATGGAGGCGGGGCTGGGCTGGGATTCAAAAATCGCCAACAAGAGGGAAGGGAAACGCTCGACGGGTCACAAGCCACTCCGTTCTAATCGAGAAAAAGCACTCCGCCACCACCTGAATTGCGTTTCTACTCTTTTTTTTTCTTCTTCTTTTTTTTTTATTTTCTTTCCTTTTATAAACCCCAACGAAGCCGCAGCGGCCTAGAAATATCCACATTAGACACTGCGACGGTCTTCAATTTGACTCTCACAACATTTTTTTTTTTTTTTGGTAAGTGTTGAGTCTCACAACATTGATAATCGTAGAGAGGATATGGGAGATATCATGGGGAGGGGACTTCTGAAAGATACAATTATTATTATTATTTTTTGGTAAGTAACTGTGTATTTTGGATTTAAGGGAGAAAATAAATTTACAAAATCTATGTTATAACTCCAAGTTTTTTGACTTGGAGTTAAAACATAAAAAGTTAGGGCATACCCCGAGCAACAAGTACATCATAGGATATTTCAAGAAAACCTCTAAGACGAGAAATCTGAAAGATAAAAAATGATCAAATTCATTATACATAAACAACATTAAATGCTCCTCAAGAATTCCAGCAGCTAGGTCATCAACACCACGCATAATCGGGCACACCCACGAGGCATTCAACTTCAGCCCAAAGACTACATTATGGTCGTTGCACTTCAAAGATCAGCCCACCACTTGGCAGACCGCAAAAAGAGCAACAGCTTCATGCCTGCCGAGACCTTTCCATCACCACAAAGTGAAAAAAACTGAAAACCAGGTGCAGCATCCAGCCAGCACCCAGTTCCAACCCTATCAGCAACACACACACCGGTAAACACCGGGCATAAGATCATCAGCAGCATCCCAACACAACCAGCACAGTGCACTGCCCACCAGCATCAATACAAAATAACCACAAGGCACAAGCATCAATGCCTCAAAACTCATATGGTCAAAAAGATACTGCTCAAAAAGAGGCAGCATTTTATTTAGCAATGAACAAAGCTCTAGCCCCTACTGCAACAAAGCTCCAGCCGATTCTGCACACCAATCAACACCGAGAGCATTTTCAACCCCGTGCCATCTGGATAGCAATATAGCCAAGGCCATAACAATGGGCTGACACCAGCACCCTCTTCAGCTTGCCAAACCAGCAAAAAGACAAACAAATCAGCAATGCAACAATAGCAAACACTACCTGTATAAGCCAGACTGTAGCAATCCAGTGGACTTCAACACAATCTCACCACAATAAAGCAGCGAACAACAGGGCACCACCTCAACAAGAAGAAAAATATAACAACCAAAAAGTACCTCAGCCAGCTACTCTGCCCTCATCCGAAGGGTCCCAATCCATAAACACACGGGCTCCCCCAACCCAATCAACAAATGGGACACACCGCCAGAGAATAATCAGAGCAACACCAGAGGACATTCGGCTGCATCAAATCCTTCAAGATGAGACAGCAACCCACACAAAAACAAGCCAGCTGCCTAAAATAACAATAGAGAGCCAGCCAAAACTGACCCAACAGCCAGCCATATAGACCAGCCAATCCTCTAATCTGCGACATATACATCCGATCTGCATTCCTTCATCAGCATCAGCAGCAAGTCACATTGAGGACCAAAAGTTTGAGACAGCACCATAACAGGTATGGCAGTTGTCCAAAAAGAAAGCACACACTTGCTGCAAAGCAGAACAAAAACAGACACCAACAGCTCCAAGAGCAAGTCCACCAACATCAGCATGGAGCATCAATAGCAATCCAAGCTATCACAGGCAGCATCAACAAAAGCTAGCCTAAACCAGAAGAAAGGTCAAAAAAACCAGAGCCCTAGGAGCAGACGAAGAAGACCCCAGTCAAAAAAATATCCCAACAGAAGAGGCTATGATCCAGAACCGCCCCTGGTTTTTTTAGAGGCAGCTTTTTTCTTTTTCTTAGACATCAAGTCTTCCACCCTCGTTTCATTTGACTTCGTGCCTTGTAATCCTCTGGATAGAGCAAAGGGAGTAAGCATATACTCTTCAATATCAAAATGGTGATTTTCATTTACTAAAGAGAAATTCAGCAGAGCATACTTCTTGGTAATCCTCCGGATAGAGCAAGGGGTAAGCATATACTCTTCAATATCAAAATGGTGATGCTGGAGCTTTAAAGCATCGGGGAGGAAGGAGACAATTCATTAAGTCCGTCTCGCATCAAGAGGCCCATCGAAGCACCCAAAGCCATCCGAAAGCCTCAATTGGATTCCAATGTCAGCAGAGGCGGGGGGTGCAAGCAGAACCCCAGAGGGGCCCACAAGTAGTCTTGGGATTCACGGACCAGAGGAGCCGGGTTCAAGAGCCATGACCCTTGGTCCAGAATTTAGAGGGTAACGAGATACAGCCACAGCCCGGGCATACATTTTGATTCGATATGACCAATCATCTGGGAGCCATTCACTCGACATTCACAATTATGGGTCTCAATTGTGTCGACACAGCTTGATTCTGGGAATCCATTTTAAATCAACATAACACAACCAAAATAGCTAGAGCATAAGTTAGCAGGCGGGGAGGCAATTCTTGGGAAACTAGCCACCACTCCAAGGCAAGATCCGTCTCAAGAACCTCGAATTTTCAGCTAACTCTCGGAATCACTCTTCAAGGGGCCACAGGCCACAGTGGGGCCCAGGCCATTACCTTCCTGCACCAGCCCCTCCAGATCCCAAGAAGTCACCGCGCAACAGCAGGACACTAACCCCAATTCAGGGTATAACCCCAGACTCACATCCAAAGAACACCTACCTACCAGGAGGAGCATCAACAAGATCTTCAATTTCATTGGTTTGAAGAACCAAAGGCTTAGAATGGGGGGTGCCAGGGGATTCGAGCAGAACCCCAGAGGAAGGGCACTCCACAAGTAAGTCACATCCACCCGTAGCAAAAGGTGATGACACTTAAGCACGATTTGCAATCACCGTCCACTAAAGAGGGGGATAGCGAAATGACCGCCTCAATTAGTGGTTGATCGTAACTGCTACAACAGCCATGACCCCTTGGACATTTTTGTCGTGGCGGCAATTAGAGGGGTTAGAACGAGATCTCACAAAGTTGCAATCTACTCTTCTTGGGCATACATTTTGATTCGATATGACCAATCATCCGGCAATGGGATTGCGAGCACAACATGTAGGTTTCCATCCATACTCCACATTCACCATTGAAATGGAATCGATTCGGGGCTAGGTTGAATAGCAATACAATTAGGAAAAGGGCCATCAATACCAACCTCGACACAAATCTTGGCGAAAGAAAGATTCTCCATTCGGGTCTTTGCATCATCCAGCGGGTTCAAGTAGCAAAGGTATACCAATGGCACTTGCAACTCCAACTAAGCCAGATTGAGTCCATAACTCAAGCCCTGGGACCCGGGTACCAGCGCCAGAGAATAGTTTGATAATTTGATCCAAATGGGAAGCGCTTATGTTCCTCCTTCGTCAAAACCATGCCAGGAGACCATCGTCGAGGAAAATTAATTTTCCGGAGAAAGTCCATGTGACTTGACCCAAGCCGAAGGCAATGCTCCATCATCTCCAAGGTTGGGAAATGAAAAACGAAAAAGCCAGCTTCGTTACCGGCTATGTGTTTGAGCCCAAATCGGGTCCAAATTTTTCTTGCAATGGCCTTGACGGCCAAGAAGTGGGGGGGGAGAGTCCAAAAAATGCCCAACCAAAGTGAAGCCCCATAGTAGAGAACTTTGTTCAATAACCTCGGGAGGAGGTGATAGAGCGCCGTTGGAGTTCCCAGAGTCCTAGTGCGAGATAGAGCGCCCTTGCAGTTCAAATTTCAAAATCGAAAATTGAAGGTTAGAGAGAACGAGGGACCCCAGTCAGCTCGAAAGATGCAATTATTGCGCTCCCTCCATATGTAGTAGACCGTGGTAGCCAGCGACAGACGTTTTGTGAGGGCCAAGAAGCTTTTCCCTCTCCAAATAGTCGCAGCCCAAGAAATATTGTGCTTCCACTCGGTGTATGGCCAATGAATGCCCGACTATCTCCATTACATTCCCTAACCTATCACCCAGATGCACTCTTTGCAACACAGGGGATGAAGACCATGACCACCTTTTCTTCTCCTGCCCATTCTCTAGAACCTTATGGAATAATATCCAAAGACATGCTGGTATTCACTGGCCATACCCTGCCTAGCATCAATATATATCCTGGGCTGCCTCCCGCTGGAAAGGAAAAAGTCTCCTGGCTGTCTCTAAACGCTTGTCTCTGGCTGCCACGGTTTACATTATTTGGAAGGAGCGCAATAATCGGATTTTCAAAAAATCTCCTCCCCTTGACTCCTCTCTTCTCTTCTCTATGGTGGTCGATGTTGTGAGGCTGAAATTAATGACCATCGCAGCTCCAAATAGGGCTGACTATAGGCCGACTCGGATTCGGTGGGGGCTATAAAAAAAAAAAAAAAGAAAAGAGGCCGATTCTTGACCGTTAACCTGCATTGCCTCCCGGATGCCCTCTTATGGAGGGTTCTTGCGTTCCTGGTGGCACTTCTCCCCGTTGTGTATGTGAATCTTGACCCTCGGGAGAGTTTCCGCTTTGGTTGATCCCTGCTTACTAGTGTTATCCTCTTCGGGGACTTCTAAGAGAGATGGTTATTGGCCGACTCGAATTCGGTGGGGCTTATAAAAAAAAAAAAAAGAGGTTATTACTGTGCTGTCTGGGAGTTTGTTCCTGGGGTTGAGATTTTGACTTTGTCGTTCTCCCCGTATGATGTTTTTGGTTTTGTTCTTTGGTCTGGCTTGCTCTCATGTGGTTGAGGCTCCGGTATTGTTTAGTTTGTCTTTTTTCGATACCTGGTTTTTTTTTTCCGATTCTTGGGCTGCTTGTGTAGATCGGGTTTTTTGTTGTTATCTCATCCCCAAAAAAAAAAAAAATGAAAAAGGAGGAGAAAATAACAGATGTCTGCAGCTTCTGCTTCCTTTGGAGATTGGCGTTCTCGCCTGTTTGTCCCCTTCCCCTCTTCTGTCTCCCCTCCCCCTCCTAAAAAAACAAAAAGTGTGTGAGTGTGTGTCTTTATTTTGGGTGGTCCGGCTCATCTGTCGGGGCTGGTTGGCCGTTGGTTGACTGGTGTTGGAATTTGGTGCTGGTTTTTAGATGTAGAATTCCTTGCAATCGATTGTGCATTTGTTCTAACTGGGTGTGGATTGGGGGCAATGATTTCGGTTCCCTTTTGGATCTGTTGGGACTGTGTTAATGCTGGCGTGTGCAATGTAGTAGTATCCAGGAATTTGGTGCTTATTTTATTAGACAAGTGCTGATCCCTTTATAGTGAAGTTTTGGTGTATTGGAATGTTCTGCTGATACTGAATGGGGTATGAGATGGTGATGCTTGGGCGGATTGATATCACTGGTATGGCGCGGGGTATGATGCTGAGTCATGGGTGTTGCATTTCATGTTGTTTGTTGAATGTGCTAAGTTAAAACCAGGATGCCAATGGATGTCTCTGGTTCCATTCGATTTGCTGATTGCTTGTTCATGTAGATGGGCATGTGCATGCCCCCGGGTTATTCTGATCTGATGTAGCCTCTGCCATAGGTTGTCGATTTTGGTGTGGAAGGATGCTGGCAAGGTTTAGGAGTTGGGCTTGGTGTGAACCAATGGTGTATCTCATTCTTCACTAAAGATGTTGACTGCTGATGCTCGGGTGTCTTTGGCTTTGTTGGGATGTAATGCAGTATTGCTCTACTGTTGTTGCTCGATTTCTGGTGGCTGGGGTTGGCAGATTGTGCCTCCTCAGTGTTGTTGAACATGGATGCTGCTGCTCTTTGGTTCTCCCCAGTTGCCATGCTAGTGCTGGATGTTGGGCTGATAGGAATGAATGAGTGGGATCTCATGTTGTAGTGGAATGGCATATGCTATCTACTGCAGCTGGCTAGGGGATGATGGTTGGTATTGATAGGGTTGGCGTGCTTGCATTCTCTTGCTGAAGTTGGGTGTGTTGATACCCATGGTGCCTAGCATGTTCATCACGTTGAGGGGCTGTGATGCAGTGCTGATTTTGGTTACCACTGTTGGTGTGGTGTGGGATGCGGTTTGTTGGCCAGCTGCTGTTGTCCACTATACTTTGGTGCTGTTTGGTTGCTTAATATGATGGCTGTGATGCATTGTGGTTGCTGATCTGTTTTGAGACTGATTCTGCTACTAGCCCCGAATTCGGTTGATGTGCTTCTGGGTTGATGCGGATGCTTTTGATGCATTGAAGCAAAAGAGGTGCTGTTTCAAAGATCTCTCTTGGTGCTACCCCCGGTTGTGGCCTGGTTACTGCGTGATGTTGCATATGGGTTGAGGACTGATTCCTGCTGCCCTTTGCTTTGAAATTCAATGAAATTGGTGAAGATCTGCCAACGGTTTGGTACCACGATGTGGTAGCTATCTGCTAATTGAGATCTGAGAAAGTCCTTGGTTATCTATTGTGTCAACACAGATCACACAATGGTAATCACCTAGTCCTAATTTGTTGAGTCTTGATTCGCTGCTTCTCGGAGAGATGCTTTGGGGCTGAACTCCTCATTCAAATTGCGGCTGGTTCAGGCATTGTGCTCACATTTCCTTATGCCTTTCCAGTCTGAGCACTGCTGTGTGGGTGTCACGCTTCTGATGATGGTTTTGGCTATCTCTCAGCGTGAGCTGGGGCATTTTTGTATGAAAATCCCTTTGGTCGTGTAATGCTATCCTGCTGCCGGGTATTGCAGTGGCTGCTACTGAAGCATGGAGTGATGCTATTAGCATGATCATTATTTGCGCTGCCTTGTTTCGGTTTTCTTGCTGCCAATTTTTTCTGATGCACGATGGATTGGTGCCTCGACGCTGTCTCCTCTTGGGGTTTCTGTCAATGCAGGTAGTGTTTATATTGGATATGCTGAACCCTGTATTGATAGGACCCCCCCTTTTTTTTTTATAGAGATAGCTTGTCCTCCTAGAGGATTTTTCGTTTGTTTTTTTATGACTTGCCTGTTGTTTTGATGCTCGGGGTATGCCCTAGCGGTTTATGTTTTTAATCCAAGTCAAAATACTTGGAAAAAAAACATAGTTTCTGTAATATTTTTTTCCCTTTAATCCAAAATACTTACTTACCAAAAAAAAAAAAGATTCTGCCCCACAAAGCTCTGGAGTATGAACAGGAGAAAAAAAGATGATCATGGCTCTCATCACCTGTATTGCATAGAGTGCATTTTGAGGATGTGAGGGGAACACCATGGATGTGGTCAAGGGTATTGTGGGGACCCTTGACAGCTAACTATAGTGTAAACGCGTGAGCAGGGATATGGTGTGGGCCCCAAGCCAAAGTAGCCCAGCTAGCTTTTGGTTTGGGAGGATGGATTAGGAGATACGCAGATTTTGTCCCAACCCATGAACACTCCCAACCCATCTTACAAAGTCCTTTTGGTGGATGCAAGGGGGATAATTCAGCATGTTATCAATTCAGTGAGAGACCTCAAAATCATAAGGGTTAGGCCAAGCCCAGTTGTTATTTCTGTTGATTGCAGAAACCTTGACATCCCAAGGTAGACTCGAAACTAGGCATGTACAGTCTGAGCAAACCTCACTCAGGGGGCCAAGAGGGTGCCAGTTATCGAGCCAGAGGAAGGTATCAGAGCCATCCCCGATAACCTTGATAGTGTGAGTTCGCATAAAACGGCAAAGCTTCATGATCTTTCGCCAACTCTAAGTGGCCGACTCTGGGACTTTAACGGTCCAGATGCACCGATCCTTGATTCTATTTTTGTAGATCCAAGAAGACCAAGCCGAATTTGGGTCTTTGGAGATAAGACGCCAAAGAAGCTTGCAGTTAAGAGCTTTATTCTGATCAGCTAGATTTTTGAGGCCCAACCCCCTTCGGATTTGGGGTAGCAGATATCACTCCAAGCCACTTTAGCATTAGCTCTCCTGTCAGCAGAGCCCTTCCAGAGGAAATGGAACAAGATGCACTCAATTGATTTAAGAGTGTACTTAGGCAAGATAAACATGGAGGACCAGTAAAGATGAACGGTCGAAAGAATGGAGGCGACCAGTTGCAACCGCCCCCCAAACTGAGTACCTTCATCCATGGAGTCCTTGCTGAGAATAGAAGCCCATCACTGAGAGGGCTTGGAAGCCGGTATCGAGGACTCAACCAACGGAACAGGAATGTTGCTCGGCTTAGGTATCGACTCAGCATCAAAATCAGCCAGGATGGGCTCAAACCAGATTCGAGAGGGCAGGGTGCTCCAATGACCGTGTCATCAACAGCAGACCCAAAAAGCATAGATGGATCAGCGAAAACCCTAACGGAAGGGGGAGAAGGTGGGAAAGACTTCGAGGAAGGCGAAAGGATGCGAATGGGAGATGAGGACGGAGCAGCAACGGGAACCGAAAACGAGGAGGGGAGGGACTCTTTAGGAGGAGAGCAGGGGCACGGGTGGAGGACCAGCGCCATCGGCGCCGATGGGAAGAAAGAGAGGCGGGACAGGGCAAAGCAGCAGATTTGAAAACTGGGAAGAGAGAAGGTAGAGCTTCTCTCTCTTTAGGCAGCCCAACTCCTAGTTCTATTTCACGTCTAGCAAAAAAGTATGGCTTGGATTCATCTAAGCATGGGGGTGCTGCCCCTGCAAACCCCTAGGAGTCCTCGGCTTAAATTTGTGTGGGGTGGGCCATAAACTACTTTAAAGAAGAGTTCTTAAGCGTAAATGAGGCGATGGCTATGGAGAGTGATTCTTGGAAGCCATCAAGATCTCGGAAAAAGAAAAAATCCAAAAAACCCAAGGCATCTCCTAGATCTTAGGGGTTGTGCTGTTGGTGATTTGCTAAACTTAATTCTGTCTAATAATAATTGTTGTGGCGTTGATATGGCTATTGCCTTTTTGGGAGTTTGACAAATTCTGTTGACGTTCCTTTGGGTGATCGGTTGTTTATCTGATGGCCTGTCCACCTGAACTTCTTTTGCCGTGCTCGTTGCCTGGGCAACTCACTTAATGCGCAGATGGAAGTGGCCTGCAAATGCTCCTGGTGTCTTAGCTGGTCTTTGGAACTACCGTTGGAAACTGTTAAGGTTTTGCTACAGATGTTGGCCAAATTTGTGGCTCTGCTGATATGCTCCTGTCGACTGCATTGAGGGAGCAGAAGCTGGAAAAGTTGAAGAATCCATTATGATGTGTTGTGAAGCACGGTTGTTTCCTGATTGTGCTAAGATGTTCTGCATCGAGGGGCTGCTGCTGGAAAGGTTGCAGGCTCCTTTTTGTTGTGCCGTGAAGAATGGTCAATTCCGTTTGTTGAGGCTGCTGGTATGCAGTTGCTATTAGAATCTTTTTGCAGCGCAGATGGAAGTGGCCTGCAAATGCTCCTGGTGTCTTAGCTGGTCTTTGGAATTGCCGTTGGAAACTGTTAAGGTTTTGCTGCAGATGTTGGCCAAATTTGTGGCTCTGCTGATATGCTCCTGTCGACTTCATTGAGGGAGCAGAAGCTGGAAAAGTTGTAGAATCCCTTATGATGTGTTGTAAAGCACGGTTGTTTCCTGATTGTGCTGTGATGTTCTGCATCGAGGGGCTGCTGCTGGAAAGGTTGCAGGCTCCGTTTTGTTGTGCTATGAAGAATGGTCAATTCCGTTTGTTGAGGTTGCTGGTATGCAGTTGCTATCAGAATCTATTACTTTGCAAATGTGTTCTGTTGTTGCTGGATTGCTCGGTAGTGGTTCGGGAGAGTTTGTCTCTCTAAATCTGCTCCTCTGGTTTGGTGCTGGGGTTGGCTTTGTGGCATTAATGCTCCAACAGTAGCATTTGATGAGCTATTGGATTTTGCTGGTTGGCCTGCTGACAGTTGATGTTGTTCTACCGGGTGATGTCCCTGCTGACCAAATCAGCTTGCTGATGCATATTTGCTGATGCACGTATGGAATATAGCCCCCTTGTGAAGTGTGACGCAAGCTGATATGTAAGCTGCATTCTTGTGTTCCTACTGGCTGGTCTTGTTTGATGGGGCTGCTTTGCAGAACTTACCAAAAAAAAAAAGGAGCTGCTTTGCAGAACCAGGTGATGGATGCTTTAACTGAATTCAGTATGCTACATGTCTCTTGCTGTAGTGCGCGGCTGGGACATGCGACTTATGATCCTAGGATCTAGGTCTAATTTTTTGATACTCTCTTCTGTTTCTTGTTTCTCCTCTGGATCGATGAACCCATGTTGATCAGTCCTGTATGTGGCATTAGGCCGGTAGCTTGTGGGTGATTAAGATAGTTTCCTGCCACTTGGGTTTTTCAAATGTTCGGTCTTTCGACTAGTTGGTGCTCCGAGGAATGCCCTAGCACGCGTTGTTCTATCTCTAAGTTGGCAAATCACTTAGAGCTAGAATATTGTTGTGTAATTTTGTTTATTTTAAATGTCATTTACTTACCAAAAAAAGTGTTTCCCAATGGCATTGGCAATCCAGCTTAGCCCCAGAGGGGTCCAGAATTGGACCGGAACCTCCTTTGGGTGAATCCAAATAGCGAAAGTCATGTGGTCCTCCTTGGAGAGGACCAGGTCCGGAGTCCATTTCTTTAAGAAGAAAGGACGTCCGGCAAAATTCCAAGGCCCATGGTTTAGACACTCTTGCATCTGCAGTTCATTTGCAAATTGAAATCATTTTCCATTTCTGCAACATGGGATATCCCAAACTTAGCCCAAATCTTTCAGGCAATATGATTGACCACGAAGAAATTTAGGGGGGATTCATAGAAATAACCCACTAGGAAAGTTTTCCACGTAGTTTTGCCCTGCTGAATAACCTCAGCTGGGGGAAAAAGTTTAATGACTGAGCCATTAGAAGTAGGGGGAGGGAAGAATTTATGTTGTGTACCTGCTTCCATGGAGTCCTTGCAGACAATAGAGGCCCACGACGACGAGAGCGGGAACCCGTCTTCTCGGTCGCTGCCAACGGAGCTTGAATCAGGTTCGACATAGGGCCGGAACTACAATTTGCACCAACAGAGGGGGAGACGGCCTCAATCGGGGGGGCGCAACAACAGAAACGAGGGGGCAGTTCGCACCCGCGGGCCTAAACTCTTCCGGGGCCCAAAGACAGAGTACCAAAAACCCTAACAGGAGAGGCTAAGGGAGAAGATGAACGGATAGGAGAAGAGTGAATAAGAGGGGGGGAGAGGGGCAAGAAGAAGGTGTGCTAGGTTCGGCATTTGGTCTCGAGAGGAGGGGAGGGAGGGATTCCTTAGACGGAGAGCAGAAGATCGGGTGGAGGACCGGCGCCATGGGCGCCGGAGAGAGGAAACGAGATGAGGAGAAGGGGCGAGAGTGGTACATTTGAAATTTGAAAGAAGAGAGAAGGGAGTGCTTCTCTCACTAGAAAATGTACAATCGGCTCCTCCCCTGCTGCCATTGTTGTGGAATCTCGTCCCTTTCGTCTAGCCTCTCCATTTCCTTCCTTCTTTTTCTCGTTTTCCCTCTTCTTGTGCCATTGACGCTGGTCTTGTTCTTCCTCCTCATCCGCCTCTCCGTCCACGGCTTGGTCTTATCCCATTCCATATTTGGTTCTTCCTCTGTTACCAGCGCCGATTTGGCCAAATCTTTTATTTCGTTGTCTCCCTCTTTTTCGAAACTTTCGCGTTCACTCTCCCCTCACATCAATTCGTTTGTTGTGAAAATTTTCTTTTTCCAATTCTAAGTTCGTCATCTTTGTGGTATGTGGAATGGTGTCCTTCTGGTAAGAGCCCATGTCGATGAAAGTTCGAAGGTCTTCTACACCATATGCGAATACAAAGAAATGTCTTTCTTGTCTTCCATCATCTCCAGACAATGATTCTTCCCCCCAAAGTTCTCGAATCTGTTCAGTGCAGATGGATTCGTCTGCAAAAATTGGTTCAACAGCGATAGATTCTATGGATTCACTTCTTCCGGAGCGTGAATTTTCGGAGTGGAATTTGCTGGAATTCTTTTTGTCGGAGAGCATTTTTTCTGGAGTTCTTTCTACTGTAGTGCAATCTTCCGGAGTGCTTAAATCGGAGGGATTATATTTCGGAGTTCCTTTTTTGCTGGAGTACAAACGTCCGGAGTCTTCCGGAGTGGATCTTGCTGGAGTACTTTTTGCTGGGGTGCACTTTTACTGATGTGCAATATTCGGTGTGAAGTTTTCCGGAGTGGAAATTGATGAAGTACTTTCTTCCGGAGTGCACTTTCTCCGGAGTACATTTAACTGATGGGATATTAGCCGGAGTGCTTCTTTAGCTGGAATGTCTTTTGTCTCCTTGGTCGGAGTGCGTAGCAGAAGTGATTTTCTGCATTCCGGTTGGTGCGACATCAAGGACTTGTGTCTTGTAATTGGGGTTCCCCCTTTCTTTCTATGTGTCTTTTTCCTAGTCGGCAAAACACTTGGAAAAATCTCATCCTCTGTACATTTTAATTTATTTTAATACAATTAATTACTTACCAAAAAAAAGAATTTCCGAGTTTGCAAGCCGCCAGAAAGGTGTCTTTCAAGGTAAAATTTGGAGATCGATTTCTTCGTGTATCTGATGGTATCTCTCTTTCCCTTGCTACCCCAGTTTTTCAATCCAATTACTGCAAAGAAGAGGTGGGATCGCACCATTTTGTACAACATGCGATGCCCTATTCAGCGATTATGTCCTTTGTTCCTATTACAATTCAAAAACTGGACTCAGAGCTGAATGATGTTAAGTCGGATGAAGGGGTTTTGGCATCCTCTAATATCTACTGTGTGGGTTTGGATTCTGACACCATTGGTTGCCACCTGGTTTCGGATGGTTTCATGCCAGCCGAATTGCATAATGTTCAATTTGGCGATGTGAGCACAAAGGAGTCGGAGGCTGACTTGCTGGCAGAAGCTAGCCTCTGTGTTCCCAGACAAGGAAGTCAAATGGATGCTAATGCTCAGCATGAGGTGCATGGTGAATGTGCAGTGGCTCTGATGGTTTCTACAGACGAATGCCATCCGAGGGTGAGTCATTTAGGGTTGACCCAACAATTTCCTCAAAGGAGTGTGGTTGTTGTTCCCAATTCTGATGCTCGTTCGGGATTATCCATGGAGCACGTTGACGGTCCTAAGGCCATTACATGGTCCTCGGTGGTTACAAAGAATACCCTCGGAGGTAAGTCTCAACTAAAATATTACCCTCCAAATTCTTCTTTTGCCGAGAATACAATATTGTCTCCCCCTGAGGATGTTAGACAACAAGGTGAGGAGATTTGGGGAACCACTTTAGTTGGATATTATGTTGGCAACCCCATTCATTACAATGCCGTTAATAACATCACTAGGAAAATTTGGGCTCGATTTGAACTCCAACATATGGCCGGAAATGATTTGGGGTTTTTCTTTTTCCGATTCTCATCTACCCAAATGATGGAGAAATGCCTTAATAGTGGCCATTGGTCTATCGTTGGCCATCCTTTCTTTCTAAAGAAGTGGAAACCGAGGATGTTGTTGTCCAAAGAGGAGCATAAATCATTCCCCAACTGGGTGACGATGACTGGAGCCCCTGTTGAATTGTGGACTCCACTTGGACTGAGCTGGATCGCTAGTGCAGTAGGGAAGCCAATCCGGTTAGATCCAGTCACTGAGAGGCTTGAAAGAATAGGGTTTACTAGGGTCTATGTTGAAGTGGGGGTTGATGCCCATTTACGAGACTCTGTGAAAGTTCGTTCGGGATGCCATGATGAGCACTCGGATAATCCATACGTTGAAATTAAGTTAGCTTACCAATGGAGACAGCTCAACCAAACTAAGTGTCGTGATGTTGGGGCAAAGGCTTCATCTCCCAAACGAAAGTGGGTCCCAAAGGAGGTGGGCAATAGCCATCACCAGGCTCTGTCTGGCCTAGTGCTGAACACTTAGCTCTCGTCCCTGTTTCTCTCTCGTCCCTGTTCGCTCTCCCCGTCAAAATTTGAATTTCAGCCTGTCCAGCCGCTTTGAACCCTGCCGGCGCCCATGGCGCCGGGCGCACCCTCTCCCTCTCGATTCTCGTCCTTCCAGGCCGTTCCTCTTTCCCTTGAACCCCATCCCCCCGAAACTTCGGTCCCCTCGTCCCCTCCATTTCCGCATCCGGCCACCCCTTGGCCGCATTTTGCGTCTTCCCCTGCTTCCGCCTCCATTTTCCCCTCTTCGTCCAATGACCCTGAATACCCACCTCTCTCTGTCGCCTCTTGCCGACGCCTTTCGAGACGTTGCAAGCTCACCTCAACACCAGCCTCGTCACCCATGGCCTCTAAGTCCTTCTCGCTCTCCACCATCTCGCCTTCCGCCTCCCCAGACCACCAAAAATCGGATGCTATCTTGACTGCTTTCCCTTCGTCGCTCCCTTCTTCCGATTCTTGTTCCGTCGAGGCGGCTCCCTTCGAACCGATGAAGCTGGATGTGCCCCTTGTCCATTCGGTTTTGGATGGTTCTCTTCCCGATGAACTGCCTTCCAGTGAAGGTTCGATTGCTGCGTTTGTCTGCTGTTTGGATGCGAGCTCGCCATTACCCCACTCATGCCCTGATCGGCATTCTTCTGTCTTTGCTGGCAAGTCATCTTTGATATCTTCCAGGCCTCCTGTCGTGGCTTCCAAGCCTTGCTTGTGTCTTCCAGCAGGACCTTCTGCGGCCATATCCGAATGTAGTCTTTCCATAGAACTGCCTTTTGCGGCTCGAATGGAATTAAATCTTTCCCTCAAATATTTGTCACTGGAAATCGGTGCTTCCCCCTGAAGTACCCAACAGGGTGAGGACCTATGCCTCCCGCCTTCCCGACATTCATGCTTTTTTTTGGCCCGTAGGGGTGTATCTTACAAAATCAATGTTTTATCTCCAAGTGATTTGTTGAAAAGATGGCAATTGGAGGTAAGTTCCCCCTTAAATTCTTCCCTCCAGATATTTCTGTCACCGAAAATACCATTTTGGTCCCCAGCTAGCATCTCAAGCCAAAAAATCCAATAGGGTGAGGACCTATGGGGGTCCACCCTCGTTGGATATTTCAACAAACCAGGCCCACCATAATCCCATTCATTTTAATGCTGTTAACAACATCACTAGGAAAATTTGGAAGCGGTTTGAGCTGAACATGTGGCTGGAAATGAATTGGGCTTCTTTTCTTTTTATCAGTTTTCCTCCCTCTAACTTAATGCTTGACAAATGTCTAGCTAGTGGACCATGGACCCCAAATTACAGCGATAGCTGGTCACCCTTTTTCCTAAAGAAATGGAACCCATTAACATCTGAATGATTTTATCCCGTGAGGAGCACAAATCATTCCCTATATATGGTCACCATGTCGGAAGGAATCCCAAACCATAACCTCGAATCTTCAGACTCCTCCATACAGCTAAAGTTGGATTGCGAGTGCGGTTGGGAAACCTCTTCTATTACACCCTGTCACCCAAAAAAGGACAGCGTCTAGGCTTTGCTAGGTTTGTGTCAAATGCAGACGGATGCCCGGCACAGCAAGCTATGATGATTCGAACAAGCGGTCTATCGGATGATCAACTCAGAGAAATTAAATTTGAGTACCATCACAGGCCGTTGCGTAGTGCAATCCCTAAAAAGATTGGGATTAAGGATCATCAAATCAAAACTTCTTGGATCCCAAAGCAAGTTACTATTCCACGGGATAAAACCTCCACTGCATCTCCTAGAATGTCTCCTAGTATGAAGGAATCAGATGCGGTTCTCCCGCCTGCTAGTGATCTGATTCACAAGACTATTATGACCTCCAACTCATTTTTGACATTACAGGAGGATGGTCTGAACGACCCACCAGAAAGCCATGCTCCAGTCCCAATCACTCCTTTCAGTGGAGAGGGTCTTGTTTCTTCCCCTAGCCACGAAATTTCTTCCCCTGAGAAGGCAATCATTGAGACCATTGACACTCCTGGCTTGCCAACTAGGCATGTTGTCGATGGTCCTTCCTGTTGCATCTCCGATCCCCCACCCCCCCGAATCTAAATGGTCAAACCCTAATTCGGTACATCCCGGTCCGGCGAAAATGAGGCTTAACAAGACCTCTTTTGATTCTGGTTTAACAGTTGGCCTTAAACAGCGCTCATCGTCCATTCCAAATTTGCCAACGGTCTCCTCTAAGCGAGTTTCATCGAGCCTACCTCTCCCTCTTGGCTCATCTGATGCGATGGTCAGTTCATCTTCCAAAAAAGGGGGACAAGGTTCTTCTAGAAAAAATCATAGATCCCGGGGGATTAAAAAATCCTCCCCCCTCACCCCCTATCCATGTTTAGCGTTGCCTGTTGGAACGTGAGGAGACTAAATGGGATTGTAAAATCCCACGAAGTTAGCAGCCTCATTAGCTCTCATAAGTGCAGTATTGTTGGTCTCATTGAAACTAAGGTTGCGGAGAGGAACTCTCTGAGTGTCTCAGCTAGGATCAGACCCTCTTGGTCTTGGTTTATGAACTACTCCGCGTCATCTATTGGCCGTATTTGGGTGGGCTGGGACCCCAATTTGTCTCGGTCAACATTCTCTCCTCGGAGGATCAGGTTATTCATACCGAGGTCCTCTTCCGCGAAGAGAATGTTCGCTGCCTCCTGTCCTTTATCTATGGCGCTAATTCCGAATGTCTCCGAAGGCTTCTTTGGGAGAATCTTCGGACGATGTCAAAACACTCGGGTGATCTCCCCTGGGCCGCTCTTGGCGACTTTAACGCTGTCAGATCCCCATCCGAGGCCCTGGGGGTATCTGGCACAACAAAAGCTCGCTTGACCTTGATAACTTCCTTAAAGACTGCGATCTTGAGGATGTTTGCCACGAAGGTTTGCACTATACCTGGAATGATGGCCGGGACTCTCACCTTCGCACTTACAGAAAACTTGATAGAGTTGTCGCCAATGGGAATTGGTTTGACCATTTTTCAAAGGACCAAAGCTCTTTTTCCCCCTGCCAGACTATCTGACCATTCCCCATGTATTTTCTCCCCACTGGCGACTATCCTAGAAAGCACGGTATGTTCCGTTTCAATAACTTCCTCACCAAATCCCCTCATTTCCTCCATTTGGTTAACGAAGCTTGGAAGGATGCATCCACTGGCACTCCTATGTTCCGGCTTGTGACTAGCCTTAAGAAGGTGAAATTGTCTCTGAAAAATCTTAACAGTCAGGAGGGCAATGTCCACGAGGAAGTTATCCGTTCTAGGATCAACCTTCAGGCTATCCAAGGCCAACATCCCTCTAACTCTGAGTCCTTTCACGAGGAACGTAGATATAGGGAAGCTTACCGCGATGCTCTTGCCAAAGAAGCTGACCTTATCAAGCAAAAAGTTAAAATAAGGTGGCTCAAAGAGGGTCATCAACGCAATAAATTCTTTTTTAAAACCGTCGATGGCAACAACAACAAGAATCGGATTATATCCCTCCTTGATGATGCTGGTAATGCTACCACTGGTGTTGAGAATGTTCATAACCTGATATTGAATCATTTCACTAAGGCTCTTGATACTGGTCGTACGTACGGATCCGCTAGTGCATATAGGATTCGCCCTTTGATCCGTCACTTTGTGCCAGATTCGCTTATGGGCCCTCTTGTCGATCCGGTTAACGATGATGAGATTCGAAAGGTGATCTTTTCTATCGGTGATTACCGTGCCCCTAGTCCTGATGGTTTCAGCTCCACTTTTTTTAAGGAATTTGTTGCCTCGCCTTCAAATCGAGGAGAAGTTCTCCTCCTTCTCTCTAGATTTCGATTTTCAAATCTCGGTTTGAAATATCCGGCCGCGCCTTCTGCGGCGTTCCTCATCTGGCCGGGCGGCACCGGCGCCGGCCACGGCCGGTCCCCTGGTTGCCTCGCCCGGCCGTCCCTCTGTCTAATCCTCATCCTTCGCTCTCTCTGGCTTCGAAGAAAAGATTCTCGCTTCGTTTTTCCATTTTCGAATCCAAATTTCGTTTTTGATTTTGGGCGCATCCAAGCTTGCTCTCTGTCTAAATGGACGGATTCGCCGGGGTCCTCTGTGGTTTCGTCTTCGGTGAAGCCCTCGATTTTCGCTGATTCAGCCAGTCCACTGAGGTCCTCTGTGGTCCTCTGGGGTTTCACTGTCGATGATCCCTTGACTCGTTTTGGGATTCAGATGCCAAGACCTCATCTGATGCGTCTTGCTCCGTTTAGATTTCTACTGCTGTCTGAGCCTCTCCTAAGGCTTTGGTGTTGGATTTGCTGATTCCTTAGGTCTGTTGTCCTGGCTCTGTTGCGCATCTGCCTGTGTGTTGCCCGTGTGGTGGACGGATTGGGGGTCTCTGTCGTGCTAGTCTGGTGATATTGGGCGTTGGTCTGAAGAGCTGGCCATGGTACCTCGGGTTGGCTGTGATCCTTCTGCTGCGGTGGGGCTCTGGTTGCTGCATTGAAGCTCTGCTTAATGGTTACCTCTTGGGTTACAGAGTGAGTAGCAGTTTTTTGGACTGCTGTGGTCTAGTAATCTCTGCTAGTTTGTTGCTGTTGTATATTTGCAATAGCTTTATTAAGGCTGTAGTTGGTCCTTGCTGTTCTTTGTTTGGACGAGCTGGAACTTTGCTGTCCTTGCGTTCGCTCCTTAATTGCGGTGAGATGTGGTGCTGTTGTCTGGCTTTTAATGCCAGCTTTGTGGGCTATAGGTTTCTCTCTGGCCTGCTGTCTGATGACATCGGTTGGTGATGTTGCAATTGCCTGCTGTGTCGTTGTTCTACAATGCTACAAATGGAAGGAGTCTGTTGCAATTGCCTGCTGTTATCGAGAAGGCCTGGGGCCTGTTGCTGATGCTATTTTGAAGCAGTTCTGTTGGGATTGCAAAGGATGCTAATCCTTTAGCGGCTGATCCTTTTGGCCGGGGGCGGTGATTGGTGATGCTTTGAGGATGATGACCAGCGCTGTTTAGCTGGTTTGCATATCTGCTGCTGTGGCTTTGAACTGAGGCTAATTTTGAAGAATGGAGTAAGGCGGCTAATGCATGGGTTGCTGTAGGGTCTTGGAGATGGGCTGGCTCCCTCTGCTGAATGTGGATGCTGGATTAGTCCTGGATCCGGTTGGATGATCAGGATGCAGCTCCTATGCTGAATGATGGTCCCATTGCTGTTTGAATGTTGAAGATTGTTCTCTGCTGCTGTTGGAGTATTACAGCAATCAGCTTTCGGAGTATTACAGCAATCAGCTCTCGGGATGCAGAGGATTGGTTGTTGTTTTTTGCTGTTTGTGGGCTGTGCTGATGCCCATTGGCTTGTTGTGAGCCTGAATGGCTTTGCTGTTCAATCCACATTGGCAGTTCTGCACTGCCGTGTGCTGATGCCCACTGGTATGATATGGCTGATACTAATTTTGATGTGGTAGCTACTGATGCAGGAGTTCACGTTGCTCTTGATGTGAGCTGCTGTCTTGCGTTGGTGTAACTGCTGTGTGACAGTAAGCTGAAGCATGTGCTGGTATTTTTGATTCCATGACTCTGTTCTTTTGCTGGTTTGCTTGCTGCCGTGCTGATATGAGCAATGTAGCTATTGAGTTGCATGATACTGTTTACTGGCTGCAGTAGTGCAGCATCCGATGAATTTGATGATTCGGTTGCTGATGCTCCCGGTCTTTGAAATTGCATTTCATCTTGTCTGTGGTTGATGGCCGTAGGCTGATGGTGCTAAAAAGCCGTGAAGGCAGCTTGCAGGCCATTTCCTGTTGCTGGCCTTTTGGATTTTGCCTTGGAATGGCAGTTTAATTTGTCTAGGAATTACTTTTGTGTAATTCTCTTGTGTTGTATGATTACCAGCGATTTTGTCCTTTAGTTGGTATCATAGGTTGTATCTAAGTGCTCGGGGCATGCCCTAGCTTTTTTGGTTTATCCCCAAGTCGGAAAAATACTTGGTGATAAATCCTTACTTGTAAATTTTTCTCCCATAAATCCAAATCACTTACTTACCAAAAAAAAAAAAACTTTTTTTAAGGAATCGTGGGACATTGTGGGTTCATCTGTCTGTGAAGCAATTCCTGATTTTTTCAATCACAGAAAACTTCTTAAACAAATGAACGCTACGATCATCAGCCTGATCCCAAAGATTCAATCTCCCCGCTTGGTTTCTGACTACCGTCCAATTTCATGCTGTAATGTCATCTATAAAGTAATCTCGAAGATTATTGCTAATAGGCTTAAGATGACATTACCTAATCTTGTAGATAAGTGCCAAACGGCTTTTGTGGCCGGTCGTCAAATCAGTGATAACGTTCTCCTGGCACAAGAGCTCCTCCATAAGTACCACCTGGGTCATGACCCCCCTAGATGTACTTTGAAAATTGACCTCATGAAAGCCTATGACTCTGTCCATTGGGATTTCATTATCGCTATCCTGACCATTATGAATTTCCTGCCCAAAATGGTCGACTGGATCAGGCAACGCATAACCACCCCCGCGTACTCTATCAACATTAATGGGGAAGTGGTTGGGTTTTTCAAAGGGGGCAAAGGTCTCCGACAAGGTGATCCCATTTCCCCATACATCTTTGTGTTGGTTATGGAGGTGTTGAATGGGATTATTGAATTCATGGCCTGTAGGAATCCAAACTTCCAATTTCATAAGAATTGCGAGGTGACTCATACTGTCATGCTCACCTTTGCGGACGACCTTCTCCTCTTCTCTCATGCTGACGTCAACTCTATTCGTATTCTTAAGAGTTGCCTTGAGGAATTTCAGTGGCTCTCAGGTCTCTCGGCAAATGTTAAAAAGAGTGAAATCTTCATTTGCGCTAAAGATCCCTCTGTTCCTCAGAATATTGCCAACATGTTGAGTTTCAAAGTGGGCTCTCTCCCCATTAGGTACCTTGGTGTCCCTCTGATTTCCACCAGGCTCTCGATTGGGATTGTAACGCTCTTACCGAGAAAATCACTCGCCGTATTAACTCGTGGAAAAACAGATGGCTATCCTTTGGAGGTCGCTTGCAACTTGTTGCCTTCATCCTCTCATCCGTTCATCTCTACTGGGCTTCAATTTTCGTTCTTCCCAAGACTATTCATAATCAGATTGACTCCATGATGAGGCGGTTCCTTTGGAATGGCTCAACCGAAGGAAAGGCTAACGCAAAAGTAGCTTGGGCTGATATCTGCTACCCGAAGAGCGAAGGTGGCCTGGGACTCAAGAATTTGCAGGCTCAAAATAAAGCCCTCATCTGCAAACTCTTGTGGCGTATCTTGTCAAAGGGCCCTGATTTGGCCTGGTCTTCTTGGGTCCACAAGACTAAGATCAAGGACCGATGTATCTGGACTCTCAAAGTCCCTGATTCAGCTCCATGGTACTGGAAAAAGATCATGAAACTCCGGCCATTTATTTGCTCTCACTCTATTAAGAATATTGGTGATGGCGCTAATACATTTATCTGGCATGACCACTGGCACCCTATCGGCCCACTCAACAAACTCTTTTTTTTTTTGGTAAGTAAGAGAATTGAATTAAATTTAAAAAAATAAACAAAACGATGTTCAAACTCCAAGTGTTTTGCCGACTTAGAGATTGAACAACGAGTTGGGGCATACCCCGAGCAAAACCATAAACAAAATCATGAATTTGAGCGAATAAACAACAGAGAAAAAAAGCTGGATTAGCAGAGTAGAGAAGGGAATGCAAAATACGCCATTGTGGAAATGCACCCACATGACACACCCAAGTGATAATGGAGATTCAGCCCCAGGAAGTAACCAAAATCAATCAGTGCAGCAGCAGTATGGAAAATTGAAAGGACGCCTCCAGGGGAAAACTACATCTTCAGCACAGGTAACAAAGCAAGCGAATTCATCGAGCCAATCAGGACAGGAAGAAATCTGAACCACACAGTTGAAAACTGCATCATCGAATCTCAACTGCACCAACATCATACAGGGAAGGCAGGAGCTCAACGTTCGTATCTCGTCTATTAGTAGTTCAAGATGCAAACAAATTCAGGCAGATTTCATCAGGATGCATATTTTACAAGGCATCAGCAGCAAGCACCAGGAACACTGGGGGAGCTCAATCAAGCTGATCTACTACCTCTACTCATCCAGCACTCGGGCCGCGGCAAGACTGATCAGCAACTTCAAAGCAACATCAACGCAACTTTACTGCAACAGATCAGGAAACGGCAGACTAAACTGCAGCCCCATCTCCATCATTCACATTTGCCCAGCAAATTGCAACCAAAGCAGAAGGGTGGAAATAGCCCGGCATCAACCACATACAAATTGAATCCAACAATTAAGGGATTCAGCCAGCTATAAGAGCCAGGAGTTGAATTTAAAAGATGGAGGAAAAATCAGCAACCAAAATTCTCCGACCAACATTTATAAAGGGAGCAGAAATCCAGCCTACTTCACTACACTAGGACGTTCACGCAACAGCAACAAAGGAATCGGCCTAAATTACCACAAAGTAGAAAGACATCCAGGTTCATCAGTGGCAGGACAAAAAAACTCAATCCAGATCAAAAAGAGTAGCTGAGTTAACAATCAGATCGGGAAAACTAATGCCAGCAAGCGACGCAATCGACACAAATCAGCAGTCATCAACTACTATACCAGTACCAATACAAGGCACCACCAGATAGGTAGGCTTGACCGAAACACTGAGGCCCCTTCAATTGGGACCACTGAGCAGATCAGCATCCCCACTCCAGTCAGTGAAGCTCCAAATCCGCAACCTTTCACCAGAGCAGAACCACCAAATACGACCAATTTAAGTGCAGAGTGACTTCCAGTGTCCAGTTGAACACCATAAAGATCAGCCATACACTGCTCAGCAAACTCAGTTCGGATCGTATTCGTATGGTTACGGGTTTACCTTGGGACGCCAAGGTTTCGCAAATAATCAGAGACGATCGTTGGGATTGGCCTAATCCTTACGACCAGGAAGTCTCTAGGCTCGCAAATAACATGCCCCGTTATCTCCCTAACTGTGAGCAAAAAGATGCTGTGAGATGGGACGGGAGCCCGAACGGTATTTTTTCGACCAAATCTGCATACCTCCTGATCCACCCTCCCAAGCCGAAGCTAAGCTGGACTAAATTAGTCTGGGGCCCTCTCCATATTCTTGCCCATGCATTTACTCTCTAGTTGGCTATCAAGGGTAGGCTTAACACCAAAGATCGTATTCACGGTGCCCCAAACATATCCAATACTTGCATTTTGTGCAACTCGGACCATGAAAATCACGAACACCTATTCTTCTCATGCACATTTTCTAAGTCCATATGGACCTCCGTCCAAAGGAAAGCTGGCATTCAATGGCCCTACCCTCAATGGTCCCGAAACATCAATTGGGCTGCTCAACAATGGAAATGAAAGAATCTTATTGCCCTATCCAAACATCTTTCTCTTGCGGCCACTGTATACTTCATCTAGAGAGAGTGAAACAATCGGATTTTTGAGAAATCCTCCCCTCTGGATTTTTCCCAAACTTGCTCACTGATTACTAATTTTGTTCGTGATAAATTGAAGGCCTCCTTACCTCTTGACGGCCACCCTAACCTCTCCCTTGTTAGGCGTTGGAACCTATAAAAAAAAAGAAAGAAAAAAAAATTAAAAAATTAAAAAAATAAAAATAAGGGTGGTGTGAGTGGGTTAATCTGAGAAGTTTTGGCTTCTATGATTCTGTCCTTCCATTTCTCGGTCCGTCTTTTGTTTTCTCTTAAGAGTCTTGCCCCTTGTTTTGGGTGCTTTGTTTTGATTCTTTTCCTTTTTCTTTGTTTTGGTTATCGTTTCGGCACCCTGTTGTGCATTCTATTTCTTTGCATTTGGTTGGTTTCGTCTTCCTTCCTCTGGGAGACTAGTTTTCAAAAAAAAAAAAAAAAGATCTTTTGTTTATATTTTTTTTTTCTGTTGTGGCTTGTGTCCTTTTTTCTTGGAGTGGGTATGGGTCTTGCTGTGGCTCCCTCTTCGTTGCTATAGTGGCTGGAGCTGCCCACTTGCTGCTGCTATGACCCTACGCCGGTGGCTCACCGTGTTGATGATGGTTAGGGGCTTTGATGCTGTTATTGAATATGTTTGGGGCTCCTGGTTTTGGTGGTGATCTTATTGGGTGTGAATGTATTCCTGGGCTCTCGTCCACCCTTGCGGCAGGTGGAGGGCATGCTCTCCGTGCTAGTGTGCCTGCGGGATTTGCCATTGCCTGTTTTTTTTTTGTAGTCGGCGTTGATGGTAGCTGCTGTTTGACAGTAGCTACTATTGGTGGACGACTATTTCCCGGCTCTTAGCCTTCCTAGTGCTATGCTGGCCGCTGGTCGTGTGATGGTTCATGACTACTGGCTGTAAAGCGTGGGAATTCTCCTCTGGTTTGTTCTGTTCTGGATTGATTATCTTCAGCTGGCTCGATTCTTATTTACTGGTGCTACTGACAGCTATGTGCTTGGTCTCTTCTATTGCTTTCATGGAATGGTGTAAGCTGAAATTTTCTCTCATGTGCCTCCCAAAAAATCCCGCAAGGGGTTTCTGGGTTATGGGGCCGCGAGTGCGGTGGGGCCAGTCACTATAAAAAGCTTACCCTTGACACAGTTTTACTTACCCAAAAAAAAAAAAAAAGAAATTTCCTCTCCCTAATGTGTGAGAACATCTGGATTGGCTTGCTTATTTTGAAGGAGGAGGCAGTCCATGTGCTGGGCTGCTGCTACCTTTGGTTGGATATGCTATGGGCTCACTTGCTGGAGAGTGCTGCTGCTTCCTCTTGCTGTCTTTTGATGCAGTTGCAAATTTGATTGTCCATCATCCGGTGTTATGGCTGACGATTTTGAAACTGTGATGAAGGCTGTACTGCTGAAGCAGTAGTACTTCAACTCACTGCTGAAATGTGCCAAGTCGCAGGTCCTGAATTAATGGCTAGTTGCTGTGAAGGTTTATCCATTGCTGTACTTGGCTGTGGCTGAGTCCTGCTTATATGATGTATTTCCTGAAGCCTGAGGCTGTGGCTGTTCCTGCTTTGGCCCGATGGTACTGTGTCCGGGTTCTTTGCAGATTAGATGTGGGTTCACCCGGTTAGAACTTGTGGTGTGTTTTGAACTGGTTTGTTGCATTGTTTTGCGGCTGGGGGTTTATGTGGGTTGTTGCCCTGGTGAACTATGCAATGACTGTTCTGCTTCTGGCCATGGATCTGGTTGGATGTGGGTATCTTGTTTTTTTTCTATTGCACTTGTCTGTTAGGGATGATTTTGTCTCTGATGGGCCGCCCCTTGGATGTTGATCAGCTTTGCCTAAAGTGGCCATATGTGCTCCTTCTTCTCGGGTTCCATCGTTCTGCTTTGGAACGCAACTATCGTGGCGCCTTATGTAGGGCCTGGTCTGATATGGGGTGTTATGCTGCACAGTTGGTGGCCTAAAATGTGAATCTGCTCCATGCTTTCGTCTGTCAAGGGTCTTACTGATGCTTCCCAGGAGTTACGGCATCTTTGCTATAGTGGGCCTGTTTCGGCAGTACATTTGAGTTTGATGTAATGGACCTGCTCGGCAGTTTCTGGTGTGGCCTTGCCGAGCTGCTGAAGCACAGAAGTGGGATGCTCGATCAAGCCCTTCTGTTTTGTTGTTGTTGTTGCATATGAGCCATTGCTGAGGTGCTGGAGTTGCCAGTTAAATGTGTTATAACTCATTGATGCTGGTTTTCTTGGACCTCAGTTTTGCTGCGTTTCCTCCCGAAGTGTTGATGTAGGATGAATTCCTCATTCAATCTGTGGTTGGACCTAGCATTGATTTCACATTTCCTTATGTTGTTCCAGTTGTCCGTCTGTGCATTACTATGTGGGTGCCACGCTACTGCTGCTGTTTTTGGCATTCTATCGGCCATGAGCTGGGTCTTTTTTGTATGAAATTTCCTTTTGGTTGTTCTATGCTGTTCTGCTGCTGGGAGTTGATGCTGCTGTTGTCGAAACATGGAGTTGTTGCCGTAAGCCAGCTCTATGTGCATTACTATTTGTTATTTTGGAATTCTACTTGTGGTCTAATGTGGCTGTGTGCCCTCGCTGTTGAGTTTCGGTATCCTAAGCTGCCACTTCCCTCTGATGCACAATGGAAATGGTGTCTCGATGCTGGCTCCTGTTGGCGATACTGTTGAAGCATGAAGAATTTATTATGATGGACCCTGAACTCTGGAAGTCGTTGGCTATTTTATCTTTGCCAAATGTTTTGTTTTGTGCGGTTTTGTTTTGATGTTTGCAGCCTTTTTAGTTGGACCCGCTAATCCCTTATTTTTGGGTGATCGGCCATGCCATCACGTCTATGACTAAATTCCAAGTCGGAAAAACACTCGGAATTAACTCATAGGCTGTATACTTTTTATTTTCTTTTTAATACAATTGACTTACATACCAAAAAAAAGGGAGAAAAAATTATATAGACTATGCATTAAATCCAAGTGTTTTGACTTGGAGATAATGCATAAAGCGCTAGGGCATTCCCCGAGTAGATAGTACAACAAAATGCACACGAAAACATTGACACACAACACTTTTTTTTGGTAAGTAAGTGAATTTGGATTAAAGGGAAAAGAATATAACACAGACATTGATCTTACACCAAGTGTTTTTCCGACTTGGAGTGAAATCAAAGTCACCGGGGCATACCCCAATCATCGCGATATAGAGGATACGCAATAAAAAACATCTAAACAATCTACGTTATACAACGAAAACAGAGGACCACATTATATACAGATGGGCCCGTAGCAACACATTCTGCATTATGCAGCACAGCAACACAGCAACACATCAATCCCACCGCAGCAACACAGCAATAAAGCATTCTGCAACTCAACACAGCACAGCACACATTAAGCCCACCAGAGCATTCATTCCAATGCCAGCAGCATAACAATCGAAGACAACCAGTGGAGCCAGCCACTGTCTAGCATCGCAGCTACCGACAGCAGCACAACATGGAGAGAGAAATAGTGCTCCAGCAAAGGGAAGCAAAGCTGAAATCAGCAAAGCTTCAATCACACCAGCCACACCGGCATTCATCAACACCAACCAAAATAGCATCAAGCTGTGACAACATGATCAACTAAAAATGAAACCGGCAATTCAATTCGACCACAGAAAAGCCAAATCAGCCGGAGGTCAAAATCAACCTTGAAATCGGCAATTGAAAAAACAGCCACAGTAAGGCCAAACCAGCCATAAGTCGAATCGGCAGATGATGTGCAAGTTCTAACAACACAAGTTCTAACAACCAGTGGGCATCATGTCCAAAAAACAAAAAATCAGCACAGCAGTTGGCACTTAGCGCTTCCAACGGGCAACAGCAAGGCATCTCTCACCACTGTAGCACAGCCCCATCCGCAGCCATTCGGCATGTGATTTACCCAAAACAGCGAAGGCAGCATCCTGAGACCGAGCTCCATCAGTTACACCACACAGGCCGCAAGACATCCAGCAGCAGCTTGGTTGGAGCAACATTGAGAACAAAATCCACCCACCCAACGAAGCAGAGGACCATGAGCAAGCAATGGAGTCTCAGCCATCACTTGTTCAACCACAAATACAGAGAACTGCATAAACCATCAGTAAGAAAACTGCAGTAGGATCAGTAAGACCATCATCATCCACTGAAGAAAACTGCAGTTCCAAATACCCCTTCGCTGCAATCCAAGGCATTACCAAATAAACGCAACATAAGAAGACTAGTCATCCACTGCTTTAGCATCAGCTCACAAAAGCAGGATGCAGCCAAAAGAAAGAATAACCGGTTTAGCACCAGTTATTCCATCAACATCAGAAGGCCATAGGAGGCAGCTTCTGAATATTACAGTGAACCGAAATTCAATGCAATCAACAGCCTTCAACACCTCTAGCAACTATTTAGCAAAGGCAGATGAAGGCACACACAGCATGAACCACGTCCAGAGCTGAGCAAACATGCCAACAGCAGAGATCAAACCAAGACCTGCAACTAACATGCCAACAGAGCTCTTTCAACTAAACAAGTCCAGGCCAGCTCGTCAGCACCACAGCCACATATCCCCAAGCAGAACAGCATAGGTACCCCGCACCGCCCAACTGGAAGGCAACATAGGCTGATCAACATCAGAGCTAGCAGAACTTGACCCTCAAGCAGCAACTCATGGAGCTGCAGAAATGCAAGGTTCCACTACTGGAACTAGAGGAAGCAACCTACTGCATCAGAAGGATCACCATCGACCAAACAAGGCCACTCCCAACTCTTCATCACCTCAGCCTATAAATCCCAGTCCAGAGCAAAACGGGCCCCCCAACCCATCCAATAGGAATAAAATCACAGGCAGAGAGGCTATAGAACCCGGGCACAGGACAATTGTCAGCGACGAATCCAGCGAGCAGCACAATAGCAATAGCTTCGTACAGGAGCTACAGCTCCATAGCCATAGCTTCTGAAAGGAAACCAGAGATAGGGCTCTCGGCCTCAACAGCCAGAGAAGAAGCCCAGGTAAATCACCAAACAAAGTTTGCCAAAAAGGCGACACGCAAAGGATCCGAAGGATCTATTGCAACCAAGCAGAGGGTGTATTTGCAAGCTGCCGTGGTTGCTGGCAGATACGATTTTGCTGTAGTATGCTGTGGCGGGGCGATTGGATGTGGTGGATCCAATCGTCTCGGGAGTAACTGATTTTGCTTCTGCTTCGTCTTGGTAATACTCCTCGCTTCTCTCTTCGTTTTTCAAAATTCGTGTTTGAATTTTGAACTGCCCGGCGGCGTCATCCTCGGCGTTTCTGCCTTGGGTGCCGGGCGGCTCCGGTGCCTGCCATGGCCGGCCTCCCGGCTGCTTGCCCGGCCCCCCCTCACCCGGCTATCCGTCTCCACCCTTCCGTTTCCATGCTCTGGAGTTGTCGGTCTCGGCGACCTCGAAGCTTTCGAAGTTGCCTGCGAGTTTGGTCTTCTTATCTCGCCTTCTGATTGGGGCGAAGGCTCTCCATCTGTTGAAGATTTCGTGGCTGGAGCCCTATGGCCTCTGAGAGTGCGATGGAGCTCATCCTTTGAGTCCTCGCATCTCTCTCCAGCTCATTTCCTTTTATCCTCGGTTTGCGCCTAGGGTTAGCTCTTGTTTCGTCTCTACCATTCAGATTGGGATGAGGCTTTCGAAGGTCCGGGAGCTAGCTCTGAGGTGCCGATGCCTGGTCGTTCCCTTCTGGTGGACGATCTTGGGGGATGCCATGTTGTGCTGGTTTGGTGATGCTTGGCCGATGCTCTGAAGCGCCGGCCGTGGACCTTTTGGATGCCTTTGAACTTTCTGGTGCATTGGGGATCTTTCCTTGTGCTTCCATTTTTGCAGAATTACTTCGATGCTTATGGTATGGATTGCAGCAAATTGCTGGTCTCTCTCAGATTTGTGGCTTCCGGAGCTGCTTCCTCTGGCTTCCTGGTGGGTCTCGCTCTATGTTTGACTTCTTGTGCCTGAAAATGTCTTGGGCTGCTGGATTGACTATCCATTGCCAATGTGATTCACCCCTGTTGGTTGGGTTGGGGGTGCCCGTACTGCTCTGGGTGGGGCTTTTCTGGCTATAGTATGTTGATCCGATAGTGATATTTTTGGCTGCAGTGGCTGTCTGTTGAGATGAGCTCCTGCTGGTTGTTGTCTCTGTGGGGTGCTTCCTTAAATTGATACTGCTGTATATGAATGGATTATTCTCTAGTCAATTGGTTCTTGGATTTCGGTGAAGCTGTCTGAAGCTTGAATGGGCTCTTTTGTAGCTCTCTGGTTCTGCCGCAGATGACTATATAGACATGCTGACTCTATGGCGCCTCTGCCGTTGGCGTTCTTTCCAGTTGGACGGGTAGGGGGATCGTGCAGCTCTGGATTTGGAACTCTATGGTGGAGTGCGGTTGAGTTGGCGCGGCTCTGGTCGGAAGCTGGTGAACCTCATTGGGTGGTGGATTAGGCTTGGCCTGTCCATTTGCCATTTTCCTTCTGTTATTGGCAGGGGATTCTGTGGAGGAGATGCTGCTGTTGGTTTTACCAGCCAAATGCTGTATTTGGAGGCTGCTGATGCTGGAGTGCTTAAGTGCCTTTCTGTGGGCTGCTGTCTCATCTTGAAGGAATTGATGCAACCGTTTGTCCTATGGTGTTGCTCTGATTGTTCTTTGGCTGTGTGTCCCATTTGTGGATTGGGTTGGGGGCGCCTGTGTGTTTATGGATTGGGACCCTTTGGCTGAGGGCTGCGTAGCTGGCTGTGAAATTTTTTCGTTGCTAAATTTTCTTCTTATTGAGGTGGTGCTTGTCTGTTTCCTGCTTTATTGTGGTGAGATTGTGTTGCATTCAATTGGATTGCTTTTGTCTGGCTAAATCAGCCAGTTTGTTGCTGTTGTTGCTTTCCAACAATTTTGCTTGGGCCGCAATGGATGATGATCCTTCGTTGGCTGATCCCATTGGAGTGATGGTCTTCCGTTTTGCAGTGCCTGCTGCCAGGAGTGGCTAAATGGCGGTTGCAACTGCTGCCTGCTATTGGGGCAGTGGATGCAGACGGCTTAGTTATGGATTGTCTTAGAATGGTTGTGATTGGTGGTTTGCTAATGCCGAAGCGGAGTTCGGCCTGGTGGTGAATAACGCTTACGCCTTCTCTCTCCTTTTTTTTTGGTAAGTAAGTATTTTTGATTAATTGGAGAAAAATAGTACAAAAATATGTTTATCTCCAAGTTTTTTGACTTGAAGATAAAACATAATACGCTAGGGCATACCCCGAAGCGGATAGTACATCTGAATATTCAAAAATGCCTCTAGGAGGTCAACGTTTACCGAAAATGATAAAATATGACATTTCCATCATAAACAAGATTGAACACAACCTGCATCGGCTCCTCATAGTGGCACGGCAAGGCACTTTTGCACAATGCACCAGCTCCAAGACCATCGGCACCATCTTCGGCAACTTGACTCCAAGGCTCCAAGAACCCAATGCACTTTGCAACAGTCACGATGGGCTTCCCAGAGGGCATCAGTTCAGCAGCCAATTACACAGGAGAAGTCCATGAAACAAGAGGGCAACTCCCAGTCCAGAATTGCAGCCAATTCCATACAGCCTATTCAAGCAGCCTAATACAGTATCGCTGTAGCATTTAGTAGGAGAGAGGAAATCAGGAGAGCCCATCAGACATGGACAATTCTGCCTTTCCACCTCCACACAACCGAACAGTAGTAGACTAATGCTCATCAGCATATGGGGCCAACAGCAAAAATGGCATCAACCACTTCAAATAGAAACAGCACTCCAAACCAGCACCTTTCTGCATTAGGAACATCCCAAGCCATGCATCCACAGAACAGAGGAAATCCACCCAACCACAAGGCAATTGCAGATTGCCTACATGGATTGAAACGCTGAGCCTTACAAACTCACAGAAAACTAGTGGGCATCAACCCAGCCCACAACACTATCATCAAATACCAGGAATTTTCTCACTTCTGGCATCAGCAAGCAGGAGGAAACCCCCACCGTAGCAGGTTCAATTGCACCCAATAATTCCACGCCAGCTTGAAAGAAACTGGCAGCAGACAATGCATAAAAGAAGATCATCACACATCAGCCAATGGGATCAGCCAACGATGGATCATCAACCAATGCGTCCAAGAAGAATTGTTACAAAGCAACAGCATCCACAAAATGGCAATATTAGCCAGACAACAGCAGGGCACCACCTCAACAAGAAGCAAAATTTGTAACCAAAGAGTACCTCATCCATCTACTCATCCCTCAGCCAAATAGACCCAATCCAGAAACACAAGGGCTCCCCCAACCCAATCAACAAATGGGACAAATAGCTAGAAAATAGTCTGAGCAGCACCAGAGGACCTTCGGCTACCTCAATTCCTTCGAGATGAGACAGCAGCCCACTGAAAACAAGACTGTTGCAAAGCAGCAACAGCAACAAATTGGCAGAATTCACCAGACCACAACAATCCAAAGGATGCTACTCATTCGCACTACATTTTAGCAGCGGACAGACAGGACATTACCTCATTCGAGAAGGAAAATTAGCACCCCAGAATAACCTCAGCCAGCTTAGCAGTCCCCCCCCAAAGTGTCCCGATCTAGAAAACACACGGGCTCCCATCCCAACCAACATGCGAGACACCCCGACAGAGAACAAATAGAGCAACGCCACAGGACATCCGGCTGCATCAATTCCATCGGGAAGAGACAGCAACCCACAGAGACCTCAGCAACCGACGCTCTAGATGCCACTGAGAATCCAGAGCCATAGAAATCGCACTACCAAAGTATGAACCGAGGAGATTAGGGCTTGAACAGCAGGGACGACACCGAACCTAAAAGTTCACAGTGTCGCCGAGAGAGCAAAAGAAGAGGAGGAGAAACGGAAGACGGTCGGGCTAGGCATCCAGGAGGCCGGCCGAGGCCGACCCCGGCGCCGCCCGGCCAGATGGGAAGCGTCGCTGAAGCCGCGGCCTAAATCGAATTTGAAATTTGAATTCGAAATTCAGAAGACGAAGAGAGAAGCGAGAGCTTCTCTCTCTAGCTCGCCCCTTCTCTTCTACCCTACGCCTTCCCTCTCCACCCGGGTTTGATTCTCCGCGGAAGCATCCGTGGTACTGTGCCTCCCAAAAAATCCTTCGGGGTTTCTAGGTTATGGGGCCGCAATGCAGTGGGGCCAGTCACGTTAAAAAGCTTACCTTAACACAGAATATTCTCCCTGGTTTTTCGAATTTCTTCCCAGCCGCGCCCTCATCCCTCTTCGCCGGCGCCCATGGCACCGGTACCCACCCACCCAGTTTGACTCCCTGATTCGGTGCCCTCTTCTCCATCTATTGAACATCCACAGAGCAATTTGGCACCATCCTGCCGAAGTGGAGTTCGGCCTGGTGGTGAATAACGCTTACGCCTTCCCTCTCCACCCGGGTTCGATTCTCCGTGGAAGCATCCGTTGTACTGTGCCTCCCAAAAAATCCTTCAGGGTTTCTGGGTTATGGGGCCGCAATGCGGTGGGGCCTGTCACGTTAAAAAGCTTACCCTTAACACAGTTTTAGTCCATTATGCTTTAGAGAAAAGTTCTCCTCCTTCTCTCTAACTTTCAAAATTCAAATTCGAATTTGAAGGCGGCGGCTCAGTTTCGCCCTTCTCTGGTAGGGCAGCGCTGGAGCAGGCCTCGGCCGGTCTCTCGGCTGCTCCTCCTGGCCCCTCCCCCGGTAGCTCCTCCCGGCCCCTCCTTTGTTTTCTTCCTCTGAAGCCTCGATGCTCTCACTGGGTTTTGCTCTTGAACTGATTCTCCCTCTTCTGTCCCAGAAGGACGTTTCCCTTTCGTAGTCTCGGGACAGACGCGTTCCTAGTTTCTCCCGGATTTCGTTGTCTCGAGTTTGACGAGCGTTCTGGTCTTCTCCCCGGATTTCTCCGGGTATGACTTTATCTGCGCGGAACACAAATCATTTCCTACCGGATCACCATTTCGGATCCCAGGTTGAATACCGGACCCCGCTTGGCTTAAGCCGGATTACGAGTGCCGTTGGCAAACCCCTTTTTTAGATCCTATTCTTTGAAAAGCTTCGAGCGGTTGGGATTCGCTAGGGTATATGTTGAGTTGGGTGTCAAAGCTCCTAGACCGTCTGTGAAAATTTGGACTAGAGGTCGGCTGAGAGCTTAACGATTATCTCTGTGAAATCAAAATTGATTACAATCATAGGCGACGCCTTGACGCTCTCGACATGCGCGGGGTGAAGAATCACCCATCCAAAGCTTCTTGGGTCCCCAAGCGGTGGTCCCTCCACCGAAAATTCTACCACCTCCGCTCCCCTAGGAAGTCTCCCCGATTAAAAAACCCGATGCGGTGGCAGCCGCATCTCGATTATCATCCCTTATGCCACTTCGACCTCCAACTCTTTCCCGGCATTACAAGTGGATGAATCTTTGTTGTTTTGTCTCAATGCCCCGCTCTCGGTTCATCTCGCATTGCCCCTTATTTGTGAACTGATTCTCCTCCCCGCCATGACGGGCTTGCCCACTGAATCGTTGCTTGTCATGGCCGAGGCCGAACCGCTTCCCCGATGGTGGCGGCCCGTCCTGCCATCCTCCCCACCCTTCCTCCCCCAGGCCCTAATAGTCCAATCCGTTTCCGGTGCCCCCCGATCCTCCCTTCCGGCTCGAAAGAGCTTCCTCGATCCCAGTTGATTGGAGCTCTCATTTCATACTCTTCTACCACCCCAATTCCTATGGTCATTTACTCCCTCTCGTACTTCATTGCCTGGATCTTCTAGCTGTCTAACAAAAGGTGGCCCTTCATCCAGAAATGGGGTTTGCGCTTCTTCTCGTAGAAATAAAAAATCCCGGGGGGTTAATAATCCTCCGCCCCCCTCAACCTTAACCCATAAATAACATTGCCTGTTGGAATGTGAGGGGACTAAATGGGATTGTCAAAGCCCACGAAGTCTGCAACCTCATCTCATCCCATAGGTGCTGTATCGTTGGTTTGGTGGAAACCAAGGTTGCGGAAAAGAACTCCTTGGCTATCTCCACTAGAATCAGACCTAATGGGTCTTGGGTTATGAACTATTCATCGTGTTCGGGCGGGCGGATTTGGGTTGGTGGGACCCCACTGGGTTTCGTGCACTATTATTTCCTCCGAGGAACAGGTCATTCATCTTGGGGTCCTGCTCCTTGAGAATAATATTCACTGCATCTTGTCTTTTATATATGGTGCGAATTCAGTTATCTCCCGAAGGCTCCTATGGGGATAGCCTTCGCACGGTGTCTCTGCCCACCCGGGCGACCTCCCTGGGCAGCCCTCGGGGACTTGAATGCTATCCGATCCTTAGAGGCTTTAGGTGGGATCTCGGCATAACAATAGCTCGAATGACCTTGATAGTTGCCTTAGAGATTGCGATCTTAACGACGTGTGCCACAAAGGCATGCACTATACTTGGAATGATGGGCGTGACTCCTCCCTTCGCATCTATAGAAAGCTTGACCGAGTTGTCGCCAATGGGAATTGGTTTGACAGATTTTCGCGAGGCTAAAGCCCTTTTTCCCCCTCCCGAGACTCTCGACCATTCGCCCTCTATTCTCATCCCCTTGGTGATCCTCCCCGTAAACGCGGATTCTTCCGGTTCAATAACTTCCTCACTAAATCTCCAAAATTTCTCCTTTGGTTTCGATGCCTGGAGGGATGACACCAATGGCTCGCCAATGTTCAGGCTTGTGTCCAGACTTAAGAATGTGAAAAAATCCCTAAAAATGCTTAATGTCCATGAGGGTGACGTTCACGAGGAGGTCACCCGTGCAAGGGAAAGGCTTGATGCTATCCAAAGTCATACCCATTCCAATCTTGGGAATCTTCTGGAGGAGCGTAGCTGTAAGGATGCTTACCATGCTTCCCTGGCCAAGGAAGCCGACCTCACGAAGCAAAAAGCCAAGGTAAAATGGCTCAAAGAGGGTGATCAATGCAATAAATTCTTTTTCATGACTGTGAATGGTAGCAAATAATAAGAACAGGATCATTTCCCTTCTTGGTCAAGATGGGAATCCTACTTGTGTGTCCTTAATGTTCGTTGAATCGATTGTGGACCACTTTAGTAGGACTCTTGGGACTGGTCGCACGTGCGGCTCGGCTGACTCGGATCGGCTGCGTCCTTACATCCTTCATACGGTCCTGAATCACTTATGGACCTCTTGTGGGCCCGGTAAATGATGATGATCCGCAGCGATCTTTTCTATAGGCGACTATCGGTCCCCGGGGGCTTTGATGGGTTCAGCTCCCATTTCTTTAAGGAATCGTGGATATCATTGGCTCATCTGTTTGTGAAGCCGTTTGTGATTTTTCAATCATGGAAAGCTTCTCAAACAAATGAATTCAACGATCATCGACCTTATTCCCAAAATCCGATCTCCTCGGCTGGTTTGATTATCGTCCCATTTCATGTCAGAAACGTCATATACAAAGTCATCTCGAAGATCATTGCAAATCGTTTAAAGATGACTTTACCTTATCTGGTCGATAAGTGCCAAACGGCTTTTGTGGCGGGTCGCCAAATCAGTGACAACATTCTCCTCACCCAAGAGTTGCTCCACAAGTATCATCTTGGTCATGACCCTCCACGTTGTACTATGAAAGTTGACCTCATGAAAGCCTATGACTCTGTCCACTGGGACTTCATTATCAATGTCCTGACCATCATGAAATTTCTGCCCAAAATGATAAACTGGATTAAGGAGTGCATTACCACCCCCTCGTACTCTGTTAATATAAACGGTGAAGCGGTGGGTTTTTTTCAAAGGGTAAGGGTCTCCGTCAAGGAGATCCCATCTCTCCTTACCTTTTTGTTCTAGCGATGGAGGTGTTAAACGGGATTATTGAAGCCAAAGCTCGTAGGAACAATAATTTCACATTTCACTTTGGAAATGCGGCCGGACTCATCTTTGTCATGCTTGCTTTTGCGAGATGACCTTCTCCTCTTCTCTCATGCCGATGTTTGCTCTATCCGAATTCTCAAAGACTGCCTTGAGGAATTCTATTGGCTCTCTGGCCTGTCGGCTAACACAAATAAAAGTGAGGTCTTCCCATGTGCTCGAAAGACCCATCACTTGTTCGAAATATTGTCGATGTCACGGGGTTCAAAGTTGGATCTCTCCCCATTCGATACCTCGGCGTTCCTCTTATTTCTTCCGTTGTCTATTCGGACCGTAAGGCTCTCACCGAGAAAATTACTTGCGAATCAAATCTTGGAAAAATAGGTGGCTCTCCTTTGGGGGACGACTTCAGTTGGTGGCCTCGATCCTCTCTTCTATCCACATCTCTTGGGCTTCAATCTTCATTCTTCCCAAATCTATTCTTCACCCAGTGATTACATTCTGAGGTGCTTCCTCTGGAATGGCTCTATGGATCGGGGAAGGCAAATACAAAAGTGGCACAGTCCGACATTTGCTACCCTAAGAGTGAAGGTGGGTTGGGGCTTAAAAATTTGCATGCTCAAAATAAAGCCCTCATATGTAAGTTGTTATGGCGTATCCTTTCTAAAGACCACGAATCGCTTGGTCCTCATGGATCCACAAGACTAGAATCAAGGACCGCCGCATCTGGACCCTCAAAGTCCCCGACTCGGCCCCTTGGAGCTGGGAGGAAGATCATGAAACTCCATTCCTTCATGTGCTCACATCTTTGTTAAAATCATTGGTGATGGCGTCGATTCCTTTATCCGGCATGACAATTGGCACCCTGTTAGCCCACTCGGTAGAGTTTGCACGGATCGCATCCGCTCGATCACTCGCTTATCTTGGGACGGCAAGGTCGCTCGGATAATCAAAGATAACCATTGGGCCTGGCCAAATCCTTTTAATGAGGAGGTTTCCAACCTCGCAACAAACATGCCCCTTTACCCGCCCAACGTTGAGCTTAAAGACTCTCTGAGATGGGTCGGTGGCTCCAACGGTGTCTTTTCATCCAAGTCTGCCTACCTCATTCTTCACCCGCCGGCCGAAGCTGAGTTGGACAAAACTTGTTTGGGGTTCTTTCCATATTCCGCCTTACGCATTCACTCTTTGGCTGGCTATAAAGGACGGCTCAATACCTCGACCGTATCCACGGTATTCCCAACCTATCCCTCACTTGTTCTCTCTCAGATTCGAGATAGTGAAAACCATGACCATCTTTTTTTCTCCTGCCCTTTCTCCTCCTCCGTGTGGATCTCTATCCAACAATTCTTTGGCATACACTCGCCATACCCTATATGGTCCCAAAATGTTATTTGGGCTGCTCATATGTGGAAAGGCAAGAACCTCATTGCTCTTTCTAAGCGTCTTTCCCTTGCGGCCCACGGTTTATTATATTTGGAGAGAACGTAACAACCGTATTTTCGAAAATTCCTCCCATCGGGATGTGTCACGAGATCTGTTCCCGCATTTTAAATACCGTTCGAGACAAATCAAGGTCTCCTCCCTGAAGCTGGTTGCCCTAACTACTGTTGGTTAGACATTGGAACTTATAAAAAAAAAAAAAAGGGTTTGGGGGGTGTTCTCTTCTTTGTTTTTGAGGTCGCTATCCCCTCTGCCCTCATGGGTTGATCTAGTGGGGTTTTTTTGCGCTGTAGTAGCCTTTTGTTGTTGCCTTGTCGGGGTTGGATCCACACCATCCCACCTCACGATGTTGATCCTTCGTTGCAGCCTCCTGCCGCCTTCGACGTACATCCATTTGGGGTTTGTTAGCTCCAATTTAAAAAAAAAAAAAATCCCTGGGCTTCAAGGAAAAAAAAAATTCCCCCAGTGGTAGAAAAAAAAAATAGAAGGAAAAAAAAAAGAGAAAAAAAAAAGTGGCAATTGACTGATTTTTGCCGGAATGTACTTTGAACTGATTTGTGGCTTGATGTTGTGGTTGCGGTTTGAGGGATGGTGCACTGGTGTACTACTGTTCTGCATCGGGCTTGGTTCCTTGGCTTTCAGATGTGTAAGAAGGTGGACATATCTAGCCCTATCGGTTGTGGCTTTGCTTCTTGCTGAATCACGGTAGTGGGATGCTCGGTCGGGCTCACGGTCCCGATCTTGGAGGTGCCCATGTGGAAATGCGAGGTGATAGAGTTGTCACCAACCCCCTTCGCCGGCCACGAGATTCTCGGCCGATATTGCACATTAAGAAGAAAATGGATGCGGGTGTTCTAGGAGCTGGTCTTTGTTGTTTGATCTTTGTTGCTATTACACATATCCTCTCTTGCCTATTCTCCGCCTTGCTTGTTTTTTTCCTTGGAACTTCGTGGTGTTATGCTTGGAAAACCCAATGGGAGTTGCTGGTTTTTTTGGTCTCTTTTAGTTGGAGTGGTTGTCTGGAATGTAGCTACTTGTGAATTGGATGCGGTGAAGACTCTTATGAAGATCCTAGTGGCTATACTCCACATTCTTTGCTCGAATTTGGCTGTTGGGGGGTTGATGAACATGCCTCCTGCTTTGTTTGATGTCTTTTGATGGATACGATGGTGTAGGGGTTCGGTCCACCTATCTTTCTTCTTTGGTTCCATGGTTGGTTAGAGGTTGGTTATGGGTTTTTACCGCTTACGATGGTTTGCGGGCGTCACGCTAATGTGGTGCTCTGATGTGGTTCTCGAGGTGTAGAGGGTGGATGCTTGGTAGATCTGGATGCGGTTTGAGGCTCTATTGTTTTGAAATGTTCTGTTGTGATTGAGATAATCTTTGCACTTGCTTTGGGCCGGACATCCGTGGGTTCTGGAGCTGATGTTTCATCTGGATGGCTGGTTCTTTGAGTATGTGTTCTAATTTTATAATCACTAGTTAGGTTGATCGACATTTGGCTCTCGCTTGGCTATGGAGATGAGATCTTGGTTCCCTTTTGATTGCGCCTATCATCCTCTCGCCGATGGTATGCTGAGTATTGGCGGTGGATGTCTTGATGTGCTCAAATGTTGGCCTAGAATCATCTGCTGTTGCATCTTTCCTTCTTTGATGCATATGTCTTGATCTCCTTCTGCATCTTTCCTTGCTACTTTGCTGTTTGAGCATTGATTTGGGATGAACTCCTGATCAACTTGCAATGGGAGTGCCCCTTTCTTTTGTTTGTATTGGGTGAGGGTAGAGCTATTGGTAGCGGAGAGTTGGCTTTGCTTGGTGCTGGATGCGATGAGGAGTAGTGTTGCGACGTTTTGCTAAATGCCTTTGAACCTCGGAATCTGGCGATGAAGGTTGCGGGGCCGGATCTGTTTCTTTGATGCATCTTTGATGCCTCACGTGCGATATCTTTGAAGCTGTTTTGTTTTCTACTGCTTTCTTGTTTCTTTGGAGCATTAGTAGTTGTTTGGAGAGGAAGGTGTATTCGATTCCCAACGGTAGGTGTTTGCAAAGTGTGAGGCATTGGGTTACATTGGTTGGCTCCATATGGTATATCTTGTGTTGTATGGTGCGGGCGATGTCATGCTTGTCCTACATAGCTTCTTTGGCGCTCGTGCTGTTGGCGATATGCTCCATGCCCTCTGCTTGTGCCGATTAGATTTGGTGCGATGATGGAATGGCGTTTTGAAGGCGATGTTGGCCTGTGTTTTTGAAGATGTGCCTGATGTGTTGGGATTTGTTGTCACCGGGATGTTAGTCATTTGCTATGGTAGTGAATTGTTATTAAGCTGCTATCTTGGAGTGCAATAACTGCATATTAAACGAGAGGCTTTTTGAAGTACTTTCCTTTGATCTTTGTTGGGTGTGATGTACCCTTCTACCCATGGCGGCAATTTGATGGTGATCCACTGCGCGAGGGAGGTGATGGAATATTTGATCATGATGTTGGTGTCCTGGCGATGCTTTTGTGTGGGCGGTAGATTATTCTTTGGAGCTCGCCCCGTCCTAACAGTGGCGTCTGCCAGCCATTGCTAGGGGGATCTTGCGGGAGGCTGGATTGGTTTTGGGAGGCAAATGGGTCTTCGATGGTTGTGGAATCAGCTGATGTTGTAGCATCCTGATATGTGTAGTTCATTGATGTTCTTTGTTATCTTGATGGAAAGATGTCTTCGGTGAAGCCCATGATGGGGAGGGTGGGAATCCCTCGAATGTGCAAGCGAGGCGGGCTACTTTGCCGCGTTGGAGCTGAAGATGATGCGGCTGGTCTCGGTCTTTGGAGCTCTCTTTGTCGGGCCTTGTGGTGCCCCCTGTGAATTATGTCATGTATAATGTGTTTTGTTGTCTATGATGGAATTGTTACTTTTTGTCGTTCTCGGTATACTGTGTCCTCCTAGAGGCCATTTGTATATTTAGATGTCTTGTCCGCTCGGGGTATGCCTAGCGTCCCTTGTTTTTCTCCAAGTAAAAATACTTTGGAGATCAAACATAATTTTTGTACTATTTTTTCTCCCATGAATCCAAAATACTTACTTACCAAAAAAAAAAGATTTTTGCCGGGTTTCTCGCCTCCGTATTTGGCTTTGGTTTCCTTACTGGCGATCAATGGGTCTTAGTGTCCTGGTTGATTTCCTTGTGAAATCTTTGATTTGATTCTTTACCGGGTTTGGGCAATTTTGCCTTCCGGTGTGTTCTTTGATGGATTCCTTTTCTTGGTTGGTGAATCACAGGGTGACGTTATTTGGTTCGGGGTAGATATCTGCGGGCGCCGGCTCTGATGTCCCCATGCACATGTGTTCCTTCTGTTTGGACGGGTTGGGGGATGCTCGTGCAAATCTGTTTGGGGACTGTTTGGCTGTGGGCGAAAGAGATGGCCAAGGACCTGTTTGGTCGCTAGATTCCCTTCTGTTGGGATGGAGTTCAATCAGTTTTGTTGCTGTGGGTGGCTGTTATTAGATGGAGCAAAGTCTGGATTCTGTTTCGGCTCATGTCTCTGTCTGGACATTTAGCCTTGCCACTGTTGGTGGTTTTGGGTTGCTGAATGTGCTATCTCCGGGATGCCGAGGTAGTGGTGGATGGGTGCGGTGTGAGATTTGGATCTTGTTGATGGTGTGTTCTTGAATCAGTTGGCTAATGTTGCCATTCCTGCTTGTTCATGATCTCATCTCCTGTTACTCTTTCCATATAAGGTTTGTCCTCTGCATTAGGAGTAGCTGATATTGCCTTTTGGTGATGGTTGGTTCATTGCCCACAGCGATGGTGTTTGGTGGATCTGGATGTTAGAGGCATGGTAAATGATATCTTTGCTTTGCCTCTTTATGCTCTGCTGTTGTTACGTTGGTTACGGATTTTGGTGTAGCATGCTATTGGAGTGTGGTTTGTTGCATCTTTTCTTTGCTGAGATTGCGAGATAAACATTTGACCCTGAAATTGGAGGGGACTTGGTAGGCTGTTTTGCCCATTCATGTTCTTGGATGCGGTTTTGCTAGGCGAATGGCTTTGTATTTTGGTTCTGGTGCTGCAACTAACTGCTGGATCTGCACTTGTCTTTTTATGTCTGGATTGTGCTGTTGCCAATTTGTGCATTTGCTCTCGATTGTGTTGAGGTTCGATGCTCCACGTGCCTTGATGGTGCGGGGATGTGAAGCTGCGGCCGGAAGTTCTTCTTGGGATGGGGCTCTGTTGCGGCTGCCGGTGTGATTTCCGGCATTGGTGTCTTGCTTTATGAGGTTGGAGCCTTGGATTTAAGGGTTCTTTTGAGATGTTGCTACTATGTTAGATAGCCGAAGATGATGCTGCTGGTCTCGTAGCTGGAGCATTTTGCTGTCTCATGTGCAGTGTGCCTATGGCGTGCCACTGTGTGAAGCCGTTTTGTGTATCAGCTTACATGCTACGTTTAGTTTGTTTATGATGGAAATGTCATATTTTGTCATTTTCGGCAAACGCTGTCCTCCTAGAGGCCATTTTGTATACTTTGATGTAATGTCCGCGCGGGGTATGCCCTAGCGGTTATGTTTTATCTTCAAGTCAAAATACTTGGAGATAAACATATTTTTTGTAATTTTTTCTCCCATTAATCCAAAATACTTACTTACCAAAAAAAAAAAAAAATTCGGCCCCATCCTCTCCCACCATTCCTCGACCAGCTACCCCGTGGCCTCCGAAATTCTCGTCCTCGGCCACCTCTTCCAACTTCTCTCCCTCTTCACCCGTCCTCTCTTCCCCCCTTCCTCCTGTCGTCATTCGTCTTCGCCCTACGAGCTGCCGTTCGTTGTCAGAATCTGGATTTTGCTCTGCTTCCCACTCCCACCCTTCTGCTAGGCCAGATTCTCCCGTTCTGGAAGACGAGGGGTGCTTTCTTCATCCGGCGCCGTCCCCGCCTGTCCAGTGCGTTCCAGATGGGGCTTTCCTTGCCTCGGTAAAGAAGATTGCCCAATCTCCCCTACCCCATTTGGTGGGTTCCTTCCATGTCGAAGGGTCTTCTAATGGAGGCCTGGCTCCGTCGGTTGAAGGCTGTGGGTCCACGTGCTGCTGTGACCGCTCCAGTTGCCCTGCCGGGCCTCTATCCACATTGGCAGAACCTCCTTCAGGGGCGCTGATCAACTCAGGCCCTCCAGTTCCTGAGTCTGGTAATGGTAGCTTGATGGAAGATGATCAACATCGTTTCCGTATAGATTCGGTTCAGTCCGTTCTACCTGATTCTGAGCAGTGCCTTTCTTCAAGGAAGCCTGCTGCGCCCCCCCGTGTCTTGGGGTCCATGAGGCTAAATCAGGATGTGGCTCTGGCCGTCCAGATAACTTGGGCCCTGGCACGTCTGGCGTCTCTTGGGCTTCGGTTGTTGAAAAGCGGGCTGATAGAGGTAAGTCTACGATTAAATTCTTCCCTCCTACTTCCTCGATATGGCTAATCAAATCTTGTCCCCTCCTCCCAAAGTTATCCAACAGAGTGTGGACCTGTGGGGCTCCACTCTCGTGAGATATTTTAATAGTAATCCGGTGCATTTTAATGCAGTCAATAACATAACTAAGAAAATTTAGAGGAGGTTCAAGCTACAACATGTAGCTGGGAATGAGTCGGGCTTCTTTTTCTTCCGATTCTCCTCGATCGCAATGCTTGAGAATTGTCTTAAAAGCGGCCCGTGGTCAATTGCTGGCCATTCTATCTTCCTTAAGAGATGGAAATTGAGGATGGTTTTATCCCGCGAAGAGCATAAATCATTTCCAGTTTGGATCACTATGTCGGGGATCCCGGTGGAGTATTGGACCCCTCTGCGCTTATGCTGGATAGCGAGTGCTGTTGGGAAACCCATTCGGCTGGACCCGGTCACGGAGAAATTAGAGCGGCTGGGATTTGCTATAGTATGTGTCGAAATGGGGGCTGAAGCCCCCCGTCCGGAATTGGTGAAGATCCGCACAAATGGCTCTGTGACCATTCGGATGACAATCTTAGGGAGATTAAGATTGATTACCAACATATGCCGGCGCGGAAGGTGGTCCTCTCGAAGATTGGGGGTAAGGGCCCGCTAATAAAAAAAGCATGGGTCCCTAAGAAGGTGGACCATGCTAAAGACCATCCCAAAGTGTCCCCCAGAAGGAAAGATGTCATGTGACATGGTAGTTCTAATCCGAAGGATGTTCTTTCTCACTTTTATTACCATCAAAAGCCGTCGTCAAAACCAAAGTTCTTTTAAATAAAAGATGAAAAGGTGAACATTTTATCTTTATTCAAACCTGAGATGCATTCTAAAGATTAATAATTTCATAAAACCTAAAATGTCACGGAACATTCTAACATTCATAAGCAGCGGAATCAATATTACAAGTTTCGTCAAACGAAATAACCAAAACTACAAAAATCTGCTCTAGCCAGCTTAAACATTTAGCTACACCATGGGACCCTACTTCAACTTCGTCCTCCATAAGCTTGTCATCTGAAAATTTGCAAGAGTGAGCTTACAAAGCCCAGCAGGATACTCACATGCAGAAAACACAAGCATACATATAATCAAATTATAGATCATAATATAGCATAATAAAAATCATCATATCGTTTCTTCTTGGTTCATATTCTTTTCATCTTGTCTTCATCAAAATCATTCGGAATTCATATAATCTTTAGAGACCGGACGGGAGTGGACAACATCGAGGACCGGGTTGTGTGCTGCCCCACAACCTAAAGCCGTATCCCTCATTATGCTCCCCGGGCGGAGGTAATGCCTTTAACCCGGCATACAAGGCCATAGTCCATAGTTCTTGTGCCACCAAAAGGTCCCCTCCCGTGGCCCAGGAGGCATCCTCGAGTGTCACTCCAATATCCTTCATCCATCTTTAACAGCAAGTTTAATGGAAACTCGGTTCTTGGTTCGTGTTCTTTATTGGCCACATATCATAGATCTAAAGTCGGAGTCATAGAGTTCCACTTGCTGTCCATAGTTCATGCATTTTCCTTGTTCTTATAGTCTTTGTTCTTTAACTTCAACATTTGAAGTTCATATTTCCTTTCACATCATCTTTCAAAATTCAAAGTTCAATATCCGAAGTTCATTGAGGACGGAGTACTTTTCATAAAATTTCCGGAGTTCATTTCATGCAGAGGACCGAAGTTCATTAAGCCGGACTTCTTTTATCAATCTTTGGTATGCTTTTCAATAAATACCGGAGTTCTTTTTCATTGCGAGTTCTTTTATTACAAACCGGAGTTCGTTCTATAAATCAAAGCCGGAGTTACTTCTGAGTCCAAAGATTATCAAAACCGGAGTTTATAAAAGACGGAGTACAAAATCCGAAGTTCTTTTTCTTAAAGGGGACGGAGTGTCTTTCTTACCGAAAATCCGAAGTACTTAAAGGGACGGAGTACTTTTCTTTCAAAATCTGGAGTTCATTTCCTTTAGTCAAAGCCGGAGTTCGTTTTCTCTAATCCGAAACCGGAGTTCTTTTCTTTAATCAAAACCGTAGTTCATTTTCTTTAATCCAAAACCGGAGTTCTTTTCTTTTCAAAGGGACGGAATGCATTTCTTAAAATGGACGGAGCATCATTTCTTAAAACGGACGGAGCTCCCTTATTTAAAACGGACTGAGTACCTTTTCTTAAAACGGACGGAGCTCTTTTCTTTTAAACGGACGGAGCACCTTTTCTTAAAATGGACGAAGCATCTTTTAAAACAGACGGAGCTCTTTTCTTTTAAACGGACGGAGTTCTTTGAGTAAGGCATGTTTCAAAGTCGGAGCTCTTTCTTCAATGAAAGCCATAATTCAAAATTCAGAGTTCTTTTAAATCCGAAGTGGTTTTTCTTCAAAGCCGAAGTTCTTTTCAAAATAAAAGAACGGAGTGATTTCTTTTTCAAATAACGGAGCGCTTTTCTTTTTAAAGTCCGGAGCTCAAAGGGATGGAGTGCTTTATTTAAAATGGACGGAGTTCTTTTCTTTCAAAATCCGAAGTTCTTTTTCTTAAAGGGAACGGAGTGTCTTTCTTTTCAACAGGGACGGAGTACCTTTCTTACCAAAAATCCGGAGTGCTTAAAGGGACGGAGTGTTTCATGGACGGAGTACTTCTCTTTAAAAATCCGGAGTGCTTAAAGGACAGAGTGCTTCGTGGACGGAGTACCTTTCTTTTAAATTCGGAGTGACTTTTCTTTCATAAATCCGGAGCTCTAAGGCCGGAGTGGCTTTTCTTTTAAAAATCCGGAGTGCTAAAACCAGAGTGTCTTTTCTTTTAAATCCGGAGTGCTACTTAAAGACGAGGTGCTTTTTTAAAAGACGGAGTGCTTTCTAAAGACGGAGCATTTCTTTAAAGACGTGAAGGCCGGAGTTCATTTACTGTTAATCAAAGCCCTAATCCAAAATTCATTTTTCAAAATGCCGGAGCTCTAAATCATTTCGTGTAAAATTGCCGTAGGTCTTTTATCTTAATTTCAGAGAAACAGAGTACAATAACAGGAATTCTTGTTTCATCTTAAAACCTAACATTCCTTTCCGTAAACATGCATTTAGCAAAATTCATAACCATCGACAATAAATCATAACAGAATAAATCCAGAATCATGCATAACAAAATTTCCTTTAAACATGCATTTCAGAGCGAACAGTAAAAGCATACTTCATCAGAATATCATATATTTTTATAGCAACATAAACAAACATGAGTTTTAGAAATAGAGGTGAGTATCTTGCCTGAGTTCTTTTCTACTTTTTTCCTTAGCTTTCAGTCTTCTTCATTAGGAGAGTTTCTGGTGGTGTCTTTTCTTGAGGCTCTTAGGCCCTTATTTATAGCCCTAGGTTTGGTGGCCCTCATTTATGATTTTTCCTATTTTCCAAGGTATCATTTATGATTGTACATTTTCCAAGAGTGATCTTACATTTTCCAAGGAGGGTTGTTTTCCAATAAGTCTCGGAAATAGCAAAATCATTGATGTCGCTCCTTCCCAATGTTCTGTGACCGGACTTCATTCCTGCATCAAAACAACTTCCGGTCAACTATCGAGCGTTGACCGGATTTCTATTTCTACAGACATCCATCCTTCCGAACTTCTTCAGAAATCCGGAGTGTTTTCATTCCAGCAAATTCGGACTTCTTTTTACTTCGGAAATCCGGAGTGCTTTCTTTCAAGCAATTCCGCACGCATTTTTACTCCGGAAATCCGGAGTCCTTCTTTTCAAGGAAATCCGAACCTCCAAGAAAATCCGCGCTTCAGATTCCTACGGAATCCGGAGTTCATTTACCAAGGGAAATCCGGACAGTAATTTCCCAAATGCAAATTCCGGACTTCTTCACATTTGGTTTTCCGGTCAACGGGCGTTGACCGGACCTGATGGTTAAAATTTTCTTATTAAAATTTTGGGTCGTGACAATCTCCCCCACTTATAGGAATTTCATCCTCAAAATTTAACAAATCTCGAATTTCCAAACCCGAGGTGAACTTCTTACATTTAGAAATCATTTCCTCAGACCATGCCTATTTTAGGTACATTAAGTATTGAATTGTTCCAATCCTCATCCCAGATCAAATCCATAGCCTCCCGAACGACTCAACTCAGACACCTACCGAGTTTCTCCACCAACGACACTAGGAAGGCCTTATAATGATTCCTAGATATTCCAAAAACGACTTATAATCATGCCGGACATTCTTCCAATCCAATCCGATACTTCAAACGGATCAATGAACTTTCACTTTAATTTATTCCAATCATCGAAAGAGTTCGGTCACTGGGACCTCAACTTAATTAGAAATCTCTAGACCATGGGTCTACAACGCTTACGCTGCGTTCCTCTGATTATTTACCTAGCTATGAATCATCCTAATGAAATTTCACCGGCACATCAAATTCAACTTGATGTCCCAAAGATTTTTTAATCAAGTTTTACTAAGGTTTCGATGCGAACCGTAAATCACAATCAAACTTTAAAGTCGGAACGATTTACATTCACGCTATTTTATTCGAAATCGGCAAACCAACATTTTCTCCAAAATACATAGCCCACAATATACAGAAACCTTGATTAAAATAATCATAGGGTAGTCACACCGAGAAGACAAATCCCACAATCATCCAACTACAGCGACATTCAAGGCTACAATCATCCCAAGGGTTTGACATGGCTCTAGATCATTCTCCCCATAACCTTAGAATTTAATAACTGAGCACCCTCAAAATCCCGTTGACATACCAATGAGCCCATTAATCAAATCCAAACAAATCTTCTATGATAAGTGAGTTATTCTAACCTTCTAGAAACGAAACCATGAGGACTTCATATTTCATGAACTCCTAGATCTCTAGATATCAAATACGGTCTCATCTCCCAATTCAAGAACAGGACATCCTATCATCCAATCACTGGGATTTACTTGCGATTTACCATTCACATTTCCTATGAAATTCATACAAGTCCGAAGACTTGCAACATCTATTGCCAACATTAATGCCTACTTTCCCAAGGAAAACACCGAGGTTTACCTTTTCAACTTTTAAACAGGTCTATTCACATGCGATATCATATGGTCTTCCTTCTTATCGATACAATCATTCTGGCTCTTAAAATTTATATAATGGCTATCTTCAAAATGATATTAATAAGTTTTCAAAGTGAAAACTTCAATGGCTGATTCTGACTTATATATATAGGGTAACACTAATCTTGAATTTTCTCCCCCACTTATATCAAAGGTACCCACCTATCACCACGATAACTCATCTGACCCATTAGGGATCAACCCGAAGGACATATACGTCAATCACTCTATCTGGTCTCTGAAAACACCATTTAACTTACGTTCTCACAATTGCGAATCTTTCCCATGCTAATCGTCTTACCGACACAGAAATCCCCAAGGAATACTTACCAGGTCACTTAACAGCTTCGGTTGACCGTGCACTTTCATGATATTTATTGGTCTCCCCAATTACCCATTACTTACAATCTTGTTGATCTCCAAAATTATGTTACCAAAAAGCCACAAGTTTAACAAGGCATTTCCTTAATAAAACTCGTACTCCCTTTCCAATGAGGGCATACGGGTTATCAATCGTCAAAACTTATGACATAATCCTCAATGACTACGTACACCCCATTATTCCTTTGAAGTCACCCCAACATGGACTCGAATATGACCAAAAGATCAACCCATAAAAATTTCATAAAACGCCAACGAACTTACAAAACCCAAACGACGTTGTGGACTTCCTAGTAGCCATATCCTTAACCTAAATACCGCTGGAACTACAACTTTCATTTATTCATAACTTACACTCTATGAACCCAAATCGATCTTAGAAATCATCAAGCCTTTACAACAATTCTCGAACTACGCCTATCCATTTACAAGGTCTGCTTATCAAATTTTTAACCTTCTAGGCAAACCCCATTTTAGCAATTCATGAATAACCTTATCGGTCTATCTACCATGATACCCAAGCCGATACTTCCACGGCCCTGCTTAAGATCCTCAATGATTGGCATTGATTCGACAGAACCTCGAATTACTGATCAATGATAAATTAGCCAAACCTTCCTTCTGATAACATCCTCGATAACATAGTCACACAACCATAATCCCTCAATGACCACAATAACCTCTGGAGGTGGCCACATATACTAATTAGCGCAGATCCTTCATCACATGATCAACAGGGAAGACAACACCAATTTCTTGATATCTCAATCAATTCAGACTTATTCTTGAAACCTAATCACCGGATGTTATCCTTTACAAATTCAATCCTTTTCGTGCTACAATACGCCCACCTAACTACTAATAAGATCAGATTAAGATTTGGTACTGTGGCGAACTCAAATTAACACCCAAAACTGCACAATCCAATTAAGAGGTATAATATGCTTACTAACACATTCCGGATTGACCGACAACTTACTGACCAAATCATTAATGTTGTCACATCAAGATTGGCACCACAAAATGATTTAGATCAACCCAAATAATCAGATCTACAAACCCGAGAAAATATTATAACATTGATATCGTCTGTATCACACTTAGATCCTCAATTAAAACAAATTTAGGAATCATAATATTAAACCCAAGAGCCTTACTACCTGTCACAACAGGTAAACATTTTATTCCTTCAACTAATGCCTTAGAGCCTTCAACTTGATTGTCTGATGCCATTCTTTACTAATCCAACAGCAATAGTACTGAAGTTCGTCCACCGAATTACTATTAGGATCAGATTAAGACTTTTAAACTTAGTTGGCTCAAGTTCATACCTAAATTGTACTAGGTCTTTTGATATGTCTTAGTTGGCTTAAGACTTTGATATGTCTTTTGTCTTTCCAATTACTAGGTCACCTTTGCTGCTATTACAAAGCTTACGTCTCCCGTTGCCCATAACTCGAAACACAATGCATACATGGGTTTGAAATCCCCAAAACGATACCAGATTACAATATTAAGTCCAAAGGCCCTACCTCCTACTTAATACTTTAAGTTAATACCTTAGAACCTTGATCTAAAATACTGAGCCTCTGAAACAGGCTCCCGAGAGTCTCATTAAACAAATTATTCATCCTTAAAGTTTTCATAGGCACATAGGACATTACCTTATAATTCTCAAGACTATGATCTTCTTCACGTCAACTAACCGAAGTCAACTTTACTTCCTATTTGAACAGGGATTGGGGCGGCTACCGGAGTCGGTGAAGCCAAGGCTTTTATAATATCAGCCATCTTTGGCAGGTTCAAGCACTTTGCTTTCAGATCCGGAGCGTTGTTAATCCGGTCAGCTCGCCTTCTTCATGACTTCATTGATGACTTTGATTTCTGAAAGAACATTTTGGTCAGTTAACTAGCCAAGGGTGGTTAACACAATTTACTCCGTCCAAAACATAAGTAAAGCTAACTCTCTTCTTGCCTTAACTAATCCTGTCCTATGTTTCCGTGTTGATTGAAATTAACCTAAAGCATCTCAGTTTTCTCTCTGATACCAACTGTGACGACCCGACTTTTATTACCATCAAAAGCCGTCGTCAAAACCAAAGTTCTTTCAAATAAAAGATGAAAAGGTGAACATAAATTTTTTTTTTATCTTTATTCAAACCTGAGATGCATTCTAAAGATTAATAATTTCATAAAACCCAAAATGTCACGGAAACATTCTAACATTCATAAGCAGCGGAATCAATATTACAAGTTTCGTCAAACGAAATAAACAAAACTCCAAAAATCTGCTCCAGCCAGTTTAAACATTTAGCTACACCATGGGACCCTACTTCAACTTCGTCCTCCATAAGCTTGTCATCCGAAAATTTGTAAGAGTGAGCTTACAAAGCCCAGCAGGATACTCACATGCAGAAAACACAAGCATACATATAATCAAATTATAGATCATAATATAGCATAATAAAAATCATCATATCATTTCTTCTTGGTTCATATTCTTTTCATCTTGTCTTCATCAAAATCATTCGGAATTCATATAATCTTTAGGGACTGGACGGGAGCGGACAACATCGAGGATGGGTTGTGTGCTACCCCACAACCTAAAGCCGTATCCCCTCATTATGCTCCCCGGGGCGGAAGGTAATGCCTTTAACCCGGCATACGAGGCCATAGTCTATAGTTCTTGTGCCACCAAAAGGTCCCCTCCCGTGGCCCAGGAGGCATATTCGAGTGTCACTCCAATATCCTTCATCCATCTTTAACAGCAAGTTTAATGGAAACTCGGTTCTTGGTTCGTGTTCTTTATTGATTGACAAATCATAGTCAGTTCCACTTGCTGTCCATAGTTCATGCATTTTCCTTGTCTTTGTTCTTTATCTTTGTTCTTTTCCTTTCACATCATCTTTCAAAATTTGAAGTTCAATTTCCTTCATTGAGGATCATCTTTCAAAAATTCAAAGTTCAATATCCCGAAGTTCATTGAGGACTTCTTTTATCAATGCTTATGCTTTTCATAAAATTCTTTTTCATTGGAGTTCATTTCGTTTTATAAATCAAAGCCGGAGTTCTTTCTGAGTTCATTTTTCAAAACCGGAGTTCATAAGGACGGAGTACAAAATCCGAAGTTCTTTTCTTAACTTCTTTTATCAAAATGCTAAAGGGACGGAGTATTTTCTTTCAAAATTTTCATTTCCTTTAGTAAATTCTTTTTCTCTAATCCAAAACCGGAGTTCTTTTCTTTAATCAAAACCGTAGTTCATTTTCTTTAATCCAAAACCGAGTTCTTTTCTTTTCAAAGGGACGGAATGCATTCCGGACGTTCATTTCTTATTTATAAAACGGACTCAAAACGGACGGAGTTCTTTTCTTTTAAACGGACGGAGCACCTTTTCTTAAAATGATTTTTATCTTTTCTTTTAAACGGACCTTTAAGGGCAGTTTCAAAGTCGGAGCTCTTTCTTCAATGAAAGCCACAAAAAATTCAGAGTTCTTTTTCTTAAAGGGGAAATAAAAGAACGGAGTGATTTCTTTTTTCAAATAACGGAGCGCTTTTCTTTTTTAAAGTCCGTCTTTTATTTAAAATGGACGGAGTTTTTTTCTTTCAAAATCCGAAAGTTCTTTCTTATAAAATCCAAACTCTAAATCCGTAAAACAAAAGATGGAGTGCCTCTAAAAATATAACGGCCGGTTCTTTAAACTTTCTTTTTGCTGAAAGGGGACGGAGTATATTTTCTTTTTTTTTTTGCAAAATTTTGGAGTTCATTTCCAAGTTTTTTGAGTAGAACAAAAAAGAAGCCGGAGTTCGTTTTCTCTAATAACCAAAAAAATATAAACTGAGTACAAAAAGAGTTCTTTTCTTTAATCAAAAAACTGTTTCAAGTTCATTTTCTTTAATGCAACAAAAAAACTAAGCCCCCTGCCCAGTTCCTTTTTTTTCAAAGGGACGGAATGCATTTCTTAAAATGGAGTTCATTTTGGAGTTCTTTATTCAAACAAAAGGCCGGAGTACTTTTCAAAGGACGGAGTTCTTAAAGGAGTTCCTTATTCAGACTGGACTCAAATGCCTTTTATTTAAAAAAATTGCGGAGGTCTTTTGCTTTAAATTCGAGAAACAGAGTACCGTTTCTTCTTAAAAGTTTCATTTCGTAATCATGCATTGGGAAGGGTGCCGATATTACTGTTGATGCTCTTTTCTTTTTCAAACCTCGGTTTGAATTTTCTGGAGCACCTTTTCTTAAAATGGCCAAGGCAGTCACCTGGTTGCCTCGCATCTTTTCCTTTTCTCTCACGAAAGAGGCGATTCTCTGTTCGGAACTCTTTTCTTTTAAACGGACGGAGTTCTTTGAGTAAGCCATGTTTCAAAGTCCGGAGGTTCTCTTTCTTCAATTGTTCCCTGACCCAAGCCATAATTCAAAATTCTGCTCGGTGGGATTGAGTTCTTTTAAATCCACTCTGCTGGCTGTTCCTTCCAGTAGTGGTTTTTGCTTTTGGTTGGAACTAAAGGCTGGAGTGTTTTTTTTTGAAGTTCTTTTTGGGCAGCAAAATAAGAAGAATGGAGTGATTTCTTTTTCAAATAACGGTAGTTGCTTTTCTTTTCCTTGCTGTTCTTTGTGTGGAGTCCGGAACTCTGCTTGTGTTCGCTGCTTAATTGGGATGGATGTGGTGCTTTATTTAAAATGGACTGGAGTTCTTTTCTTTCAAATGCTGTTCCATCCTGAAGGGTTCATTTTTTTTCGGTGTTCTTTCTTATAAAATGTTGTAGTCCTTGGGACTGCTTTTGGCTGGCCTCTCTAAATCCTATTGCTGCTGTTTGTTCAACAAATGCAATTGCCTGATGTTCAATGCTAAAATGGAAAGGTTAGATGGATCAAATGCCTTCAGCTTGCCTAAAATATAGATGGCCTGGGGCCTGTTCTGTTTTGTTCTTTAGGATTGCAAAGGATGCTAATCCTTTAATGGCTGATCCTTTGGCTGTTCTTTGGTGATGCTTTGAGGATGATGACCAGCGCTGTTTAGTTGGTCTGCATTTCTGTTGCACTTTTTATGGAATGGAGCTGCTGTTGGGTATATTTTCCCTAAATGCTGGCTTAGTCATGGATCCGGTTGGATGATCAGGATGCAGCTCCTATGCTGAATGATGATCCGGTTTGAGTTCATTTCCTCTGCTGCTGTTGGAGTATTACAGCGGAGTTCCTTATTGTTTTCAAAGTGGGCTGAATGCCCATTGGTTTGGAGTACTTTTCAATCCACGTTGGGTTTTGTTTTGCCGTGTGGTGATGCCCACTGGTATTATTCCAAAAAACTAGACCAGGAGTTCACTTGCTTGATGTGCACTGCTGTCTTGTGTTGGTGCAGATGCTGTGGGACAGTGAGCTGAAGCATGTGCTGGTATTATTGATACCAGGGCTCTGTTCTTCTGCTGGTTTGCTTGCTGCCGTGCAAATGGGCAGTGTAGATGTTGCTGATGCTTTTGCTTTAAAAAATTGAAGGCTGCTTGATTTCCTGGGCTCTTTTGCTTTAAAATTTGTCTAGGAATTGCTTTTGAGTAATTCTCTTGTGTTGTATGATTACCAGCAATTTTGTCCTTTATTCTTCTTAAGGCCTAAAAATGTTTCATTTTGGTTTATCATGCATTGGGCAAAAATTTTTCATAAATCAAATCACTTACTTACCAAAAAAAAAAAAAGTAATCATGCATTGGGCAGAAATTTCATAATCATTGGCAGTAAATCATAACAGAAATCTTACATCATGCATAACAGAATTTCCTTTAAACATGCATTTCATTCATCAAAAGCATACTTCATACAGAAATCATATACTTTCATAGCAACATAAATAAACATGAGTTTTTAGAAATAGGGTGACTATCTTGCCTGAGTTCTTTTCTATTTTTTTCTTAGCTTTCAGTCTTCTTCTTTAGGAGAGTTTCTAGTGATGCCTTTTCTTGAGGCTCTTAGGCACTTATTTATAGCCCTAGGTTTTGGTGGCCCTCATTTATGATTTTTCCTATTTTTCAAGGTATCATTTATGATTGTACATTTTCCAGAGTGATCTTACATTTTCCAAGGAGGGTTGTTTTCCAATAAGTCTCGGAAATAGCAAAATCATTGATGTTGCTCCTTCCCAGTGTTCTGTGACCGGACTTCATTATTGCATCAAAACAACTTCCGGTCAACTATCGAGCGTTGACCGGATTTCTATTTCTACAGACATCCATCCTTCCGAACTTCTTCAGAAATCCGGAGTGTTTTCATTCCAACAAATCCGGACTTCTTTTTACTTCGGAAATCCGGAGTGCTTTCTTTCAAGCAATTTCGCACGCGTTTTTACTCCGGAAATCCGGAGTCCTTCTTTTCAAGGAAATCCGAACCTCCAAGAAAATCCGCGCTTCAAATTCCTACGGAATCCGGAGTTCATTTACCAAGGGAAATCCGGACAGTAATTTCCCAAATGCAAATTCCGGACTTCTTCACATTTGGTTTTTCGGTCAACGGGCGTTGACCGGACCTGATGGTTAAAATTTCCTTATTAAAATTTTGGGTCGTGACAATCCTTTCAGTGTTCTCCAAGAGCCTCTCCCTAAAGATCACATGGCGGGCGATGTCCACATCCAGCCGAGTCACCGGACAGAGGCTTCCACGGACCACTCTCAGAGTGTTCCTGGCCCAACCCTCCCCCCAGATAATCAACATGCCCAGCCAACTAGTGGCCCTGAGGTGGTGAGACCTCATGATGGGATTGAGCCCCAGATTAGGTCATCCCTGACCCCCGGTACGGTTTGGCCTCATGTAGGATCCGAATCCTACAATGTTGAAGGCCCGGCCCGTGACTCTGTCGTCCAGCGACCGGTGATGAATAATGGCCATGGGGATGATTGAGGCCAATCATCATTTGAGAGCCCACTCGATCCACTGAGTCCTGGCCCTGCTTCGGATGGATATGACTCCATTGGCTTTGAATTGGTGCCTAAGAGTAGGAGCCGTAAATCCTCAAAGAGGACGAGAAAAGTTCAGGGGCCTAAAAAGAAGAACCCCCTTAAGCCGATTTCTAATGATTAACATTGCATGCTGGAATGTGAGAGGACTCAATGGGGTTGTGAAAGCCCATGAAGTCCGTAATCTCATTTGGACTCACGCTTGTTCCATTATCGGCCTTGTTGAAACTAAAGTTGCAGAGAATAATGCGGTCTCTATCTCAGATAGGATTAATCCTCAATGGACTTGGTCCATGAACTACTCCACCTCCTCTGTTGGGAGGATCTGGGTCGGATGGGACCCACAGAAGGTGGATGTTAAAGTTATCTATAAGGACGACCAGGTTATCCATACCGATATGTCTTTCCTTGAAGATAACGTTCATTGCCTCCTGTCCTTTGTGTACGGTGCAAACTTAGAGGGTTCTAGAAAACTCCTTTGGCAAAGCCTTAGGAGGCATTCAGGCCTTTGAATGATATTCCTTGGGCTGTCCTGGGCGACTTCAATGCTATTCGCTCGGCGACTGAGGCCCTTGGAGGATCCTGGCACTATAAAAGTTCCATTGAAATCAATGAATGTTTTAGAGACTATGATCTTGAAGATATCAGTCATGAAGGCTAGTTTTTCACCTGGAATGATGGTCGTGAACCCACTACTCGTATATTCAGGAAATTAGATAGAGTCATCGCGAACGGTCCTTGGTTCGATTTGTTTAGAAGATCGAAAGCAATTTTCCCACCAGCCAGGTTATCTGACCACTCCCCATGCATTCTTCTTCCTGCTGGTTGGACTGCCCGTAAACGTGGGATGTTCTGGTTTAATAATTTTCTTACCAATTCTCCTAACTTCCTTCCTCTGGTCAAGGAAGCGTGGGAGTCTGAAAATGCAGGTACCCCGATGTTCAAGTTGGCGTCATCCCTCAAAAAGGTGAAGAGTGCGCTCAAAAATCTTAACGGTCAGAATAGAGATGTTCATGAAGAGGTTTTATGTACTCGTAAATGCCTGGAAGATGTCCAATCTATAACCATCCCTCACACAGGGAACTGTGACATTGAACGACATTGCAAGGCTGCGTATTATTCTACAATGGCTAAGGAGGTTGACTTCCTCCGCCAAAAAACCAAGATCAAATGGATCAAAGAGGGTGACCAATGCACCAAATTCTTTTTCAAGACTGTCTCTGGGAACAATAACCGGAATAGGATTATCTCCCTCCTTGATGAGTCAGGTAACCCTACTAAAGGTCCGGAGGAGCTCAACAACCTTATTGAAGGCCATTTCAAAAATGCTCTGGGATCTGGTCGATCCCATTGGACGGCGGACAAAAATCGGCTCCGTCCATACATTCTTAATACTGTCCCTGTCTCTCAAACTGGTCCCCTTGTTAGGCCGGTTAGTGATGAGGAAATCCGCTCTGCGATCTTCTCCATAGGTGATGACAGAGCTCCTGGTCCTAACGGTTTTATATCGAAATTTTTAAGGACTCTTGGGATATAACTGGTCATACTGTTTCTGAAGCAATCCATGATTTCTTTAATCATGGAAAACTCCTTAAACAGTTGAACACCACTTTGATCAGCCTTATTCCGAAGGTCCAGTCCCCGTGGGCGGTTTCAGACTTCCGCCCGATCTCCTGTTGCAATGTTATTTACAAAGTCATATCCAAAATTCTTGCTAACAGAATCAAGGCCACTCTTCCCTTCCTGGTTGACGATGCCAAACGGCCTTTGTGGCGGGGTAGCAGATTAGTGATAATATCCTTCTAGCTCAGGAGCTACTACATAAGTATCATCTTGGTTTAGATCCACCTAGATGTACTATGAAGGTTGATCTTATGAAAGCTTATGACTTTGTCTATTGGGACTTCATTATCAATATTCTGACCCTCATGAAGTTCCCCCTACAAATGGTCGATTGGATCAGCCAGTGTATCACTACCCCGATGTATTCACTCAACATCAATGGGGAAGTTGTTAGCTTTTTCAAAGGTGGCAAAGGTCTCCGCTAAGGGGATCCGCTTTCTCCCTATTTATTTGTCCTTGTAATGGAGGTTCTTAATGGCATTATTGAGGTCAAGGCAAGGAGGGATAATCAGTTTAAATTTCACTGAAAATGGGCAGAAACACAGATTGTTATGTTTGCCTTTGCTGATGACCTCCTCCTCTTCTCCCAGGCTGATATCCAGTCTACCCAGATCCTCAAAGAAAGGCTTGATGAATTTCATGTTACCTCTGGCCTATCTGCTAATCCAAAGAAAAGTGAAATCTTCATCTGTTCTAAGGACGTTTTCCTTCATCAGGAAATAGCTGCTATCATGGGCTTCAAAGTGGGCAAACTTCCAATAAGATACCTAGGGGTCCCATTGATCACCTCTAGGCTCTCGGTCTCTGACTGCAAATCTCTTACTGACAGAATCACTAAGAGGACTCATCTTGGAAATGTAGATGGCTCTCCTTTGGTGGGCGTTTGCAACTCGTTGCCTCCATTCTCTCTTCTATCCACCTTTATTGGGCTTCTCTTTTTATTTTTCCCAAAACCATCCTTAAAGCAATTGAGTGCATTCTTCGCCGTTTCCTTTGGAATGGTGCTTCCGAGGGTAGAGTCGGTGCTAAAGTAGCATGGAATGATATTTGCTTCCCCATGTCGGAAGGTGGGCTCGGTATTAAGAACCTGTTGGATCAAAATAAGGCTCTCAATTGTAAGCTCCTTTGGCGCCTCTTAACTAAAGACCCGAATTCGGCCTGGTCTTTATGGATTTATAAGAACAGAATCAAATGCCCCTTGGACCGATGAATTTGGACCTTAAAATTCCGGCATCTGCCCCTTGGAGCTGGCGCAAGATTATGAAACTGAGGCCTTTCATGCATGCCTACTCTGTCAAGGACATAGGGGATGGTTCTAATACCTTCCTATGGCATGATAACTGCACCCACTGGGCCCTCTGAGTGAGGTGAGTACTGATCGTACCTGCCTTGTCTCGGGTATGAACTGGGATATTAAGGTTGAAGCAATTATCAGGAATAATAAATGGTCTTGGCCCAACCCTTTTGACACTGAGGTGTCCCACCTTGCAATGACCATGGCGAAAAATCCTCCCCGCAGCAATCAAAAAGACTCTTTGAGGTGGATTGGGAATGTCAAGGGCATTTTCACGACTAAGTCTGCTTACCGTCTCATCCATCCTCCCAAACCTAAGGTTTATTGGACTCAGTTGGTGTGGGGTCCTTCCCATATCCCTTCCCATGCCTTTACACTCTGCCTTGCCGTTAAGGGCAGATTGAATACTCTTGACCATCTCCATTATCTCCCAAACCTGTCTCCTCAATGCACACTCTGCAATACAGAAAATGAAGACCTTGGGCATCTCTTCTTTTCTTGCTTTTTCTCCAGAGCTATATGGGATCTTATTCGAAGACACTCCGGTATTCATTGGCCCTATTCTGAATGGAATCAAAACATATCTTGGGCTGCTTCTATCTGGAAAGGGAAAAATCTTCTGGCTATCTCAAAACGATTATCTCTGGCCGCCACGGTTTATTTTATATGGATGGAACGAAATAACCGTATATTCCAAAAATCATCCCCCCAGGCCGTTTCCCAAATCTTCTCTTCGGTGGTCAATGTTGTGAGATTGAAATTAATGACCATCATGGTACCGGACAGGGGTGTCTCCAGATCGACTCGGATACGATGGGGTATATAAAATAAAAAATAAAAAAAAAAAAAAAAAATAAAGTTGAAGCTGCCCCCTTGCTTTCTGGCTGATCTTTGGTGGTTTTTGCCTTCCTTACGCGGTGTGTCTGCAATTATTGTCGATTGGTTCGGAGGACCCCTTTGGGATTTGGTTCCCGGTTTTGGCTTGTTTGTCCATTCGTTATATTCTGTATTGTGTTATTGATTGGATGGTGTGGTTGCTTAGTTCTTGACCTGTCCCATCCCCCAATTCTGTCTCCCCTCCCCCTCCAAAATATATATATATATATATATATATATATATATATAAAAGTGTGTGTGTGTGTTCTATGCTTGACGCTCCTGTCTGTGCTGGGGTTATGAATGCTGTTGCAACTTGTTGGGCGGTCTGGCCCTTTGGTGGGGTGTTTAAGTTGATGGAGGGCTGTTGTAGTGGGTTGGTCCTGGCTCTAGTTATTGACTTCCATGCAGATGAACTTGCAATTGATCTGCCCTGATTTCAAGGAATTCGGTGCTTATATCAGTTTTCGGACATGTGCTGTTTCTTGGATGGTATTGGTGGAGTCTTGGTGTGCTGGAGTCTACCGCTGCCAATGAACTGATTACTGAATTTTGTGGCAACAGTAGTGTGGTTTCCTCTGGTGCTGTTTGGGATTTGAGATGGTAAAGCTGGGTCGGAATGATATTGGTGGTATGGGGCGGGGTATGATGTTGAGTCATGGGTGCTGCAATTCTTGGTCTGTGCTGCAATTCTGGCACCTCCAGGCTGGTTGCCACTGTTTTTTCTGATCTGAAATTGTCTCAGCCAGTGGCAGGTGATTTTATGGGTGCTGCATATCGTCTTGAGTAATCTGCTATTGGGCATTTTGGCTTGGATGGTTGGGTGGCATGGCTTAGGAGATGGTTTTGTGTGTGAATGTAAGGATGTATATCAAAATACATTTAAGTTGTTGTTGCTGATGCTCGGGTGTCTATGGTTAAGATGGGGTTTGCTGTATTAATATTTCTACTGCTGGTGTTCAGATTCATGTGGCTGGGGTGGGCTGGGGGAAGTTGACAATTTTGTTGGTCTCATGATGCAGATGTTTGTCATATGCTTCCTACTGTTGTTGGCTGGGGGAAGTAGACAGTTTTGTTGGTAATGGCAGTGATGGCCGGCATGCACATTCATGCTGGAGCTGGGTGCGTTGGTGCCTTTGGAAAGTCCTTCATCCTGAGGGGCTGTGATGCTGAAGCCTGTTGCTTTTTCTGTGTCGCTGCTCGGCTGATTAATGTGGTGCTAATGCTGATAATGGGTAATTCTCTCTATTATCTGGAATGCTAGAATGATGTCCTGTGTTGGGGCTGAAAATGTTGCTGTCCCTGATCTCGACTGTTATGCTTCTGGATTGGAGCGGCTGCTTGTTTTGCACTGAAGCAGTTGAAGAGGCCTGGAACCTGCTGTCCTTAGCTTTAAAGTTTAATCTGTTTGGTTGCTGAAGATCTGCCACTGGTTTGGTGCATCGCTGTGGAAGATCCGCCCTGAGATAATTCTTGAATGCATATCGGCTGGTGAGCTTCTCCTGCTACTTAATCTGCCTGCTGGGAAGCAGTCGGTCTTGCTGTGTTTGTAACCCGATCGCCTGTAATTTTGCCTGCTGAACATTTCAGCTCTCTGCTGGTGGGCTGTAATTCAGCTCTGTGCCTGCAAGGTGCCATTCTGGAGGCAGGTGCCATCTGCTGAACCTCATGCTGATCTCATGGTCTTTGTAGATGTTGCAGTTTTTGATGGCGTTGGGCAGTGGGTGTGATGTAGCTGCTGCTGCTTTTGCTGTCGGAAACCTTGGGGTGCTGCAGTGTGCTGAAGTGGGCTGTGGACTTTGTTTCTTGCAGTGGGTAGCATTGTGTTGCAGTAGATGTTGATGCGTGTATTCGGATGCTGTTGATCCCGTCAACCTGGGTGTAACTGATTTTGTTTATGATTATGTAAAATGACTGTAATCTCTTTCTTTCTTCTGTCAGATCGTTCCTCTTAGAGGTTTTTTTGGTTCCATCTATTGTACCAGTCGCTCGGGGTATGTCTTAGCGTTTTATGTGCTAATTCCAAGTCAAAATACCTTGAATTATCACATTGATTTTTTATAATTTTTGTCCCATAATTCCAAGGCAAAATGACTGTTGCCTTCTGTTTGTCCGGGGGTTTGCTGATCTTCTGGTCGATCCTATGGGACGGCGGAGACAAATCGTCTTCGTCCTTACATTCTTAATACTGTCCCTGATTCTCAAACTGGCCCTCTTGTTAGGCCGGTTAGTGATGAGGAGATTCGCTCAGCGATCTTCTCCATAGGTGATGACAGAGCTCCTGGTCCTGACGGTTTACATCGAAATTCTTTAAGGACTCCTGGGAGATAACTGGTCCAAACTGTTTTGAAGCAATCCATAATTTCTTTAATCATGGAAAGCTCCTTAAACAGCTGAACACCACTTTGATCAGTCTTATTCCTAAGGTTCAGTCCCCGCAATCGGTTTCAGATTTTCGCCCAATCTCCTGTTGCAATGTTATTTACAAAGTCATATCCAAAATTCTTGCTAACAGAATCAATGCCACTCTTCCCTTCCTGGTCGACAGATGCCAAACGACCTTTGTGGCGGGGCGGCAGATTAGCGATAATATCCTTCTAGCTCAGGAGCTTCTGCATAAGTATCATCTTGGATTCGACCCACCTAGATGTACTATGAATGTTGACCTTATGAAAGCTTATGACTCTGTCTATTGGGATTTCATTATCAATATTCTGACCCTCATGAAATTTCCCCCACAAATGGTAAATTGGATCGGCCAGTGCATCACCACTCCGATGTATTCACTCAACATAAATGGGGAAGTTGTTGGATTCTTCAAAGGTGGAAATGGTCTTCGCCAAGGGGATCCGCTTTCTCCCTATTTATTTGTCCTTGTAATGGAGGTTCTTAATGGCATTATTGAGGTCAAGGCAAGGTGGGATAATTAGTTTAAATTTTACTGGAAATGTGCCAAAACACAGACTGTTATGCTTGCCTTTGCTGATGACCTCCTCCTCTTCTCCCACGCTGATTCCCAGTCTACCCAGATCCTCAAAGAATGCCTTGATGAATTTCAAACAATTTCTGGCCTATCTGCTAATCCGAAGAAAAGTGAAATCTTCATCTGTTCTAAGGACGCTTCCCTTCATCAGGATATAGCTGCTATCATGGGATTTAAAATGGGCAAACTTCCTATAAGATACCTGGGGGTCCCATTGATCACCTCTAGGCTTTCAGTTGCTGATTGCAAAACTCTCACTGACAGAATCACAAAGAGGACTACATCTTGGAAATGTAGATGGCTCTCCTTCAGTTGGCGATTGCAACTCATTGCCTCCATTCTCTCTTCTATCCACCTTTATTGGGCCTCTCTTTTTATTTTTCCCAAAACCATCCTTTAAGCAATTAACTGCATTCTTCACCGTTTCCTTTGGAATGGAGCTTTCGATGGCAGAGTCTGTGCTAAAGTAGCTTGGCATGATATTTGCTTTCCCAAGTCGGAAGGTGGCCTGGGTATTAAGAACCTGCTGGATCAAAACAAGGCTCTCAATTGTAAGCTTCTTTGGCACCATTTAACTAAGGATCCGAATTCGGCCTGGTCTTCATGAATTTATAAGAACAGAATCAAAGACCGGTGCATTTGGACCCTGAAAATCCCGACATCGGCCCCTTGGAGCTGGCACAAGATTATGAAACTGAGGACTTTCATGCATACCTACTCTGTCAAGGACATAGGGGATGGTTATGATACCTTCCTCTGGCATGATAACTGGCACCCCCTAGGCCCTCTGAGTGAGGTGAGTACTGATCGTACTCGCCTTTTTTCGGGTTTGAATTGGGATGTTAAGGTTGATGCAATAATCAGGAATAACAGATGGTCTTGGCCCAACCCTTTTGACACGGAGATTTCCCACCTTGCAGTGAATATGCCGGAAAGTCCTCCCCACAACAATCAAAAAGACTCTTTGAGATGGATTGGGAATGTCACGGGCATTTTCACGACTAAGTCTGCTTACCGTCTCATCCATCCTCCCAAACCTAAGGTTTTTTGGAATCAGTTGGTGTAGGGTCCTTTCCATATCCCTTCCCACGCCTTTACCCTCTGGCTCGCCATTAAGAATAGATTGAATACTCTTGACCGGCTCCATTATGTCCCAAATCTGTCTCCTAAATGCATTCTATGCAATTCTGAAACTGAAAACCTTGGTCATCTGTTCTTTTCCTGCCATTTCTCCAAAGCATTATGGGATCTTGTTCGAAGACACTCCGGTATTTATTGGCCCCATCCCGATTGGAATCAGAACATATCTTGGGCTGCTTCTATTTGGAAAGGGAAAAGCATTATGGCTGTCTCTAAAAGATTATCCCTGGCCGCCACGGTTTACTTCATATGGAGGGAGCGTAATAACCGTATATTGCAAAAATCTTCCCCCCAGGACATCTCCCAAATCCTCTCTTCGATGGTCAATGTTGTGAGACTTAAGCTATTGACCATCCCGGTGCATGAAAGGGGAGTTTCCAAAACGACTCGGATGCGGTGGGGAATTTAATAAAAAAACAAAAAACAAAAACAAAAGGGAGTTTTTGTTTTGAGTGGCTGTTGAAGCTGCCTCCTGACATTCCTGTTGACATTGGGCGGTTTTGCCTATCTCTTGTGCGGAGTCTGTGATTATTGATGATTGGTTTAGATGGCTTTAGGAGCTTGGTTCCCGTTTTTGGATTGTTTGTTTATTCCAAAATTTTCACTGTGTATTAGATCTTGGTCAGTGCTCTCCCCTGATTGCTGTATAGCCCCCTTCCTACCCTCCCCTTCCCAAAAAAAAAATAAATAAATAATTAAAAAAATTTAAAAAAAAGAAGGAAAAAAAAAGTGAGGTGTGCGTGTGTGATTTGTTGATTGATTGATTGCTGCTGTGGCTGTATGGGGGATTAAATGGCTGCTGCTGGTGCAATTTGTTGAAGCATGGTGTGCTGGCTGCTGAATCTGGTTGTGATCAGATTTCTGAGTTGTGTGGCTGCTGTTGATTGAGTGCTGCTGTGGCTGTATGGGGGATATAGTGGCTGCTGCTGGTGCAATCTGACTTTGGTGGAATGGTGTGGAGTCAGTTGCTGTTTATCGAGTTTGTTTCGATGTGCTGGAGTGCTCCTCGTACATGGAGTGGTGGTTGATGGGTTGCATGCTTCTAATGGTGGAAATTGGATTGAGATTATGGACTGGGTTATAAGCACTTAGCTCTGTTCCATATGTTGTCCTCTCTTCGATTGCTGCTGATGCAGCAGCAGACGTTGACTATACATTGGTTGAGACCCTATGTATTGGATACACTTCCTCGGATTGATTATACTGTGGCTGCTTACTATGTGATCCAGTTTGTTGGCCTGAGGTGGGGGACACTGGGTCTGTGAATGATGGTGAATGATGTTCCTGCCAGATTGAGAAGATCCTGTCCTGCTGAGCAGCTTCAGTAGGATGATGCCATGCTGATGTGAGAGTGAAGGGCATGAGGCTGTTACTGATTTCTTCTGCTTTGGTGATGCCATCACGGTGCTGTCTTTCATAGCATTCTCTCCGTGGAGGGTTGGATTGAATTTAGTGCGGATGCTGTTTGGGGTTGCCTTACTGCCATCTTCCAGACTGCGATGCCGCGGCATTAGCCATTTGCATCCTTGCTGTCTGGTGGTGGCATGTAGCTTAGAATGATGAGATTGCCAGTGCTGACGGGCGAATTCTGGTTGAACTGGTATGCTATTTGCTGTTCCTTGAAGCCTGGTTTTGACCAGGATGGCAAATGGTTGCTGATGGAGCCATTTGTTGTTTGGGGGCATCGAAAACTATCGGGATGCTCTCGGTCCTACTGGAATCGTTGCAGCATTGTACTAACACTTGCTCTAAACTGCTTGGGTTGGGGTTATGCAGCTGCTCCTGGTTCAGATGTCTAGGGATTTCTGATTCTGTTGGATTGGAATCTGCCGGGTGCAAGTTTGTTAATTTACAAAATGTGGATTAACTGAGATGCAGATCTGTTTTATTCTATCTGTAGCCAATTCTGATGAAGATGACTTTTATTCCCGCTACATTTCTGTTTGGCTCTCTGAGATGGAAATGCAGTGGAACTTTGGTGTGAAATGATACTGGCCAGCGTCTATTGTGGCCTTGAGGCTGTTGTTGTTGATTCCACACCTGTTCACTGTACTTGGGTTATTTTGGATGGCTGAAGCTGGCCTGTCCTGCTCTTTGGATTTATATTTGCTCTCATTCTTTCTCTGATTGTGCAAAGTTGAGTCTGTGCTGATGATTTTATATAGACGGGCCATGATGCAAAATGCTGGTCTGGTTTCTTTTGCTGAATGCGGGTGGCTCTTTTAGTTTTGGGTTTATTTTGTCCTGCAAATGCTGGGTGACCCTGGTTGACCGATGTGCTGATAGTTGATATTGGCGCTCGGGGGTTGGGTTAGGTTGCTTATTAGTTGGCTCTGTTTTGTTGCTTGGAGTGATGCTGAGTTTGCTTGGGCTGCTGATGGCTCTAGACTATGATATTGGCTGGGTCCTTTATGCTAAACTTTGCTGTGTCTGTTCGTGGCTGTTGCTAATCTTGCTGAAGTAGCATCGCTCCATCATCTGGAATTGGGCTTGCTGTGAGTTCGTGAATTGTGGCGGCTGGCTATTGGAGGTGCTGGGCCGGTTTTGTCCTGATGAGCTGTGTCTCTGTGGCTGGTTCATAGGAGTCGGTTGGTGCCTAGCCGGATGCTATGTGGGGACGTGGCTGTTGGATTTGCTGAAAATGAACCTGCTTGCTCCTGTGCAAAGTTTGGCTGGCAAGTCACCTTTTGCCTCCTCTTGCTGGATATCCCCTACTGCCCGGAGGCTGCTGGCGTTTGCTGGTTTTGAAGGTTTGCTGGAGTCAATGTTTACTGTTTGCTGGATTGCTGGATTGAGACTCCGTTTGCTGTGGATTGGTTTTACTGGATTTCAGTTGGCCGAGAGCATGGATGATGTGCTGCTTATCTTGCTGGGTTCGTGCGGCTGCCCTTGCTTGATCCGATGCAGTTGAAAGTGCTATTATGCTTGCTCTCTCATGGTGACTTGCTGTCCGGTCTGTGGATTACGCTCCTGTACTGATGAAGATCCTAGATGGATTGCTGTGTCGACTTCGTTGTTTTAGGCGTAGTTTTCTACGATCTAGCTAGTGTGAAAATGATGACACTTCCATTTTCTGTTTTTGTGTTTGTTCTTAATGTTTTTTTTATCTTTTGATGTAACTGTTGCTCGGGGCATGCCCTAGCACTTTATGTTTTAACTCTAAGTACAATACTTGGAGTTAAAACATTTAGTTTGTAATTTTTTCTCTCATTAATCCAAAATACTTACTTACCAAAAAAAAAAAGTTTGCTGATCTGATATGTTAGTCTCCCTGCTGGTTTGGCAAGCTGAAGATGGTGCTGGTGTCAGCTCATGTTATGGCATTGGCTATATCACTATCCAGATGGCATGGGGTTGAAAATGCTCTTGGAGTTTGTGGGTTGAGGTAGTTTAGTGGTACTTCCTTGATCGGTTTGCAAATTCGGCTGGTGCTTTGCTGAAGTAGGGGCTGGCACTTTGCTCATTGCTGAATAAAGTGCTGCTCCTGTTTGAGCAGCCTCCTTATGACCATATGTGTTTTGAGGCATTGATGATTGTGCCTTGTGGCTATTTTGTATTGCTGCTGTTGGGCAGTGCACTGTGCTGGTTGTGTCGGGATGCTGCTGCTGATCTTCTGCCCGGTGTTTATCGGTGTGAGTGCCTGGGTGCAGTGTTTGGTTGCTGATAGAGTTGGAACTAGGTGCTGGCTGGATGCTGCGCCTGGTTTTCAGATTTTGTTTCACTTTGTGGTGATGGAAAGGCTCGGCTGGCATGAAGCTACTGCTCATTTTGCGGTCCTGCCCAGTGGTGGGCTGATGCTGATGTACAACGACCATGATGTGGAGCTGGGGTGATGTTGAATGCCTACGTGGGTGAGCCAGCTATGCGTGGTGTTGCATGATGATTCTAGCAGTTGGATTCTTGGGGTGCATTTAATTTTGCTTATATATAATGACTTTGATCATTTTTTATCATTTGGATTATTCCTCTTAGAGGTTTTTTGAAATATCCTTTGATGTACTAGGTGCTCGGGGTATGCCCTAGCTTTTTATGTTCTAACTCTAAGTTAAAAAACTTAGAGTTACAACATAGTTTTTGTAAATTTATTTTCTCCATTAAATCCAAAATACACACTTACTTACCAAAAAAAAATATATATTACAACCAAGCAGTCCTCATCCAGCTCTTCAGAACCACGCCCAGTAGATCCAAGCCCGAGCTGCACGGCATCCCCCAACCCGTCCAACAGGAGGAAACACACTAGAAACGGACCTTCAAAGCCAGCAGAACATACCTTCGACTGCGACAAATCCTTCAAGAAACACTAGAGACGACAATAGCATCATTACAACACCTCCCGAGACACATCAGGAGGGCAAAAATACTGACCAAGTCCAGTCAGCAAACAGAATCGGGACAAGCGCAAGGAACCCAGGAACAGGGGCGTTCAGCCCCAGCAGACAGATCGAGGAAGCCCAATCTACTACGAGATGGAAGACCCGGAGGAGCTCCCATAGAGAAACCAGAGCCATTAGACGCGCACAGCCAAGGGCTCGAATCGAGGAGATTCGGGGACTGAGCGGAAGGACATCACCGAAACCCCAAAGGACTCAGTGCCGCCGCAGACAGTTCTGAGAACCAGATCCGACGGGAGGAAGAGAAGGCCTCGAAGAGGGGCCAGGGGAAGCAGCCAGGAGACCGGCCTTGGCCGGCTCCGGCGCTGCCTGGCAGAGGAGGCTCGAGATTGAGCGCCACAGAAGACGAGTTTCTAATTTCAAAATGAAATTTGAAAAGGAAGAGAGAAGCGAGAGCTTCTCTCTCTAGCTCTTGCTGGGATTTAAGGTGTAGCTGCTGGTATCTATGTCTGAACAATTTGATGACTCGCCAGGATGTGGCTCCTTTTTCATCTGCCGAGTCGGGCCAAAAGGTATTGGCTTCCTCCAATCCCTTTAGTGTCCTTTAGGGGTTAGCTAAGATTGAATCACTTCATGATGGCACATGCCCCTAGATTCTCTGGCGGTGGTGCCCATTTCTACTCCACTAAATTTGATCGATACTGGATTAGAATCTTCCATTAAGTCCGTTGAGATGAATAATGGCCTGCAATCACAATGCGGACTTCAAGAGAATCGGTCGATTCATAGTTGCCATCCGAACTCCACTTCTCCACTTCCAACATCTGATCCAGGCGGTCATGTGGATGTGGACACATCTCAAGAGTCTTCTGATACTGACTTAGCTGGTCCTCCAGGGTTGCTAGCGAATAAGCAAAGCCCAACGTCCATGAGTCCTCCCCCAGGCAGTGTCAATAAGCAGGGGAGAAAAGCGTCAAGAAAGAAAAAATCCCCGGGGTCTAAGAGGTCTCCCCCAATCTCGCCTTCATCTCATGATTAATATAGCCTGTTGGAATATGAGGGGGCTAAATGGGTTGGTTAAAGCCCATGAAGTCCGTAACCTCATCAGCTCCCACGGCTATCATATTATGGGATTGGTTGAAACCAAAGTAGCTGAGAAGAACTCTGCGTCTATCTCAGCTAGAATTAGATCTCATTGTCATTGGCACATGAACTACTCTGAAACCTCTCTTGGGCGTATTTGGGTTACGTGTGTTGAGGTTGGAATGGTTTTCTTTGAAGCCGGAGTGCCTCTGCACTCTAAAAGGCAGAGTGAATTGCATGTGTTCGAGGCCGGAGTGGCATTTTGAAGAGGGAGTGCTTTTGCACACTAACAGGCCGAAGTGGATTGCGTGCGCTGAGTACGGAGTGGCATTTTGATGCCGGAGTGACTTTTGAGGCCAGAGTAAATTTTCAAAGCCGGAGTGCCTTGTTGAGTTCGGAGTGGCACTTTGAAGACGGAGTGCCTTTTGTATTTTTTCTTTAAATCTTTAATGCATTTAATTGAAAAAAAAATCAAGGAAAAAAAAAACCGTAGCTTTCGGGATTGGCTATTCTCACTTTGTTATTTCCTCTTGTTCAAATCCTTTATGGTCTCGATCTCAAGCTGTATTGTTCTGATTTTAAGACCTTATTGTTTTTTCATGGTTTTCTTTCCAAAAAAAAAAATTCATTTTCTTTCTTGCAGGACACGATTCCATGAGTGTGGACCAATCTAGCCGATGGCTAATGATGCTACCTTGAGCAGGCGTTCCCATGGGTTCTAAGAGATGACAAATGAGGACATTGTGTATTTATGAAGCTGATTGATGCATCAATGAAGCTTGCCTATCCAATATACACACTGATGGATGATGAACACGTGATTTGCTAAATGTCTCCAGTTCCCTTTTCATCACGAATGCGTATTTCTGATTGACAAGACGAGTTCCTTCAGCTAAAGAGATTTGCGATGGTTTAGTTTTTCGTAACCTAGTTGAGAATTGCTATTCTGTTTTTTTTTTTTTTTTTGTAGTGCAGTTGGTCAGATCCTCCAATCTGATTCTGGTGTTATTGAGCTATTTTTTGTCGTGAATGCTCGGGGGTCTTGATCTCTCCCCTGATTTTAACCCCTGATTTTGGGCTTTGTTGCCTCCACTTGTTACTAGACGGGCTTGGCTCCACCCGAAGCTGCAGCTGCCTGCTGACGCCTTGTTTGATGATGAATATCTCCTGTTAGGCTGAAACCTGGTATTCCTTGTGCTGTTGGAGGTTTGTTTGATGCTAATTTGCTGCACTGGTGCCGTAGATCAGCATCTCCTGATGGATTTTGTCCCTGGTGTAGGTGGCCAGGTGTGTGGTTTTTTTCCTGGCCATGCTGCTAAAGATATTCTGCTGCATTGACTGCCTTTTGGTCACTGCCTTGGTGTGAATTCCTTTGCTGGGTGTGAACTCCTTACTATTGACTGTGATGCAGAATCATGTTGTTGTTGACCATTTATGTTGGTTTGTTGCTGCGCCTGGTGCTGATGGCGTTTTGGAAATTTGGCCAATGGCCTTGTTCGATTGTGTTCATTGTTGTATGAATATGCTGCGTCGAATTGAGTAGCATCTCTTTAATCACTTATGTTCTTTGGTCTGTAATTATTCCTTGGAACTGTGATGATGTGGCTGCTCTGAGTTTGCACCGAATGTTGCTTCTCTGGATGCTGGGTTTGTGGGCACAGCAATGCTCTCCATTTGCTATGATTTTTCCCAGCATTGAATGCTCTGTTGGCTCCAATCAGATTAAATTTGGCTGTGCATATTGTACACGCCATAGCGTTCGTGTATGCAGTTTGTTGAGCTGGTGCTGGATTAATCCTGGATCCATTGTGGTGATTTGGATGCATGGAAGCTGCTGGTCTGGCTGTTGGTCCAATGTTGCTGTAGCTTCCATTGCTGTGTGGATGTGTATCTGGAATGGAGTCTTTGTTGCAGCTGGTGCCTAGGATACAATGCTTCTGATGTTATGGGGATCGGCAGGATGCTGATGAGGCTAGCTGATGATGGTGGATGCTGCGAATGGCAGGGTGCCTCTTTTGATGCTGGTGCCATATGCTGGTGTGCGTTGGCCTTGCTGCTGTTGGCTTACTTTGGGAGCTGTTTGGCTGAGTCTACTCTGATGCTTATTTGGCCTGCTTGAAGGTGGAATGGCTGAAATTCCAGGTCCATGCTCATGCTGATTGATGCTGATCTGATGGAAGCCCCTAGATTGTGCAGCTACTGCTGCTTTTTTGCTGGCGTTGGAGCGGTGGGTGTTTGCGTGTTGCTTCCAGCTGCTGGAATACTAGGGGTGCATTTAGGCTGTTGGCAGCTTTGTTTTGCTGTAGTAAGCTGCTGTGGGGCGATCGGACGGTGATTGATCCAGTCTTCTCGGGAGTAACTGTTTTAGATTCTTCTTATGTATAATGACTGTGTTCATTTTCGGTTCTATTAGATTGTTCCTCTTAGAGGTTTTTTGAGGTATTCTCTGATGTACTAGTTGTTCGGGATATGCACTAACTTTTTATGTTCTAACTCCAAGTCAAAAAACTTGGAGTTATAACATAGGTTTTGTAAATTTCTTTTATCCATTTAATCCAAAATATACACTTACTTACCAAAAAAAAAAAAGCTATTCTGTTTTTTTTCTACATTTTCATGAATTGGTCTATGGTAGTACTCGGGGTATGCCCTAGCGTGTTGTTCCACCTCTAAGTTGGCAAAACACTTAGAGGTAGAACATCGTTCTGTAAATTTTATTTAATTTAATCTCATCTTACTTACCAAAAAAAAAAATTTGTTCTTTTATCCGAGCCTTATTTTCAGAGTGCCCTTTTGTCCACTTAAAGGCCGGAGTGGCCTTGTTTCCTTTTTCGGTGACTCTTATCCAAAAAAAAAAAAAAAAAGTCCTTGAAGGCCGTAGTGCTTTATGTATTTAAAGACGGAGTCACCTTTCGTTTGTCGATTCCGGAGCTCTAAAAGGATGGAGTACTTTTATCCGGAGTGCTTTGCCGAATACTTTTATTGTGTTACCCAGTGTGCTATTTTTTTGTCCTCTTAGAGGCCGGTGTGGCTCTCTTCTCTCTCTAAAATTTCAAATTCGGTCCCGCCTGCGAATTTGAATCCACGGCTCCGACGGCCATGGCCGGCCGCCTCATGGCCCCCTTGGGTCCTCCTCTGGTCTTCGCTTCCCCTGTCCCTCCTGTTCCCTCTTCTCCCAAGGATTCGGCACCCTCGGTTCCTCTCTCTCCAGCTCCGGATGCCCAGTCTCTGGGCGCTTCGAAATCTAAGGGTTTGGGCTTGGATTCCGAAGGTCAGGCTCAAAGCTCCTCTCGCTGGGCTGACATCGTTCGCGAGGACAGTCATGAGGTGCGAACTGAGCTGAAATTCTTCTCCCGTTTGGCTTGTGGGGCTGAATCGTCCATCGTCTCACCTCCACCAGAGGTCGTCGACCAAAGCCAATCCTTCGGGGTTTCAGTCTGGTAGGCCATTTCTTTGAATCCCCTCCTCACTATCTAGTCGTCAAAGCCATTGCTAAAAAGATTTGGGCCCGCTTCGGTCTCACTCACACCGCTGGCAATGAAGCTGGCTTTTTCTTCTTCCGTTTCTCTTCGATGGAGATGATAGAAAGATGTCTTCAAGCCGGTCCTTGGCTCATGGCGGGGAAGGCTATCTTCCTCAAACGTTGGTCTCCGGGAATGATTCTGAACAAGGATGAACATAAACGTTTCCCCAGTTGGATCAAACTCTCCAATTTGCCGATCGAGTACTGGACCCATGCCGGCCTCAGCTGGGTTGCAAGTGCTGTTGGTATTCCCCTACAGCTCGACCCCCGGACTGCCCGTATGGAGAACGTCTCCTTCGCAAAAATCTGTGTTGAAGTGGGTGTCAATGGGCCCTTTCCCACTAGTATCGCCATTAAACCTTTCCATGATTCGGCTCCCTTAGTGGTGAAGGTGGAGTATAGCTACAAGCCCATTAGATGTAGTCGTTGCCGTTTGTTGGGTCACGATGAAGCTCAATGCCATTCCAGGGATGTTAAACCTCCAACAGGTAATTCCTATCCCAAATCCTCCACTTCTATTCTTGTGGAAAAAGTCCAAAAGGTCTCCTCACCATGCCCTGGGCACACGATCGCTGATTGTGTTCCCAATTCAGTGGATGTTGAAGTCTTGAATCAACCGACCTCCCCCCGCATCCAACTGCTGTCATAATTGAGCCCCCGAAGGTTGCTGATGCCCTTTGTGAATGTCGCGTGAGTATTCCCCCTATTGAGGAGGTGATGGACTCTCAAACCCTCCCAGGTTTGCTGGCTCTCCCGAACCCAGTTCCCCCACTCCCGGTCCGGGAGTCCCAGGGCCCTCTGGACCCTATTGCTTGCACCCATGCTGCCTTGCTTTTGGTCTCTGTCCATTGGTCCTGTCTCCAGAGTGATTTTGTTCCATCAACCTCCTCTGCTGACATTGGGAACCAATTGTGCCTATCGGATGCTTCCGGGTACTTGGACGGCCCTCCTGATATGCAATTTAATAAATTGGTTATTGAATCTGGGTCCGAAAGTGATCCAACTCCCAGTTCAATCTCTCAAATTATTAAAAAACATGGCTTGGATTCATCTAAGATTGGGGGTGCTGCCCCTGCTTATGAAATCTGTATGGGCCGGGCCGTAGACTACTCTATAGGGAAATTCTTAAACGTAAATGATGCGATGGCTATGGAGAGCGACTCTTGGAAGCCATCTAGATCTCGGAAAAAGAAAAAATCCAAAAAATCCATGGCATCCCCCAGATCTTAGGGGTGTTTGCTAGAGTTTTTCTGGTTCTTTATGGCTACTAATAAATTTGGCTATTGCTTTGTTCGATAGCTTACTACTTCGTGGATGGGTGGATGATGCTCCTTTGGGTGATGGGCGTTTTGTCTGATGGCTTGTCCATCTGCATGTCGTTTGCCTTGCTGTTCGAACTGATCTCTTGTATTGGCTGAAGGTAATGTGGGTGTTCGGGTGTTTGAGCTGATGCCATGTACCCTTGCTGGAATGTTGGTGTCAGCTTGGTTACCTTGGTCTTTGTTTGCAATGCAGATGAGGTGACCCCGGGTATCTGATCCTTTGGTTTGGGGCTGGTGTTGGCTGAGCTGCTTTTTTGTTCCTGCTGTCGTGCTTGTGCTTTATTGCTAGACTTGGGATTTGTTTCTGCCTTGTTTTGTATTGCCGATAATAAAGATTTGGTGATGCTGAATGGTTGGAGGTGCATTGGCTAGGGAGCTTATTGTTCCACTAATATTGCTCCTTCCTGCATGTGATGCTGATCTTTGGTCCCTGCTGAAATTGGTGGACAGCTCTTGGAGCTTTGGTTTGCTGATTTCTATTTTTGTTCTGCATTGCAGCATGTGGAGGGCCCTCTTTTTGGACAGCTGCTAATCTTGGTTTCTTTTGGTCTTCAGTATGACTTGCTGCTGATTCCATTCTGCAGCTCTCCGTGGGATTGTAGATCTGTTGTATATGTATTTGCAGATCTTTGGGGTACTCTTGCCGATGTATTGATCTGCCGTTTGGCTTCTGGTGGGTGTGTGCTGTGGTGATGGTAGCTGCCTTGCTGTTTTACAATAGTTGGCAGTGGTCATTGGCCATTATGCTGCTGCTGACCTCTTGTGGCTGTTGGTACATTGGGTCGGTTTTGGCCGGCTCTCTATCTGCTATTGTAATTGTGTAGCTTGATTGCTTCATGATTCTGGTTCCTGAGTTTGCAGTTTGCCTGGCTACAGGCCAGCTACTGAAGGTGATTGCCCCTTCTCTGTTTGGTTGAAGAAATTGCCGTATGGTTGCTGAGGGCTTGTGCTATGGTGATGGGAGCTGCTATGCTGTGGTGATATGGCTGTCAATACACTGGCCGGTTCACTATTTTGCTGATGTAAATGTGAAGCTTGATTGTTCCCTTGATAAAGGTTTTTAGTGGAGTTGCAAACTCTACCTTTTGGGCTACTGATTGTGTCTGTTTGTATGTTCTCGGATGTTTGTGTCTGTTTGTATGTTCTCGGATGTTTCGCTCCTGATGCTGAGAAGTACTGCATCTGCTGCTTTTGTTGCGGCTCCTTGCTGATTGTTGCCTGTTGGTAGTAGCTGCTGGCCCTGGGTGAGTCCCTGGTAGTGTACTCTGCCACAGCAGTTGTTGAAGGTGGATTGGGTTTTAGCTGTTGCTGGGTTTAACTGCTTCGCTCTTGTCAATGCTGAGCCCATTCTGTGCTCTCTGCTGATATGTTGTTGTGTTAGATGTAGCAAGTTTGTGGATCTGCTGTCTGCCGATATGTTGGTTGATGCCTTGGATACAATGCCTCTGCTGATAAGGGGATGGGCAGTTTTGCTCATGAGGTCGGCTGATGATGGTGGGTGCTGGGAGTGGCTGGCCACTGTTCGCTGTTGACTGAATCGGTGGCATATTTGGAGCGGGTGGCTGCTTCTCTTGTACTACCCGGAACGAATATGAAGATGTGGCTGGAGTTTCCCATTTTGATGCTACTACGGTGGCATTTATGTTTTTTTTGTTTTTAAGTTTGTATAGTCTATCTTGGAAATCTCACCAAGGTGAGGTTTTTTTTCAATTTCTGTAACTCGATTCATGATCTTGTTCATGATGATGCTCGAGGTATGCCCTAGCTCGTTGTTCTAAGTCTAAGTTGGCAAAACACTTAGAGTTAGAACATCGTTTTTGTAATTTTTATTTCATTTAATTCATTAAACTTACTTACAAAAAAAAAAAAAAGTGGCTCTTTAATAAAAAAAAAAAGAGATTGTAGTAAGGTCGAGAATTCTCTTGATCTTGGCAAGGCTGTTAAGGCTCTGCAGATGTCTTGCTCTGTCAGGGATGAATCCTCAGTAAGTGAGGATTTGGTCTCTTCACGGCCCCCCCAGCTTCCTGAAGTTGGTCCTGCTAAGGCAGGCTCGGTTGAGTGCTCTTATGCTGGGGCCTCCCAATTATCAGTTCAACTTGGAGGGCCTCTAACTGAAGGCGTCCCTACTGGGAATGGTGGCTCGGATTCGAAGCAATTGGAAACTTGTGATGAGGAGCCTCCTAGAGCTGATTGCCCTAATTTCCAATCGTTTATAAATGAGTCTGATGCTGGCCCACTTCCTTGGCAGCTTGCGCTCCCCGATTTGCAATCTGTTCCGGTGGCTGGAGTTCCTGGAGATAGTTGTGAGGTGGCTTTAGATGTGAACTGTGAACCCCTCTCTGAGATTGATGTCCACTCATCGGTGGGAAATGCTGATTTGGGGTTGACTCAAATTCCGCTTCCTTCTCCGGACATTGACTCTGGAATCTCGCACGGAATGAGGGCTGTTGAGGCTGTTGCTTTAGATGGCTATGTTGCTGAGGACAGGGCTCACCTGCTCACTGCTGAGCCGTCTGATCCTCCTGGCAGCTCTCCATCTCTGATGAGGTCTGATTGCTCTGTTGAGGGGCACAGTTTGACCATCCCTGGTTTGGGGGAATGTGGCGCGGATCTTGAAGAGCTATCAGCTTCAGTTTCCTTACATCAGCCTATGCCTGCTGCTGGGGTTGCAGATGAAAGCGATGTGGTGGTTTCGATTCTGAATTTGTCAGTCGAAATTGATCCTGAAATTACTCCGGTTTCTATCGCGCGGATTGCCCGGAAATATGGATTGGAGTCTAATTCTGCTGGTCGGGTTTCTCCTCGCCTTTTTGATCACTTGGATGAAAATCATCCCATTATGTCATCTGGAGGGTTTGTGGATGTGGTTCCAAATCCTCCCATTGTAAATCAGACTCCTTCTGTTTCAGAGGATGTGGTTCCTGATGAGAAGGATCCGTTGTACTTGGCTTTTCAGCAGCTCATGGTCTCAGAAGGTTCTCGTCAACTATTCCAAGTCACCCCTGCTGAGCATATGAATCTTGTTAAGGCCTTCCTGGACAAGTGCTGGCAGGATGTTACTGTTGAAAACTTTAGTAAATTCCGCTCTGTCTTCCCAGATGTGGCGGAAAATGGGTTTCCCAATGAAGCCTATTTGTTGGCGTTCCAATTAGTTTTCACGGTTGATTCCTCTAAATCCCATAGTGCCTCCTTCTCTCCAATAGAGGAGCAGGTTGTTTTTGGATTCCTGTCTTCCTTGCTGAATTCGGCCTTAAAGTGGCCGGATCCCCTGAATGGTAATCAGTGCGATTTTTTAGATGGGCTACATGGTATTGCTCTTAAGACCTCGAATGAAGCAACCTGGCGTCAGAACAAGCCTGGGAGACGGCGTAAAGCTGCAAAAAACCGGACCTCTCATACATAATCCTGCATATGCCGAATTCTTGGGGCAGTTACTGCTGCTTTTGCTGTCCTGTAGTGGTATTGTGTACTGCAGTTGATGCTGAATCTAATTGGTGGATTGCGGCTGATGCTGTGATGACCTTCATGTGGGCTAATGCCCTGCTTTCTGAGGCTGCAAATGCTGGAGGCCTATCTGGCCTGTTTGGTGTGCTTTTATGCACTTAATATTGCTTCTGTTCATGCTGTTGGGAGCTGACATTGTGCTGGTATACTTGGAGACTTGATGGGAGCCATTGCTAAAGTGGTCCGTTTTGGATTGAAGCTGATCTCGGAGCAGATTTATGCTCATGTATACTGGGCTGCTGAAGTGGGAGGCATATATTGGTGTAGCTGGTATTTGTGTGAAGTAGCTATGGCTTCGAATTGGAATTCGGCTGCTTATTATTTCTGAAGTTGCTGTGAAGAGTAGCTTCTGGTGAAGGAGCCTTGGACTGCAGTGAGGAGTTGCTGACCTGTCTTCTGCTGATGCTGGTGATGGCTGAAGTTGCTGATGATGTGCGTGCGGCTGAGTGTTGCTGTGTTTGTTTGGGAGAATTGCTGCTGTTGCTGTAATCTTCTGAAGGACGGGCAGCCCTCTCTTCGTTGTTCTACTCTCTCTGAAGCACTCCTGAATTGTACTGAGTTGCTGGTGCCATTTGTCACGAGCTGCTGGTTTTGGTACGCGTTCAGATGCCGTGCCCTGTGTGCTGCCGATTTTGTCATTTTGATTATGTTGGAAAATGGTAGTCGTTGTCCTACTTGAGGCCTTTGGGGTTCTCTCTTGAACTGCTCGGGGTATGCCCTAACGTTTCAGTAACTTTTCTATTTTTACTATTTCTGCAGAATGTTATCCTCCTAGAGGGTTATTTGTTTGATTAAGAACTGCTCGGGAATGCCCTAGCATGTTATGCATTATCTCAAGTCAAAATACTTGGTTTTAATGTGTAGGTTATGTAATTTATTTTCTCTTCCAAAATACTTACTTACCAAAAAAAAAAAAGAGGGCGTTTAATGCTCGCTACTAGGCCAGAGTGATTTATCACTCGTTGATTCAGGTGCCCTAATAGCCGATGTGCATTTATCCTTATAGCCGGAGTGCCTTTGTGTTTCATGTTCGGGTGCCCTAATTGACCGGAATGCTTTTATCCGGAGCTCTAAAGGCCGGAGTACTCTTTTCTGGAGCTCTAAAGGCCGGAGTGCTTCCTTATATCCGGAGTGTCATTTCGTTGGTTCCTTCCGGAGCCCAAAAAGGCCAGGGTACTTTTTTATCCTTTATTCGGAGTAATTCTTTGTCCTTTTATAGGCCGGAGTGGTTTTTCAAAAAAAAAAAAACAGAGACACTTTGAAGGCCGGAGTGCTCTTCATTCGCTAAAAGGCCGGAACGACCTTTTAGCAAACATTTTCCGAAGTCTCTTTGATTCTCTAAAAGGTCGGACGGGGTGCCTGTGTTCCTTGGTGGCCGGAGTGCTTTATATTCTTCCCGGACAAAGTCGCTTTGTTCGTTTTCGGAGTGCCTCTTTGCTCTCTATTGGACGGAGTGGCTCTGTTGCTGTGGCCAGAGTATTTTCTCACTTTGGACGGAGTGGCATTGTTGTGTTTTCCAGAGTTCCTTTGTTCCTTTAAAGGGCGGAGTGGCCTTGATTATCTTTAAGGCTAGAGCGGCCTTGCATGTGGTGTGGAAGGAGCTGATTTGAGATTGCCACTCTTGTCTTGTTCCTCTTTTGCCATTCTCGGAGTGCGAGTCAAATGCTTAGCTGGTTTTGCATTTCCATCATCGTTCTCGAATTTGTAATCCTGTTATTATTGACTTTCGTCATGGTTTAGGGGACACCATGTTTCTATGTTTCATTTTCAAGTCGGCAAAACACTTGGTAAAGAACATAGCTGATTGTACATTTTACAAATTTTAATACAATTAATTATTTACCAAAAAAAAAGAAGCATTCACAACCCATTCACAACCTTCCGAAGGAACGGCAAATGACTTGCCATGTCAGCAAGGCCTAAACCGGCCTCAAAATCATGCAGACACAATTTCACTCCGGCCTCACCTCTCACAAGGCCCCAATCCTGCCTTATAGTGTACCAGAGGCATTCTGGCCTCATCACACGCAAGGCCACTCCGGCCTTTAAGAGAATAAAAGGCACTTCGGACTTATCAAGCCACTCCGTCCTAAAAGAGAGCGTAAAATACTCTAACCTCCAAGATGCACAAGGCCACTTCGGTCAAATGGACTCCAGACTCATCAAGCCACTCCGTCCTGATAGAAAGCGTAAAATACTCCGTCCTCCAAGATGCTTTTTTTTTTTTAAGTAAGTAAGTTTTATAAATGAAAAGAAAAAAAATATAAAATCAATGTTCTATCTCCAAGTGTTATTCCGACTTGGATTTAGAACAACAACGCTTGGGCATACCCCAAGCAACGATGACCAGAATACAAACCCAATATAAAATAAAAAAATAAAAAGGGTGTAATTAGGATTAGAACCGACGACGGCCGTCGACCGACAGTATGGCAAGGGCATCCCTTGAGCACAAGATACAAATAAGCAAAATAACAAAAACCTTCCGAAGGCTAAAGTCCACTTTGATGAGCAGCTCCTCGAAATTTTGCACGAACCATTTGCAAGCTCAAAAGCATGGAGAGCACACCCTCCATCAAGCCCGGGATGGCCGAGCAGCCCAATATGACAAACACACCCAACAACTCCCACCCACAATTTGGCCTCAGACAAAACCAAGCAACATTAGCTCCATCATCAACTACAACAGTAGACATAGAAAGTCATTCACATCAGCTTTTTTTTGGTAAGTAAACTTGGATTAATGGGTACTTACCAAAAAAAAAACTTGGATTAATGGGAGAAAAAATTTACAAGTTATGATTTATCACAAAGTGTTTTTTCGACTTGGGGATAAAGCATAGGAGCTAGGGCATTCCCAGAATTTTTTTTTTTTTGGTAAGTAAGTATTTTGGATTAATGGGAGAAAAATTTACAAAATCAATGCTTTATCTCCAAGTATTTTAACAGGGAGATAAAGCATAAGAGCTAGGGCATTCCCCGAGCCACTGAGTACAATATAAGACATCAAAATGATGATACAAGAGCAAAGTCCCCTAGGGGGAATACACTTAACAAAAGCGGCCAAACATGAAGTCTGTCCAAATTAGAATAATAAGTCTTCTACGTAGGATGTATCGGCGCTCCACCGTTACATCAAAAAGACCACTCACCATAATCGGGAATCCATCACTGGATCGGCAACTCCAGCCATAGCAACAGCCAAATCAGCAGCCAATTAACACTGCATAATTTAACTACTCAGCAAATTAGTTGTCCAGAGCAGCCAAATAACAGCCTGGAGCATCAGAACCGCAACTCCAACAACCCAGCAACATCAAATGTTCCTAGAACACAAACAAGGATTTCCATCAAGCCGACAGCAACGAAACACCCTGAACCAGCATTGGCCAGAAAATCGACAGCCATGCTTCAACATCAGCAGAACACCTTCTCGAGGGATCAACCTCTACAGCTTCAGCTTCCCTACAGGAGCCTCATACAATCAGCAAAGCCGTCTACTTCAGGCATCTACACCGCTGCAAATTGATCTGCAACCGGGCAACAGAGCCATTTAGAACCGCAGCTGAAAACTGGGAACCTACAATGAAGATTCAGCCCAAAACACCAACACAATATGCCAGTAGTTTCATCACTCCAAGCATCAGCAAGCAGAAGGATCTATTGCAACCAACAAGTCTACCCCAGCTCTTCAAAACATCTGCCAAAAGTCCTAATCCATTGCACGGGCTCCCCCAATCCAACCAACAGGAAGAAACAGAATGGCTAAGCCTCATCAAAGCCAGCATCACCGGACAAAAAATCACAGCATGATGTGCAATCTGAGAGTCAGCCCCAGACAGCATCAACATACGAAGAAAAGCGGGACAGCAAGGCACCCACACCAAACTGGGCATGGCAATCCAACCCAACAACCATGAACCAGACAGCAGCCTGAGCCGTAGCTACCGCATCAAAACCAGAACATGGACTCTCACCACAACAGCCCCAACAGCCTAGGGCATGGAAGCCCAGCCAAAAACTGTGGTGGCGAAGCCCACAGAAAGAAAATTTTCAAGTTTGAAAATTGAAATGAGTCACACAGCTGGAGAGAACCGCCAACCTCAATACAGTCCTGGCAACATGCACATGTCCATCCTAGCAGTCCTAGGGTCACATTAGATTGGTTTACCAATCCTACTAGCTATCCAGCTTAGGCCCAGAGGGGTCCAATATTCAATTTGGACATTGACCAAAAAAATCCACATGGGGAAGGACAAGAGGGATTCTTGATCCAAAACCATACCCGGTGCCCATCTCTTAAGAAAAAGGAAATTTCTCCTGAAGGCCAAGGGGCCTTTAGCCAAGCATGCCAACATCTGGGTAACAGAGTCAAAACTAAAAAAGAAAAAACCTTTATCATTCGCAGCAACGTGACGAAACCCGAATCTTGCCCAGATTTTCCGAGCTATGGAGTCAACTGCCAAGAAATGGAGGGGTTTTCCTATGAAGAAGCCCACCAGTGTGGAGCCCCAAAATTCAGCACTCTGATGCAGGACCTCAGCCGAAGGAGGAAGAGGGGTGTCGGGATCAACCTCAGACGGAGGAGGAAAATATTTGAGGGGAGCAAAAGGAAAAATTACCTCTGTCTTGAGCAACTCGAGCCCAGGATTTGGCCAGTTGCTGAGCGCATTTAGGGATTTTGGAGGCACTATTAGAAGGGGCATTAACAGAGTCGCGAACAACCCTAGAGCCCAGGCGAGGCGAGCTGCAAACACGGATTCTGGGGACTTCAGATTGAGAGCAGGTGGGAGCTACTGGCACATGCAAGATGCTCCTGATGGCACTTACTGCCTTAGTTTTTGCAAGGAAAATAGCGTCAGGACCGGAAGCCTGGAGCAGAGGACAGTCGCGCAAAGGAGGGAAGGAGGGGACATCCTTTAGAGAGGGCGCAGAGGGAGGACCAAGGAGAAGGATTCCTAGGGAGGACCTAGGGGGTCCCCAGGATTCCGGCCATGTCGGCGATGGAGACAGCCCGGAACAACCAATCGCCGCTGATCAGATTCCAAATTGAATTTGAAATTTGTACGAAGAGAGAAGCGGGAGCTTCTCTCTCTAGATTTTTTGCATTGAAGTGCTTCATTCACATCAGCTTCATCCGCAGTTGCCACAAGTAGCTTACAGGATCACGCCAATCAGCCTTCCATGCCCACGTGCCAATAGCAGTGTTGATAGAACATAGAGAACCAGCATCACAGCACGCGAGAACAGATGAGGCTCCACTTCACACTGCAGTATGCAACGCCCATAAACTACTTCTGTCATCACTTTTTTTTTGGTAAGTAAGTATTTTTGATTAAAGGGAGAAAAAATTATAAATTTGATGTTTTATCGCCAAGTATTTTGACTTGAGGATAAAACATAACCTGCTAGGGCATACCCCGAGCAGCAAGTACATCAGAAAAATCACAAAAAAAACCTCTAGGAGGCCAACGTTCTAAGAACCAACAGAATATGAGAAAAGTTACAATATCGAACAAAGGGAATCCGCAATCCCCTTCTGCCCATACACACCAAAAGCTATAGTACAACAGCAGCATGATCATTTGCATCACCCAAATTAGCCAACAGTTCAGCAATCCAGCAGCAAAAGAATAACCTCCAGTCCATACTCAGAATCAACACAGCATTGGGAGAGACAATCAGCAGTTGAGATCCGAAAGCCAGTGCCCACCAGTTGCCATGCTTCAGAAGATGGCCACATCAGCAGTTCCACGTCAAGAACCAAGCCCAGCCACGAAAGCAAATCAGCAACAGAAGAAACTTGAGATCCGCATGTCAAGCCCGTCATCAGAAACATTCCGTCCAACAGATAGCCAAGAGGCACTCCGGACAGTGCACTCGAGCCATAAAAGATCCGGAGAAAAGCACTCCAGACAAAGAGCTTCTGCCATCACCTGCATCTTTTTTTGTAAGTAAGAAAAAAAAAATCCACGCCATCACCTGCAGTTGATTAAATAGCATTATCACCCACACTAAAGAGTGAGGGTGGGTTGGGACTTAGAAACCTGCAGGATCTAAATAAAGCTCTCATATGTAAGCTCCTGTGGAGGCTCATCTCTAAAGATCCTGAGTCGGTCTGGTCCTCTTGGATTCACAAAAATAGGATAAGAGACCGCTGATCATGAACCTGTTCGTGTGAAATTGTTGTCAAATTTCATTTTCTGTCTCTGTGGTTGTTTTAACGTTTATTTTTTCTGCTGTACCAGTTGCTCGGGGCATGCCCTAGCACTTTATGTTTTATCTCCAAGTAAAAATACTTGGAGATAAAACATAGATCTTGTAATTTTTTCTCCAATTAATCCAAAATTCTTACTTACCAAAAAAAAAAAGACCGTTGTATTTGGACTATTAAAGTCCCGGAGTCAACACCGTGGAGTTGGAGGAAGATTATGAAACTTTGCCCATTCATGCGCTCTCACTCCATCCATACCATTGGTGACGGGTCTGATACTTTTCTGTGGCATGATAATTGGCACCCGATGGAGCCACTGAGTATGGTAAGTTCTGATCGTACTCGTTTGGTTTCGGGGCTGCCATGGGAAGCTAAAGTTCATACAATTATCAAAAACAACCAATGGGTATGGCCAAATCCATATGATCACGAAATCTCTTGTCTTGTGGTGAAAATGCCCACTTATTCTCCCAACGCCAATAGATTTGACTCAGTGAGATGGGATGACAATGCTGATGGTAAATTTTCATCTAAATCTGCTTACTCTAGGCTCTCGGTTTCTGATTATAAATCTCTCACTAACAGAATCACTAAGAGGACTACATCCAGGAAATGTAGATGGCTCTCCTTCGGTGGGCGATTGCAACTCATTGCCTCCATTCTCTCTTCTATTCACCTTTATTGGGCCTCTTTTTTTATTTTATCTAAAAACCATCCTGAAAACAATTGAGTGCATTCTTCGACGTTTCCTTTGGAATGGTGCTTCCGAAGGCAGAGCCTGTGCTAAAGTAGCTTGGCATGATATATGCTTCCCCAAGTCGGAAGGTGGGCTGGGTATAAAGAACTTGCTGGATCAAAACAAGGCTCTCAATTGTAAGCTTCTTTGGCGCCTCTTAAGAAAAGATCCGAATTCGGCCTGGTCATCATGGATTTATAAGAACAGAATCAAAGACCGGTGCATTTGGAACCTGAAAATCCCGACATCTGCCCCTTGGAGCTGGCGCAAGATTATGAAACTGAGGCCCTTCATGCGTGCCTACTCTGTCAAGGACATAGGGGATGGTTCTGATACCTTCCTCTGGCATGATAACTAGCACCCCCTTGGTCCCCTGAGTGAGGTGAGTACTGATCGTACGCGCCTTGTTTCGGGTTTAAATTTGGATACTAAGGTGGATGCAATAATCAGGAATAACAAATGGTCTTGGCCCAATCCTTTTGACACTGAGGTATCCCACCTTGCAATGAATATGCCGAAAAGTCCTCCCCACAGCAATCAAAAAGACTCTTTGAGGTGGATTGGGAATTTCAAGGGCATTTTCACGACTAAGTCTGCTTACCGTCTCATCCATCCTCCCAAACCTAAGGTTTATTGGACTCAATTGGTGTGGGGTCCTTCCCATATCCCTTCCCACGCCTTTACTCTCTGGCTCGCCGTTAAGAATAGATTGAATACTCTTGACCGCCTTCATTATATCCCAAATCTGTCTCCTCAATGCACTCTCTGCAATGCTAAAAATGAAGACCTTGGTCATCTTTTCTTTTCTTGCCATTTCTCCAGAGCTTTATGGGATCTTGTCTGAAGACACTCCGGTATTCATTGGCCCCATCCAGATTGGAATCAGAACATATCTTGGGCTACTTCTATTTGGAAAGGGAAAAGCTTTATGGCTGTCTCTAAAAGATTATCCCTGGCCGCCACGGTTTACTTCTTATGGAGGGAGCGTAATAACCGTATTTTCCAAAAATCATTCCCCCAAGACATTTCTCAAATCTTCTCTTCGGTGGTCACTGTTGTGAGACTCAAACTTTTGACCATCCCGGCGCATGAAAGGGGAGTCTCCAGGACGACTCGGATGCGGTGGGGAATATAAAAAAAAATTAAAAAAATAATAATAATAATAAAATTGAAAAAAAAACAAAAAAGGAAAAGGAAAAAAAAGGGGGGGTCTTTGAATTGAGCGGCTGTTAAAGCTGCCTCTTGGCAAACCTGTTGTCCTTGGGCGGTTTGTGCCTTTAGCTCGTGCGGAGGCGAAGTTATCTGACGATTGGGTTGGATGGCTCTATTGGAGCTTGGTTCCCGGTTGTGGTTTGTTGGTTCATTCTTATAATTTTGTTTTGTGTGTTAGCTCTTGGTCAGTGCTATTTCCTGATTGTTGTATTGTCCCCTCCCTCTTTTGCCTCCCCTCCCCCTCCCCCCCCCCAAAAAAAAAGAAAAAAAAAAGATGTCGTGTGCGTGTGTGATCTGTTGAAGCCTGGAGTACAGGTTGCTGAATCTGATTGTGATCAGATTTTATGTGGGTGCGATCGGCTGATAGAAACTGATGCTGATTGGGGGGTTGAAGCATGGAGTGCTGGTTGTTGAATCTGATTGTGATCAGATTCCTGAGTAATGGGGCTGAGATCGGTTGATTGTTACTGATGCTGAATGGGGTTTATGTGGATGCTGCTGAGGCAGTCTGACATTGGTGGAGTGGTGCGGTGTTAGCTGCTGCTGTCTATGTGCTATCTCCTGTCGATTAGGATTTCTTGAAGTAATATGCAGAGTATACTAAACCATGGCTTTCTTTCTTGAATATGATGATGGAAAACTGGGTGTTGATGACTACTCTGGAGCCTTCGGGGTTGTTGCTCGGGTTTCAAGTTGATGTGCTACCAATTATATCTGAACCGATGTTGTCTCTGCCTGAGAATGCTGGGTCTGTGCAAGGGCGGTTCTTGAATGAGTGACTGAGGACTGATGCAGCAGTTGACTTGGATCGGATAAATATTGCTGTTGGCTCGGGGTTTGTACTGCCTGCTTGTTGGCTTGTTGCTGTGGTCCATCGTTCTGTGAGCAGTTGGGCTGTGTATCATGCTGTTTTTGACCACGATACTGATGCTGTGGCTTCGCTAATTGTGCACAATTGTTTGCTGATCTGCATGTTTTCCGTGTTCTTAAAACGTGAAGCACAATTTCTTCGCGGATGTGTAATTGTGAGGTTTTTTTCTATTTGATGGAATGCTGGGACGCGGTTCTGTTTGGTGAGACTTGGAAGGTTTGGATTCCAGAGGGCCTTGAACACGGCTGATAGGCTGAATGTGCTTTTGGGTGGATGCAAATGCTTCTGGAAGTATATGTAGTTGCTGTCCTACTTGCTCTCTCATGATGGTATGCTGTCCGAAGCATGAAGCTGGTAGATGGATGGAGATAGTATTGCTGATACAGGATATCAATTCTGAAATGGCCTGTATGCTTCCATGAAGTTGGGATTATAATGCACTCAGTTTTTAGCAGGTAAGATATTCTGTGGAGATGCGTTGCAGTTGGTTGTTGATGATGCTTTTCTGGTGTGCGGTTGCTGCATGCTGATTCACTTTGGTTCGGTTGCTGCTGTGGCAATGCGCTGTGTAATTGGACTGTGACCTAACATCACATCGCTTTAGATGTTGGTAATGCTGTTTTTGCTCCAGTGCTCCTAATGCTAGACGTCAAAAAGCTGCTGATGCATCCAGTTCCCTGCAGCTCATTGCTGATGCAGTAAGAGCATTCTGAATGTGCTGTGTTTGGACGCTGTCCTGCTGCTGGTGGCTCTGGCTCTTTGATGCAGGGCGCCGCCTTAGGATGCTGGTGCCTTCTGATGGTGTAAGTTGGCCTAGCTACAGATGAGTCTGGACACAGCTGGAACTGCTTCCATCTTGCTGCTTTTGGTTTGTTGGTGGGTCTGGATTCCGGCCCTGCTCTTGCTGGGCGCTACTTTTGCTGCTGCTGCTGGTGTTTTCTGCTGGCGTCGGGTCAGTGGGTGAGAGGCAATTGCCCTCTGCTGTTTGATGAAGGAAAACTAAGGTTGCCTTTTGATTGGTGGTAGCTGTTTATGTGTAATGACTAGGTTTTTTTTTTAAGCTGTTAATCTTTTCCTCTTAGAGGTTTTTTTTTTTAAGCTATTCTCTGTTGTACCTGCTGCTTGGGGAATGCCCTAGCGATGTATGTTCTAACTCTAAGTCAAGATACTTGGAGTTATAATATAGTATTTGTAAATATTTTTCCCGTTAATCCAAAATACACACTTACTTACCAAAAAAAAAAACATCCTCACAAGCCGACATTGACATGGACTAATCTAGTTTGGGGGCCCTTCCATATTCCTACTCATGCCTTTACACTCTGGTTGGCCATTAAAGGTAGGCTAAGTACCAATGATCGCATCCATGGGGTTCCCAATCTCTCTTCTAAATGATCCGTTGTGACTCGGCTGATGAAAATCACGAACATCTCTTCTTTTCCTCTTCATTCTCTAAAGATCTTTGGTCCCGAATCCAAAGAAAAGCGGGCATTCAGTGGCCCTACCCTGATTGGAAACAAAACATTGATTGGGCGGCCCAGAAATGGAAAGGAAAGAATTTTATGGCTCGGTCTAAAAGGATTACTCTTGCAGCCATAGTTTATTTCATCTGGAAGGAACGTTACCAGCGGATTTTTCAAGAAACCGCCCCACAAGATATTCCATAGATTTTTTTAACGATTATCAATGTAGCTCAAGACAAATTGAAGACAACATTGGAAAATGACAAACGCACCCCGAGAATGTATCTGATGCGTTGAATTTTTTTTTTAAAAAAAAAAATCCTTGTGTCGGATTGGATGTTCTCATTTTGATACTTTCCCGTGTTCTAGTCCTCAAAAAAAAAAAAAAAAAAAATCCTTGTGCCGGGATTGGCTGTTCTCATTTTAATACTTTCCTGTGTTCCAGTCGTCAAAAAAAAAAAAACTTTCGAGATTGACTGTTCTCATTTTGATACTTTCCCATATCCCTTAGATATGGTATGTGTGCACTGGGCTAAATCCAGGCTGAATTTCTCTCGTTGCCCAAAGTTTGCATCGTGTACTTGAAAAAAAGAGAGAGAGAGAGAGAGAATAGCTTTCGGGATTGATTGTTCTCACCTTGTTATTTCCCATTTTTCAGTCTTGTATGGTCTTATTTTCAAGATCTTTTCAAAAAAAAAAAGTTTCTTTTTTCGTCCTTGCATTTTTTTTATTTTTTTGGTAAGTAAGTATTTTGGATTAAATGGAGAAAAAATTACAAAATTTATATTTTATCTCCAAGTATTTTGACTTGAGGATAAAACATAAACCGCTAGGGCATACCCCGAGCAACTAATACATCAGAAAATACATAAAAAAACTTCTAGGAGGCTAGCGTACTACAGAACCAACAGAATATGAAAAATATTACAACACAGGACAGAGGAAACCACAATCGCCCTGCTGCCCGAATTAGCCAACTGCTATAATATAATAGCAACAGGATCAATTGCACCACCGGAATTAGCCAGCATGTTCAGCAATCCATATTTTTTTTGGGTAAGTAAGTATTTTGGATTATAGGGAGAAAAAATTACAAAATTAATGTTTTATCTCCAAGTATCTTGACTTGGAATTAAAACATTTAAAGCTAGGGCATACCCCGAGCAAACGGTACAAAGAAAATACCAAAAAAGCCTCTAAGAGGATTACAAATAACAGATAACAACAAAAGTAGTCTGAAAAGACTCCTAAGCTGACGCACAAGCATATGCCAAAGTGCTGCCACCAGCTCACCAAAATAGCCACCCAAAAAGTGCGGCAGCAGTCCGAAACCGAGCCGATGCCACACAAAGATACACCATCGGGAGCAAGCCAGCGAGAAACAAATGCCACACAGCTCATCTCCATTCAATCGCCAAAGCTTCAAGACAAAGATCAACGAAAACAAGATACAGACTCAACACTTGATAGCAGAAGAGTAATCAGCATCCAAGAATTGCTACACACGGGCATGCCAGCAGCAGAATGAATAGCCGCAGTCCTTTCAACAATTCCAGTCAGATCGACCAACTTGGCATCGAATGCATATACATCTGCTCGGCTTCAGCCACAACAACAGCTCCAAAAGAGCGAGAGGGCCAACCCATCGAAATGCGAAACGAATCGAACCACATCGGCAATGGCTCACACCATGCCTCCAGGACTTCCAGCAGCCATTTCGGCTCCCAACAGCCGGCGGGAGCAAAATTGATGCACGTTAGCACACCAGCCAGGCCGAGGGCCGCCATCAACAGCAATATCCGCAGAGTAGCCAAAAAAAAAAAAAAACAGCCGCCCGAATAAGCACAACCGGAAGGCATCACCAAAATCATTAATTCCTGCATTCAGCAAGAAACCACAGCAGAGCCCCGCAAGTTCAAGACCCCATACCGCATCACAATGAGGCGAGCAACATTAGCGGCTTTAGCACCAGCAACATACAGCCGGCACTAAGCGATCCGGCTTACGGCCCGAGATACAACAAGACCCATACATCACCCAATACAGCATCATATGTGCAAGTGAGGCATGTAAGCAAAGCAGCCCAAAGAACCAAATGCACCCAAAGGGCACGCTATTCACCGTTGCATTAGAAGTGCAGCAACCAAACTTCCTTCAAAGACAGAATAATCCAAATTCCACAATCCCATTCGGCCTCGGAATAGCAACAATAAAAACTACAGACCATTGCGGCAAGCCATAACTCATAAAATTCAAAATTGTTGCAAAGAAACACATTCAGCTAACTAGCGAGAATTAGCCGAGACACAAACAATCCAAGGATTGCGGCACTAACGCCACAATAAAGCGGCAATCGGGCGGGGCATCACCTCAAAATAGGGAGGATCATTCAAAGAACCGAAGGGAACCATAGCCAGTGCTCAGCCCCTCGGTGGAGTTTCCAAGTCCATAAGCACACGGGCTCCCCAACCCAATCAAGAAAAGGAAAAAAACAGCCCGAGCAATGAGCAACACCAAGGAACATTCGGCTGCATCACTACCTTCAAGCCGAGACAATGACCCACAAGAAAATTGTTGCCAAGCAACAACTTCAACATACTGACCGAGAGAGTTGACACAAGCATTTCAATGAAATGCAACACGATCACCACAATAAAGCGGCAATCAAGAAGGCGTTTAAGCACCCCAACAACAGCAACCACCAAATACGAGAATTTGGCGGGTAAAACCGATTGCAGCAATTCCTCAATCCCACTAATAACGAAGTGATCCCGGGGAAGCCCCGAGAGGGAAGCGGCTACGAAGCCACAGATCGAGAAAGTTCGAGGCAACCAACAGTTCCACGGCCGGCACATCGGGGGCATCAGCCAAGCTTCACCAAACCAGGGAACAACCAGACATCAGCACCTTAGAGCCAACACCAGGACCTACGAGAGCCCATCCCAATCTGAAGGTAGAGAAAAGACAAGAGAAAACCCTAGGAGCAAACCAAGGATACAAGGAAACGAGCTGGAGAGAAATGCGGGGACTCAAGGATGAGCGACGACGCACACTCAGCGGTCATAGGGCCCCAGCCACGAACACTTCGACCGAAGAAGAAACTTCGCCTCACACAGAAGGCTAGAGAAGATGGTCAGAAATGCTGGCAATCAAAATCGCAAGCAACACCGAACTCTTCGAGGTCGCCGAGGCCGACAACACCAGAGCATGGAATCCGGGTGACGGGGGGGAGCCGGGCAAGCAACCGGGAGGCCGGCCATGGGAGGCACCGGAGCCGCCCGGCTCCCAAGTCGGAAACGCCGAGGACGACCCCGAGCGGATTCAAAATTCAAAATCAAATTTTGAAAATCGCCTGTCAGAGCGACGTTGTCAGAGTGCCAGGGATTTGCATTCCCTCCACATCAATCACAACAGTAGATGATGTTCAGCAATCCAGCAGCAGCAAAAGAATAACCACCAGTCCAAACTCAGAATCAACACAGCATTGGGAGATTCAAGCAGCCGTGGAGATCCAACTGCCAGTACCCACCAGTTGCCATGCTTCAGAAGATCGCCACATCAGTAATTCCACGTCAGGAGGCGAGCCTAGCCACGTCAGCATATCAGCAGCAGTAAGAACATGTGAGCCGCAGGTCAAGCCCGGCACGAGAAACACTCCGTCCGAAAGATAGCCAAGAGGCACTCCAGACATTGCCGTCCAGCCTTAATAGCTCCGGAAAAGAGCACTCATGTCAAAGAGCTCCGGTTATACAGCGGCAGTTTTTTTTTTCTAAACATCGGCTATGACAAAAGCAATCCACTCCAACCAAGAAAACACCGGACATAAGTGGATTCACTCCGGATTCCGGAGCTCTCACACTCCGGATTCCGGAGCTCTCACATGCAAGTCACAGTTTTTTTTTTTTTTGACGTGGAAATAACAGAGATGACAAAAGCAGGCCACTCCGGACGAAAGGCACACCAGACATTAGCAGACCCACTCCGGATTCCAACTTTTTTTTTTGGTATGTGGAGTTCACACAAGCATGGCCCAATTTTTTTTTTTTCTGATCCTCCACGAAGGCAATCCAAGCTTCATACGCAATTCACTCTGGGCGAAGGGCACCAAATCAGCCCAGTTCCAGCAGCTGCATTCCAGCGCCATTCGACAGCATGGACATGGCATAAGCCATTCGGCACAGCATCAAAGGAAATCAACAGCAATCAGGATAAATTAAAGCTCCAACAAAGACATCAACTGGAGCAGCAACAACAAACCGCAGGATCAAATCCTGAGAATCGGCTTTGTTTTTTTTTTTTTGGTAAGTAATTAAATGCATTAAAGTACAAATAAAATGTACAAAAACTATGTTCCTTAACCAAGTGTTTTACCGACTTGGGGAAAGAGACATAGCAACAGGGTAGCCCCAAAACCAATGACGACAGTCATTAAAAAAATAAGATTACAATAATATTCGTTCATTGTAAAAAAGAAAATCCGAACGACCAAAGAGAATCGGCTTTCACAACTTCAAACATCAAGATATCCTTCCAATCCACTACGGGGCATTCCATCTTCAGCACCAGCCAATTACACAGCAGACGATGCAACATCTTTTTTTTTTTTTGGTAAGTAAGTATTTTGGATTAACGGGAGAAAAAATTACAAAAGTTATGCTTTATCTCCAAGTATTTAGACTTGAAAATAAAACATAAAATGTTAGGGCATTCCCCGAGCAACCGGTACATCAGAATAATACCAAAAAGCCTCTAAGAGGACACCGTTCAACAGAAAAACAAAATATGTAATATGAATTTACAAATAAAATCAACAGACACTAAATCATCATAAGCGACGTAAAAGAAGACACCAAATCATCCACAAGGTGCATCAAGTCACATTCCGCCACAAACAACTCCCCGCCTGAACAACACCGGCGGTGCAACCGGGCCCGGTTTCAGCATAGGACCGACTTGCAACATCCCGAAAACAGGACCAAGATTGGTCTCAAAACAAGCACAGCTTGGTCTCAAAACCCGCATAGTGCATCAAATCGACAAAGAACGGCAACCGCAAAAGACAAAGATCCTAGCAAATCTGGGAAGGCTCAAGGGAAGTATCCTAGCTTCGTGAGCGGCAGGCTAACAACCCCACCCCAATTTCACACCGCACCCGGCCAAATCTTACACTCGGGCGGGTTCTAATGAGCAAGCGAATCGCACGAACCGGCAGCAGCTTAGTTCAAAGAACATCGGGAGGCAGCAAGAAGAAACCAAATAAAAATTGGCAACGTGGCACATCGGGACTACCCACCACCGCACAAGCCCGCAGGACAAAAGTGCTCATCAAACGTCATGGACCAACAAAATGTTGCCCGAACCAAAACCACCCAAAGACCAAAGAACAACAACTGATTTCAAACAGCCCTCACTTGTGGCGATAATAATACCATTGATGTTGCGAGAAGCAACCAGCAAAGAATTTCACGGCAAAGATGCATCACGCCATAGGTTCCAAAACAGCGAAAACCGAACTGGACGAAACACCATCAAAAGGGACCCTCGGTCAAACCATCTCATCCAATTGCATACCAAGAAGCAGAAATAGCTCCCCCACTAGCTACTTAGCCAACGCATCGAAAAAGACAGCAAAGCAACCGGCTAGGTAACCAACAACATTGAACCGAGGCACGGGGCCACGGCTCAACAGGCGCTTTCTAACCCAAAGCCCTCAAGTAGCCATCCGGCGAAGCATCAAACACACAAAGAAGTCCATGTAGCCAAAAAACTAGAGGATTTTTGGTATAATGCGAATCAAGGCCATAGGACCATCCAATCCACTCCGGGTGGTAAGCGTGCAAGGCCAAAGATCCGGATCAAACATACAACTCCACCAATTGTCGGTTGACAAAGTGAACTCCCTTACATCAAAAGGAGCTCTTGACCAAACATTCCAAGGCCGGTCGACGAAAGAGCCAAATTCGGTGCACAGGCGGTCCCGATCCATCCCACACGCCAAAGAGGCTCAAAAGCGACACAAACACCAGAACGTTGCCACAACAGCCCCACAATCCAAAGATCCAAGAACACGAGAGAATACCCTTGGGGTATCATCGTATTCACACACAGCGATTGCTCCATAACCGGTCCAACCAAACACCGATCGATGATTGTGCCAGACCAACAAGAGTCTAGGACTCCATCTTCAGCCCAACAAATCAACATACAAATAAAACAGAGGTAATCACCTCACAATAGCAACAATGACTCGCTGCAAACAACTCACCGCATCGGAAGAATTTTCGGCGTCGAACATGGCCCCTCCCACTACTTCCGCACTCCGGCCCATACCTCCATACAGTTATAAATAGGCTCCCCCAACCCATCGACCGAAGGAACGGAAGAACGCAACAAAGAGGCAATTACTTTTTTTTTGGGTAAACCGGGCTCAGGGCGTTCATCAACGTCAAAGCCAACGAGCAAGCGTTGAAGAGCAATTACAACGGAGAGGACCCAACATCCATCGAAAACGGCGAACTGCATGCGAGCGGATGGAAATCCATCGCAATCGCACCGCCAAAGCACGAACAAATCAGGTGATTTAGGGCCAGAACGACACCGAAACCTAAGAGGTTTTAGTGCCGCCACGTGAGTAAAAGAAGAGGAGGAGAGACGGGAGACGGCCGGGCTAGGCAACCAGGAGACCGGCCGAGGCCTACTCCGGCACCACCCGGCCAGATGGGAAGCGTCGCAGAAGACGCGGCCAAAATCGAAGACGAAATTTGAATTCGAAGTTTGAAAACGAAGAGAGAAGCGAGCTTTTTATCTCCGTGAAAGTCATTGCCCTTTTTGTGTTGCTTCCTTTCCAGACGCTGCAACATCATCATCTAGAATTCCAGACCAACAACTGTTTATTCCAATAGTTCCTAGTCACGGCACCAGAAAAAAGCACTGCAAGCAGCTCTCCAGCAAATTCAGCAAAACACACATTGTAGCAGAAAATTACAATCATTCCAGCACAAAAATGGAATCTACAATCATCATTCCACGAAAATCAGCAGAATATTTACATGCACATAGCCAACACCAGCTAACATTACATCACAGCAAAATGAAATCCGCACTATTCCACCATCAGCTGCTGCTCGCAAATGCCATCTGTTATAATGACAGTTTACGACAAAACAAAGGCAACCGGATTTGCTGCAGGTTCAGCAAACCAGCAACAGAGCCTAAATCAGATTCGTTAAGCCAGCAAAATGAAAGCCGCCAATCCACCTCAGAATCAGGACAACATTAGGAAATTCAAGCTGTAGTGAGGGATACAAGCAGCCTCGCCAGCCACTCCACACCCACATAATTAAGATTAGCATGAAGACAGGAATGAAATCCACCAATTCCAGGAGCAGCATTCCGCCAGTTACAACTTTTTTTGGTAAGTAAGTGAATTTGGATTAATGGGAGAAAAAATTTATACAAACTATGTATTACTTCCAAGTATTTTGACTTGGAGTTTTTTTTTTTTTTTGGTAAGTATTTTGGATTAATGAGAGAAAAATTATAAAAGCTATGTTTTATCTCCAAGTATTTTGACTTGGATTTAAAACATAAAATGCTAGGGCATACCCCAAGCAACCGGTACATCAGATAATATCAAAATATCCTCTATGAGGACAACGTTCAACAGAAGAACAAAATATGTAATATGAAGTTACACATAGGCAGACACTAGTGCATGAGCAGCTTACTGTTCCACCGCAAACAACGCCTGGCCTGTTCATTGGTTGTGCACCCGGGCCAAGCTTTAGCACAGATTCCAGAATCGTCTCCAATCATACGGAAGATAAGCTTCATCAAGATCAGCTACAAATCCAAATTGGGCATCGGGAAAAGAACCGACCAAAACAAAAATGGTGGGCACCCACAATGCCTCCAAAGATTTCAAAGACAAATTCAGCTCCCAACATCGAGGCCATCAACAAGAGCATATTGTAGGCACATCAAAGACACCAACCGGGCAAGAGAGGCCGCCCGATTGAAATAGCAGGCACCAGCAATTGTTTCAATTGCTTCAAATCAACATCAGCATCAAGCAATAACAATGTAAGAGCAACTTTCACCGGCCGCAAACAACATCATTTGCGGTGCCACAGTGAATTTGGAGATAATGCATTAAAAACTTATACCCTCTTTGGAACACAACAAGCATGCCTCCGAGATATTCCAGCAGCTACATCAGCTTCCAAATCTGCCAATAGGAGCGGAAAGTATTTTGACTTGGATTTAAAACATAAAATGCTAGGGCATACCCCAAGCAACCGGTACATCAGATAATACCAAAATATCCTCTATGAGGACAACGTTCAACAGAAGAACAAAATATGTAATATGAAGTTACACAAAGGCAGACACTAGTGCACGAGCAGCTTACTGTTCCACCGCAAACAACGCTTTGCGATTCACCGGCAGGCACCCGGCCAAGCTTTAGCACAGATGCATGAGCAACCAAGCAAATATACGGAAAGATAAGCTTCATCAAGATCAGCTACAAATCCAAATTGGGCATCGGGAAAAGAACCGACCAAAACAGCGGTGGGCACCCACAATGCCTCCAAAGATTTCAGCAGCAAATTCAGCTCCCAACATCAGGCCATCAACAAGAGCATATTGTAGGCACATCAGCACACCAACTGGGCAAGAGAGGCCACCGATTGAAGTAGCAGGCACCAGCAATTGTTTCGAATTGCTTCAAATCAACATCAGCATCAAGCAATAACAGTGTAAGAGCAACTTTCTGCTCAGCCGCAAACAACATCATTTGCGGTGCCACTGGTCTCAGCTTCAGCATAATGCATTCTGGCAACTGCCCAGCCTACTGGAACACAACAAGCATGCCTCCAGATATTCCAGCAGCTACATCAGCTTCCAAATCTGCCAATAGGAGCGGAAAGTATGCACATCAGCACACCAACCGGGCCAGAGAGGTAGCATCCGCATCCTGTATTACATCATCACTATTTTGACTTGGAGATAAGGCATAAAACGCAAGGGCATACCCCGAGCAGCTTGGTACATTAAATGACACCAGAAAAAAAACAAAAAAGAGACCTCTAGGAGGCCAAGAATTGTCATGTTTTGCACAGCAAACCATCACAGCAGGTTCCACTGACAACTCATCCATGGCTACGGTTACTTGCAAGCCCCTTCATCCAGCTGCAACTGCCGGCAATCACAACATTCTCAACACGAAACAAGCAGAGCCAACATTTCAGCCATGGTTTTGAGATATAGCCAACTACCACTGCACTAAGAAGATATCTCAGCCCAGTTAACAATCTGAATCCAATACAGGAAGGACAGCCAGATCAAATTATCATTACTCTACAGCATCAGCCGATATAAGCTCCACAGCCGATTACACAACATTGCAATCTGCAATACAGCAAACAGCCACATGTTCTGTAATCTACAACACAGCACCATCAGCACATCACAGCACTACAACCAGACCTCCACAATTAGCTAGTTGCCACCAATCCCAAACTCAGCGCAGCAAACTGACTTAGGATATTAATCGCAGGCACATTAGCAAAGCTTTTAGCAGCCCAATAGCAGGTAAATACAAAGGCACCAGAGGTGGAAGGTCCCAGCAACAAAAACAATGTGAATGCAGTATAACATTGTATAGACACCTAGGTAATTTTGCAACATAACCACAAAATCATGACACCAGCATCAAGATCTCATCAAGATCAGGCATGGAACCGAGCCACCAAAACAAATTCGAGCAACTTCCATTCAGCAAATGTGCATCAGCAATAGGACCTGGTCATCACCAGTGGGCTCATTCACATTCTTAACCTTGGCCAAGGCCACACCTCCGGGCAGCAACACAACAGAGCAACCCATATGCTAAACAAGCTCAGCAGCAAATCTGCCATCACTAATCAGGCAGTCAAGAAAGCAACAAGACTCTCCCAGAACAGGAGGAGCATATCAACTCTTGCTAGGAGGGCCATTTGTGATCTTAGTGGCTTTTTTCTGCTTCCTTCTGGATTTGATTTGTCTCCAAATACCACTTTGAACAACATGGGCTTGTGAGGATTGCATCTCCAACCCCCTACGCCCTTCCAAATTAGATGAGTGGAAATTGTGGAGTCCCGCCACTAAATCATCCAAATTGCGAAAGGGATCAAGAAGAGAACCCGATATCGAGTTTAGTAAAGAGCTTAAAATTAACCTTGTATCGGGATTGGATGTTTCCCAAGTTCCAGTCCCAAAAAAAAGTGTACATGACCAGCCGGAGTGGCATTGTGAAGCCGGAGTACTTTCTTTGCACACTTAATGGACGGAGTGGCTTACGTGAATTGAGTCCGGAATGGCTTTCTTTGAAGCCGGAGTGCCTCTGCACTCTAAAAGATGGAGTCGATTGCGTATTTCGAGGCCGAAGTGGCATCTTGAAGCCGGAGGACGGAGTGGCATGTTGAAGATGGAATGCCTGTTGCGCACCAACAGGCCGGAGTGGATTGCACGCGCTGAGGTCAGAGCGAATTTTTGGAGCCGGATTGACTTTCAAGGACGGAGTGGATTTATGAAGCTGGAGTGCCCTTTGAGTCCGGAGTGGCACATTGAAGACGGAGTGCCTTTTGCACCTTTTCATTTAAATCTCTAATGCTTAAAAAAAAAATCTTATATCGGGATTGGTTGTTTCTGTATTCCAGTCCCCAAAAAAAAATTTTGTATCGGGATTGGTTTTTTTTGTCTTTCCTGCCCCCCAAAAAAAAAAGAAAAAAAAAATAGTACAAGACCAGCCAGAGTGGCATTGTGAAGTCGGAGTACTTTTCTGCACACTTAATGGACGGAGTGCCTTACGTGAGTTAAGACCGGAATGGCGTTCTTTGAAGCCGGAGTGCCTCTGCACTGTAAAAGACGGAGTGGATTGCATGCTTCGAGGCTGGAGTGGCATTTTGAAGATGGAGTGCTTGTTGCGCACCAACAGGACGGAGTGGTTTGCAAGCGCTGAGGCTGGAGTGGCTTTTTGGAGCCAGATTGACTTTCAAGGACGGAGTGGATTTATGAAGCTAGAGTGCCTTTTGAGTTCGGAGTGGCACTTTGAAGACGGAGTGCCTTTTGTACCTTTTCGTTTAAATCTTTAATGCACTTAAAAAAAAAAGAGGATTCCTTTCTTGCAGGACACGATTACATGGGAGTGGACAGGCATTCAAATGGACTCAAACAGACGACAAATGAAGACATTGTGTTCTTATGGAGCTGATTGATGCATCATTGAAGCTGGCCTATCCAATATAAACACTGATGGATGCTGAATACGCGATTTGACAAATGTCTCCAAATCCCTCTTCTTCATGGATATGGATTTCTGGTTGACATGACGAGTTCCTTCACTCAAAGAGGTCCGCGACGGATTAGTTTATTCGTAACCTAGATGAGCATTGCTTTTCTGTTTTTTATGTACGGCTTCATGAATTGGACTATGGTAGTGCTCGGGGTATACCCTAGCGTGTTGTTCCTCCTTTAAGTTGGCAAAACACTTGGAGGCAGAACATCATTCTGTAAATTTTATTTAATTTAATCTCATTTTACTTACCAAAAAAAAAAGTAAAGAGCTTAAAAAATCAAAAATAATCTGCTTCTCTTCTGGAATTAAAGAATCAATGTTTGGGTGAGCAAGAACTAATAACCGGAGAGCTTCAAAAGGAGCACCCACAGAGCTAATAAGATTTGCCCGCTCAGGTGGAAAGGATGATTTGAAATCATCCCTAGTTTGGTCAGATAAATTGCACCAACATTTATCTAAAAAGAGTAATACCAAATTTTTGTGAACCGGTGTGAGGGCATCTAGAGAAAGCCGAAAATTATTATCCATAATCAACATTTTGATGCCAAGGGACAGTGGATCGAAATCAACTTCAGCTGCCTCCGACACTACAGGGGGCTGGGCTGGGTTATCAGCAAGGCATACAGCCACTGTTGCATTATCTTCCACAACCCCACATCCAGTCAAGGTGGCCGGGGTCAGGTCTTCTTGAATGGCAATCTGATCCTCTCCCCGATGACCACCAGCCAAAAAATCCCTCGAGGCCACAATATTAGGCTCATCATCAAGGGAGTACTTTCGGGTGATCCTCACGATTGATTCAGGGGTAGTATCATCGACCCCAGAATTTAGGAATAACTCAGCAGGATAAGCCTCACTTGAATATCCTTCAAGCTGATCCCGCACGTGCACATCCAGGATAGGCACGCCTGGCACAGACTCCGATTTAGAAGGATTGGAGACCAATCCATGATCCACATAACTAAGTGCATCATCCACACAAGAAGCAACAGCCTTTACATCGGAGGGCTGAGAGGAAGTGACCAAGTAGGACTCCTCCACACAAGCAGTCAAGGAGTCCAGAACCAGTGCAGTTGGGTCCAAAGGCAACAGCGATATAGAACTAGAGTCGATCAGAGGATCACCTTGGGAAATCGTCTTAGAAGGGATTCCATTTTTTGTGATTAAGGCCACTTGTTCAGGAGGGTCATTCACCCCACTAGTCTTTAAGTCACGAAGAATCATGAAAGAGTTGTTAGAGACAATATCTTCCAATCCAAGCCTCTCAGCCACATCCTGGTTCAAAGTAGGGGGAGAGAGGGGTATCACCAGCTCGAGAGACTCCCCGGCTGAGTCAGCAGGCAGCTCTCTGACCACAGGCACCTCATGCTTGGCCTCAGCATCCATATGTTCAATAGCAAGTATCGGCCGAGTACCAATCGAGGAGACTTCAGATGACAAATTCAATGTGGCAGTTACCTGCTGCGCAGGCGAAACCTTCCGGAAGCTTTTAGGGGATGCAGGACGTCCGTAGACCAGATTCCCAGGCCTCCACTGATAATTAACCACAATCTCTTTTTTTTTTTGGTAAGTAAGTATTTTGGATTATAAGGGGAAAAATTATAGAATCTATATATATATATATTTTTTTTGGTAAGTAAGTATTTTGGATTAAACGGAGAAAAAAATTACAGAATTTATGTTTTAACTCCAAGTATTTTGACTTAGAGTAAAAACATAAATCGTTAGGGCATACCCCGAGCAACTAATACATCAGAAAAAACAAAAAAAAAACAGAATTTATGTTTTTACTCTAAGTATTTTGACTTGGAGTAAAAATATAAACCGCTAGGGCATACCCCGACACCTAATACATCGAAAAATACAAAAAAAACTCTAGGAGGACATACGACCAACATAAACAGCATAATATGAGATCTGTCTAATATATGAACAAACTCATAATCAGTTACTACCAAACGACAGGAGCAACTCAGCAACTAGTGGCATCCAAGCCAGCCATCGCAGGCTTCAAAACAGCCAGAAGCTTCTACATCGGTGCAACATTCCAGCAGCCATTTGATACTGGATCCTCAAAGGTCTGAAAATTCAGCATCATCAGCTTCAGCAACCACAGTACAGGAGCTTCAAATCAGGCAGCAGGCACAGTCTATGAGGGCCTCTACAAAATTACAAAATCCAGCAGCAACCGGGCAAGGACAGCTGCACAGCCCCAACCAAAACTGGTGCCAACAGCAGTCCATCACCGATTCCAGCAGCAGCAAAGACCAAGAGCTGCCGACAACCTAATTGACCCCCTAGATTCCCAACAGCAGCGGAGCAAAATGCAGCTGCAGCTCATCCCCAGCCCCAACACCAGCACCTAATCAGCAGCTGCTGCACCGTCCAGGAATTCCCAGCAGATCAGCAGCCATTAGCAGGAGCATGGTATATGCCAAGCTTCACCCACATGCAAATGGAAGACAGCAGCCCTTCGTGGGTAATCAGACACAACCAAACAGCAACCAGGATTATCCAACGACATCAGGCCAATGCAACATCAGCGCCCAACTCCCCCAACACCAGCAAATGGCTCCAGCAGCAACCGTTTGGCATCTTGGTTCTATATCAGCACAATCATTACATATCGGCAAGCCATAGCATCTCGCAGGACAGCTGTTAACCTTGCTTCAGTAAGCAGCAGACAGCAAACCAGAAAATTAGCAGGGGCCAACGTACACCCGACAGCATCAAGTATCGAAGGCAACAGCATCATACTCCAGCAATACAGCACCACAGAACAACTAGCATGCTAGATACCATGGGCAGCACGATCCCTGCTTCAGCTTGAGAAAGCAAACAGGCCAACTCTACATGTTTCAGCATCACATCCCACACCACACCAACAATAACAACCTGAACCAGCAATATAGGCTTCATCCCACAACCAGCGTCAGCAATTAGCAAAATCCAAACAACTGCTGCATCAAATCTCAGTTATACGTTCATTATCAGCACCAACATCCAGCTTAACTAAGGTAGCAAAGGAAATCCGAACAGCATCAGCAACCAAGCTCAATCCCAACACTCCACAAAGAGAATGCCAAAATAGCAGCATTGATGTGGCATCACCTATCAGCCCCAAGCATGGCCACAGACAAGATCGAGTAACATCAGATGCAACATTAGTACATCAGAAAACCCAGCAAGACATTCACACCAAGCCCAGCTTACTGAACCATGCCAACCAGCCTTCCATGCCAAAATGTCCATAAGCAGTGTTCACAAGACATTAATGCAGCACTCATAAAAATGCTACTGCCTACATTTGTAAAAGGAGTAGAATTCATCCTACATTAAAGCAACAGTACCAGCACACAGCCAAATTTATGAGATCAGCACCAAAATTCCCAGAATGCTACAACAATGCAAATACGGCAGTATCATAGCCCCATCAGATCAAAACATTGCAGCAAAAACAACCCCAAACCACGACCGGGCAAACCATATACAACAAAATCAGTCGACCCAGAGACCAGGATTCCAGCAGTTCCAAGTCCTCGGTACCACTCAATGCAATCCACCCAACAACCGAACGTACCCAACACAGGAAAACCAAGCCACCCTATAGGCAGCAACCATGATCACAACAAAGAAGAAAAAACTCAGGCTAGAGCGCCGGACAACTAAGAAGGCAAAAGCCCCAATTTTTTTTTGGGGGGGAAGGGAAGACAGCGCTGATGGAGGGGACAGCACAATACCAGAGCAACATAAAAGCCCAATTATTGAAAGGAAAACAATACAACGAAAAAGCAAGGACTAACTAAACAAAACCGGGCACCAAGCCCACATGAGCACCAGCCAGACCAAGAAACTATTTTCACAAACTCCAAAAGGGGAGAATGACAAAAACTAGGAGCACAAAAATCACCCAGAGATGAACAGCCGGTAGGCAAGGCTGGCAGCTTTCCAATAATCCACCTTTTTTATATATATATATACCCCACCGAATTCGAGTCGGCCTATAACTATCCCTATTAGGTACCGAGATGGTCATTAATTTAAGCCTCACAACATTGACCACCAAAGAGAAAAGACGGGAAAAGTCTTGGGGGGTGATTTTTGGAAAATTCGATTATTACGCTCCTTCCATGTGAAGTAAACCGTGGCGGCCAAAGACAAGCGCTTAGAGACAGCCAGAAGGCTTTTCCCTTTCCAAATAGAGGTAGCCCAGGATATATTTTGATACCACTCAGGATGGGGCCAGTGAATACCAGAGTGTCTTTGGACATTAGTCCATAAAGCTCTGGAAAATGGGTAGGAGAAGAAAAGATGATCGAGGTCTTCATCTCCTGTGTTGCAAAGAATGCATCTGGGTGAGAGGTTTGGGATATAATGGAGGTGATCAATGGTATTCAGTCTACCCTTAATAGCGAGCCATAGGGTAAATGCGTGGGAAGGAATATGGGATGGTCCCCACACCAAATGAGCCCAAGTAACCTTTGGTTTGAGAGGACGGATGAGAAAGTATGCGGACTTAGTCGAGAATTTGCCATTGAGAGTCCCGGCCCATCTCAAAGAGCCTTTTTGATTGCTGCGAGGAGGGTTAGTCGGCATATTCATAGCAAGGTGGGCCACCTCAGTGTCGAAAGGGTTAGGCCAATCCCATCTGTTGTCCCTGATTATTGCATCAACCTTAACATCCCAATGCAAACCTGAGACAAGGCGAGTACGGTCGGTGCTCACTTCACTCAGGGGGCCAAGGGGGTGCCAGTTATCGTGCCAGAGGAAAGTATCAGAGCCATCCCCAATGTCCTTGACAGAGTATGCACGCATAAAAGGCCGAAGTTTCATAATTTTTTGCCAGCTCCAAGGGGCCGATGCTGGGACTTTAATAGTCCAAATGAACCGGTCTTTGATTCTGTTCTTGTAGATCCATGAAGACCAAGCTGAATTCGGGTCTTTAGTTAGGAGACGCCAAAGAAATTTGCAATTAAGAGCCTTATTTTGATCCATCAAGTTCTTGATGCCCAACCCACCTTCAGTCTTGGGGTAGCAAATATCGTGCCAAGCCACTTTAGCATTAACTCTGCCTTCAGAAGATCCGTTCCAAAGGAAACGGAGTAAGATGCAATCAATTGCTTTAAGAATAGATTTGGGTAAAATAAAAAGAGAAGCCCAATAAAGGTGGATAGAAGAGAGGATAGAGGCAACGAGTTGCAATCGCCCGACAAAGGAGAGCCATCTATTCCTCCATGATGTGATCCTCTTTGTGATTCTATCGGTGAGAGATTTGCAATCAGAGACCGAAAGCCTAGTGGTAATCAAGGGGACCCCCAGTATCTTGATGGGGAGTTTGCCCACCTTGAAGCCCATGCTAGCAGCTATATCCTGGTGAAGAGAAGAATCCTTTGAACATATGAAAATTTTACTTTTATTCGGATTAGCGGAGAGGCCAGAGATAGTGTGGAATTCATCAAGGCAGTCCTTGAGAATCAGAGTGGACTTGTCATCGGCATGGGAGAAGAGGAGGTCGTCAGCAAAGGCAAGCATAACAATTTGAGTTTTAGCGCATTTTCAGTGAAATTTAAAATTAACCACAATCTCGACAGGCAAAACCGAATCAGAATCACCAGTTTTAACCATGATTTTTGATGGGAGAGGCTCGTTTTCTCCCACATCAACACAAATCCTTGCGTAATGCAATCGCTCCATACGAGTAGTGCTTGGGTCAAGAAGAGGGGGTTTACCAACCCCGCTAGCAATCCAGCATAAACCCAAGGGGGTCCAGTATTCCACCGGGACATTGAACAGGGTGATCCAAATGGGGAACATATGGTGAGAGTCTTTTGACAGTTCCATTCCCGGTTGCCACCGTTTAAGGTAAATAGGTTTTTTCCCAATAGTCCAGGGACCTTTTGACAGACAGTGGATAAGCTGTGATTCAGAGGCAAAACGGAAGAAAAATAAACCTGAGTCGTTCCCAGCAACATGAGAGATGCCAAATCTAGCCCAAATTTTGCGAGCAATAGTGTTAACCGCCAAGAAATGAGGAGGAATATCGTGGAAATAACCCACTAGTGTTGCTCCCCAAAACACCCTACTTTGCTGGATTACCTCAGTAGGGAGGGAAATTGAGATGACATCCCCGTCCAAAGATTGAGGGGGAAAAAATTTGAGGGGAGAACATAAGTTAAAGGCGTTATTCTAGACAGCATTCATCCAAGAGGACGGAGGTAAAGAAGGGGCCGCACCTGAGGTGGAATGCGAAGAGCAGGGCTTGACCGCGTTTACGTTCGAAGCCGCACCAGCAACTTGAGCTTCCGAATTAGAGAGGGGACGATCTGAGCCGGCCCCGACGGGTGAAGAGGAAGCCGACTTCACAGCCGCTAGGAAGGAGGCATCGGACCCATGGGAAGGGGACTGGGAACCCCTCGGCAACGCCGGGAAGGAGGAAGCCAGAAGGAAATCTGGAAGCGAGCCATTCACCAGCTAAGGGGGCCTGGGTGAGAGAGTAGCAGCAGCAATCGAAGCTGATGACGCCGATGAGAGGAAGGAGGACGGAGAAAGAGAGGAAGCCTTGGGGAGGGACAGAGGCGCCATCTGGGAGCCAGCCATGCCGGCGCTGGAGACGGCCAGTAACTTTTTTTTTTGATAAGTAAGTTAATGAATTAAATGAAATAAAATTACAAAAACGGTGTTCTATTTCTAAGTGTTTTGCCAACATAGATTTAGAATAATGTGCTAGGGCATACCCCGAGCATTACCATGAATAAAATCATGAACCGAGTTACAGAAATGAAAAAAAAACTTCATCTAGGTGAAAATTTTGAAGATAGACCGAAGGCTACCCGGCCCTACAACTATACATACTAAAAAAACATAAAAGCCACCATAGTAGCAACAAATAGGGAAGCTCCAACCACATCTTCAAATTTGCTCCGGGAGGCCCAAGAGAATCAGCCACCCGCTCCAATTATGCTTCCGATTCAGCCTGCAGTGAACAGTGGCCAGCCATATCCATCTCCACCCTCAACACATTCAGCACAAACTGCATGAGCTTCGTATATAGGCAACCGAGCAAAACTGCCCATTCCATTATCAGCAGGGGCAAAGCATCCAAGGCATCAACCTAGGGCCGAAGCTGCTACCAGAAGGTGACAGTCAGCAGGGAGCCCAGCATATGCAACAGAGGCAATACTTCTCAGCAAAAGGTAACAACCTAGTCCATACAATCAGACTCAAACCAACATTAGCCCAAAGGATAGAAGCCTTAAACATGGGAGCAATCAAGCTACACATTTACATCAGCAATCAGGCTGCATACGTCAACAGCTGGCAAAGAATCAGCCAAACCGACTCAATGTGCTAACAGCCTCAAAAGATCATCAGCAGCACAAAGGCCAGTGACCGCTGCCAACAATTGTAAGGCAGCATTCATCATCACAGGACACACCCTCCATAATCCATATAGCGGATCCAATGCATCAGCAAGAGTATACCAGAAATCTGAAAATGCATAAACAATTGATCTGCAATTCCAAGAATTGCAGCACAATTGCAACAGAAGCAGGACAATCTGAAGACCAAAGAAGAGAGAGCCCTCCAATGCTGCACTGCAGAGCAGAACAGAATCAAAAGCTCCAAGAGCTGCGTCCACCCAGGGACCTAAGATCAGCATCACTGGCAGGGAGGAGCAATTAAAACTCCCCAGCCAATGCAACTCCAAACATTCAGCATCACCAAATCTCTACATTCGGCAATGCAAAACCAGGCATAAACAGGACCCAAGTCAAGCAATACATGCACGACAGTAGGACTATAAATGCAGCTGAACCAACACCAGCACCAGACTAGAGGATCAGCACCTGGGGGTCATCTCAACTGCACTACAGAATTACCAAAGGCCAAGATATTCAAGCTGACTCAGAAAAACCAGCAAAGAAAAAGCTGAAATTATTAGTAGCCATACAAACCGGCACAACACCAACAGCACGGCCCCTAAGATCTGGGTGATGCCTTGGATTTTTTGGATTTCTTTTTTTGAGATCTAGAAGGCTTCCAAGATTCGCACTCCATAGCCAACGCCTGATTTACGTTTAGCAATTTCTCTTTAGAATAGTCTACGACCCGGCCCATAGAGATCGACATCGAACCTCATACTGAGGAGAGAGAAGCTCTCGCCTCTCTCTTCGATTTCAAAATTTGTTTTTGAATTTTGAACTGCCCGACGCCGTCTTCACGTCGAATCCGCCTTGGGTGCCGGGCGGCACCGGAGCCTGGCCTGGCCGGCCTCCTGGTGCTCGTCCCGGCCCCCCCCTCCGGTTCCATCTCTTCCTTTCCATATCCATGCGCTGGATAGGTCGTTCACGGCGTCCTCGAAGCATTCGATGTTGGCTGCGAGGTCTGGCTTCGTATCCCACCTGCAGATTGGGATGTTGGGTTTTCGTTGGTTTAACTCTTCATCTGATGAAGACTTCGTTGCTGGGGATCTATGGGCTCTGAGTATGCGCTGTTGTTCATCCTTTGAGGCCCCGCATCTCTCTCAAGTTAGACTCCTTTTCCCTCGATTTGTGCCTAGGGTTAAGCTTTTGCATCGTTTCTCTGTTCAGTTTTGGGATGGGCATTCGAAGGTCCGGTGCTGGCTCTTTGGTGTATTTGCCGGGCGTTCCCCTTCGTGGACGGTTTTGGGGATTCCGTTCTGTGCTGGTTTGGTGATGCTTGGCCGATGCTCAAGCGCCGGCCGTGGACATTTTGGATCTTTGTTGAACTTTTCGGTGTATGGCCGGGAGCTTTCGCTCTGTGGGGATACTAATGTTGTTTTTGAGGACTCAATCCTCTGTTTTGCGGGTGATGGTGCTGTCCATGCCCTGTGATTGGATTTAGCTGTGCTGAAGTTTGAAGTCGTCTCTGACGGCAAACGGCCGTTGAAGGCTGCTCCCGGTGGCTATAAATTTGACCTTTGTGTTGGTGGAGGCCCTTCTACTTGTTGCCTGTTCTGTAGTATTCCCTGGACTGCTGTTGTCCAGTAAATGCTGCCAGTTTTGTGCTTTTGCTGTTTTGCATCAGCTCTGTTAGGACTGCATGGGTAGATGATCCTTCGATGGCTGTTCCTTTTGGGCCGGTTGTGAGGTTCTTCTGTTATGCAATGCCTGCTGCCAGAAATGGCTAGTTTGCTGCTGCAACTGCTGCCTGTTGAAAATGTGTGTACAATTGGGGTAGTGGGAGCATGTGGCGTTGTTGTGATTTTTCTTTGCTGGGCTGTGCTGGTGATGAACTGCTACTGTTGCCCGGTGCTATTGGTTTTCCTTCGGGCTAGCTATGCCGCAGCTGGCTGTTGTCGATTTGTCTCTATGGAATTCAGTTGGCTCTGTTCCAGATGCTGTTGATTTTTCCTTTCTGTCATCGGTTGGCTGCGAAGCTAACTGATTGCTGCTGTGCTGTTGGTTTGCTAGTGAGCCTGAAGCTGGTGGTATGGATGTTTTTGAAGCTTGGCACTGGTGACAGTGCATCTGGTGAGACTGGTGTGCAGCTAGTCTGAAGTTGGTGGCTCTGCCATTTTTGCTGCCCCTGAAGGCTGCTGCTGCCCCTGAAATAAGAAGCAGGGTGAATGGCAGCTGTTGGAAGGCAGAGGATGAATTGGAGGTAGTTGCAGCCCTGCTGAAGATGGAGTATGCAGATGCTGGTCTGCTTTCATGCTTCAATTTGCCCATATGAAGCTGTAACTGGGTGCTGCCCTGGGAGTAGCTGCTGCCTGTCGTTGCAGCCTGCTTGTCCGGTTCTGATTTACAACGTGGATGCTGATGGATGGTGACTAGATAGTGCTGAAGATTTGCTGCCATTTGGGAAGCCCACGGTGACTATGATGCAATTGCATTGGTTTTGTGGAGCCTTGGAGCCAAGGTTTCTTTTGTGTTGCTGCCGCTATGTTTTCATTAGCCGTAGGTGGTTCTGACTGCCATGCCATTTTGTGTTGGCTGGGTTCAGTCTTGTTTTACGATGGAAATGTCAAATATTGTCGTTTTCGATAAACGTTGTCCTCCTAGAGGCAATTTTGTATATTCAGATGTACGGTCCGCTCAGGGTATACCCTAGCGTATTATGTTTTATCTTCAAGTCAAAATACATAGAGATAAACATATTATTTTGTACTATTTTTCTCCCATTAATCCAAAATACTTACTAACCAAAAAAAAAAAGAACCGGCCCATACAGATTTCAGATGCAGGGACAGCTCCGCCATTCTTAGAAGAAATCAATCCATATTTTTTATAATTTGAGAGATTGAATTGGGAGTTGGATCACTGTCGGAACCAGAATCAATAACCAATTCATTAATTTGCACACCAGGATGGCCATCCAAGCATTCGGTAGTATCCGATAGGCGTAATTGTTGCCCAAGGTCAGCAGAAGGACTCTGGAGACAGGGACCATGGATAGGGGCCGGGAGCAATGCAGCAGGGGAGCAGGCAGTAGGGTCCAGTGGTGACTGGGACACCAGACCATGAATAGGGGGAATTGGGTTCGGGGAAACCAGCAGCCCAGGGAGGGTTTGAGAGTCCATCACAGCCCCAGTAGGGGGACTGTGCACACAACTTCCACTAAGGCTATCAACAACCTTTGGGGCAGCAATTGGGGGCAGGGGGGAAGCCGGATGGTTCAAGACTTCATCATCCACTGGTTGGGAACACAAACATTGGTCGTGTGCCCAGGGCAAGGCGGGGAGACCAATGGGCCTTTTTCCACATGAGCAGAAATGGGGGATTTGGAACGGGAATTACCTGTTAGAGGTTTAGCATCCTTGGAATGGCATTGAGCTTCTTCATGCCCGAACAAACGGCAACGACTACATCTGATAGGCCTCCAGCTATACTCCACCTTCACCACTATGGGATCCGAATCGTGGCAAGCTTTAATGGTGATACTTGTGGGAAAGGGGCCATTGACTCCCACTTCAACACAATATTTTGCAAAGGAGACGTTCTCCATACGGGCAGTCCAGGGGTCGAGCTGGAGAGGAACACCAACAGCACTAGCCACCCAGCTGAGGATGGCATGGGTCCAGTACTCAATCGGCAAATTGAGGAGTTTGATCCAAATGGGAAAGCGTTTATGTTCATCCTCGTTCAAAATCATGCCCGGCGTCCAACGTTTAAGGAAGATAGCCTTCCCTGACATGAGCCATGGACCGGCTTGAAGACATTTTTCCATCATCTCCATCGATGAGAACCGGAAGAAGAAAAAACCAGCTTCGTTGCCAGCAGTGTGTGTGAGGCCGAATCGGGCCCAAAGCTTTTTAGCTATGGCTTTGACCACCAGATAGTGAGGCGAGGATTCAAAGAAATGGCCTACCAGAGTAAAGCCCCAGAAAGAATGTTCTTGGTTGATGACCTCTGGCGGAGGAGAAATGATGGACGAGTCAGCACCACAGGCCAAAGGGGGGAAGAATTTCAGCTCATTTCGCACCTCAAGACTATCCTTGCGGACGATGTCAGCCCAGCGGGAGGGGCTTTGAGCATGACCATCGGAGACGAGGTCGAAACCCATAGATTTCGTATCGCCCAGAAGCTGGCCTTCCGGAGCGGGAGAGAGAGGACCCGAAGGCATCGAAGCCTTTGGAGAGGAAGGAACAGGGGGGATAGGGGAATTGGAGCCCGGGAGAGGACCCGAGGGGGGCTCGAGGAGGCCGGCCATGGCCGTCGGAGCCAAGGATTCAAATTCACAAGCGGGACGAATTTGAAATTTTAGAGAGAGGAGAGAGCGTCTCTCTCTTCACACTAGAGATGGCCAGGAACAGTCAAGCGCCGCTTATCAGCTTTCAATTTGACCCCTCCAACTACAACAGGAGCATACAAATCCACATTTCCAAACACATTCAAATAAGAGCAGCAGCAAGATAAGATGCGGCTTCTTTACAGCAACCAGCACCTACTTTACAGCATCAGCACTCAGCATTAGTCCTTCACCGACAGATGGAGCATTAACAATAGAGCAACAACCCCAGTCGAGAATTAGGAACACCAGCCTCAAAGAAAGATCGAGATTTCCAAAGACACCCCACTCGAGTTCAAACAATAAAATCATCCACTTCAAGCTCATAGCACCAAAGACCCAAACTATCGCCAGACTCCGGGGGACCCGAGCGGCATCAATTAGAACAGCCAGGCAATAAGCTCCAAGACCCCGGCAACACTCAACACATACTACCCAACAACCGAACATACCCATCACAGGAAAAACCAACCGCTCGATAGGCAGCAACCACGATCACAGCAGAGAAGAAAAAATCAGGCAAGAGCGCCGGACAGCGATGGAGTCAACACCTCCTCATTCTTTTTTTTTTTTTTTTGAATAAAAGAGAATATATATATATATAGATATATCTATAAAAATAAATAAATATATATATATATATATTTGATTTTTTTTATATGTTCCATCGCCTAGCTAGCGAACGGTAAGGGCGTCGATCAAGAGGCAAGGAGGCCTTCAATTTTTCCCGAACAACATTTGTTATCTGAGAGCAAATCTGGGAAAAATCCTGTGGGGAGGATTTCTCGAAGATCCAGTTATTACGCTCTCTCCAAATGAAATAGACAGTGGCCGCAAGAGAGAGACGTTTGGATAGGGCAATAAGATTCTTTCCTTTCCAAATGTGGGCAGCCCAATTAATGTTATGGGACAAATCGAGATAGGGCCAATGAAAGCCAGCTTTCCTTTAAATAGTGATCCAGACGGAATTGGAGAAGGGACAAGAGAAAAATAGATGTTCATGATTTTCATCGTCCGAGTCACAAAGAGTGCATGTGTTGGATAGGTTTGGAACACCATGAATGCGATTGTTGGTATTAAGTCTGCCTTTTATGGCGAACCAGAGAGTAAAGGCGTGGGTAAGAATATGGAAGGAGCCCCAGACTAAGTTGGTCCAGCTTAGTTCCGGCTTGGGAGGGTGAATAAGAAGGTAGGCAGTCTTAGTCGAAAAGAAACCATTTGGGCTCCCGTCCCATCTCAAGGAATCTTTTTGCTTGATGTTGGGGAGATAATGGGGCATGTTTTCTGCGAGACTAGAAACTTCCTGGTCAAAAGGGTTAGGCCAAGTCCAGTGGTTGTCTCTGATTATACGAGATACCTTGGAGTCCCAAGATAAACCTGTGACCAGACGAATACGATCCGTGCTAACTTTGCTGAGCGGGCCCATAGGGTGCCAGTGGTCATGCCAGATAAAGGTGTCAACTCCGTCACCAATGTTCTTAATAGAATGAGAGCACAAGAAGGGACGGAGTTTCATGATTTTTCTCCAGCTCCATGGAGCTGAATTAGGGACTTTGAGAGTCCAGATACATCAGTCCTTAATCCTAGTCTTGTGGATCCATGAAGACCAGGCCGATTCAGGATCCTTTGACATGATACGCCATAAGAGTTTACAGATGAGCGCTTTATTTTGAGCTTGCGAATTCTTGAGACCCAACCCACCTTCACTCCTCGGGTAATAGATATCAGCCCAGGCTACTTTTGCGTTAGCCTTCCCATCAGTAGAGCCGTTCCAAAGGAAATGCCTCATCATGCAGTCGATCTGATTGAGAACATATTTGGGTAAGATGAAGATTGAGGCCCAGTAGAGGTGGACGGATGAGAGGATAGAGGAAACCAGTTACAGACGACCCCCGAAGGAGAGCCATCTGTTCTTCCATGATTTGATCCGGCGAGTAATTTTCTCAATGAGAGCATTGCAATCCCGAATCGAAAGCCTAGTAGTAATCAGAGGGACACCCAGGTACCTAATAGGGAGAGAGCCCACTTTGAACCCCAAAATGTCAGCAATATTCTGAGGAAGGGAAGGGTCTTTAGCACATATGAAAACTTCACTCTTATTCACATTTGCCGAAAGGCCCGAGAGCCAATGAAATTCCTCAAGGCAATCCTTAAGAATCCGAATGGAGTAGACATCAGCATGAGAGAAGAGGAGAAGGTCGTCAGCAAAAGCAAGTATGACAGTATGAGTCGCTTTACAATTCCAATGAAAACTGAAGTTATCGTTCCTACGAGCCTTGGATTCAATAATCCCATTCAACACCTCCATAACCAGGACAAAAATGTATGGAGAAATGGGATCGCCTTGACGAAGGCCCTTACCCCATTTGAAAAAGCCAACCGCTTCCCCATTAATATTAACAGTGTACGAGGGGGTGGAAATACATTGCCTAATCCAGTTGATCATTTTAGGCGGGAATTTCATAATGGTTAGGATAGAGAAAATGAAATCCCAATGTACAGAGTCATAGGCTTTCATGAGGTCAATTTTTTTTCGTCATTGCAGGACACGTTTTCATGGAAGTGGACAACTCCAGACGCTGGCTAATGATGCTTCCTTACACAAGCATTCCCATGGGTTCTAAGAGATGTCAAATGAAGCTATTGGGTGTTTAAGAAGCGGATGGATACACCATTGAAGATTGCCCATCCATTCTACACAATGATGGATGATGGTCATGTGATGTTGACTCTTTTAGTTCCACATTCGCTAAATATCTCTCGTTCCCTTTTCTTTGTGGATGCGGCTTTCTGATTGACAGGATGAGTTCCTTCAACCAAAGAGATCTGTGACGGATTAGTTTTTTTCGTAATCTAGATGAGGATTGCTATTCTATTTTTTTGTACGTTTTCATAAACTGGTCTATGGTAATGCTCGGGGTATGCCCTAGCGTGTTGTTCCCCCTCTAAGTTGGCAAAACACTTGGAGGTTGAACATCTTTCTGTAAATTTTATTTAATTTAATCACATCTTACTTATTAAAAAAAAACTATTATCAGTCTTATTCCAAAGGTGCAATACCCGCAAATAGTTTCTGACTTCCGGCCCATATCCTGCTGCAATGCAATCTATAAAGCGATTTCTAAGATTATTGTGAACCGGTTAAGGATGAGCGCTCTAGGATTTCAAATTCGAAATCTTTCCTGCCGCGGCGCTCCAGGGTTCTGCCTCCTCTGCCGGGCGGCGCCGAAGCCGGCCATGGCCTGTCTCCTGGATGCTCCGCCCGGTTCCCTCCCGGTTTCCGACTCCACTCCTCAGGGACTTCAACTGCGGCTGTGAGCTCGGACCGGTTCTCCCACTTCTGTTTTGCTGTATCATATTGGGATGATGGATCTTGCCCGTAGGCCTATATCATCGTCTATTGGAGCTGTTGCCTTGGTGCCCGGTGCTCGTGCAGAAGCTGATTGGGGCTTTCTACTGGAACCATTATCCCATCTGTAGTGGTTGTATCAGAGAGGAGTTCTACTACTCTTTGGGACTCTTTGCGATTTCTATTTTTTTCTTTAAATTCCAACTATAGAATATCAAATTTCAGCTTTGAAATTCGATTTATTAGGGTTTATCGCCTCTGGATTTGGTTGGGTTTCCATGCTCTAGCTGCCGGGCCTGAGAGTCCTTGTTTTCAGTTTCCTGATGGAAGCTCCGGCTTTGGTTGCTGTCTAGCTTGTGTTTCCTGGACAGTTTGCCTCTTTTGATGGGGTGTATTTTTTTTTTGTAAGTAAGTATTTTGGATTATAGGGAGAAAAAAATTACAAAAACTATGATTTAACTCCAAGTATTTTGACTTGAAATTAAAGCATAAAAAGATAGGGCATACCCCGAGCAAACGGTACAACAGATAATATCAAAATAGCCTCTAAGAGGACAATTTTCAACAAAAAGCAACAAAGGTAGTAGCCCAGTGTACAAGAATTCAAGTTCACCAGGATCAGCAGAACACCAACTGGAGGCAGCCAGCATACTACCAATGCACCATATTAGGCCAGCAGCCCATCCAAAATCAGCAAAGGAAAGGTGCCCTAGCATCAAAAATACCAGCATCAACTCAATGCCACACAGCAGCTACTGCATTGTTCATTTAGGCCATTGTAGGACACTGAACACAGCTTCAACACCAATCAACTGCCCATTCTTCAGAAGCACCACGCAGCATCCAGCAGATGAGCAACCATGCATCCAAGATAAATGGGAGCAACTGAATACATCAGCACGGGATATCTTCAGCAGGCACCAATAGCAACAAAAAACAGCTCAGCAGCTCAACACTGCAGTCCAAGGCAGTACCAAACATTGCTACTGCTTCTGCATCAGCACGCAGTATAAGACCGGTGCTGAAGTCGGCAACAGAGGATACGTGTCTCCACCATCATCCTTAATTCTGCCCAAGGGATCTTCAAGCCCACCATGGGCCTTTTCAGCAGCACCTTGCGTTCGTCTTCAATCAGTAGCAGAAGAGGAAACAGCAACCAAGAATTGCAACCCTGGGACCCAGCAGCAGATCAGTGTGGGCAGCAAGGAGTCGCCTCAACAAAGATCAAGAGCAGCGTCCTTCATCAACAGCAGGTAGGATTCCATGTATAACCATCAGAATCTACCAACACTAGACAGCAACTCACAACAAGAGTAAAGTGATAGACTCTGCCGAAGAAGTGGGCATATGTAATAAACACCTACAACCACTTCAGAGTATCAATCACAAGAGGCAATACGGTGACAGCAGAATAGAAAGGCTTTACAAAGAACTCCTACTTCGACGGCACTTCACAGCAAATTCAAAAACAAATAGCAGCCCACAAAACACTCCACAGGATAGTTCCATTTGCAGCCACAGCTCCTGCTCACATAAGCCAAACAGCAGCATCCCACCATCAAGCACAAACCCAAAAAAACCAGGTACTACACCTCTGCGAGCAGCTTATCGTGAATGAGGTAGTCGTGCCTTCTTTGAGGCAGCATTTACGTCATCTGCGTTCAGCAGCCACTCGTTCCCACCCATTTATAGCCTGCGCCAAGGAAATTGCTCATCCATATAATGTTGGCGGTCGTCATAAATATAATCTTCAACACCAAAGAATGATTCGCAAAGGACTTAGCAGGGCCAACACTACAAACCCGAAATCCATGGTAATGTGACCACTAAAGGATCGGAAATCACATCCGAGCAAATCAGATCGGGGACCGACGATGGCTTAGGTCGATGAGCATGTTCAGTGGATCCACAAAACCATCACCGATGGATCATTAAGGCTCATTTCGGGAGAAGAAGCAACTTGGGAGTATTTACAAATGATCCGCGCAATAGACTCTGGTGTAGAAACATCAACCCCAGGAGTTAGGCACCTCAAACGATCGAAATTCCTAGTAGGAGGCCTTTCAACCTGGCTAATGGCCACCAGGTCACAATGCTCCTGTTTGGGAGGGGACATGGACAGAGTATGGACCAATCCATGCTCCAAGGTACAGGGCATCACTGCCCCTGCCATTGAATCCTCAAAGCCCTCAACCGGACAGCCAGGCAAGGGGCTCAAGCTGGCATCAGGAAATTCAGATGGAGCCTTGATCAAGGAACCTTCTACAACTTCAACCAAGGAGTACTTGTGGGTGATCTACGTGATAGACTCCGGAGTAGAGTCATCGACCCCAGGGATTGGGCCAAACTCCTCTGAATTAGCTACTCCATTTGACCCGGTAGCATGATCAGCCACATACTGAGCACCTTCATACAATTCAGGGTGATCAGTATTGGTGACTACATTAGCAAGCTTATCATTCATGGAACCAGAATGAGCCTCATCATTCTCATAAACATCTCCAACTGAACCTGAGGAGCACTCCGCATAGGTAGTCTGGATAGGACCAGAATCAATTAGTTGGGCCGGCATTGAAGATACCGTCCCACGTGCTAGGCAATCATCAGTGGCAGGACTACACGTCTGCAGATCCAAAGCAGATATACCACTAATAGAAGAAGATTCAGCATTCCTGACATAGGACCCCGCATCAATAGATGCAACCTGAACAGGGATGGGTTTTATGGGCGAACAACCACCCCCATCAGCAGCAGGAACCGGGGCCATTGGCAGAGCTGAAGGCTTCTTTAATCTGCCAGGAACTGAGTGATAGGCAACATCCACTTCCATCAGCTTGAAGGAAGTAGCAACACCCGACAGAATCTTGATTTTTGCAGGTTGAGGATCACCCTTTTTCATCTCAACACAAATTCTAGCCACATGAACCCGATCCATCATGGCAGTATGGGGATCACATAGGATTGGTTTGCCAATTCTACTAGCGATCCAACTTAAACCCAATGGAGTCCAATATTCAATTGGCACATTTGTCAACGATATCCAAACAGGGAAGGACGTGAGAGCTTCCTGATCTAGAGTCAATCCCGGATACCATCTTTTAGAGGAAAATAGGGATTTCTTGAAGGCCCAGGGTCCACGAGCCAAACAATCCTCCATTTGAGACACAAAGTCAAATTGAAAGAAATAAAATCCTTTTTCATTGACAGCAATGTGGCGCAATCCAAATCGCGACCAAACTCTCCTTACGATGGAGTTGACCGCCGAAACGTGGGGATGCTTTCCAGGGAAGAAGCCCACCAAAGTGGCGCCCCAGAAATCAGAGCACTGCTGCATAACCTCATCAGGTGGTGATAGTGGGCTATCGAAGTCAGACCCAACACAAGGAGGAAAATATTTAAGGGAGGCAAATGAACGAAAACCCTTATCAACAGCAACTTGAGCCCAGGATTTGGAGTTACCATTTACAGTTGTAGGCTTATTGAAGGTATTAGAAGATACCTTGGCCTCATTTGTCATCGCAGGCGACGCAGGAGAGTTGAAGTTCTTAGCTCCCGATCGTGGCGAGCCACAGCAGAGATATCAGAAACGTCCAAGGGAGGGCAGGCAGGGGAAACCGAAACCGGAGGAATACCGAGGATAGCATCCAAGCCCTTAACCTGCGATAAGAAGCCGGCATCTGGGCCTTTAGGAGCGCCGAGATAGATTACGAGAAGAGGCGGAAAATCGCTCGAGACAGACTGCTCCTTCACTGGCTGAAGAGGAAGAGAAGGAACAGGAGAACCCAGGGAATCGAGGACCAAGGACGGCACATGGGTAGCCCCCAATGGTCCGGCCATGGCTGGCGTCGGAGCCACCAGAGCCGAACGGATGTCAGGAGGAAAATCGAATTTGAAATTAGAAAGTTAGAGAGAAGGTGGAGAACCTCTCTCTACAAATCTAAATTAACAAGTTCTGATCTCATTAATCTGATGGGGTGTAGATGGATTCTCTGTGCTGCGTTCTTTGGGTTCGGGAGCTGCTGTCCGAAGCTAATGCTCTAGTGTTGCTCATTGGATTTGTCACTGATGAATGTCCCGTGCTCTGGCTCTGAAGCCCCTCTACTTGTGTGCTCCTTCTTGTTAGACGGGTTGGGGGGAGCCCGTGCAGCTCTGGTTTGGGATTTCTCGGCTGGGGTGCTGAAGAGCTGGTCGTGGCCTTTTTTGGACGTTGGAGCTCCTACTGATGCGGTGGTATAGGATTGGCCTGTGTTTTTGCCATTTTCTAACTGATATTTTGATTGATATGGTGGTTGTGAAGGACTAAATCTGCCATGAAGCTTCTTCTGGGTCATAGTTTTGGTTCATTTCATTTCTGCAGTTCCTTGAACTGCTGTTTGAGAACGGTCCTGTGCTGCTAGCTTCGATGATCCTCTGCCTATGTGTTCCTTCCAGTTGGATGATTTGGGGGTTACCCGTGCACTCTGGCTTGGGACTATTTGATTGCAAGAGATCTTTCGGATAAGGTGGAGACCCTTCTGTTTGTACCTATCCGTGGAGCAATGTATAGTTTGCTTCTGGTGTAGGATGCTGCTTTGAGGAGCTTTCCTCTGATCTGCTGAATGCTGAGGCAGTTCCCTGCTGACTTTCATTCCATTTGAAAGGCTGGATTGAATGTCATGGCTTCTAATGCTGAGACTAGCTCTGGTTTTGTCTCCATATTATATCGGTATTAGATTCTGCATTGTCTTTTTTGCTGATATGCTGGTGTTGGTCTCCATATGGAATGCTCTAAATGTTGGAAACTTGCTTGGCATATGGGTGCTATTGCTGGCTGCCAAGTAGTCGATCAGGAAGGTTTGGTGTGCTGATGTGGTTGATGCTGGTGATGGCTATTGTGGCCATTAGTCGATATCGAATGCCGAGTTTGTGTTGCTGCCCAAATGCCGATTTGGATCTAGTACCCATTTGTCGTTCCTGAATGCTGATCTGGTGCCCAAATGATGATGGCAGGGCTGCTGCCTTGTGGTTTGTCGGCTGGCTTGTTGCTAGCTGATGTTGTTCTACCTGTTTGGTGGTTGGTTTGCAGAATCTGCTGCTGTTGGCATGTTTGAATATTGGCTGAAGATCTTCTTCTACTGGAGATCAATGTCGAAAACCTGATATTTTGCTGTTGATTATATGTAGCATTCTTGCCACATATTGGATCTTGCAGGAAAGGTGGATGGCTCCTTGTGCTGTGTGTTGTCTCTTGATGGCAGTGCACCTGGGGTTGGTGCTGTTGTTTTATGCAGTTTGTTTTGAGAGGCATGTAGTTTTGAATTGCCTCTGAAATGTAGCAGTCCAACTGTAGCTGGGGGCTGGCTGCTGGAGGAGTTAGGGGCTGTGGTATTTCTGCTACTAGCAGGAATGGTTGCTTTAGTGTATGCTAGAGAGAGGAGCCTAAAGTCTTCTCGACTTTGATGTGTGAAGATCTGAATTGGGCTTCGCTGTAGAAGTTGTAATCCTTCTGCTGCATAGGCTCTGACTTTGGTTTGGAGTTCGTGTCCTGATCTGGATCTGATTTTCGGTTAAGGTTAGGATACTGCTGGTATTCTGCCTGTGGAGATTTCTACTGCCAGGTTAGTGGGGAATATGCTACTGCCCCTGCCAATGCAATGGATGAGGAGTCAAGGATTGTCCTTTGCTTGGTTGCTGCGATTTTCTTGTGTGAGGAGCTGTGGATGAAGCAGAAGATTATTATGAAGCTGCCTCTTGATGTGAAGTTGCTGATGCTGATCGTGCAATTGTCCCTGAGTCAAGGGAGCAGCTGTCGGGGATATGTCTAATCGCATGTAACATCAGACAAATTTTAAATTTTGTCAATTTTGTTGACCAGTGTCCTCTTGGAGGACCCCTATTTTGATGTACAAACTGCTCGGGGAATGCCCTAGCATTTTATGCATTAACTCCAAGTCAAAATACTTAGAATTAATGCATAGGCTGTGTAATTTTTTTCTCTCTTTAATAGAAAATACTTACTTACCCAAAAAAAAAAAGAACCGGTTAAAGATGACATTACCCTATCTTGTCGGTAAATGCCAAACGGCCTTTGTAGCTGGTCGTCATATAAGTGACAATATTCTTCTGGCTCAGGAGCTTCTTCATAAGTATCACCTTGGTCATGATCCTCCAAGATGTACTATGAAGATTGATCTGATGAAAGCATATGACTCCGTCTACTGGGACTTCATTATCACTATGTTGTCCCTAATGAAATTTCCTCCTCCAATGGTTGAATGGATAAGGCAATGTATAACCACACCTTCGTACTCTTTGAATATTAATGGAGAAGCGATCGGGTTCTTCAAGGGAGGCAAAGGGCTTCGTCAAGGCAATCCTATCTCTACATACTTATTTGTGCTTGTTATGGAGGTGCTAAATGGTATCATTAAAATCAAAGCTAGAAGGAACGAAAACTTCAAATTTCATTGGAAATGTGATGAGACTGAAACAGTCATGCTTGCCTTTGCAGATAACCTCCTTCTTTTCTTATGCCGATGTCATCTCAATTTGCATTCTTAAGGAATGTCTTGAGGAGTTCCAACTATTTTCGGGACTCTCTGCAAATTTGAATAAGAGTGAAGTATTTATTTGTTCGAAAGACACTTCCATCCACCAAGACATAGCTAGGCTCTCTTTTGCGGGTGGGCTTCAATTGATTTCCTCTATACTTTCCACTATCGATCACTATTGGGCCTCCCTTTTCATCCTCCCAAAAGCCATTTTGAAGCGCATTGAAAAATCCATTCGATCTTTTCTTTGGCATGGATGCTCTGCTGGTCTCTCCTCCGCCAAGGTTGCCTGGACTGATGTGTGCTCCCCTAAAGAGGAAGGCGGCTTAGGAATAAAAAACCTGAGTGCGTCTAATAAAGCTCTCCTGGCCCGTCATTTCTGGAGGATTATCACTAAGGATCCGAACTCCATCTGGGTCACCTGGTGTCACGTCCACCGTATCAAAGACCGTTGCATTTGGACCATCAAAGTTCCTGATTCTATCCCGTGGAGCTGGAAAAAGTTAATGAAGCTTCGTGTTACCCTTCGCAATATGATTCGGTATCATATTGGTAACGGACGCGACACCTTTCTCTGGCTTGATTCTTGGCACCCGCTTGGTCCGCTTCATGAAAAATTTAATGAGAGAATCAGATGTATCACAGGCTTGCCTTTGGATGCCAAGGTCAAGGACATCATCAGGAATGGGGTGTGGAACTGGCCAAACCCCTTTGATATGGAGGTTGATAGGATTTTGAATAACATGCCTGCTTATCACCCTGACCCCGCTCGCGATGATGTGGTGGTTTGGATTGCCGATTGTAGTGGGTTTTTCTCTTCAAAATCCGCCTATGAGCTTTTCTGTGATCCGAAAGGTGTGGTGGAGTGGTTCAGCCTGGTCTGGGGCCCCAAGTCAATCCCGACTCACACATTCATTCTCTGGCTTTCGATTCGCCAGAGGCTTAGCACTCTCGATAGAATTGGCAATTATCTTCATATTCCTGCGTTATGTATACTCTGTTTCTCTGGAAGGGAGTGTCATGACCACCTTTTCTTCAACTGCCCTTTCTCCTCGTCTGTCTGGAGGCAAATGCGCCACATAGCAGGGTGCAGATGGCCCCACACAAACTGGAATTCAAACATCTTGTGGGCTGCTAAACGTTGGAAGGGTAAAAATCTCAAAGCATTATCGTTTCACCTCACCCTTCTGCAGCATCTGTCTATTTTATTTGGTGAGAGAGGAACCATCGTATGTTTAAGGATTTGAGGATTCTTAATGAAACCCAAATGGTCACCCAGATCTCTGCGACAGTCCAGGGGAAAATTGAGGCTTCCCACAGCGTCGTTACTGTGCAGGACAGGTAGATTTTGGATAGGTGGAACATTCCCTGCTCTAACCCACATCTGGAGGACTGGATCTCCGCCTGACATTTGGATGTGTGCTGGTGTATCTCACTGGTGGATCTTGAGCGGCTGAAGGTGCGCTGAAGGTGCAGAACAGGCAAATATTGGAAAGATGGAACACTCATTGCTCCATCTTTCTCTTGGATGATGGATTCCGGAGTAGATTGCGGTTGGCATCTCAGGATTCCGGTGTGTTTTCTCTTCCTTGACTTTGAGGACTCTGGGTCCGGAGTTTTAAAAAAAAAAAAAATTCCTCGCGTTTGTGGACTCCGGTTTCCGGAGTGCTTGTGCGTTGCTTTTTCCGGTGCTTGTTGGATTTCGGTTCCTCCTCTATGTGTTTTTTTTTAAAAAAAAGTATTCTGTCCTTGCTTTGTGAACTTCGGATTCCAGAGTGCTTTATGCGCTGTTGTTTTCCGGCGCTTGGAAGACTCCGGGCTCCGGAGTGCTTTTGCTTTGTGGCGTTTGGCTTCTTCTTTTTGTGCTTCCAAAAAAAAAAAAAGTTTGGCGATTTTCGTCTTTGTTCTGTGCACTCCGGATTCTGGAGTGTATTTTTGTTCACTGTTTTTCGGAGTGTCTTGTGCGCTTCTTCATCCGGCGCTCTTGTGGACTCTGATTTCTGGAGTGCTTTTCCTGCCACGTTTGAAGACTCCGGTTCCGATGTGTTTTCCTTCCTTCTTTCTGTGCAAAAAAAAAAAAAATTGGGGGTTTGTCTTGGCTTTGAGGACTCCGGTTTTCGAAATGCTTTTGTTGCTGTGTTCTCCTGCTCCGGAGTTTGTTCCTCTAAAAAAAAAAATAGTTAGCGACTTGCTTTATCTCCGAATCCGGAGCTCTTGTGGACTCCGGTGGACTTTTTCGAGTCCATTTGCTTCCCTAATAGGAAGGACGGAGTGGCTTATGCGCCTTGCTGGCCGGAGTGCTTGATGCTTCTCTTGAACGGAGTGGATTTTCTTGGCTGGAGTGACCTCCTTGCTATCATTTCCGTAGTTCCATTGCTTCACCAAAAGTTCTGCAGGCAGTTGTGGCCTTGAATCCCAATGGGTGTTTCCTTCTATTGGACGGAGAGGCATTTCAATGCTGGTGTGCCTTTTGAGGATGAAGTGTTTTCTAAACCGAGTGCATTTTGAGGCGGTGTGGCCTTTGAAGCTGGAGCGCCTTTATTATTTTAAAGTTAGAGTGAATCCGGAGTGAGAGGCATTTTGTTGTCGGAGTGCCTCTTGAGACCGGAGTTGCTTTTAAAGCCAGAGTGCCTTTTGCACACTAACAAGCCGGAGTGACTTACGTGGTTTGCATGTGCTGAGGACAGAGTGGCATTGCAATGCCGGAGTGCCTTAGAGGACGGAGCGGCTCTTTGAAGCCGGAGTGCATTTTGAAGCGGAGTGGCCTTTGAAGCGCTGTCCGCCTGAGTTTCTTTTAAAGCCAGAGTGAATCCAGTGGCTTGACGATGCTGATGTGATGATGATCTCAGTGGCAGGGTGATTCTTCATTCACTTTGGCCGATTGGATTTTCTTTCTTACAATGAACGAATATTATTGTAATCTTATTTTTTTAATGACTGTCGTCATTGGTTAGGGGGCTCCCCTGTTGCTATGTCTCTTTCCCCAAGTCGGTAAAACACTTGGTTAAGAACATAGTTTTTGTACATTTTATTTATACTTTAATGCATTTAATTACTCACCAAAAAAAAAGTAGATGGCCCCACCCTAATTGGAATTCAAACATCTTGTGGGCTGCTAAACGGTGGAAGGGTAAAAATCTCAAAGCATTTTTGTTCCACCTTACCCTTGCTGCTTCCATCTATTTCATTTGGAAAGAGAGGAGTATGTCTGGGGACTGTTGTGTGGATCTTGAGGAGCAAATAGTCTCAGAATCCATACAGCAGTTTGTTGTGCCTCTGCCTGTTGCTGGGGTCTCTGATGAAAGCGGTGAGGTGGTTTCGCCTCCCAATTTGTCAGTTGAAATTGATCCTGAGTTTACTCCCGATTCTATCTCTCGGATTGCCCGAAAATATGGATTGAAGTGTTCTAATTCAGCTGGACGGGCCTCTCCTCGCCCTTATGATCCTTTGGATGTAAATCCTTCCATTGTGTCATCTGGAGGGTTTGTGGCTGCTGGGAAGGGAGACCTGATGTTGCCGGCCACTAAAACTTTTCCATCCCTTTGGGTTATGGGGGAGGTGCAACATAAAGAGTGGAACAGGGCTAGGGCTCGTAGACGTAGATTATAATGATTATAATCTGCTAAGGATGAACGCCTCGGTGGCAGTCCGTTCTGCTTACTAGGTAATGGCCTGTTGTTCCTTTGGTTTTGTCTGGTAGACTGTGTAGCCGGGTATTACTTTCCTGCTGAACTCTGGAATTGTTCATGAGTGCACTATTATGCTTGGTGCAGCTGGAGCCTTGTACAAAAGGCTTCATTAATTTTGTTGATGAAGCAATCTGCCGTCACATGATGTGGCTACTGTATGCTGCTGATTTTGTGATCCAGGGGTTGCTGCCCGTGCATCTGCAATATGCTTCTGTGTTTGTTATCTGCTGCAGCCCCTTTGAAAAATTTGCTGCGTATAGTGCATGTGATCCAGATTTTGTTTCACTGGTTTCTGATGTTGTTTCAAAGTGCTCGGGCATGCCCTAGCGGTTATGATTTATCCCTAAGTCGGAAAAACACTTGGAGATATATCATTTCTTATAAAATTTTTTCTCCCATTAATCCAAATCACTTACTTACCAAAAAAAAAATCTGGAAAGAGAGGAATCATCGTATGTTTAAGGATTTGGGGTACCTAAACGTAACCCAACTGGTTACCCAGATTTCTACGGCAGTCCGGGGAAGATTGAGGCTTCCCATAGTGCAGTTAATGTGCAGGATAGGCGAATTTTGGATAGGTGGAACATTCCTTGCTCCAACTTGCACTCGGATGACTAGATTTCCGGTTGATAATCGGAGGATGTGACTTGAATCCGGAGCTGTTAGCGCTTGAGGACTCCGGTTTCCGAAGTACTTTTGCTTCTGAGGACTCCGGATCTGGAGCGTTTGTTGTCTTTCTCTTTTCCCGTGTCAAAAAAAAAATAGGGGCTTCGTCATGGCCTTGAGGACTCCGGTTTCCGGAGTGCTTTTGCTTCTGTGGACTCCGGTTCGGAGTGTTTCCTTCTTTTTACTATGCTTCAAAAAAAAAAATTGGGTGTGTGAACTCCGGTTTTCGGAGTGTTTTTGTGCACTGCTTGTTTCGGCGTTTTCGTGGTCTCTGGTTTCTGGAGTGCTTTTGCCTTTGGTGACTCTGGATCCGGTTAAAAAAAAAAATCCTTTGTCCTGGCCTTGGGGACTCCGGTTTCCGGAGTGCTTTTGCTTCTGTGGACTCCGGTTCCGGAGTGTTTCCTTCTTTTTTCTATGCGTCAAAAAAAATAAAAAATAAAAAAATAATTTGGGTGTGTGAACTCCGGTTTTCGGAGTGTTTTTGTGTGCTGCTTGTTTCTGCATTTTCGTGGTATCTGGTTTCTGGAGTGTTTTTTTTGTTCACTGGTTTATCTGGCGATCTCGTGGACTCCGAAATCCGGAGTGCTTATGTCCTCTTCGATTCGGAGCCCTTTGGACGGAGTGCTTCCTTTTTCCGGAGCTCCTAAAGCCGGAACAACTTTATCGGGTGTTCTATAATCCGGAGTGTCCATCTTGCGAACATTCCGGAGTCCCTTTGCTTCACTAATAGGAAGGACGGAGTGGATTGCGCTCCTTGCTGGCCGGAGTGCTTGATGCTCTTTTTTATATATATATATATGTTAAAGCTAAGTTCAGTTCACTGGGAATTTATGAACTCCTTGGGAATATAAGATCATAAATGATTTAATTAATAAGAAATATTTCCCCTGAATCATTAATAATGATCATCATTAATAAGAAACATTTTTCTTGTACTGCCAATCATTTATGGAGGCTATCAAATTCAAAGTCTATAAATAAGAACTAGAAGAATGAGAGTAAGGCACGTAATAGAAATTTCAGTAAGAGCAAAGTAGAAGAAACCAGGCAAGAGTAAAGATTAAGGTAGAGGAACTCAGGCAAGAGTAAAGATCAGGCAAAGTAGAAGAACAACCAGGCAAGATACTCACCCCTGTTTTCAAGTTCATGATTATGCATGATTTTATGCTAGTATATTTGATATTATATGAATTTATATGATATTTATGCTGATCTTTTCATATCTGATGCTTACGATTAATTGTCGATAATTGCATGTTTAAGGAAAATATTTCTTGATATTCGGTTTTGTATGATTATCTGTCAATTTGTATGAACTTTGATGATTGTATGTTTGTGAAGAAAAGTACTCCGCCTTTGAAGAAGAACTCTGCACTTTTGAAGAAAAAGTACTCCGTCCTTTTACAAAAAAAAAAACTTCATCCTTGATGAAAACGCCCTCCATCTTTTTATGAAAAGAGCTCCGTCCTTTTACGAAAACAGCTCCGTCCTTTGAAGAAAAGTTCTCCATCTTTTAACAGAAAAGAGCTCCGTCTTTTGAAGAAAACGCCCTCCGTCTTTTTATGAAAAAAGCTCCGTCCTTTTACGAAAACAACTCTGTCCTTTGAAGAAAAGTGCTCCGTCTTTTAACAGAAAAGAGCTCCGTCTTTTGAAGAAAACGCCCTCCGTCTTTTTACAAAAAGAGCTTCGTCCTTTTTATGAAGAAGCACTCCGGATTTTAAAGAAAAATCACTCTGGTTTTAGAGCTCCGGATTTTAAAGAAAAGTACTTCGGTTTTTAGAACTCCAGATTTAAAGAAACCCTGGCTTTTAAGAACTTCTGGTAAGAACTTTGCCTTTTGAAAAGAACTCCGCCTTTATGAATAACGAACTCCGGTTCTCAGAGCTTCGGATTTTTAAAGAACTCCGTCTGAAAAAGAACTTCGGCATTTTGATCTCCGTCTGAGAATGAACTCCAGCACTGTGAACTCCGTTTGAAAAAGAAAAGAGCTTTGACTTAAAGAATAATGTATTAATTCGGATAGCAAGTGGAACTCTGTGACTTTTGAACCATAACGAACGGCCATATGAACTAAGAACTGAGTCTCCATTAAGCTTGCTGTAAAAGATGGATGAAGGATATTGAAGTAACACTCAAGGATGCCTCCTGGGCCACGGGAGGGAACCTTTTGGTGGCATAAGACTTTTGGCCCCGTATGCCGGGAAAAAGGCATTACCTCCCGCCCCGGGGAGCATAATGAGGGAATACGGCTTTAGGTTGTGGGGTTACACACAACCCGCCCTCGATGTTTGTCCGCTTCCGTCCGGCCCCTAAAGATGATAAGAACTCTCCATGATTTTTATGAGTTTTCAGTAGACAAGACAAAAAGCAAGAGACTAAGAAAATTCCGAACTAAAAGACATGATGATTTTCGTATTATATTCGCTTATATGTATATGTTATGTACTCTGTTTTCTGCATGTGAGTATTTTGCTGGGCTTTGTAGCTCATTCTTGCTATTTTTCAGATGACGAAAGAATTATGGAGGATGAAGTTGAGTAGAACTTTGTGCAGTATCAAAGTGGTTTGGTGAGCCGAAGCAGATTTTGAAGAGCTTTATTTTGTCTTTTGATGTTAAATAGACTCTGCTGTTTATGCATTTTATAAATCTTTTGAATGTTAGTACATTTCCGTGTTTTCCTTTGAGGATTCTGTAATGAATATTATTTAGTAAGCATCTCAGAGTATTTTGGTCTGGCTAACTTCAGAGCTGGACGGACATGTTTGAAATTAAATTTATGGGCCAGCGTTACTTAGTCCAGCTTCATAAGACCCTGTGTATGAATTTTTTTTTTTTGAAAAAAATCGGGTTGTCACATTTGATTTCCAATTAGGGTGAGGCCAGCTAAACCCCGCCTTATGGCGCATTTGACGCTAGACAGTCGAGGAAAACGGGCAATCAAAGAAAAGGTGATCATGACACTCCCTTCCATTGGGACAGAGTATACATGACGCAGGAATGTGAAGGTAATTTCCAATCCTATCGAGAGTGCTAAGTCTTTGTCGGATAGCCAGCCAGAGAATAAAGGTGTGAGCAGGGATTGACATGGGGCCCCAGACAAGGCTAAACCACTCCACCACGCCTTTCGGTTCTCGAAAAAGCCCATAGGCAGATTTTGTAGTGAAAACCCCACTATGGTTCGGCAGTCTAAATTACCACATCATTGCGAGCTGGATCAGGGAGATATGGAGGCATGTTATTCAAAATCCTAGCAACCTCCATATCAGAAGGGTTTGGCCATTTCCAGTTGCCGTTTTTGATGATTTCCTTAACATTAGCATCTAATGGCAAACCAGTAATACACCTGACTCCGAGATATTTGACAGGGAGATTGCCCAATCTGAATTCGAGAATGTTAAGGATATCCCTCCTAGTGATCTCGCTTGTAGAACAACAAAAGGCCGCACTCTTATCCGGGTTAGGAGTAAGCCCAGATAGAGAACTGAAAATATTAAGACTCTCATGTAATGCCCGGATGGAGTTACAATCAGCTTTAGAAAAAAGGAGAAGGTCATCCGCAAACCCAAGCATCACAGTTATTGTATCCGCGGAAAAATCCCACCGACTCACAGTTGAGGCTTAAAGAAAATGATGTTCTCTGTCAGGCGCTATAGCACGATTCTTTTTTTTCCTTTGCTGTGTTCGTGGTGGTTGCTTCTCGCGGTGGCTCTGTCTGGGTGTGGCTGGAATGTGATGAACTGCGGCTGGTTGCGGTTGCTAAAGGTAGTAGTTTGCTGAGTTTCTCTTGCTGGATATGACCCTATGATGATGATGAGTTGATGACGTAATTGATGTAGATCGGCTTGATGGAGGGCATGCTCTTCATGTTGTTTTCTTTGTGTTGTTCTGATTGTTGTGTTTGCAGCCCCAGAGGCAGTGTTTTCGGTCCTGTTGTTGTTGGCAGATCAAAATTTAGGCTGATGGTCTTTGTCGTTGGATCCTCTGGTTGTGTTGCATCCTTTTGACCCTGCCGCTGTTGGACTGCCTGCTGATCTTGCTGCTAATGGGAATGCCCACTACTGGCTGTTGAAAATGATGCAGAGTCTATGGACTTCTTTTGCTATCCCCCTGATGGATAGTACTTGGGTGTGCGGGTTTATAGCTGATCCTGATACTGTTTTGTCTCGGTCTCTGCTTTGGATATGTGGAGGTGCTGCCAGCATTCATTGCTGACCCTGAGGTGCTCCCTGTTTTTCTCTATGCGGATGATTGCGAACTCTGCTGTGCTGAATTGGCTTGCTGTGTCTGATGGATGCGGCAGTTTTGAGTTGTTTTCTCCTGCTGCTTTCTCTGGAATGGCTGGAATTAAAGGATGCCGACCTGTAGGTGTAGAGTTCGGCAACCGTTGGAATTGGGTGGTGATTTTCTTGCTGCTGTTTTGAATTGCTGGTGCTGATGCTGGAATTGCTGACGCGGGAACCGGTGGTTGCTGTTAAGATTTTCTTCCCAGCTTTGCTTGCTCTGGAATTGGTGGCTGTTGTATTTGCTGCTTGCCGAACTGGGTTCTGCTTCTGCTGGAGCTGATGTGCAGCCTGCCGCCACTCACAATGTCTTCTTGCGGGATCCAGGGGGCTGGAAAGAGGCGTATCCCCTTTGGATTGTGATGTAATTTTTTTTTCCAATTTCTATAGGTTCTGTAGATCCTTGGTCTCCTAGAGGTCTATTTTGTACTTTTGGATGCTCTTGTTGCTTGGGGTTTGCCCCAGTGGGTTATGTTTTGTCCCCAAGTCAAAATACTTGACGATAAAACATCGACTTTATAATTTTTTCTCCCATTAATCCAAAATACTTGCTTACCAAAAAGAAAAAAAGGTTGCTTCTCGAGGGGCTCCACTTCCCTTTGTTGGGTGATGCTGTTGGCTGGGATCTGGATTGGTGGCAGCCTGTACATGTATAATGAAATGGTCATGTTTAGGTTTTCAAGCTGTAGCCTTCCTGAAGCTGATAATGCATATGACTTGCCCCGCTGTGGCTCGAGGTTGTTGTGTTGGTTACTTTGTTCTTGATCTGTTGGGGATTTGATATGGCTGTATATGCATTGTTGTAGAATTCTGGAAATCTGGTGCTATCTCACAAATTTGGATTGGTGCGGGAACTGTTGATGTAATGCTGGATGAATTCTAGCCATCTTTCAAATGTTGGTAGCTGTATCTTTATGACTGCTGTGGACATTCTAATGTGAAGGATGGTTGGCTACGTTCTGTTAGTGATGGTGCTGACAGTGAACGAACAGCAGTGCCTTGTGGCAGCCGTTGGTTGGTTTTTATGCTGATGCTGGTTATGGGATGACGCTGGTACTGTTGGTTCGGCCTATCATTGGTGGTGTGGTGTGGGACGAATTGCCGAATCATATAAAGCAGGCCTGTTTGCTCTATACAGATGTAAAAGGATTGTGCTGTTATCGGTTTCTAGGATTCTTTGTTATGAGAAGCTTTGCTGGTGCCAAGCTATTGTTGCTGTTGATTCTTGCTTCAACCGGGTGTTCACTAGACCCGGCTAATTTCTTTGGTTTGCTGTCCGATGTGTGATGAACCATGATTATCAAATGTCCCGCAGTGGTTATGGATTGCAAGGTTTTTATGGTTGTGGTGGTTTAAGACCATGAAGTCGATGGTGCTGCTGGAATCTTTTGCAGATGTTGGAGGAGGGATGGGTTGCTGTCTTCATTTCGAATGTGGTTGAAGCTGGGCTGTTGTGGAAATTGCTGTATTGGTGATGGCGTTGGGGTTGGGAAAGAGGTGTATTATACTTTGAAGCAGATTATTTGCTGCTGCTGAACCGATGATGGATTGCTGATGGCTCTAGTATTAAAGGGGATGTGCAGATGCCCTTGGTTGCTGGCTGATTGTTGATAGATTCTACAAATGTGAAGAGGCCCGGCTGCTGCTGCCTTTGGATTGAAGCTCATGTAATTTGGATGCTGTAGGTTCTGCCGCTGACTGTTGTAGTTTCCTACAGCTGATTGAAGCTGGCGATGGTTCTTGGTTGACTCTTGGATATGGATGCTAAAATGGCTGATCTTGCTGGTGGCGCCCTGCTGCTGATACCTTTGCATGGGCTATGGCCTATTGCTGAAGTTGTTCTGTCCTTACAATGGCCTCATGCTTTCGCTACTGTGTGGATTATGTAGGAGCGGGTTATGATGAATTTGGATTGGCGGCTGTGATCTTTTCCTATCCATGGTGAAATTTTTGTTTGTTGATTATCCAGCTAAAGGTGCCCCTGGTCTCTTGGTCTCTTGATTCCGATTTCCTTGATCGGTCTCTTGATTTTGGCGATTTCCCATTGGGGCTGGAGGCCGAAGGATTGAAACGGGTTTGGCTTGCCGACTTGGTTTGCCATCTCCGCGTTTTTTGGTATTGCGTTTTCATCCGATTTTTGGCTGATTGTGCTGCTTTGCATTTTGAGCTCGTGGTCTTTGCTGAATGGGATGCTGGAGGCCGGAAGGGCTTTGAAACCGGCTTGGCTTAGAATGTCTTGGTTTGGTCTTGCGCCTCAATTGCCATCTCAACTTTTTGGTTTATTGTATTCAATTGCCTCAAATGTCAAATTTGGCCGGTTTCATTTCTTCGTGGCTGGCAATTGCCGTTTTCAATTTGGTCCTCAACTGCCAGCTTGTGTTCAAATATGCCTTTTTGGATTGTGCCGAGATGGACTTTGCATGGCATTTATGAGCTCCCGCGTGGTCTTTTCCTGGCTGCTCTTCCCCCCTGGTTGTTGTGTTTGTGAAAATGAGGATGCCGTTTGGGGATGGAGGTCCTCCCCGGAGGGGATTTGAAACCGGCTTGGCTTTTTATGTTTTATTTCCAAATCAAACTACTTGGAGATAACACATGTAACAATTTTCTCCTTTAATCCAAAATACTTTGGTTTGGTCTTGCAAATGCTTAGCTCAATTCTTTATGATCTAAACTTAGGGTAGCATATGTCCCACGGTTTGGCATTCTTTGTATTCAATTGCCAAGGAGGCATCAATTTACTTTGAGTTCATAAAAATAGAGGCCAATAAAGGTGAATGGATCAAAGTAAGAATTGGCAAGAAGTTTGATTTCTTGGAGGTAAAACATAAAGCTCTAGGCATGCCCCGAGTACAATTGCCGAAAAAAACATTAAGAACAATTTGGTCCTCAAGCAACAAGGACGGAAAATTGGAAGTGACTTGTGGCCTTTTTTTTCATGTAATCCTTTTGGTAATATCATTGCAATCAGTTTGATGTTGTAACTCAAATATCTAATGGGAAGATGGATTCGTTTTTGCCCGGTTTGGTCTTGGCGCCGAAAATTTCACTCTTATTCATGGTGGATGATATGCTATGCTCCTTAAGGATCTGAGAGGAGTGGGAGAAGGAGGTGCAGTTGCACATTTCCAATGAAATTTAAAATGATTATCTCGCCTAGCCTTGATCTCAATAATGCCCCTCCATAACAAGTTTGCAAATAAATAGGGAGATATCGGATCACCTTGGTGAGACCTTTGCCCCTTTGAAAAACCAACCGCTTGTCCGTTAATATTAAGGGAATATGATGGAGTGGTTATACACTTCTTTTTTTTTTTTGTTACATTTTGGATTAATGGGAGAAAAATTTCTTTTGGCGTTTTTTGACTTGGATGAATGTTTGTCCTCAAAAAACCTAAGGTTTTTTGTATTTTTTACTCCGTACAAGTTGCTAATTTGGGGTATGCCCTAACTTTTTATGTTTTATTTCCAAATCAAACTACTTGGAGATAACACATAATTTTTGTAACTTTTTTTTCTCCCTTTAATCCAAAATACTTGCTTACCAAAAAAGGATGCGCTAGAGAAGCTTGCAAATGAGAGATTTATTCTCAGCCATCAGATTCTTTATGCCCAAACCACCTTCAAACTTAGGGTAGCATATGTCCCACGCTACCTTGGCATTATCCGATCCTATTCTCCTGCTGCAACAATCTTCGCCATTCAATCATTATCAACCCATCAATCAGCACCATTCCTGAGAAAGCGCCTAAGGAGGCAGTCAATTGCTTTGAGGGTAGATTTGGGCAGAATAAAAATAGAGGCCCAATAAAGGTGAATGGATGAGAGAATGGAAGTGACGAGCTTTTTTTTTTTTTTTTTGGTAAGTAAGAATTTTGGATTAATGGGAGGAAATAATTACAAGAAGAATGTTTTAACTCCAAGTATTTTACTTGGAGGTAAAACATAAAGCTCTAGGGCATGCCCCGAGCAACTAGCACATCAAAGAAGAAAAAAAACATCAAGAACTACCACAAACCAGAAAATGAAAATTGTCATCTAATACACACGAAAAGTTTCGTGAAAATCTGCGCCTGAAGCAACAAGGACAGGAAAAATTGGAAGTGACGAGCTGCAACCGTAGACCAAAAGAGAGCCATCTATTTTTCCAGGATGTAATTCTTTTGGTAATTCTATCAATGAGCGATTTGCAATCAGCAACAGAGAGTCTAGAGGTGATCAGAGGAACTCCCAAATATCTAATGGGAAGTTTGCCCACTTTGAACCCCACGATATAGACGTCCCTCTCAATGTGTCTCACGTTGGTGAAGGGAAGGGTCATTGGAGCATATATGAAAATTTCACTCTTATTCATGTTTTTCCCTTTCCATTGGCCCGACATGAAGTGGAATTCTTCAAGGCAGTTCCTTAAGGATCAAGAGAGGACCAAGATCTGATTTTCAGTCGCATTGAGATGGGAAAAGAGAAGGAGGCCGTCTTAACGGCAAAGGCGAAGCATGACCATTTGAGTCACACCAACTGAGCATTTCCATGGATGAAATTTAAAATGATTATCTCGCCATCTCAGCCTTGATCTCAATAATGCCATTAAGGACCTCCATAACAAGTGCAAATAAATAGGGAGATATCGGATCACCTTGGCGGAGACCTTTGCCCCCTTTGAAAAAACCAACCGCTTGTCCGTTAATATTAAGGGAATATGATTGCTTACCAAAAAAAAAAAAATTAAGGGAATATGATGGAGTGGTTATACACTAACTGATCCACTTAACCAACTGAGGGGGAAAATTCATGAGGGTCAGCATGTTAACGATGAAGCCCCAATGTACGGAGTCGTACGCTTTCATCAGGTAAACTTTCATAGTACACCTAAGAGGGCCATGGCCGAGGTGATACCTATGAAGGAGTTCTTGAGCTAAGAGAATATTATCGCTAATCTGATGCCCAGCAACAAAGGCCGTTTGGCATTTGTCAAGAAGATAGGGAAGGGTTTGTTTGATCCGGTTTGCAAGGATTTTTGATATCCGGTTTGATCCCAAGTTGTCCCTGATGCTGTGCTGCCGCCCGTGTGGTTTGTGCACCCTATGTTGGTTAGCTTGGTCTATTTTCGGGGGGCGTCAGATGGCATTTTTGGCGAGCCATGCTACTCGATGCATGTTGTGGATCTTGCTATTTCAAAAAAAAGGAGTGTTTTTTGGCTGGTCAACAAGTTGACCGGCAATCTGAGTAAATCTGGGCTGCTTCGATTCACTATCTCTGGAAAGAACGTAATCAACGACTTTTCAACGACTCCAATTGGGCTAATGAGGACCAGCTAGTTATTTAGATTATGGATAAGGTGCACCATAAATTGGAACTTTCAGTTCCCAAGTAGAATCATGGCTTCAAATACATTAGGGACCGATGGAACCTAATACTTTAGGTTTCGGAAGGTTGGAGATTAGTGATGGCCTTGAGATCGTTGGAACGGGTTATTTTGGCTGGCTATGGGTCTTTTCCGAATAAGGAGCATTAAGCTGATCGTGTGCCTACTGCTCGGATTACTATCGGGCCGGGCTGATGTTCATCACCAGATAAGATTTTTTTTTTTTTGGTAAGTAAGAATTTTGGATTAATGGGAGAAAAAAAAATTACAAGAAAAATATTTTAACTCCAAGTATTTTACTTAGAGGAAAAACAAAAAGCTCCAGGGCATGCCCCGAGCAACTGGAACAATAGAATAGAAAAAACTTTTAGAACTACCACAAAAACAAAAGAAATAAAAAAAGACAGCTAATACACACGAACAAGATCCATCTAGGAGCGACATCTGTACAGGGCAGCATCCCACTGACCGAACTGCAAAACTACATGAGAGCGCAAGTAAAACAGCACCAACATTTGTTACGGGCAAACAAAAGGCAACAGCCACAGTGGGAGCAATAACAGCACTTCTGCCATGATCCCATCGCACCAGGCCATCAGCAGTGATGGACGAAACGATGGACAGCCCGACCAGCAGCAAATGACCAATAAATTCAGCCACAGCAACCAGAGAGGCAAACCAGCAGCTCCAAAAAGACATGGTCAATTAGGCGCCAGCAAACTCAAAAAAAGAAAATAAAACAAAAACCAGCATCACAAACGGAGGCAGCAACTTCACACGACAGTGCATCACCAGATAAGATACCACCAGGTATCCAAATATAACCATAAAAACCTACGAAAACATATACATCCATCATATGTAGCAGAATCTAAACTATGTATACATCCATATACAAAAATATCTCAAATAATAAAATGTATCCATCTCATACAAAATCACAAAACTAAATCCTAAAACCTCTTCAACCGAGATCTGCGGCCCATCCTACTCCTACATCCTACTCAGTCTCATTAGGCCTAAAAGTGTGCTCATCTGGAAGGAAAAAAAAATAATGGTGAGCCAAATACTCAGTAAGTGCAACATAATCTAATTATTAAGCAATATAAACAGATGAAATAGAAAATAGGATAGGAGCAATATGTAAGGATGCATGATGATATAGGACATGGTCAAATGCACTTTTTGGATTACATTTATCTTTGCGGATCAGGGCCAATAAGCTTTATTAACTAAAGGTGCGGGAGGATGAGGAAATGATCATGATACTTCACTTGATCTAAGGCATACCTATGTACTTAACATCCCATAGCGGATGGCATACCTATTTTCCGATACACGGGGCCAATAACAAATACCATGTGGTGAGCAGTATACCTATCACCCAGAATACAGGGCTAATAAAAGGCCACTATACCCTCCCATGGTCCAAAGGCAGTCCTCGTGCTTCTACAGCAACATCCTAAGGTATGCTGAGAAATATCATCCGCTAGAACAACGGTCAGGAAAATCCTTGAGTTTTAACTGTAATATCAACGGCCTATCAAGGTATATTACCTTTCGAAATATAATTCCATGGTCCTGGTTTTGTGATTTCTTTTTCTTTGAGAGAAGGTCCACCAAACTTTTTTTACATAGTTCCCACTCTGGGAGAACGAATCTTATATGCATCAAATTGTGGTATTCCCTTCATATACTTACAAATTTTTATATATCTTTTAGGTTTAAATCTTCACATAACTTAAATTATGTCCATGTTCATTGTAAAGCATGAAAAAAAAGAAAAACTCTTACCACTATGAGCCCAAACATGACTTTCAAGGCTTCTAACTGACATTTCCTTCACAATTGGTTAACAATCATATTTTTCAGAACATACAACTAATCACATGCAATATATGCAACTTAATTAACAATTAATCAAAGTGAAAATTATATAAAATTACATAAATGCCTCTAGTGAACAGTGATTTCGTGGGTTTAGGGGTCCGATTATACAGAACGGAGCAAAATATAGAAAATCAGACACCCAATCGGTAAATAACCCTATTCAAGGTATGAATTTTCGATATCTAGGGCCAAATCAAGCTTGGAACTGAAAATAAATGGGTAACGAAAGTTGGGCGCAGGTCTAGGGTTCCAACGCAACTAGACCGCTTGAATTGAGGGGAAAATCAATCATTAAATGACAATGAATGCTTGCAAAGATCATGGGTTCCGTGATATACTTGTTTTGGGTGGGTATCGGAATGAAAATACTCAAGAGAATAGTAATAAAAATCAAAAGAGAGAACAAAGATGGTATGAATGTACTTGCCTTGACCTGATCTATCACTTCTTCAACTAGCTCCAAATCGAACTCAAACCCAAGAGCTTCATTCTCCATCTTCACTTACCAAAAAAAAAAAAATTCATTCTCCACCTTCGTTTTCTCTCTCTCTCTTATTTGTCCTAGAAGCCGTGTAAAAATTACGTGGAAGAAACCCAACGCAGTTTTATAACACGCCACACAAGAGAACCTAGCTAGTGCGCTTCGAGTGCGGTGCCCTTGGATTCAGTGCCTGCCGCGAGGCCTCAAGTGCATGGTGGTGGTAGCCCACTGGCTTCGGTTCCTGCGGCGCCTCCTCGGGTGCCCTGTGAGCTTAAGTCGCCAATTCACACCACGGTCTCGAAACTATATTTTTTTCATTGATTAAGCCTAATCTTGATTATATTAACCCAATTATCCATAATTATATTATTCGATAGCTGGTATGTTACAATGAGAGAAAAATTCAAATGCGGCTTCAGTTTTTGATTTCCTTGGTCGTCGTCAACCATGGCGGGCCTCCTGGGGGCCCCCCCGATCCTCCCTAGGACGTCGCCAATTCACCTCTGCTTCTTCGTCATCGGTCATCAACTCTAAATCCCTAGATAATCCCTCTGTCCTATTCCCGCTGCTGAAGAGGGACGAGGATTCTCTCTCTCCTGCCCCTGATGCAACGTTCTTGGCGCTTTCGAAACCAAAGGATCTTCACAAAGGTTCAATCTGTGGTGCTGGCGAACCCCCTTCCTGGTCTGGTATCGTCCAAAAGGAGCGAGATGGGCTGTGCAAAGAATTGACATTCTACCCCCCCAAGTGTGTAATGATGGCTCTGCTTCTATCTCCCCCCGCTAGACGTAATCGATCAAGGTAACCTATTTTGGGGTTTTACCTTGGTTGGCCACTTTCTCGATTTCCCTCCACATTTCCTGGCTGTCAAAGCCATTGCCAGGAAAATCTAGGCTCGTTTTGGTCTCAAGCATACCGCTGGTAATGAAGTCGGATTTTTCTTCTTCCGATTCCCATTGCTGGAGATGTTAGAGAAATGCCTACGGGGTGGACCACGGCTCTTTGCTGGGAAAGCTATTTTCCTAAAAAGATGGTCTCCAGGCATGCCTTTGTCAAAGTAGGAACTCAATCGGTTCCACATTTGGATCAAGCTTTCCAACCTGCCGATTGAGTTCTGGACTCAAGCCGGTCTCAACTGGGTTGCAAGTGCCGTTGGGATCCCTTTGCAACTCGATTCCAGGACTGCGCGTATGAAAAATGTCTCCTTCGCCAAGATCTGTGTCGAAGTTGGTGTGGATGGGCCGTTTCCAACTTGCATCGCCATTAAAACTGGCCCTGACTCTGAGACTCCAACGTTGGTGAATGTGGAGTATAGTTGGAAGCCTACTCGTTGTGGGCGCTACCATTTGTTAGGCCATGTTATATCCAATTGCCATTCCAAGATTAGCAACCAGCACCATGGTAGGTCACGCTCCTACTCTCCGAATTCTGTCCTTGCGATAAAGACCAAAGGGACCATTCTCCGAAGGTTGCTCATTAATCCAATTGCTCTGTCACTTCCTTTGCTCCCCATCCAGTGGTTGAAGGACCCCTATTTCCTGTGGGGTCTCCCCAATCCTCAATAGCTGAATTGCCTTCTTTTGAGGCTTCATCAGTGAGCCTGGTGAATGAGCCAGGGATGCCCGATAATGTCAATTGTGCTTTACCGGTGGTTTGCCCATCAATTGGGACAGTGTTGGTTTCCCATACTTCTCCCTGTGTTGAGATGATGGAGCCTGCGTTCCCTGATGAGGGCGCGCCTAGGCTGTCGTCTCTGCCTAAAGCTATGGTCTCTGATTAGGGCTCCTGTTTTCACGTTGCCAAGGCCTATGTGCCTATTCTCTCCTTCGCAGATATTGTGCATAAGGATCTCAACCCTTCCGATATGCTAAGTAGTGGTGTCCACCTCTGCCAATCTCTTGATGAAGATCGGTTAGTTGCTCTTGGCAATATTCCCCAGGCCCCTGTTGTTCTCTTTGAAACTGGCCTAGCCCATATCCCTTTATTGACTCATGCTAAGTAGTATTGCCAGGCCCCAAACACTTCATTGGCTCCTTTGGTTGCTACTGGTAATTTGAATGCTTTGAATGGAAGGGAGGCGCTTGCTCTAGGCATTGTTGTGGATGGCTTGAATGGTGATCCTTTGTCCTTGCCAACAGTTTTGAATGGCATTCCTATGTCCACTAGGCCTCCTGTTGAGCAGTCCATACATCCCTGTATGGATGACGACCGCGATCTTACTCCTTGTTCTATCTCTCGGCTATCAAAAAAGTATTGTTTGGATACTTCCAATATTGTGGACGTGGACTGTCTTACCCCAAGAGACTCCTCCGCCGAAATTTGTATGGGTAGGGACCTTGACCTTTCCAAGGGGAAATTATTAAGCGTCGAAGGGGTGTTGGCCATGCAATATGAATCTTGGAAGCCAGCCAAGTCTCGAAAGAAGAAAAAATCTGGTTCCAAAAAACCCAAGGACTCTTCTGGCTCTTAAACTTTATGTTGGTGGGATGTGTTTTGGCTGGGGCTGTATAGCGGGCTCTCGGCTTGATTTTCTACTCTTTCCTAAATTGTAAGACAAAATGCTTATTTAGATGGTATCTGGGAGATTGGTTTTTTTCCTTATCACTCTCTTCATAGTAATCATGCTGCTGGTCCTTCTTTTGCTGTCCTTTGCTGTGTGGAATCTCTCTATCCTTCTGCTATTTTGTTGGAAGTGCGTAGGGTGGGACTCGATTCTATCCTGAGGAAGGCTGATGTTGTTGAATATGTGCCCTGTGAATGCCGGAGAGCAATTGACCTTGTTGAGGAGCTGGGCCGATGTGCTGATGGTGTTGGTTGTCAGCCCTATGCATTTAGGTTATTTCTTATGGCTCTGCTGGTTGGCCCACGTCTTAGTGGTGCACAGGCTGGAGAAGTTGCACTGTTAGTCAACCTTTCTCTGGTAGATTCCTGTCCGAGTGGCTTTGGGGAGAGAGTATTGGCCGAGGACTAACTAGTCCGAGGACATTGATGATGGCGTTTCGATACCTCTCCTGCTTATGTCTTCGGTGGCTGCCTCATGGCTGGAAAGTGGACTGGTTACACTATGTTGCGTTATAAAACATGGCTAATGCCATGTGGGATTTTGCTGAAGACACGTTATTTGATGCCAAGGTTGGATCGTGGGTTTTTTTGGCACTAGAGAAGGTATCATTAGTTACCCCATACTGCAACTGCTGCTGTTGTTGCTGGGGATGGAATTTGGTGCTATTGGAAAGCTGCTTCTGGCTCTTGGAGGCTAGCTATTGCTGGATAGAATCTGTCCCCGTTGTGATGCTAGGCTGGTGTTACAGATTGGTTCCTTGATCTGCTCCTGTTATGAGTTCTTTTTTTCGTAAGTAATTAATTACATTAAAATTTAAATAAAAATGTACAGAGAAAACTATGTTTTTTACCAAGTGTTTTGCCGACTTGGAAAAAGAAACATAGAAAAAGGGAGTCCCCTAATACCTTGACAAAAGTCTTTTTTTTTTTTTTTGTAAGTAATTAATTGCATTAAAATTTAAATAAACTGTACAAACAGCTATATTTTTTACCAAGTATTTTACCGACTTGGAAAAAGAAACATAGAAAGAGGGATTCCCCTTAAACATGACTCAGAAGTCATAAATAAAAGATTACACAATTGGAATCAGCTATTGAGACGCAAAACCACAAACTGCCAGCAATACTGAACAGGAGGATGCTACTTCAGCAATTCCATGTCAGGAGGCGAATCCAGCCATGTCAGCATATCCACATGAAGAGAGCAAAGAGGCAATCACGAAGGCGAATAGAGCCACTCCGTCCAAGAAGAGCATCAAGCACTCCGGCCAGCAGGGAACACAAGCCACTCCGTCCTTCCTTTTAGTGAAACAGAGGGACTCAAAAATGTTCGCAAAGAAATCACTCCGGTTTTTAGAACTCTGGATAAAGGTGATCCGGCTTTAAGAGCTCCGGATGAAAGGAAGCACTCCGTCCTTAAGGGCTCCGGATTTTTTTTTTGGTAAATAAGTGTGTATTTTGGATTATCCGGAGAAAAAATTTACAAAAACTATGTTATAACTCCAAGTTTTTTGACTTGGAGTTAGAACATAAAATCGTTAGGGCATATCCCGAGCAACTGGTACATCAGAGAATAACTCAAGAAAAACCTCTAAGAGAAAAGGACTAACAGCGAACGAAAAATGAGCACAGTCATTATACAGAGTGTTTTTTTTTTTTTAAGCAAAATACTGTACCGTACAACTGGAGACGGGAGCGAATTGGCCAGCCAAGTTCTGTCTGTGGGGTATTCCTTAAAGTTGAAAGGTCGAAGACAGTTTTGCTTTTGCTATTGAGTTTTAAATGAAAAAAGAAAACAGATTAACGAATGAATTTTAAGATTAAAAAAAATTTTTAATGGTTATTATTTTTATTGTTATTATTAAATTAAATATTTAATAAATATTAATATTATAAAAGTAAATTCATAAAAATACTACATATAATTTTTAATATCTTTTAATATCCACAGTTAAAATTTTATTCAATTTTAAAAATTAGAGATCTACTAAATACGTCTCATTTAATAGATGTGTGGCCTCCAAATTCATATACTACCCACTGATTGAGATATTTTTGTTCAATTATATTTAAAATCGATACACTTTTTTTTGGGGGGTAAGTTTTAAAATCGATACACATCAACTGCTTATTTAAAAAGATTATTTTGCTTGCTATAGTTATTTATATTACCCGAAGGTTCTTATGAAAATTGCACATTCAAAATAATACCAATTGAAAATGATAGTTTAATACATATATATTTTGTTTAAATTTTATTCAATTTGTCGTTTTTAATTGCTTGCTGTTATAGAGTTTTGGCCAACCCAAATCAAAACCCACATAGACAGAAATATAGTCCTCGCTATACTATGTGATAAGATTAATAAATCAACACATTTTTTGAGGGGACTTCTGAAAGCATAATTGAGGGCCTTATAAATTATCTCATTCAAAAATCAATGACTTTACGAGAATAACAGTCGAGTTTATTATGATTTAGACAATAAAATCATTATTATATACAAGAGTTTGCCATTTAAAAAAACTGTCACAAACCCGAATTAAAGTAAGTCTAATTAATAAATAATTAATTTTTAATTAATAGATAAATGGTATAATATAAACAGATAAATCAGAAATTTTCATTTTCCAAATATCAGTAACAAATAGATCCAAAACTCATCATAGGATCTCATCGGACAATTATCTCAATAATATAAACATGACCTATTCTACATATCATAAAGGAGGTATCCAAATAGTAATAACAATTCATCCACATAATATAATAAATCTATAAAGTCTTAATACATTATGCATATACCCGGTCGATCCAACAACCAAATATAATCCATACAAATTCAACAATATTTGAATGAATGTAATACTCACCAAAATATGTAATGTCGCGTCAGATCTCGTCTAACTTCTACAAGATGTCTAAACCTCTATTATTGAAAATATGATTCTAAAACTCAATAAGTATTATATATATATATAAAATAACAACACGTCTAATAAAATTAGAGGGGGTGTTCATAAACAGATTTCAAAATAGATAATAGATACGGATCATATATTCGAATATATTATAAAATCACCATTTAAATACCAAATAGACATGGTAGGTTAATTACAAACAGAACTCAACCTTTACTACCAATAGAAAGGGAAAGAGTCTTCCCATTGGGAGAGGTGTCACAGATACGGTACCGCACCACAAATACAACGGTTAATAATAGATAACCACGGATATGGCTCGCTACAAATACGACAGTTAATAATAAATAATCATAGATATGGTCTCGCTATAAATACGGCCACGCCACAGAGACGACAGTTAGTAACAGATAGCCAAATATATGGCCTCGTCATAGAGTCGACGGTTAATAACAGATAGCCACAAATATGGTTTCGCTATAGAGATGACGATTGATAACAGATAGCCATAAATACGACATTACCACTGTGGGATCCCGAAATCAAAGAAGTTTAAAATCAAAGTAAAATATTTTTTTTGTTAAGTAATTAATTGCATTAAAATTAAAAAAATGTACAAATCAGCTATATTCTTTACCAAGTATTTTGCCGACTTGGGAAAGGAAACATAGAACCAAAGAGACCTCTAAACTATGAGGAAAGACATTAATAAAAAGATTACAAAATTGAAATCGGCGTTTGAAACGTAAAACCAATTCGCACTTGAAAGGCATGCCGAAGACGACAATTGAAGTGCATGATGAGAGCGGCACATGATATGCCAATCAGCAAAACCAAATCAGCCTCCATCAGGATCGAGCCAGATCAGCATTCCAAACCCACATTGCCAATCAGTAATTAAAGAGCGCATTCTAACTCAACAATGAAATCGGTAGCTTCCCTCACACCAAGTCGGCATATGAAATGGGCAATTTATCCTCAAAACCGAACCGACGAGAGAGTCCACGTCAGTCAATCCATCCAGCCGCAATCCAAACCGGTAATCTCCGCAAGCTAGATCGGGTATAGGCAAACGGCAGTTGGCCACATCAGCAACACCGTAACAGCAAAACCGAAAACGGTCTAGGCTTTAGAGGAAACCAGAAAACCTACACATCGGCTGATAACAGGAGATGACAAGCCATGTCAGTAGACCAACGCAGCCTCCAATAAATGCCACGTCAGGAAGGTCTACATGGCCACGTCAGCAACTCCGCAACAGCGAAAACGAAATCAGCCTTGACTTTAGACGAAACCAAAATGAAACTAGCCAAGAAAGACACACAGTTCCCCCACAAAAGAATTTTTTTTTTATTTGGAAACCACGTCAGTAGAGCCCAAAGGGCTAGGAGCCAAAACAAGAAACCGGCCAACATGGCCCCCAACAAAAGATTTTTTTTTTTTTAAAATAAAAGTAAAATATTGCTACTTAAAAACCAGAGTATTTTAATTTCGACTTAAACCGGAGTGGCCTTACACCACTGAAAGACCGAAACTAACAGTAATCAAAATGTTGATCGGTGTCATGATTTTGACAGGCGTCACAATGTTGACCAGCTTCAAGATGTTGGCCAGCGTCAAGACGTTGACTGGCATCAAGATGTTGGCCAGCGTCAAGATGTTGACCAGAAGGTTGACCGATGGGTTGACCGATTTTTAGAAATGTTGACCGACATTGAATAAGAGAAAAGAAATGTTAGCCGCTTTGCGTAAAAGTTGGCCGGATTAGAGTAAGAAGTGTTGACCAAAAAAGTTGACCAACAGAAAGGTTGACCGACTTTGAAGAAAATGTTGACCAGCTGAATTGACTACCGAATTCAAAAATTTTGACGAGGATAAATTAAGGGCCAACTTTGTTGTTTAGATGGTTAAATCCCAACTAGATCCGAATCTAATCAAAGCAAGTGAACTACCCTGTTGACCTTCAGATGAAAGTACCAAGTAGATAACTTACCCAATTCACTCCCACCTAACCTCTGAAGAGAAGTACCAAGTAGGTAACCCACCCTACTTACTCCACCTAGTCCCTCCTCTTTATATACCGAGTTCCAGTTGAGGGACATGTGTGAAATTTCTAGCGAGGAAAAATAATAAGGAGTGAAGAAGGAGAAAAAGCTTCAAGTCAGTCGGATTAGGCGGTCAACAGTCAGGCAAGTATACCTTTCCTTTTAAACCCAGATTTCAAGAATATTTCTAAGGTAAGTGTACTCCCTCTTTTTAAATTCAGATTTTAAATATACTTCTATTTTCAAGTCCCGATTTTAAGAAAAATTGTAAGTGTTCTCTTCAGATTTAAATGCTTTAGCACTAGTATATCAGACTTGTCGTTTTAATTACTACTTAATAAGCTGTATCTCTAATGTCATACTTGCCGTACGATCGGACTAAAAATATGATTTTGATTTCATGATTAATTCATACTTTCTGCTTTCTGTTTTCCATTTTCTGCTCAACTTATAATTGAACTTGAAGTGTATAAAAATGGAGAAATAAACCCGCTTTAAGTCATAATGTTATAATAAAGATTTATTGACCAGAATGAGATTTATGGACTTGACTGGAATAAGAAAAAACGAATTTGAAATCGGCTTTGTAATAAGACGATCGAAAGTTTTGTGCCAATCTGAAATGTGAACTAAAGAAAAAGTGAACTAGTATTATGACAAGATAAATAAGATTGGACTTTAGCACTGGGAGATAAAGTTCTCCAACATGTCTTAGAACATTATTGTGGTAATCGAGGATAACGAAAGGGAGCCATCCTCGAGGCTTTGTACAAGGAGGAAGTGAGAGCCGTCATTAGGGCTTTGTACAAGGAGAAAGTGAGAGCCGTCCTCGGAACTTTGTACAATGAGGTATTGCCGTGACTATGAGGAGATGTGCACAATCTATCCTCGACTATTGCCCCCTTCACTAGCGATGTCCTTTACTAATAAAGAAAAAAAAGGAAAATTTTTATAATAAGACCGACTCTATTTTTTGTCCCAATTTTCTGAATTGACTACTCCGACTTTCCTAATTAATTTTGTATTATATATCTACCATGATTTGATCAACTGTTATTTTATAATATTCATGTTGCATATGTACCTGTATCCGCCTTATTGTATTAACGCTTTGCGAAAAATTCTGCATGTACATTGTTGAGTTCCGACTCACTGTTTTCTATTTTTTCCCATCCAGATGAAACTATAGAGCTTGTGCCTGGTGAGATGGAGTGACTATAGCTCCGTCTAAATGATCCTAAGGACTCGGAAGCATATTTTGGAATTACCATGGAAGAAGCAGCTTTGTTGTAATGATCCAATTGAAATATATGAATTTTTGTAATTGGACTTTTATGACTATATGTACATAAATGAGTTTTATAGGTATAAATGTGAATGCTTCGGCAAGTTAATAGCAATAAGTGAGTGAATAATCGAGGATAGATTGTATTTATTCTATACAATCTAAGGCTAGAAACATGAACAGGACATCCCTTCTCATGGGATATGAATAGGAATGCCTCCCGAAGGCATAGCAAGGATAGAAAACTACCCTCTAAGTTAACACCCTCAGAAAGGGCAAACTACATATAACTCCATGGATAGAGTCATCCTTGATTATTACCATAATGTTTTAAGGCATGTCAGAAAATCTAACCTGACTGTATATCAGTCTTGGGTCCTAATCAACCAGATTAGAAACATTTTTCTTTCATTTTTTATCTTATAATTCATTGTACTTTAGAAAATCAGTCAGAATTATACATTTAACCCTTCAGGTTGCTTCAGAGCATCTCAACAGTTCAGTTCCATATAACTTTTTTGGATGTAAATCATAACAGGGATAATACTTTTTTACAAACTAACTTTCACCTATCAAAATTTAGAATATTGAACACCAAATTCCCTCAATTTCATACTTAGAGTTTCACGTAAATCTTCCGAACATAAAACAGGCACCCAATTCACATATATATTCATGAAATTGAGGTCATAATCCTGATACATACACAAAATCATATAATTAAACTAAAAATCCTCAAATTTTCGAGCTATGGCCGGCAATCCGCCAAAGACTTAGCACTCTTGACAGGATTGGTGGATACCTTCACATTCCTATGCTATGTATTCTTTGCTCTTCCGATACGGAGAGTCATGACCACCTGTTCTTTAAATGCCCTTTTTCCTCGTCTGTCTGGCGGAAATTGGCCATAAAGCTGGTTCTAGGTGGCCCCACCCCAATTGGAATTCTAATATTTTATGGGCTGCTAATCGGTGGAAGGGCAAAAATCTCAAAACCTCTTCATTCCGCCTTACCCTTGCTGCTTCCGTCTATTTCATCAGGAAGGAGAGGAATCATCGTATGTTTAAGGATGCGGGGAACCTCAACGTAACACAACTGGTTTTCCAGATTTCTGCGGCAGTCCGGGGGAAGATTGAGGCGTCCCATAAAGCATTTAATGTGCAGGACAGGCGAATCTTGGATAGGTGGAACATTCCTTGTTCCAATTTTGCACTGGAATGAATTTTGTGCTGGTTGTTGTTTGGTGGATGTAGCCTGAACCGGACCTAGTAGCGCCTGTGGATTTTGGCTTCCGGAGTGGTTCTTGCTATGTGGAACCCGATTCTGGAGTTATACCTGCTTTTTTTCTTTTTCCGGACCTGGTGCGTTTCTTTAAAAAAAATAATAACAATAATAATAATTTTTTCGTACTTGCTTTTGAATCCGGAGTGCTTTTCTCTCCGGTTCCGCTACTTTGTCCGGAGCTCTTGTGAACTCCTAGCTTCGGAGTTTTATTTTCTCTGGCACTCCAAAACCGGAGTGGTTTATATAAAAAAAATAATAAAAAATAAAATAAAATTACATTCTAGCTTTTGCTTCCGGAGTGCTTTTTCTGCACTCCGAAATCCGGAGTGATTTTCTCTTCTGATCCGCTGTTTTTGTCCGGAGCTCTTGTGATCTCCTGGTTTTGAAGTTTTATTTTCTCTAGTTCTCCGGAACCGGAGTGGTCTATATTATAAAAAAAAAAATTACATTCTAGCTTCGATTTCGGAGTGCTTTTTCTGCACTCCGGAATCCGGAGTGCTTTTCTCTTCTGATCCGCTGATTTGTCCGGAGCTCCTGCGAACACCTGGTTTCGGAGTGTTTTTTCCCTGGCACTCCGGATCCGGAGTGGTTTATAAAAAAAATAAAATCTGCGGGCTCAGTTACTGTTTCGTGCGTGATCCGGTTTCCGGACTGGCTTTTCTGGCGCTCTAGTGAACTCCGGTTTTCGGAGTGTGTCCTTGTTCGCGCTTGGCTGGAGTGCTTCATTTTTCCGGCTTTTTGATAGGCTGACTTAGGATGGACTGATTTTGGCGGAGTGGCTTGGACGGAGTGTCCTGCAAACTGTGGATGGTGTGTCTTTGGATGGAGTGGCTTTGGACGGAGTTGCATTCGCTCTCCTTTGCCATAAGAGCTTTCACTCTTTTCTTTCGGAATGCACTGGTTGACGGAGTGTTTTTTTTGTTCACTAATTTCTTTCCGGAGCTCTCGTGAACTCCGGAATCCGGAGTGCATATCTGATCGTACTTGGCTGGATTGCTTCTTTTGGACGGAGTTGTATTTGCTCACCTTTTTCCGGTGAGCCTTTTCTTTTTTCTTCCGGAGTGCATGGGACGATGGAGTAGTGTTATCATTCCCAGAGTCCTCTGGCTGGAGTGAATCACAGTCACTGGAGTACTAGGTGGATGGACGTCCTCGATTCTGTATTCATGTTTTTAATGACTAATGTCTTGGTTTTAGGGTCTCCCTATTCCTATGTCTCTTTTACCAAGTCGGAAAAACACTTGGTAAAAAACATAGCTGATTGTACATTTTATTTATTTATTTAATGCAATTAATTACTTACCAAAAAAAGATATTAATATTTGGCTACTGAGTTGGCTGTAGCTTCAATTGAAGTCGGCATTCCTGTAATGGCTGTTCCCTTGCATTAAGCTCCTTAATTCTGGGCTTTCATGCATGATGGTGTAGTTGAAATTTAGGAGTTTGCTAGCCTGCCTGTTGGGGGAATTTACAACAGCTAAAGGCTGGGCTGTGAAATTGGTATCTGTTGGCCTGGCTGGTGTGATGTGCATTTGATTTCTCTAATGACGTGGCTGCCTGGGCTGCAGCCTCAATATCGGCCTCTGGGCTAAGTAGATGCAAAGTTAGTTACTCCCGAGACGACTGGATCCACAGTATCCGATCGCCCCACAGCAGCTTACTACATCAAATCGAGTCTGTCAATAGCCTAAAGGCACACCTAGTATTCCACCAGCAGGCAGTAAAGGGCCAACTGCAACACACCCACTGATCCAACATCAGCAGAAACAACAGCAGCTGCAATTTATCAGCAGTTCCCATCAGATCAGCATCCTTTAGCATGAGCATGGATCTGGACATCAATCCTCCGCCAAGCATGCCAAATAAACTTCAGATCAAATTCATCCGACTAGCTTCCAGATTAAACCATCATCATCAGGGCAAACCAGCGGATGGGTCCAACAGCAAAGGTGGCACCCTAAGTATCGGGCCGAAGTTCAAACCCGCCAGCAAAACTGAAATGTTCATCAGGGACAGCACCCAACCGCAGCCGCTTTCAGCATGCAAATCGTCAACAGCCATGAACTACAGCAGCAGGATGCAATAGCAGTATCGAAGTTCCCTGCTGTGTCCAGACAAAGCAATATCCAGCATTAGGAGCACCGGCCATCAGCATGGGTCAAAGTGGTTTTCTTACTTCACCTAAGGGAAACCAGCATCATGAACCATTAACAGCCAAAAATGAGCCAGAGGAAAGCAAACTGATCAGGACCACACCAAAGCCAGGACTAATACGGGAGCAGCATGTAGCTTCTACATGACTATATTTATATTACAAGCATAATTAGTTCGCAGATTACGCTATAAAAAACATATTTGTGTTGGGTCCCATGTCCTGGCCCATGAAGCATGTCCAAGCCCACCCGAGGGGCCGCGGCCCATAAATAGATCCTGAAGCTCACGCAAAGTGTTGACCCAATGGTGAAAGGCATGAACCCACGGCGCGGAAGACAACGAAACTGCGACGCATTAAATGCGTCGCGGGAACAGCGGAAAGGCTAGCCAATAGAGGAGTGGTCATGCGCGGCTAACGCCACTGCGCCGTCTGTGTCGCCAACAATCCCGCTCGGGAAAATCGGGCGTGGTCAACAACGCTCGGCGTGCGTGCCAACCACGAAAAAGAATAACCAAAGATAACCGGCGGTCCACACGACAGTGACCAGCGGCGCGATGGCCCAAGCGACGGGGCGTTTCGGCGCCCAGAGTCCAATGGGAAGAGGCGTATAAGAGCCCTCACACCCTCTGGACCTCTCCTTCGAGTATCTTCATCGGGCTTCCTTTTGAATCCAAATTCAAGCGGCGAGCCAAACGTTCTTTCCCTCTTCTCTAATCGATCACAAGAGAGCAGCGAGTCGGAACCGAGCATCACCTCACTTATAGCCACTGCTCTCCTTCCCAGCATCCTCTCGGATCACGGGAAGTTAGCCACCCGTTGCGGTGCGTCAAGGAAGCCAGGCCTTCCGCTACCTGCTCATTGCATTCTCCACTCCATCGCACAAACATCTCTTACGCTTTCACAGCATTCCTCCTTGCACTCCCTTAGCGTGCGCCATTTCCGTTTATTACGGAATTCGCTAACAAGCGTCGGCGGCCTCGGTGGGAGAAATCTGCCGGACCCTTGACCTCTTGTTTGTTGTTTGTGTTGTGCAGGTCGAGTTCATAGAGACGGAGACCGACCCTTCTTCCGGCCGCCGCACGCTAAGGAATCAAGGTTCTCTAATCCGGGACAACCGTGGGCCGGACGCAACATTGGCGCCGTCATTGCGGGAAGCGATGAAAGCCAAGCGTCTCCTTCCCACCTTGTTCCTCAATCACAGCGATGGTGAACACACGACCAAGCTAGTGCTCTGCGATGGAAGTCATCGCCCAAAACGAGGTTCCCCGTGAAACCAGACAAAACGATCAATCCTTCTCCGCTAGATGCGAGAGCACCGGGACTGCCAGGCCCGGGACCGCTCCTCCAGCATCCTTGGCCTCCACCTCCAAGAGAGAAAGGCGTCGAGAGGCCGCTCGCTGGAGGCGAGCTAACCGACTCGACCGCGCTGCGGCCCCGGCGCCCCAAGTGAAAATGGCCAGAATGAAGCGGAAAGCCATCCCGCCGACGACGACAGGGAGGACAGCCCCGAAGGGCGCAACCCCCGTAACTCGCGCAGCAATGGGAGGCCAGCCGCTGCAGGCTCCAACGGCGAACGCGCCACCCAGGCGAAGAGTCGCCATCCCCGACGAGCTCGGACACACCTCCAGGGCAACATGGAGCCCCGTGACGTCCTCAATGAGCGGAGAGGCTCTACGGACCCCTCGATGGAGGAGAAAGTCAAGGTGTTGTGGGACACCCCGCAAGGAGAAACCCACGCCCTCCTCCACCGACTCCGTAGATCGCCCTTCGCCATGGACTTGCGGACGCAGCCGTGCCAAGCAAGTTCAAAATGCCGGTCCCGAGGGGATACGACGGAAGCAAGGACCCGATGGATCACCTCAACCGGCCAACACTCACCTCTCTGCGAGGGGCAAGCGAGGCCTTGATGTGCTGCTTCCCCGTCACCCTCGAGGTGACGACGTTGCTCTGGTTCCACGCCTCCCGAACTCCATACGCTCGTTTGGCAAGCTTGCTGATAGCTTCTTAGCCCAATCCGGCGGGGAGGAGAAACACGGCAGTGGCGCCTCCCGCAAAATGCCGAGATAAAGTCTCGGTTTGGACCGTTTCATCATCGAGGCGCGGTGGATCCTCATCTCTCCGGCGAGTGAAAATCAATGCCTTCGCGCCACTGGCGGCGTGGGACTTCTTCAAACACCCGTCGCACCAGCACCATCGACCTTAAGGCGAGACCATTGCCGGGCGTACATCACGGCCGAAGAGGCCAATGAGGCGGGCGCCCGAGCAGTGGGCCGCCCCAAGCCCCGAGAGCATCCGGAGGGAGAAAGAGGACAGCGACAGCCCGCGCTTCTCGGAGCACCGAACGGCGGCCCCGCCCGCTGGCCCAAAAATTTACAGCAGGGACCTCTCGTCGATAGCCGCATAGCGAACATGCCGATGCAAATCTAGGATGAAAAGTTCTTCAAGTGGTCAAGAGACGCCAAGGGTCCCGGTCCAAATGACCCGGACGTTTGCGAGACCACCAAAACTCGGCCGAGAAAGCGCCGGACCTGCGGCGGAAATCGAGATCCGATCCAGTAGCGGACACTTGAAGCGGTTCATGAAGAGTTCGGGGTAGGAACTTCTGCCTTAACGGTGAAGCCAGCGAACCTCCGAGAGACCCGCCGACGGCCGGGCGTGGTCCACATGGTCTCCCACCGACGCTGCGAACGCCCGAAACAGCGGAGACCACTTGAACAAGCGGGCAAAGATAGGGGTTAGGAATGATGTCATTAGCTTTAGTAGCGACGACATGGCTCATGTAACCTCTCCCCACACTGACCCCCTTGTTGTATCGGCCCTCATTTCAGCTGGTGGCGATGACTACCAACTGAAACGGGTCTTTATTGATAATGGAAGTTCACAAAATTTGTTGTATCTCACTGCGTTCCTTAAACTTGGACTAAAACGAAGCCAAATGAAAGCTGCAAGTGGACCCTTGTATGGCTTGGACAACGAACCATCCCGTGCAAGGGATAGTGCGTTCACGATGGGGACACACCCGCGCTCCATGACACGAGAGTTGGCGTTCCTCGTCGTTGACCTTCCATCCGTCTACAATGCCATATTAGGCGACCTTTCTGACCGCCTTTGAAGCCGGGGCGTCCATCCTTCACTGAAGGTGAAATTTCCCACCGGGGCGTGGGAGAAGTCCTTGAGACCAAGAAATGGGACGGACCACTACCTCCCAAATCAACCTCGTGGCGCCATGCAACCCAAGCGAAGACCTTGATTTCCCCGCGACTAGACCTCGCCAATGCCCAGGCCCGAGAGGAAAATCGAGGCGATCCCGCTTAACCCTTCCGATCCGAAATGGTGCGTCTGAGATCCCTTCAACTGCGGGCGCGATAGGTTGATTACCTTCCTTAGGGCTAACTCCGACGTGTTCACACGGGTCCCCGCCCACATGCCCGGATATCGGCCGAGGTCATAGTCCTGGCCGGGCTTGACGAGAGCAGAAGCCGTCCCGTCGAAGTGGAGGAACCACTCCGCCGAAAAGTTGGTCGCCATCGGGGAAGAAGTGAAGAGGCTCTGACGCTGGATTCATCAGAGAAGTCCAGTGCATCCGGAATGGCTGTCAATGTCGTGCTAGTGAAAAAGAGCAGCGGCAAGTGGTGGATGTGTGTCGACTTCACGGACGTGAACAAAGCCTGCCCCAAAGATAGCTTTCCGCTTCCCAGATTGACCAAGCTTGTGGATTCCACGTCCGGGCATGAACTCCTGAGCTTCATGGACGCATACTCTGGGTACAACCGGATCTGGATGGACCCAGAAGACGAGGAGCACACCTCGTTCATGACAGATCAAGGGACATATTGCTATAAATTGATGCCCTTTGGACTCGGGAATGCCGGCGCGGCGTACGGCGCCTTGTGAACAAAATGTTCAAGATCGGATCGAGCAGGCGTGGAGGTGTACGTCGGCGACATGCTTGTGAAAAGAAGAATTAGCGAGCCACCACGTCAACGACTTAGATGAAACTTTTCGAGATCCTCCGACGGCACGAAATGAAGCTCAATCCTCTCAAGTGTGCGTTTGGAGTGACCTCTGGGAAGTTCCTAGGCTTCATTGTGTTCCAACGCGGCGTAGAAGCCAATCCAGAAAAGATCAATGCCATACTCGACTTGAATCCTCTGCATGACAATAAAGAAGTCCAGGAAGGCGGGCGGATAGCCGCTCTCTCGCGGTTCCTGGCCAAGTCAGCCGAGAAATATTTGCCCTTCTTCAAGGCGCTAAGGGGCACCAAATCATACGGGTTCAAGTGGAGTGAATAATGTGATAAAGCCTTCGAGAAATCAAGACTTACCTCCTCCAGCGCGCCGAAAGGAAGATCTTTACCTCTACTTTGGTCCTCGACTCCGTGCTAGTTGGGAGCACGAGGGCGAACAAAGCCGTGTATTACGTGGGAGTCGGGTCTTGATCGCGTAGAGGCCCGGTATTCGCACGCTAAAAAGATGGCGCTTGCACTTATCTATGTGGCGCGGAAGCTGCGGCCCTATTTCTAGTCTCATCGGATCGCCCGTCTTGTGGACCCGGCCAATAAGTCGATCTTGCAAAAACTGAGACGACCACGCCGGAGGGGGTTAAATGGGTCATTGAGCTAGGGGATTCAACCTAGAATTTTGGCCCGGCCAGCCGTGAAAGGATAGGCTCTGAGGATTTTTATCGCCGAGGCGGTGATGCCAGCACAGGAAGAGGACAACAATCCGGGAAGTACGGAGGGCGACGATTCACTGCGCGAACCACCCCGTGACGGATCATCTACCCCAAGCGCGGAGCTGAGTGTTTGTGCTAAGAAACGCTGAGGGCATGGAGATCGTATACTCCGTTACTCTAGCTTTTCCGGCCACGAAGAACGTTGCGGAGTACGAGGCCCTTCTCGCGGGCCTACGACTGGCAAAGGAGTGTTCCGCACGGGCCACCATAGTGACTCGAACTCGTGGTCAATCGTGTGAAGGAAATTTTGAAGCCTCGAACCCACGGCTTGAGGTACTTGGCGAAAGTAAGGGGCTAATCCACGAGTTCTGTCGGTTTGAGATTGAGCATATCCCGAGATCGGATAACAAGCGCGCGATCGATCGGCTGACGCCTCTTAATCGGCAAGACGCGAGGGAGCCGTCCTTTAACGCACCCGGCATCGGCCGCCGACAAAGAAGTTTGACGGGAACACACATGGGGGACAACTGGATGACACCGTAAGTAAGGTTCCTTCCGAGGGAACCCTACCAAAACGACGCCAACGGCCAAGGTTAAGAAGACGGCGAGATGGTACAGTTACAATGAGAGGCTATACAGCGAGATACTCCATCCTCTCCGGGTGCCTCACTCGGAGGAAGTCGACAGCGTTAGCGTGCAATCGTATCTCACACGCTTCACGGAAAGAACCTAGCGTTCAACGTCATGCGCAATGATTCTATTGAAACGAGACGCTATGGAATTCCCCGAAGTGTGAAAGTTGTCGTGTCCATGGCAACATGACACACCAAACTGAGAATGAGGTATCTCCAATCCCGGGCCGTCGCCTGATAACGGGGCTCGACAACTTGGACCCCTTCCGTTATTTCTGGAAAAGGAAATTCTTGATCGTTGGCATTGACTACTTTACGAAGTGGGTGGAAGCCGTCCCTCTCGCCACGATCACAGAGAAAAAAACGACGGAGTTTCCCCCATTGAGGCATCGCTTGCCGCTTCGGATCCCCCGAGGTCATAGTGACCAACAACGGATCTAGTTCACCGCAAACGCTTTAGGTTTTGCACCTTCGCATCAGGTACACATGTCCGTGGCACACCCTCAAGCAAACGGGCGGTCGAGTCTCCAACCGCACGTTCTTTGCACGGGTTAAAAATCGGTTGGAAGACGGGGGCTCCTGGACGGGAGCTACCGCCGTGCTATGGTCGTCGAACAAGCGGGAGAGAGCCAACAAGGGAGACGCCCTTCAACCTTTGCTTTGGGGCGAGGCTGGGTGCCCGTGGAAATGGGGATGCCAAGCTGCGGATGAATGCTTGGTTCCAACGAACAAAGGCTTGGAAAGTCCGGACTGCTCGGAGTTTGAGACGCCGCACGACTCCGAACCGCGGCCTACCAACAACGAGTCGCACGGTACTACAACAAGCGAGTAAAGGCGCGCCCACTGGAAGTTGGAGATCTGGTCCTCCGGAGCATAGATGCGGTGGGAAAGATCGCGAACAGGAACAAACTCTCCCCTGGGTGGGAGGGGCCGTTCCTTGTCTCCGCAATCCTCCGGAGTGGAGCGTACAAGCTGCGCGCCCAGAACGGCAAACTGGTCCCACGGACCTGGAACGCCGCCAACTTAAGAAAATACTATCAGTAATGCATGCCAACTCAGGTAAGTCGCACACGCATGCATCATAATGAGTGCTTGGACATGAGCTTCATCTTCGATTAGTGTAATCACTCTTTATATTATCCTGCATAATCATTTGTGTGAATTGATGACATGCATTGCACTCTCAAATCAAACGACCTAGACTGCCCCTAAGTCGGGAGGACAAGTGTCCGTCCGAAAAATCAATCCTTGGCCCAGCGCCAGGCAGTCCGATGTTGACCGTCCCGGGACTCCGTCCTCACGCCAAATGGCCGGGGGACGGCCTTAAGCTTTGTGGCTCCACGCCAAAATGGCCCCAGCGGCCACCCATAGACCAAGCCCCGGGCTAGACAGCCTGGAGGCATCCAGCCGTAGGCTGGAACAAAGGACCCAGGCGGTCCATTCAACAGGCTTCGCGCCAATGACCCGTGCGGTCAAAACATCAGGCCTGGGGGCTCCCCGAGTTCCCACTCTACGGCCAACAAAACCTTAGGGGGCAAAGAATCGCAAGCGTGCGGCGACCTTCTCCAACAGAAGAGAGCACCCTCAGTCTACAATGGTCGTAGGCTAGGACCTCAACTTGGTGATTATAACGTTTTGAGTAGGGACGACACACCTCCCGCAATCATACGCGACCGAGTCCTAGACCCAGGAGTCCGATTACCGTGGCCTGACCGCCGCGCTGACCCTCATTGCGACTCTAGGGGCTTGGCGATGACATCCGCTTCACCAGATCGAGCCCCCCAAACGTGTGAGCTGTGATGACATCCTCTTACGAAGGACGAGCACCACGCAAGAAGGCGCCTGGATAGGGCCTTAGCAACAGTGGCTCTGAAGAACCCAACGTTCAAGCATGAATCATGATCTAGCAGACGAAAGCAAAAGGAAATAGCAAGCAACACTCTATGATGGAAAAAGCACAGATGCGAAGTATAAAAAGACGCTTCTCATTTATGTGGGAAGAACGAACATGAAGCAAAGACAAAGGACAATCTCAAAAACCAACATCAGCAAAGACTAATCAGGAAGACTCGATGGACTCGCTTCCTCAGGGAAAGTCTTCAAATCCCGGTGTTCCCTGGATGAAGGACACCCTCAGGGATGTGAGGAGCCGCCAAGGAGACGATCCTGCGACACAAGCGGATGCCGTCCCAATATCGAGCCTCCATCGCCCGTCGCGTTTCCGATGGAGAGTACCGGCCAACCATATCTCTGACCAGCCGGGTGACGCGGGCCTCCGAGGCGACAAGTAGAGCTTCCATCTGTGACGACCCGACTTTTATTACCATCAAAAGCCGTCGTCAAATTCAAAATTCTTACAAATAAAAGATAAAAAAGTGAACATAAAAATTTTTCTTTTCTTCATTCAAACCTGAGATGCATTCTAAAGATTTATAATTTCATAAATCCCAAAGTATCACGGAAACATTCTAACATTCATAAGCAACGGAATCAATATTACAAGTTTCCTCAAACAAAATAAACAAAACTCCAAAATCAGCTCCAACTGACTTAAACATTCATTATACACCAAAGGATTCTACTCAACTTCGGCTTGTCATCCGAAAAATTGTAAGAATGAGCTTACAAAGCCCAGCAGGACACTCACATGCAGAAAACATAAGCATACATATAATTTAATCAAAATATATATTCATAATATAGCATAAGAAAAATCATCATATCGTTTCTTCTTTAGTTCATATTCTTTCATCTTGTCTTTAGAAAAATTCATCAAAAATCATTCGAAATTCATATCTCTTTAGGGACCGGACGGGAGCGGACAATATCGAGGACGGGTTGTGTGCTACCCCACAACCTAAAGCCGTATCCCCTCATTATGCTCCCCGGGGCGGGAGGTAATGCCTTTAACCCGGCATACCGGGCCATAGTCGATAGTTCTTATGCTACCAAAAGGTCCCCTCCCGTGGCCCAGGAGGCATCCTTGAGTGTCACTCCAATATCCTTCATCCATCTTTAACAAGTTTAATGGAAACTCGGTTCTTGGTTTGTGTTCTTTATCGGCCATTCATCATAGATCAAAAAGTCGGAAGAGTTTCACTTGGTCATCCATAGTTCATGCATTTTCCTTGTTCTTATAGTCTTTGTTCTTTAACTTCAACATTTGAAGTCCATATTTCCTTTCTCATCATCTTTCAAAATTCAAAGTTCAATATCCGAAGTTCATTGAGGACGGAGTACTTTTCATAAAATTTCCGGTGTTCTTTTTTTTTCAATTAGTAGACCGTAATTCCAAAAGCCGAAGTCCTTTTATCAAAGCCGCAGTTCAAATCCGAAGTTCATAAGAAAAACCGGAGTTGTTTATTCTTAAAGACGGACGGTGTGCCTTTCTTATCAAAACCGGAGTGCTTTTCATTTCAAAGGGACGGAGTGCATTTCTTAAAATGGACGGAGCATCATTTCTTAAAACGGACGGAGCTCTCTTCTTTAAAACGGACGGAGTACCTTTTCTTAAGACGGAGCTCTTTTTTTTTTCGGAGCACCTTTTCTTAAAATGGACGGAGCATCTTTTAAAACAGACGGAGCTCTTTTCTTTTACACGGACGGAGTTCTTTGAGTAAGGCATGTTTCAAAGCCGGAGCTCTTTCTTCAATGAAAGCCATAATTCAAAATTCGGAGTTCTTTTAATTCCGAAGTGGTTTTTCTTCAAAGCCGAAGTTCTTTTTTAAAATAAAAGGACGGAGTGATTTCTTTTTCAAAGAACGGAGCGCTTTTCTTTTTAAAGTCCGATCTACTCAATTCAAGTTCATTTTCTTATAAAAATCAAGCTCTAAATCCGAGTTTAAAAGCCGAAGTTCATTTCAAAACAAAAGACGGAGTGCCTCTAAAGATATAAAGGCCGGAGTTCTTTAAACTGAAAACCGGAGTTCTTTTTGCTAAAAGGGACGGAGCTCTTTTTCCAAATGGACGGAGTACATTTTTTAAAAACGTAAAGGCCGAAGTTCCTTTTTTTTCCAAAACCGAAGTACTGTTTGAAAGGGGATGGAGTACATTATTCATAAAATGGCCGGAGTTCTTTTGGACAGAGTTCTTTATTCAAACTGGACGGAGTACTTATTTCCTAAAATGCCGGAGTTCTAAATCATTTTCGAAAAAGCCGGATGTCTTTTATTTTAAATTGAGTTCTTTTGATGTAATGACAATTCAATAGCAAGAATTTCTTATTTCATCTTAAGGCCTAAAATTCCTTTCTGTAAACGTGAAATCATCAAAATTCATAATAATTGACAATTAATCATAAATGAATAGTCTAACATCATGCATAAAGAATTTCCTTTAAACATGCATTTGAACAATAAAACATAAGACATCAAAGGCATACTTCATATCATATAGCAACATACGTAAACATGAGTTTTAGAAATAGGGTGAGTATCTTGCTTCTTTTCTTACGTTGCCTTAGCCTTTGGTCTCTTTCTCTACTAGGAGCTTCTAGTGGTGCATTTTTCGCGATCTTAAGTCTTTATTTATAGGCCCCAGATGGCCTTTTATTTATGACTTCATTTTTTTCAAGTTTGTTATTTATGGCTTTGTATTTCCAAAACCTTGGAATTAGCTAGATTATTTATGATTTACATTTTCCAACAAGTTTCGGGAATAGCTAAATCATTCATTGTCGTATCTTCCCAATGTCTCAAATCATCACTCTGGCTTCTTCACTTTCTTGAACAACCTTTGATTTCACAACTGTTTGATAGGACTAACTTTTATGGGAATCCGGAGTTCTTAAGAAAATCTGGACTTCTGTTTATAAGGAAATTCCGGAGTTGTTATTACTAATAAAATCCGGACCTCCTTTCCCCAAGGTAATCCGGACTTGTTTTACCAAGCAAATCCGAACTTCATTCAAACAAATCCAAACTTTTTTTCAAGGGAAATCCGGACTGTTTTTCACCAAGGGAAATCCGAACTTCATTTTACCAATGAAATCCTGAGTCCTTTTCTTCAACGTAATCTGAACTTCTTTTATTCAAGGAAATCCGGACTTCTTTTTCATCTAGAAATCCGGACTAGAATTTCATCAATGAAATCCGAACTTCTTCTTATTCCGAAAATCCGGACTTCTTAAGGCCGAACTTGATTCCATCTTAAGCCGATGTATTTTTCTTCTTTCATTTTCGGTCAACTTGCGTTGACCGGATTTGATGATGGAAATTTTCCTTTGTTATCCGGACTTCCTTTTACTAAGGGAAGTCCGGACTTCTTTTCTCCTCGAAAATCCGGACTTGATTTTGCGTTTGGATTTTGTTCGAGGCCGGACCTCTTTGCAGTTCAAAAGCAGAACTCCTTTTCATTAAGCAGGGTTCGAGTTGATAAACCCATTTGATTTTTATCTTAGGGCAAGCTCATTATAATTTTTGGTCAACTAGCGTTGACCGGACCCGATGACTGATTTTCTAGGTTTTGAAATTTGGGTCTGCGCCACTTTCTGCTGCAGACGCCCATTCTCCTCTCTGAGAGATGCGAACTGGGCCCTTCCATTGACGATGGCCGGCTGAAGGAGGGTGGACAGCGCGTCAAAAGGGTTGACCTCATCGGGAGCCTGCATAAGAAGCGATGTCAAAAGCGCTGCCAAAGTATGCAACTAAAAAGAAAGGCCAGATGGAAACAGTCATACCTGAGCAGGAGTCGCACTTGGAGAACATGCAAGATCGCCCGAAAGAGCCTCTCCCCGGGGCTCAACTCCTTCGCCTGTCGGAGGAGGGGGCGATCGAAAGGCTGGTCGCCCGTAGGAACGCTCGGGGGCTCTCGCCACGAGGACGTCCGGCTTCCCCTTCGTCGGCTCACTTGGATCAAAGCCCGGGAGCGACGCCGTCCCCCACCGGAGTTGCCAGATCCTCGGGAGGCCTATACTCCGAAATGGGCTCCACAAGGATCGCCGGCCGTTTTTTGGTCCCCGCCTCCGATCTTTGGCTCAAACTAGCAAATGGCCCCTCCGGGCCCTCAAGAACGACGACGTCATCCGTCGCCTCCGCAGCAGAGGAAGTGGGTGGATTACCAGCGGGTAGAGACGCCACCTCGCAAACCTCGTGAGCGGCTAGCCCCTTGAACCGAAGTCGGGGACGGTTCGGGTGTCGTGCAACCGAAGTCGCTTTCCCCCCCTAGTGACCGCGCTCGCGAGTCTCTTGATCTTGGACTTCCCCACAATGGAAGAGCCGGCGACTCATCTCCTGGACCTCCTCAAAGAGGTCCCTTCGGCTTCCCTTAGCCTCTTAAGGGCGGCCGCGTCCTCATCGTCCACTCGGCGGCGACTCCGGCGAACGGCGCTTTCCTCCTCGGTCGCCGGGCGTGGATGAGCGGCCAAATCTCTGGGACCTCCCTTACCTGGTCCAGCCATCGCCTAGCCCACGGGAGATCCCCACCTGCAGGCCTCGAACATAACGGAGGTGAGGTAGTAGCCCTGATCGAGAAGTTCTCCTCTTCAGACTTGATAGCAGCCAGCAGCTTCTCTGATTCTGCAACGTCCTCGGGGGTTGGCTTCTCCTGGAAGTACTTTGAGATGGGGCCCCACGCCATCGGGAGCTCAGAGTCAGGGGGTTCTGCAAGAAGAAGAAGCGCTCCTTCTAGCCCTTTACTGAGTCAGGATTGGTGCCGCGAAGGCGAAACCATGCCTTGGGCGACATCGATATCCAATCCTCCGACTTTGTAAACCAAAAGAGTATCCTCGCTGCCTTGGCGTCAAAAGTGCATTCGTGAAAAAGGGAAAAAATACACAGGGACACCAAATTGCGCAAGGCGTTGGGATGCAGCCTTGCCATTGGGACACCCAACGCGTCAACCACCGCGTCAGTAAGCAGCTTGACGGATAGTGAAGCCCCCCCTCAGGTGGTGCTCGTACACCGTGATGAAGCCCGCTGGAGGGGCGAAGGCTCTATCCAGTGCCTCAGGAGCACGGCAGTTCAAATCGCAGGGAAGACCATAATCAACCATGAGAGCAGCAACGTTCCCAGTAGTCGGACCGGATTTGTGTTGTGAACACCATGGCGCGGGGCTCTGGGAGCGTGAGAAGAAGAAGAGCTTTCTCTCTTTACCGCCATTTATCTCTCAAAAATCACGAGTGCAAACGAGGAAGAAATTGGCAGAAGAGAGGAAGCAGTTGTCGATCGGTTTAAATAGGCAACTCCAAGCCAAAGGGCGGGAAACCAAAACGGCACCACCACCGGTGATTGGGACACGTGGAGGCATCAAGGCGCATCACAGGATCCCAATCGTTCGCAATGATGGCTAGACGCCGAGGCTATGAGCGCGTCCCTCACTGCTCAGCTAGGGTCCATGCTGGCGCCGCCGCATTAAATGAGGGCTCACGATAGCAGAGCCCCTGAAGACGCTCACGATAAGCACAAAGCAAAAAATGCAACCGGGAAGTAAAAAAAATAAAGGGGGAAGTTCGATGGACAACGCGGGATGAAAAACCGACGACTCTTATTATATCAACAAAATTCCGTTACAACGGTTACAAATAAAAGAGGAGCACGACAATGACAAAAATGGCTAGTGGTCCTAGTGGCCAGTGGAAGAGCTTTGAACGTGATAATCCACCAACTGGTTGCGAGTTCTGGCTAGCAAGTTGTGAGGATCTAGAACCCCCACGCGGAAACCTGGATCCTCCAGCGGAGCCAGCCTCCGGCAAAGCCTAAAGCCATCAAAGTAAGTCTGCTCCAAGACGAGATCTACTCCCTTTGGATGAAGCCACGTCCTCAGTTCCGACCAACTCTTCGGCGACCTCGACCTCGTGGTCGCCGAGCTCTTCTTGCGCCCGGCCTTGGCTGCATGTCACGTCGGCGCCCGCGAGGCGAGTGATCCTGGCCTCCGCCCGCAGCGCGGCGACTTCAACCTGGTGTTGTTGCTTGAGTTGCTCTGCTTCTCCTTCAAGCGCCAATATGCGGGCCTGCGCCCCCACGTTGGCACCAACAAGGCGCATGGCCCTAGCCTCCGACTCGGCCAAGGCGCTCTCTAAATGCGTGAAGCGGGCCCTCAACCACTCTACCTGGACCGCAGCAGCCCCTTGACGTGGCTGGACTCTCTCGAAACCTTGAGGCGTCCCCCGACTCCATGAAGGGCCAGCAACCGTGGCTTCAGAGCGGGCCTCTCCTGAAGACCCAGGGGTGTGAGAGCCAAACTCATACTCACCAGAGGAGCTTTCCGAGTCGCTGGATGTGTCCTCCATTGATTTCGCGGAAAAAAATGTGCAGTGGAAGTTCAAACCGCCGATAAATGTACAAGTACAAAGAGGTGCCAGATTTCGGGAGAAAGTGGCGTATTTAAATAGGCGGATTTTCTCCTGAAAGGGCGGCAACTCCAAAAGACGGAAAGCATTTAAGGCATGGCCAATGAGGATTCTCCACGTAAATGCGCCAAGAGACGTGACGGCTGTCAGGAACTCCTCAAGCTCCCGCAGAACAACACGTGGATCCTTAAGGCAAAATGCTCGGCGACAGAAAAACATTCACGAAGACAAGGTGAAAATTGAAGGCAAAAAGAGGCTACTTTTTATTAATCAATGCTTTCTTACAAAGTACAAGATCTACAACAATAAAGGCTGCGAGAAAAACGAAAGAAGACTACGGTGCGAAGCCCCGTATGCTCCCCTGCCGTGCCCCATATGAGCTCGGCGAATGTGATCTGCATCAGATCCCGACCGCAGAAGCAGTCGGTATTTCATCGAGCGCACTGGTTTGGAGTCGGGAGCATCCCCTGATGGAGGTTTAAAGGGTCCAATCCACCGGGGTTCGGGAAGCACCAAGGTCAGGCACCCTGGGAAAGTTGGTTGAGAAACTCAGCTTCCACGGAGGGCTACTGACCTCGTGATCCTTCCGTGGTTAGCGCCCTAGCGTGGTTCGCGGGGTGATCCCCTTCGAATACCCGCGGGGATCCTCCAAGGATCCGCTCAAGCCCAGCCAGGCCACAACCGGAAGGAAGCGCATGGCGATAGCGGAATGACCGAGCCACTCTCGTTAGCAAAGAAGGAGAGTCGCGGGGCGAGGGCTACAATGGTCTCCACCAAGAGTTTCAAGCATCCGACTGGTCCATCCGACTCTTTCTCGGGTGCCCGCCAACGGCAGGGAGAGCCAGAATCTTCCCATTGCCTCTCGATTTGCTACTAAAGGATGAACTCAGCTCGCTTGGGTACCCCTCCTATTTATGGGCAGGTCCCCTAAATCTAGCAAAGACGGCATCCAAAAGCGTCTTTTCGGGCAATAGCGGAGACCGCTGGTCAGACGCAACCCAAGGTGCCCGAATCTCGCCTGATAAAGTGACGGGTCATGGTAGCGCCTGAAAAGCCTGCCTTGGCTCCTAGGGAAGGCGCGAACTCGAAAGACGACAAAAAATGACGTGGCACGGGGAAGGATATGAGGCTCACGGAAAGCGGCCCAGGGACATGCGAGGCCGAGCCAGGCCGGCCCCGAGGCATGGGGGCTAGTGTTGGGTCCCATGTCCTGGCCCATGAAGCATGTCCAAGCCCACGAAGCAGGCCGCGGCCCACAAGGGATCCAGAAGCCCACGCGAAACAGTCAGCCCAGCCCAAGGGTCGAAAGGCACGAACCCAAGCTGGCGGAAGACAACGCAAACCTGCAGCGCATTAAATGCGTCGCCGGGAACAGGCGGAAAAGGCGAAAAGGCTAGCCAATAGAGGAGTGGCTGGCGCAACGCCAATGCCACCTGCTGCCGTCTGCAGGTGGCCAACCAATCCCCGCTCAGGGGAAAATCGGGCGTGGTCAACAACGCTCAGCAGCGTGCCAGCCACGGTAAAAGGACAACCGGCGTAACCGGCGGTCCACGACAGTGACCAGCGGCGCGATGGCCCAAGGAACGGGCGTTTCGGCGCCCAAGAGTCCAACGGGAAGAGGCGTATAAGAGCCCTCACACCCCACAGAGAAAGGGACCTCTCCTTCAGCATCTTCATCGGCTGCTTCCTTTTGAATCCAGAATTCAAGCGACGAGCCAAACGTTACTACTTCCCTCTTCTCTAATCGATCACAAGAGAGCGTGAGAGTCGGAACCGAGCATCACCTCACTTCCGTTGGCGATAGCCAACCTGCTCTCCTTCCCAGCATCCTCTCGGATCACGGGAAGTTAGCCACCCGTTGCGGTGCGTCAAGAAAGCCAGGCCTTCCGCTACCTGCTCATTGCATTCTCCACTCCACCGCACAAACATCTCTTATGCTTTCACAGCATTCCTCCGCGCACCCCTTTAGCGTGCGCCATTTCCGTTTATTGCGGGAATTTGCTGACTTGAGCATCGGAGCGGCTTCGGTGGGAGAAATCCTGCCGGACCCTTGACCTCTTGTTTGTTGTTTGTGTTGTACAGGTCCAGGTTCATAGAGACGGAGACCGGAGCCTTCTTCCGAAGCCACCGCACGCTAAGGAATCCGAAGGTTCTCTAATCCGTACGACAACTGTGGGCTCGGGACGCAACAATTTGTTATATACTTTTTATTTTTTTATAAAACATATAGAATTGATATTTTATTCACAAACTTACTAAATATTTCTAAAATCAAAGTTGAATCAACCACGATAAACTATAGATGTTAAATGGGCTATGTTGTGTTGACACGATCTATTCATTCAAGCCACCCGTTATAAATAGATCATATTGCGATCCATTTTTTTCACTAGCTCATTTATAAATGAGTTATACTAACACAATACTTTTATAAGAAAGCCATATTAAAAGTTTTGATTTTAAGGACACATGGCTTACAATGTGTTGGATCATATGTACCTATGTATGGGTCGTACAATAGGCTAGCACAACATGACCAATATGTTAAAAAAATAAATATTATATATATTAGAAATAAAATTATTTTTAGTCATCCATCCGTGTCTCTTACTTTCTTTTCATATCTCAATTGGCCATGCTTAGCACGGCTCAATCATGCCACAGACCAGTTTAATGAGTAGGCTGTCTACCATACTATTAGGTCCAATCTAAAATATTAGGTTCTATTATACATAAGTCGAGAATATTCACCATGGCCCATACTTTATATGGCCTACGGCGAGCTATATTATTTCATACTAAAGATTACCCAACCTATTTAACGCATTTACAATAAATGTATCTATAATTACTCTTGTAATTAAAGATGTTACATAGAAAATTCACTCTATATCTAAGTTATGTCCCATATAAATTTAATTTTATTTTTATTATATTCTATTTAACTCAACAGTGTGACAAGTGGTCAATCCCATCCCACCAAAGTGATTGCCTAGCTCCACGTTGTACGATCTCTTTAATGAAGAGAAATCTTTCAGTGATTCAATAATAAACAAAGCGGTAGACATTACTTTTCATGTATCATATTCTATGCTTTGTGATTTAATCTTTGGACTGTAGTTGGCCAAATTTAGGTTAACAAAAGAAACCATAATTTCACAAAATTTTCCGTTGTATTTATTTGATTTAACAACTTAATGTCGGCTATAATTGTATTATTGAAGGCATGAAGTTGACATGCATTTATATCGATGTACGCGTAAACAGTGGGATCCTCCTGTTACATGCACTATTACACCACACTCATTGACCGCACAACGAACGCAATAAAGGTCAATAAATTAAGATTACAGCGTAAGCTCTGATTAGGTACTTGTAGAAAGATCTACGCTCTTCAAGATATTTGTCATCTGCTGTTAATTTTTTTTCACTTTGTGCAGAAAAGCTTCTCTTTGAGAAGCTATTCAATCAATCATCTTTATTTTAAATGGGTTTTTTTTTTTTATAGCATAAACTAATTTTAATATGAAAAAAAAAAAAAGAATAGATGCTTTTAAAAGTTAATATTTTTGTTGAAGTAATAAAGCTAGCTAGAGAGGAGATATATTACACAAAAATAGCTTTCTCACAAAGGCCATTAATACTAGTATCTGTTGTTTACCCGAGTGGCATATAAGTATACCTTACATAGAATATTTACATTGATTTTATACTTGAGTGGCGTCGTTCTCGGCGTTTCTGCCTTGGGTGCCGCTTGCCATGGCGGTGCCTGCCATGGCCGGCCTCCCGGTTGCTTGCCCGGCTTCCCCCCCGTCGCCCGGCTTCCATACTCTGGTGTTGTCGGCCTCGGCGAACTCGATGATTTCGGTGATGGCTGCGATTTTGATTGCCGGCGATTCTGACCAATTTTTCTCGCCTTCTATGTGAGGCGAAGGTTCATCTTCGGATGAAGAGTTCGTGGCTAAGGCCCTATGGCCGCTGAGAGTGCGACAATGGGATGGCTTTCGAAGGTCCTGGTGCGGGTTACGAGGTGCTGCGGCTGGTTGTTCTGGTTTGGTGATGCTTGGCCGATGCCCCGATGTGCCGGCCGGGGACCTGTTGGATGCATCCAATTTTCGATCAGGGCCGGGAGCTGCTTCCTCTCGCTTCCTAGGATTACTTCGTTATTGGCGGGGAGTTCGGAATTGTTGCGATCGATTTTAACGCCAAATTCTGTATTTGGTGGTTGCTTGATGATGGGGTGGTTAAACGCCTTCCCCGATTCTTGCTTTATTGTGGTGATCGAGTTGCATTCCATTGGAATGCTTGTGTCTGGCTTTCTCGGCCGGTATGTGGAAGTTGTCCTTGGATTGTTTGTGTCTGGCGAATTCAGCCGATTAGTGAATTTATTACTTTGCAACAATTTTGAATTTTATGATTTATGGATTCTTTGCAATGGTCTTTGATGCTATTGCTTTGGCTGAATGGATTATTCATGTGCTAAGGAAATGCGGTTCTTTTTGCAATTCTAATGATATGGTGAATAGCAATGCTCTTTGGGTGCAATTGGTTATGCTTCGGGTTTGATGAGCTGTTCCTTTCGTCCTCTTGCGGTTTTTGGCAAGATCTTTGAATGTTTGACATGATAGGGTGCTTGTGGTCCCGGCTTGACTCTGCTCCTTAGTTATTTGGATGGGGCTCATTGCATTTGTCGTGTGAACTGCAGTGTCTAACATTGGTATACTTTTTGCTAATTTAATTTGGATGCAGCTGCGGATATTCTTGATGTTGATATCTTTGATTTCTGTGGGATGAGTAGGCGGGTCTTGGTTGAAGTTATGGCTTCGGCTGCTGCACTAGTGTAGCCGGTTGGCTGTTGTTTCCGGCTAGTTTGTTGTTGCTTGGCAACAATTGTCCCTGTGGGTTGTTGTCTCGGCTTGTAGGTATGATGTAGCCAATTGTTCCTTGGTCTTTGCTTTTTATCTCGGGCTGTTGTTTTCCCATTTATTGATTGGGTTGGGGTGCCCATATGCTTATGGAAGTGGAAACTATGGGTGCGGGCTAAGCGGTACCGCTATGGTTCCCTATGGTTCTTTGATTGGCCTTCTTGCTTGAGGTGATGCCCTTATTGTAATCCATTGGATTGCTTGTGGCTTTCAATTTCTTTGATTGTATGTTCTTGAATCAAATGATTTATGGCTTGCTTCTATGTTCATGGCTCCTCCGGCCTTTCGATGCGGCTGAATGGGAATGTGAGACTTTGGATCGTCCATTGTCTTGATGATTTCGGAGGCTGCATTTCACCGGGTTTTGTCTCTTCTCAAAGGATTTGAGGTTGCTGATTGTCCTCTGTTCTTTGCTCTGTCTGCTTTGTGTGTTCCATTTATTGATTGGGTTGGGGGAGCCCTTGTGATTACGGTGTGGGACATTTCGGTGTGGGGCCGAGCAGTGGATGAGATGCCTTTCGGTGACTATTTCTCCTCATTGTTGAGATGGTGCCTGTATGTTCCACTGCTAAATTGTGGTAAGTTTGTGTTCTTTGCTGCTACGGCTTTAAATGACAGAGTTTGGTCTTTAGTCTTTGGCGTAATTGTTCCCTGGCCAAGGTGGGGAGGATCGGGTCCACGGCCTTGTGACCGATCGTGGGTCAGCAAATTTTATTATGGATGTTCTTTGTCCTATATAGATGTAGCACAGAAGATGCTGCTACCTTGATATCCCTATCCATTTTGGTATAGAATTGAGCTTGTCGGTTACGATGCTCGGTGGTTAAGCATCTGCTGTGAGTCATCTGCATATTCGATCTGCATTTAGATGGTTTGGCCGAATTCGGTTTTGCCCCTCCGCTGGGTTGGAGCCATGTTGTGGTGAAGGCCGAGGTCTTGAATGCATTCGACCGAGGAATTGATGAACGGTCCGATGCTATTGGTGTCCTCGATCTGCTGCTGAGTCCCGTGTAGCATATGCTGATTTCTCTTCGATTAAGTGATGAGCTGCTTTGTTCCAACAGTAGTCTTTAGTCTGCTGCTATGTTTTCATCGGCCGAAGGTGGTTACGACCGCCTTGCCATGCCACTGTGTCTGCTTGTTTATGTGTTAGCTATGTTCAATCACATTTCGATGGAATTGTCATATTTTGTCGTTTTCGGTTAATAGTTGTCCTCCTAGAGGCCATTTTGTATATTCAAATGTACTGTCCGCTCGGGGTATGCCCTAGCGTATTTGTTTTATCTTTAAGCCAATATACTTGGAGATAAACATATTATTTTGTACTATTTTTTCTCCCATTAATCCAAAATTCTTACTTACCAAAAAAAAAGATTTTATACTTGAGTGGCCCTTGTATGTTAGGACATGGCCTTTTGGCTCATGCCTTTGCATCTAATACATACCTATGCAGCACACGTGTGCTTAGATGCTATTTTGTAAATAGCCGTGTACTTTTGGTATAATTTTTAATATTTTCTATATATACTTCATTAAAGACATATTTATAAAGAGTAACATAACGGTAACCATAATCTCTCATTTCTTAAAATAAAAAGTCATTTATTACTTGGGAAAGCTAAAACTATTCTCTTGAGATTAAATTGTCAACATTTTTTTTTTTTGTAAGTAAGTCAACATTTTTTTCACCTAATCATTTCCTCCATTATTGATATACTAGTTCAAATTTGTAAACCTTTGTAGGTATATTAATGGCATGAACATGGAGACCTAATATTTTTTTTTTTGTAAGTAATTAATTTCATTAAATTAAAATAAGATGCATAGGGAACTATATTTTTTACCAAGTTTTTTGCCGACTTGGAAAAGGAACATAGCAAAAGCCATTAAAAAAAATACATAAATATTCATTTACATTAAATGTGAAAAAATCCAACCGGACCTTGCAGACAAACCACTCCGTCCAGAAGACAGAAGAGTGCTTTGGAAGATTGCACTCCAGAAGCACGGGCAAAATCACTCCGTCCAGAGATAGCAAATTCACTCCGTCCAAAGTGAGACAAAAACTCCGTCCAGGGGGATAAAAAAAGCATTCTGGAAAAAAATTCCCTCCAGGAGCACTAACAAAGTCACTCCATCCAAAAAGAGGTAATCAATCCAGCCACCTCACTCCATAAAAGAGAAAACATTCACTCCGTCCAAAGGCGAAAACCAGCACAGCGGAAAAGACTCCAGAAAACTGCACTCCAGAAGCTCGAGCAAAATCACTCCCTCCAAAGAGAGCAAAATTCACTCCGTCCAAGGTGAGACAATCACTCCGTCCAAGGCGACAAAAAATACTCCAGAAAAAGTACAACCGGAAACACTAATAAGAACCCTCCGTCCAAAAAGAGGTAAACACTCCAGCTACCTCACCCCAGCTAATCCTCTTTGTCCAAGGAGTCTAAAAAACCAACACAAATCCACTCCGGGAGCTAAACCAATGATGCTCCGTTCAAAATGGGATGAATGATCCAGCCTTTTTTTTTTTTTTTTGGGAGAGAGCACTCTGGATTCCGAAGACCTCAACAGATCTAAAGTCAATCCAACAGCTCCGGATACTAAACACATTGCCAAGCTGTGGAAAACAGCACCAGCAAAAGGAACTCCGGAATCCGGAGTTCTCAAAGGCAAAGTCAAATTTTTATTTTTATTTTTATTATCTTTTTATTTTTATTTTTATTTTTATTTTTATTTTTTGAGGAGAAAGCACTCAAAGATGAGAAAAAAACACTCCGGATTTCGAAGTCCTCGACATCTCCAGAGACGATCCCATCAGTTCCGGATACAAATCACTTCGCCATGAAGCGGAAAACAGGACCAACAAAAGGAACTTCGGAATCCGGAGTTCCATAGAGCAAAAGCAAAATGGTTTTGTTTTGTTTTTTTTTTTTGGGAGAGAGCACTCCGGATTCTGAAGTCCTCAACAGATCCGGAGTCAATCCAACAGCTCCGGATACTAAACACACTGCCAAGCAGCGGAAAACAGCACCAGCAAAAGGAACTCCGGAATCCGGAGTTCACAAAGGCAAAGTCGATTTTTTTTTTTGAGGAGAAAACATTCAAAAATGAGAAAGAAAAAAAAGGCATTCCGGATTCCAGAGTCCTCATTAGCTCTGGAGTCAACCAAAACTCCTGATACAAGACACGCCTCCATGAAGCAGAAAAATAGCACCGGCGAAAAGAAAGGAACTCCGGAATCCGGAGTATCCAAAAGCAAAGACAAAAAGCCAGCTCCGGAAACAATTCACTCAGCCAAGGAGTGAAGAAAAACAGCACTGGCAGAAGAACTCTGGAGTTCCCAATAGGAAGGACCAAAAAAAATTTTTTTTTTTTCAAAACAATCTGGCCTAGAGAGGAAACAACATGTGAAGATTCACAACATGTGAAGTAAGTTTGATAACAAAATTAGAAGCTATCTGGTTTCACTGTTGCGAGAAAATGGAAAAATTTTCTTGTTATGGAATATAAGTTAAAAGTAAATCGGTTAAGGTTTAGTATGATGGTACCATCAAAATTTTAAGTTAATTTTCATTATATATTAGTTTTATTAGTTGGAGAAGTTTAGAGAATTTTACTCAATAATTATTTGTTATTGAGATTTTTTAAAATCAAAATCTATGCATTTTTTTAATTATTTTCTAAGATTTATTTTGGAGATATATTTTTTTATAAAATTGATTTTGATTTATATTTAGCAATGAATATATATTACATGTATTGTATATTCGTACATACTTTACTTTCATTATTTTTATTAGGCCTAAATGAATTGTGATATAGATTTCCTAGTTTTTTAATGGTATTAGAGATTTACCTTATTCCTTGACCCTAATAACGAGATCCTTCCTTGACCCAAATAACTAGATACATTCAAGTTAGTTCTTATCCATTCCTATTTACTTTGATGGAAGTAATTATACTTATTGAAAGATTTATATAAAAGTATTCCTGAAATAAATTGATGCATCTTTACTTACTTACCAATAAATAAATAAATAAATAAATTGATGCACTAGAATGAGGTAGTACCCAATCCATGTGAACACTGCATAGGAGTACAATCAATAATGAAACTAATTATTATCTTTATGAACTAAAAAAAATTAAATGCATATAATTAGAATTCCCGCCATGGTTCGCTTTAGCGTGAAGTCGGGAAAAAAAAATCTTTTTTTTTGTACTTTTCTGTTTTCCCGCCTTGGTCCGCCTTAGCGTGACATCAAAAAAAAAAAAAGTGAGCGAGGGGTATCTATCTTGCCATCACACGGTGGGCTTCATCCTCTTGCTCGGACATATTTGTGGCTGCACGGAGTTTGACCTCCCTTCATTACCTGAATGGCGCGAACTTAGGAGGCTACTGATACTTTGATTGGCTGTTTGATCGGGCTGCTCTCTTGGATGGGGAGGATGCTTTCTTAGCCGGACTGGCGGCCCTACTAGGCTATTTAGATGCTTTAGTCTATAGGTGTGACTTCTCTACGTTGACTAGTATGTTATCCTTCCGACGCACGGTTGGCTAATTCCTCCTGCTGGGATGATCTTGTTGGTTTGTGCGCTATACTTGTTGGTCTGTGTGGTGATCGATCTCCTGCCATTGCATGAATGGCTTCATCCTTCTGGTTTGTGTTTGGCATATGCAGTTGATCTGATGTTTAGATGACTGAGTAGGAGACATTATTCTATGATGTTTTGATTGTATTTTTATTTATTTTTTGTTTACATGACTTGTGTCATGGTGTATCGGGGCTGCCCTGCTACTATGTTCTATCTCGAAGTTGAAAACACTTGGAATAGAATATAGGTATTGTATTTTTCTTTTTTGTTCTTTTTAGTACAATTTAATTACTTACAAAAAAAAGCATATAATTAGAATAGTAAGGGTTTATATGCTATTTTTATAGTTATTTTTTAGAGGATTCTAAATGTATCTCTTTGTGTAAAATCTCAAAAGAAGTATGTAAAAAATCTAGAAATCATTCATGAGGTACGAAAATGTTTAATAACTCAAAATTACAAATGCTTACTACTAAATTTGAATAAATTAGAATGAGAAAAAATAAAAAATTTGATGAGTTCTTTACCAAATTAAATGATATTATCAATTTTACATTTAATCTTGATAAACAAAATTTTGAAAACAATATTATTTGTAAAGTCATAATATCTCTTTTTAAATGATTTAGACGTAAATTGATACCCACGAAAGAGAGCAAATATCTTGAAAAAGTTAAAATTAAAAAAACTTGTTGGTTCCCAGTACACGTTTAAATACACTTTTTGCCTTAAAAGTGTAAAAAAATACTTGGGGATCAACGAAGGCCACCTACCGATAAAACACTTGGGGTTCCCACTGATCAATTCTATGCTCTCTGTCTCGAATTGTAAGCCTCTTATTGATAAAGTCATTCATTGTATTTCATCCTGGAAGAATCGATGGCTATCGTTTGGAGGGCGTCTTCAGCTTGTTTCATCCATTCTTTCGTCCATCCACCTGTATTGGGCCTCCATGTTCGTTTTGCCCAAGTCCGTTCTTAAAATCATAGAGAGCTACATCCGTAGATTTCTGTGGCATGGTGTTTGTGATGGGAAGACAACCGCTAAGGTTTTGTGGGCCGACATTTACTATCCAAAGAGGGAAGGTGGCCTGGGATTAAAAAACTTACAAGTCCAGAACAAAGCTCTGATCTACAAATTGCTCTAGCGCATTATTACTAAGGACTCTGGTTCGGTGTGGGCTTTATTGGCGCTTGTGCATAGGATTAAGGACCGATGCATTTGGACCTTTAAAAGTGCCGAAATCAACGTCTTGGTGTTGGAGGAAAATTATGAAGTTACATCCTTTCATGCGCCCCCTAAGAAATACTTAATTGGGGACGGTACCAATAACTTTTTGTGGCTCGATAATTGGCACCCTCTGGGCCCACTGTGTGATGTGAGCACAGGCCGGACCTACATGGTTTCAGGGCTACCTTGGGATGCGAAAGTTAAAGACATTATTTGGGGGGACCGATGGGCCTGGCCTAACCTGTTTGATATGGAAGTCTCTCGTCTTATGGAAAACATGCCCCCCTACTTCCCCAATTCTCGACTCAGGGATTCTGTTCGTCGGACGACATCCACTGAGGGTCTAATTTCAAGCTACTTTGCCTATCAACTCTTTCATCCTCCTAAGGCGAAGATGCCCTGGGCCACACTTGTATGGGGTCCATCCGACATTCCCGCTCATGCTTTCACTCTATGGCTAGCCATTAGATGAGGACTTAATACTCTTGACCGTATTCGCGGCGTCAGCAATATAGCTACCAAATGCATTTTGTGCAATACGGGGGATGAAAACCATAATCACCTTTTTTTCTCCTGCGCCTTTTCAGCTTCCTTATGGAATATAATCCAACGATGAGTGGGCATCGAATGGCCTTATCCTGAATGATCCCAAAACATTCTTTGGGCTGCAAATCAATGGAAAGGAAAAAACTTGCTGGTCCAGTCTAAATGTTTAACCCTTGCGGCGATGGTCTATTTTCTCTAGAAGGAGCACAACAATCGTACATTTAAAATATCTCCTATCCAGGATACCACTCTTTTCTATTCCCATATTTTCAATGTTGTTCGAAACAAGATGAAAATTCATCTTGACACTTCCAGAGGGGTGGATCGATCCTTCCTGATTCGTTGGGACATATATATAAAAAAAAAAGAGGATGATACATATATATATTTATATATTTATTTATTTATATTTCATTTTGCTTGCTATCCCGATGGTAGGTTGGTGCGCCTGCTTTTCTGGTGCTATCTTCTGTTTCGAGGCTGTTGTTTGGGCGGTTGGTTGATGGTCTTGGCCAGATCTTTTATTGTATAATTTATTTTTGTTTTCATGATTCTCTCATGGTGTGCTCAGGGTATGCCCTTGCGACTATATTCTACCTCTAAGCCGGCTAAACGCTTGGAGTTAGAATATAGTTTTGTTTATTTTGTTATTTTATTCAATTTAAAAAAAAGAGAAAGAAGAAAAAAGAAAAAAATGGGATTAGTAGTGCTCGGTCTGAGGTCCTGCTGTGGCGGTTGAAGGTTGGTTATTTCACTGCCAGTATGGATGAATTTCGGTTTGGCTTCCTTGCCTTGCTAGGATGGGGGTTTGCTCATGCTACATTGTGAATTGAAATGGGGCAATTTATCAGTCCATTGTCATTGAGTTGCATAACTTCACTACAGTCTATTGTTTACTCCAAGTAACTGGAGTCTTTCAGTTTGCTGGGAGGCTGAGTGCTTATGGGGCTGCGGCCATGATGATGCTTAAGAATTGCCATACTCAGGGAAGCTACGACTTAGGTTGCTGTCTTGGTCGTGTTTATTGGGCAGATTTGCCATGCCCGGTTTGTTGTAGGTGCCTTGTTATCTTGCTATTCTCTTGGTATTTTGATGCTGTATGAGGTTGCCACTCGGATTGTGCATCTGGTGGTGTTATTCTGGACGTGCCCTAGTATTGACTCCTTGGTGGTTTGAGTTATTCTTTGCCCGAATGGGGGGATTTACACTCTTACTGCTGTTGGCAGTCTGGTGGGTATGTCACTGATGTTTCATTTCTCTGCTGATGGAGCGGACGGTGATGCTGGAGGAAAGCAGGCTTCCTGTTTTTGGAGTTTTGGTGTCGACAGTTTGGTAGATCCCATCTATGTTGCTACTATCAGCCTTGATGAAGCATCTTGGAGTTATGTGACTGCCTTTTGTTATTTTCAGCTTGCTCCATGATTTTTGAAGTTGGATTCTTTGTGCTGCCTTCTTGGTGTGCAAATTTGGGTTGAGAAGTTTTGCCTTTGTAGCTGTAATGGCGGCTGGATTTTATTTTGATTTGGGTGCTGAAGTCTTGTGCTAATGTTGACTCTCGCGTTGCTTGATGGAGCTGATGCAGCCGGCGTCTAGCGCAGCTGGTACTGATGATTCTCAGCCTTTGTGCTTCCTCTCCTATTGGCAGGGATGGGTGATTACCCGTGCAACTTAACTTGTCTTCTAACCGACGTGCCAAGGCCGAGGTGTTGAAGTTAATCCGAGGTGCTGAAGAATTCAGTAGGCTATCCAGCTGATGGAGTAATTTAAGCTCACTGTGTTGGGCTTATACCAATGTTGGTGGAATATTATTTTAGGCACTTGCTTTAGATGGAAGTCTGTTTCCGTTGTGTTTTGTTTTGATTTCATAATATGTATCATGGTGCTTGGGGATCGCCCCAGTATCTATGTTCTAACTCCAAGTTAGTATAACATTGGGGGTTAGAACATAGTATTTTTGTAAACTTTCAGTTGTTCAATTAAATTTACTTACTTATCAAAAAAAAAAGTTTGAATACACTTTGCCTCACTGTATGAAAACACAAGTCTATTGCTTTAAAAATAGTTAAATGAAAAACAATATTGATAAGATTGATTTTTCCCTTTTATAAAAAAAAATTGATAAAATTTTTTATGAATAATAAAAGATCTCCAATAATAAAAGGAAATATGACCACCTAATGCATTGGGAAAAAAAAAGATAAAAGCGATGACAAAGACTTAAGGATGAAAAAATCTCTAAAAATAATATTATGAATGTCATGATTTTGGTCGTATCAAATTTGAGTATCCAAATTTTAATAAACTAAAAGGAAAAGTTGTGAAGGCTTTATTAATTGATGATAAAATGATGAGAATAATAATAAAAAGTTTTGAAAGAAGATGAAATCAACTATATGACATTTAAATTTTCTATCATTAGTTGTAGCCAAAAAGTTAGTGAACAGCCTAACCAATCTGGTATTTCTTATATGAGTCTGATAATGAATTTTGAAACCTTTAGGAGGTTTATGACAAAATTAAGGTCAAAAAAACAAACAAGACCACGCTTAATCTATGCGTGATTATATTTTATCCATCACATTTGTACCCAATGTGTACCTGATTCGCACATAATATCCATAATATTTATGCCAGATATGCGCTTGAGTAGTGTATGAATAAATTGTACCTAGAATAACCATGCCTAATGTGTGCTTGAGTGCCACACGTGTATTAGGGTGCAGCCTTCTTGCTTATGCCTTGGCCCCTGATAAGCATACATACAATTTTTGTACACTTGGATACTATTTTTTATATGGTTACGCATTTTTTACCTAAATTTTAACCATCTTCATACACACATCTCTTCTCTTTATTAAAGACACTTTGATATAGAAAGAACAACGACTACAACCCTAAAAGCCCTCATAACTCTATAAAAAATAGTTCATGCTTGAAAAAACCAAGATATTCTTTTAAGATAAATTGTCAATATTGTCTTGCCTAGCCTTTTCTTTCATTATTTACACACTTACTCCAACGTGCAAACTTTTATCAGATAGTTGATTGTATGATATTGAGATCTAAAAAAAAAAACCCTTGACCATCCGGTGTGTTTTGGTTACTTATGGTTCTTTTTTTCTTATTCTTCTTCTTTTTCTTCTCCAAAAAAAAAAAGTCCTTGAGCATCCGGTGTAATGTTCGGTTACTTAGGGCTTTTCTTCTTCTTTTTCTTTATAAATAAAAAATAAAAAAAATAAAAAAACGAGTGGTTTGGCCATGCGGGCATCGCTTTTCTACATGTTCTCCTGCCGACGTATGGTTGGATACTCCCTTTGGCGCAGGCATTCTGATCCTTGACATGGTGACGACTCCGGGTGTGGATCTATCCCTGGTTCTTTGGCAATTATGCGACAAGTTGGATTTCAGGATTGACGGGTTGGGGGAGGATTATCTTTCCTGGATTAGGTTGATTTGCTGCCGACGTGGGGTTGGCTACTCTTCATGTTCTACTGCATCGTCTAATCTGTATGATGTCTATTCTCCTTCCGTTGCATGAATGGCGTTTTTTTTGTTGTTTACCTTTGCAAGTATATCACTACCGGAGTCTATTTTTGTATTCTCCTTGGAATCTTGTATTTCTCGGCTCAAGGTATGCCCTAGCGTAGTAGTTTATCCATAATCTAATTAGAGATTGAACATCTGATTTGTATTCTTTCATTTTTATAAATATATTTTAATTACTTACTCAAAAAAAAAGATATTGAGATCTAATAGTATATGAATTTTTTTTGGAAAGTAATGAAATTGTATTAAAAAATTAAAAAAATTACAACACCTATGTGCTATTCCAAGTGTTTTGCCGACTTGGAGTAAGAACATAGAAGCAGAGGCATCCTAGGTGCCCCTTGACACAAAACAGTAAAATAGAAAAGCAAAGGAAAACCTTCCAAACATCGAAACTGATTCACTTCTAATGAAATAGTAGAAAACCAGTCATCACAAAATCTGATTCAAGGCTTTTGTCTTCATAGTTGCTACACACACCAACCACTTCACCCTCAACAAAGGCAAGGAGCCTCAGCAGCATATCACCTAGCAGCTGGTCTACGCAACACATCATATTATATATATGATCTAATAGTATATGAAGATTCACTAGAAATTGAAGTAAGTTTAATAAGAAGGTCAAAAGCTATCCGATTTTATTAATGTGAGCATATCTAAAAAGCTTCTTGGTAGGGGTCACAAATTGAAAGTAAATCAACAATGGTTTAATTTGGCTATACCACCTAAAATATAAGTTAAATTTTATATTGTATTTCTTTCACAAGTTAGAAAAGTTTAAAAAGTTTTAATCAATAATTATTAGTTATTAAGGTTTTATTTCATTACTAAAATCTATGTGTTATTTTTCATTATCATATCAGATTAACTTTGATGATATATTTTTCTGTGAAAATTAATTTTTATTTACATATAGTTAAAAATATATATTACATATATAATATATTGGTGCATACTTTACTTTTGTTAATTTATAATATCTAAATGAATCGTGATTAAGGATTTTCTATTCTTTTCAATTGATTTTAGAATCCTGCCATGATCCCTAAACCTATTAACTAAGTACATTCAAGTTTGCCCTTCTCTATTCCTTTCAATTTCGATAGGAATAATTATTCTTATTGGAAGGTTTACATGAAAATGTTCCTAAAATTAATAGGTGAACGAGTGTGAGGTAGTACTCAATCCGGGTGGAAACCGCCGAAGATATGTTCAATAATGAAATTGAAGTCTTATCTCTATGAACTGAGGAATTAGATTTGTGTAGAGATAATAGTAAGAGTTTACATACTTTTTTTTCATGGTTATTTTTGTAGGGGAGTTTAAATATATCTTTATGTGTGAAACTTCAAAATAAACATGGAAAGTTTTAGAAATCACTCACAAAGTTACCAAAACATTTGTTGATTGGCTGCGATTCAGAGGGTTGATCTCCTCACAAAATTAGAGAGAGAAGCTCTGCCTTCTCTCTACGATTTTGAATCTCTTGGGTTTTGAACTTGGCTGATTCCACTCCTTTGTTCCCTTGCTCCTCGTCGGAGCCGGCCATGGCCGGCCTCCTAGGGGTTCCTCCTAGACCTCTCTAGGGTTTTGCTCCCCCCTCTACCTGTTCTTCCTTCAGAGCCGATTGATTCGCCCCCTTCGTCCGATTCCGCTCTGAGTCCGGGCATTCTCCCTCTTTCTTCTTCTTCCTCGTCCGCTGAGGGCGGTCTCATATGAATTGAAAACTGACTGAAACTCTGAAACTGACTGAAGTCTAATCATATGAATTGGAAAAGTTTTAGTAATCAGGAGAGTTTATGGCTAAGGAAATAAGGATAAAAATATCCTCCGTTAAGTAAATCAGTAGGATTCCGGTATACCTAGTCCATGATCTCGTCCATAGGTTACTATATCAAAACATTGAATAATAGGCATCAGAACTGCACTGAATAATAGCTAATTGAACTAAAGAAATCATTCTGCACTCGGGATGTAAAATATGGAGGGTATGTAAGAAATTAAACTGAACAGAAATCATCCTACCATCGGGATGTAAAGTATGGAAGCTATGTACAGATTAAAGTGAACAAAAATCATCCTGTCCTAAGGATGTAAAGTACGAAAGGTACGTAAAGACAAAAGGGGATAGAAACCATCCTACCATGGGGATGTAAAGTATGGAGGGTATGTAAAGGAATAAACCGAATAAGAACCATCCTACTCTCAGGATGTAAAGTATGGAGGGTATATAAAGATTAAAAGTGAATAAACACCATCCTACCATCAGGATGTATAGCATGGAGGGTTTGTAAATTATCAAATTAAATAAGAACCATCCTACCCTCGAGATGTGAAGTATGGAGGATAATTGATTTAAAAGGAAACTGAATGTTCTAAACATGGACTCTGAATCGAGAATTAGATTAATGTTCTGAATATGGACTCTGAATCGAGAACTAGGTTAAGATTTCGAATACAGACTCTGAATCGAACACGAGGTTAATATTCTTAATATGGACTCTGAATTGAGAACTAGGTTAATATTCTGAATACGGACTCTGAATTGAGAATTAGGTTAAGATTCTAAATATGAACTCTGAATCAAGAACAAGGTTAATATTCTAAATACAGACTTTGAATTGAGAACTAGGTTAAGGTTCTAAAATATGAACTCTAAATCGAAAACTAGGTTAAGATTCTGAAATATGGACACTGAATAGAAAACTAGGTTATTGTTCTGAAATATGGACTGCGAACCGAGTTCTAAATCAGGAACTAAGGATTTGAAATCTTAGGTTCTCTAGTATTCTGCACAGCAATAGGTTTCCTAGTATTTTTCATCGTATTTATGCTTTTGTTATCTCGCCTGCAAGTATTATTTACCTGCATCCCTTTTTAGTTCTTGTTTGAAAGTATGTATATATTCTGTATATATATATAGCTATATATTTTTACTATTTTGGGTATATTTGCTGAGTTGTTAAGCTCATTCCTTACTTTCTGTTCTCCCTTCCAGATAAGCAAAAGTTTGAAAAGGATCGAAATCAAGCCTAGCTAGAAGAAGGGAAAGCTCGTAAGTTTTGAAGACCTTGAAGGACTTGATGGATCAAAGGTTTTTTTTATTTTTATAGCTAGTATTTTAAAATGAACGTTATATATTACGATAATATGAAAAATGTTATATCGTGATGTACGTTCTGTTTTTGCTTCCGCAAGTTGACTACGGATTTAGTTGCTTCCATGTTAATTTGATATTTTGAATATGTATAGGTCATGATATTTAGCTGCCCCCCTGTCGAAGCTCTCCCTTCTCTCTACTTTTTCAAATTTGCATAGGCGGTCATTGCCAAAATCGCTCGTCCGTCGTCCCCTTCCTTTTCGTCGGCGCCTCATGGTGTCGGAACCCCTCGCCCCTACTCTCTATTCCTCTCCCTTTCCAGACACAAATTTCCCTCTCATCACCGCTTCCCGTTCGCATAAGAATGGCCTTCCTTCTGTCTCCCAAAAACTAGAGGCTATGGCTACCCCTGTTAATCCCATTTCACCCCCCTTCACCGCTCCTGATTCCCTCAAATGCTTCCCTAAATAAGCCATCTAAACCTCCTTGCCCCTCTCTCTCCTCGCCTTTTGCCATCGCCTCCCCAGTTTCCCCACCTTTCTCTCCTCTCTTGTTCAATCGATTTTAGCGAATGGTGCTGCTTATCCTATCCAATCCTCTTTTGGTTCTTCTAGAGGCATTGCTATCGACCAGATTTCAGGAATGGGACTGTCTGGGTTGAGCTCCCCTTAGCTCTGGTTGTCCCGTGCATTGCGGGAGAAGTGCCAAGACTAGCTAGTGTTGACCAGCTCAATGATTTGGGTGATTTGGTTGTGGCAGATTTTGGGCTCTCTACTAGAGCTCAAAATCGACCCAAACCAATTTATCTGATGGCACCTGAACAGAGTGGCTCGTCTGAAGCCAACGCTGTTGTAAACATGGTATCAGTCGGCTCGCCCGCTTATTTGGATCTAGAAGTTCCCATTGGCAACCCCTCTGGTTCGTCCTGGTCACGGGTGGTCCAACAGAATATTCGTGGAGGTAAATCCCCTCTAAAATTCTTCCCCCCTAATTTTAGTACTGGGGAAAACACGGCTCTAGCCCCCCCTTCGGAAGTCATTGCACAGGGGGAGACCTTGTGGGCTGATACATTAGTTGGTTATTTCTTTGAAAAATCCCTCTATTTCCATGCCGTCAACCATATTGCCTGAAAAATCTGAGCTCGTTTTGAGCTCCGGCATGTGGCTGGCAATGAAAGGGGTTTTTTCTTCTTTCGGTTCTCTTCCTGCAAAATGTTGGAGAAATGTATTGCTAATGGGCCTTGGTCCTTTGCCGGCCAACCCCTGTTTCTCAAGACCTGGGCCAATACATCCCTTTATAAAGAGGAGCATAATACATCCCTTCATGACAAACATCTTCGAGGTCGCAATCCCTAAGGAAATTATCCAGGGCCAATGCACTCCTGGCATGCCAGATTCCCCCCAGCCCTCCGATTGAGACCGGATAGCATTGAAGTCACCCAGTGCAGCCTATGGAAGGTCCAGGGGAAGGTCACTAGTTTTGCGAAAGCTATCCCAAAGAGCACATCTCTGAATATCAGAGTTGACACCATAAACAAATGACAGAATACACTTTTGATTGTCCTCTTTGACCAAAACATCAATATGTATGAAAATGCTAGCTACAAGAATCTAGAGTCCTTCGATTCACCGAAGTCCTTCAGGGACTTCAAAACTTACGAGCTTTCCTTTCTTATAGCTAGATCTGATTTCGATCCTTTTCAAGCTTTTTCTTATCTGGAGGGGAGAACAGAAAGCAAGGAGTGAGCTTAACAGCTCAGCAAATGTACCCAAAGTAATGAAAATATATAGTTTTACATATGTATAGAACATACACAGGCTTTCAGGAAAAAACTTAAAAAGGGATGTAGAAAATTCATGCATGTAGGCAAGAGAACAAAAGCAAAAATATGATGCAGAACACTAGGAAACCTATTGCGATGCAGAATACCAGAAAATCTATTACGATGCAAAGTACCAAAAAACTTATTGCAATGCAGAGTACCAAAAAACCTATTGCAATACAGAATACTAGAAAACCTATTGCGATATAGAATACCAGAAAACCTATTGCGATACAGAATACCAAAAAACCAGCTGTAGGAGCTAGCACCCTGGAGATCCTTTCTAGAAAGAGATACTCTCTATTCTCTCTAGGGCTTCTGATTTCGAACTCGAATTTGTCGCCCTCTTCAGTCGTCGCCGGCCATGGCCGAACTCCTGGGGGTCCCCCTCAGTCCTCCCCAGGATGTTGCCTTCCTTGGTCTTCCCTCTGCTCAACCTTCGACAAATGTAGTCTCTAATTCTCTCGAGCATTCCACTTTCCAGAGTCGTGCCCTCCATTTGGCTCCTTCTTCCACCCCCTTCCCTCCTTTGCGCGAAGACTCTCAGCATCCTTCCTCTGGGCCCGACGCTAATTTCTTGGCAAATGCTAGGGTTGTGGGAGTCATCAATTGCAACTTGGCCCCCTCTTGCTCTCTACATGTTGGTTCCGGCGCCCAATGCGGCTGCTCGTTTCGATCGGGTTCTCTGGTTGTTCGCACTCTTATATCGCCATCGTTACCCTGCCAATCGGCCTCCACTGTAAAGCCTGCCTATTCGGATCCACTTCTTGGGTCGGTGAAGATTTTCTCAGACACTGCCCATTCTGCTGGTTCGCCCGCAAATTCTGATTTTGTCCAGACTTCAGCCAAATTCTGATCTTGAGTTGTGCAGGACAAGGGTAATATTTCTTTCGCTCCCCTCAAAGTTTTTCCTCCATCTACTGAGGCTGGCCTCGACACCCCTTTGTCTCCCTCGGCTGAAGTTTTGCAGCCGAGTGCCATTTTTTGGGGCTCCACTTTGGTGGGTTTTTTCCATGACAAACCGCTCCATTTCCTGGCGGTGGACTCCGTAACCCAGAAAATTTGGGCTAAATTTTGGCTGCGTCATGTTGTTGTGAACAAGAAGGGCATATTTTTCTTTAGTTTTGACTCCGATTCTCATATGGAGGCTTGCTTCGCAGAAGGCCCCTGGGCAATCAAGAGGAATTCTATTTTCCTCAAGATATGGTCACCGGGTATGTCACTGGATTCATCTTCCCTCAAGTCCTTCCCTATGTGGATTTCTCTGGTCAATGTTCCAATTGAATATTGGACCCTATTAGGATTAAGCTGGATAGCAAGTAGGATTGGAAAACCAATTCAATGTGATCTTAGCACTACTACGATGGACCGCCTACATCATGCCAGAATTTGTATTAAGGTGAGTAGGGATGACCCTCTTCCTGAAAAAATTTGGCTCTTGACTAGTGCTGCTGAATCTGCCAAGATTGTGGAGGTTGAGATAGTCTACCACTCAAAGCCACATCTTAGCAGCCAGAAACGATTTTCCAATGGTCTGTAGCTGCAATCAGCTTGCCCTCAGGCCCTCGCTTATGAATCTGGGAGTCATGTTGGCTTGGAGGACCGTCCATCTGATCGAAAGATGGATGCTGAGGCTTTGAAGGTATCCAGCTCTGCCCATGTAGTTCCCTGTTCTAGTGGAATGGGGCTTGTGCTTTGTTCTCCTACAACAGACTCTGATTCTGAACCGGCAGAGGATGAAGCGGGCCTAAAATGTATTCAAGTTGATGATGGTGGCACTTCTCACTGCCTTGTTGATGATGGTGGCGCCTCTTATTGTACTCTTGTGGATCCTGATGGGGCCCATCAAGATCTGGATAATCTGTCATGTGATTTGGATTAGCTTGAAGGATTCCCTGATGGGACTCCTTCGCAAGCATTGCCTTGATTGTGTGGTCGACGATTCAACCCCTGATTCAATCGTAAGGATCTCCCACAAGTACTTCCTGGTTGATTCAGGCCATATAGTCCCTATCAATGTGAGCCAAGGGGATTCACTAATAGGAGATCAATTTGGCAAGGCTTAGGTGGGCTTTCAGGACGATCTGAGCTCGGCCTCTTTGGCTTCCTGCTTGGTTGTGGACCCCAAGGCAAAAGTGGTAGATCAAATGCATTCCCTTGAATGCTGCCCTGTTATTGACTCTGCCCAGTCTCTATGGGTTCAAATGCAGGTGAAGTTGGTTTTGGTCCACTATCTCGTGCCATCCAGATGTTGACTAAGGATAAAGCTCTTCACCTTACTCTAAAAGTGGCCCTACTGTTTTTAGATAAATGCTGGTGTAATTTATCTGATCAAATTAGGGATGAGTTCGAATCATCCTTTCCACGTGACGGGGCAAAGCTCCCTAGCTCTATGGGTGTTCCTTTTGAAGCCCTTAGGAGTTCAGTGCTTGCACATCCTCACATTGACTCTATAATTCCAGAAGAGAAGCATATTATTTTTGATTTTCTACGTTCCTTACTGAACTTGTTGTCAGTCTCCCAACTTGACCACTTTAGAAATTTAAATGAATTAGTGGCGGGACTCCAAAATTTTTGGCCTAAAAATATGGTTGAACTCGTGAGTCGGAAGTGCACCATAAACAAGTCCCCACTGTGCATGATGGTTGTTGGAGACAAGCCACTTCAAAGAGGTGACAGGAAAAAGCCTCTACGATATCTAATGGTTCTCCAGGCTCGAGCTGATTGAATCTTCCTGCTGTCCAGGAATGACTCTTTGTTTCTCTTGACTGCTTGATAGTGCTGGCAGGTCTATTCTATGATTCTTGTCCTCTCTGGATGAGCCCACCTGTCTTATGGTTTGATGGAACCAGGCCGTGAGTGTAGGTTCTTCTCTCCATTGCTGCTGCATCTTGTTAGGTCCCTGTTGAGGTGAAATGGGGTACTGACCTGGTAAGCTGTTAAAATGGTACTGGAGGGGAACGGCTCCTCTGGAATTTAAATATTGCTGCTGGATACATGTTTTTGCTGCTGCAAAATTGGGATCTACTTGGCTTCAGTTGATCTCTAGTCCTGGAGTAATTTTTGGGTTTCTATTCTCTCTGTGCAGGGTACTGATGCAGAGAGTAACTAAATGCTGAACTGCTGCAGTAGGCCATAACTCTGGTTTGTAATTCGCTCATGTTGACAACAGTGGGGATAATAATGCTGGTTTGGTGCAGATGGATCACGGCTGCTGGTTTTCTTTCTATTATTGTGACGAATGGAAATTACCTTGCCCCAGGCTGATGGCTGAGACCCCTGGTAGAAGCCCTCCTCAGTTTGGGACTTTCTGAGTTTGGCGTCTGATGCTCAACTAAATGGCTCGCTGATATGGCTCTTACTGGTTTGCTGTGTTCCAGAGTTGAGGGTGCAGCTACTGGATTGGATGCATCCTCCATTTATATAGACATCGGAGCCGTGTTCCTGAGCGTGCTGGTTCCCTGCCTGACTCAGATGCATGTGAGGTGGTCCTCTTGCTGGCCTGTGCTGCGATCGATGGTAATCCGTTTGGCTGAGTTGCTTCAGTCGTTTTGGAAGTAGATGATCATACGTCTGATCGTGTGTAACATAGGATAGATTCCACATTCTGTCATTTCTGTTGAACACCGTCCTCCTGGAGGACCTATTTTTTGTGTGTTTTTTCTTTTTGTTTCATCTGATGTACTAGTAACTCGGGGTATACCCTAGCGTTTTATATTTTAACTCTAAGTCACAATACTTGGAGATAAAGCATAGATTATGTAATTTTTTTCCCTTTAATCCAAATTACTTACTTACCAAAAAAATAAAAAAAATACCAGAAAACCTATTGCGATACAGAATACTAGAAAATCTGTGATTTCAAATCCTTAGTTTCTGATTCAGAATTCAATTCGGAGTTCATATTTCAGAACCTTAACCGAGTTCTCGATTCAGAATCAATATATTAGAACTTTAACCTAGTTCTCAATTCAGAGTCCATATATCAGAACTTTAACCTAATTCTCGATTCAGAGTCCATATATCAAAACTTTAATGTAGTTCTCGATTCAGAGTTCATATATCAGAACTTTAACCTAGTTCAGTATCCATATATCACGACATTGACCTAGTGCTCGGTTCAGAATCCATATTTCAGAATAGTAATTTAGTTCTTGGTTCAAAATCCATATTTCAGAACATTCAGTTTCCTTTTAAATCTATTATCCTCCATACTTTACATCTCAAGGGTAGAATGGTTCTTATTCAGATTAATCATTTACATACCCTCCATACTTTTCGTCCTAAGGGTAGGATGGTTTTGTTCGCTTCTGCCCTTACATACCCTCCAAACTTTACATCCCGAGGGCAAGATGATTTCTGTGTACTTGGAATCTTGTATTTCTCGGCTCGGGGTATACCCTAATGTAGTTGTTTATCTCCAATCTTTTTGGATATTGAACATCTGATTTATATTATTTCATTTTTATTATTACATTTTAATTACTTACCAAAAAACAATATTTGTTATATTTTTTATTTTTATTTATCGTTTTATCTCCGCCCAGTCCTTGACGGGCATAATGGTTGATTGGCTTAGATTCAGAAAGCTGATCTATTGTTGCCGTGATGACGTGGATGAGGCCGTGACCCCGTTTCACATGGATGAGGTGCAGCCCTCTCACCGAGATGTTGTCATCTTTTCCCTACGAGACTTAGTTTGGCCAAGCAAGTAGTTTGGCCCGTGCTTTAGAGGGGCGGAGTGCATTGTGACGAGTTGATGGTAAACTCTCCAGCCATGTTCCTGTCTTGCATTTTGATTGTTTTGGTTGATGGCCTTAGCAGACGTAATTCAGCTTACTCCTTTGGCTTATTTTTCGGTTTCATGAAATGTCTCACAATGCTCAAGAGATGCCCTAGTGTCTTTGATCTAAATCTAAGTCGGCAAAATATTTGGAGATAGATCATTGTTTTTGTATCTTTTTTTCACTTTCATTTATAAAATTTACTTACTTAACAAAAAAAAGATTTTTGTTCACTTTCATTTGTACATACCCTCTATACTTCACATCCTGATGGTAGGATGATTTCTGTTAACTTTTATCTATACATACACTCCATACTTTACATCCCAAAGGTAGGATGATTTCTGTTCAGTTTAGCTCCTTACATACCCTCCATACTTTATATCCCGATGGTAGGATGATTTTTTTAGTTTAATTAGCTATTATTCAGTGTAGTTCTGATACCTATTATTTAGTATTTTGATGCAGTAACCTAAGGAGAAGGTCATGGACTAGCTATACCGGAATTCTACGATTTACTTAATAGAGGATATTCTTATTCTTTTTTCCTTAGCCATAAATTCTCCTGACCACTAAAACCTTTCTAAATCATACGATTAAACTTTCAGTCAGTTTCAGTGCTTCTCTATGACTTAACGATACAGTTTCAGATTAATTCCTCAAGTGTAATTTGTCAGATATACCTCTTATTGGCATTTCCATTTTGAAATTCATACATTTCTTCTTATTCTTTAACCCTTAACTTATCGTATTTTAGTTGGCCAGTTAAACCTTGTTCGGTAATCCTTCAGATAACTTTAGAATACCCCAGAAGATTAACAGAGCATTCTTATGGGACTTTTCGGACTAAACCTTAATTGGAGATCCTTCACATAGTTTCAGAATATCTCAGAAGTTCTCTAATATATTTCTGTGGGTCTTTTCAGACTAAAATTATCTCATAATCCTTATCATATTTTAGAATCAGAATTGCATCTCAAAATTTAGGGAATATGTTATCTGGACCTGAAGAAGATGTTATAGTGGATGAATATGCGAAGAGAGATTGCTGCTTTTGTTGGATGATGCCTTACTTGCCAGCAACTGAAGGCTAAGAGGAGGAAGCCCTTGGGATTATTGCAGCCTTTGCCCATTTTGAGTTGAAAATGGGAGGACATTTCTATGGATTTTGTTATGGGATTGCCTAAGACCCCAAAGAATCATGATACGATTTGGGTCATTGTGGATCGATTAACGAAATCGGCTCATTTCTTAGCCATTCAAACAATATATTCTTGTGATTGCTTGCCGTAGTTGTATATCAATGAGATTGTTAGACTTTATGGAGTGCTAGTATCTATTGTATTTAATCATTTTTTTAGTAAGTAAATTAGAATTAAAATAAAAGAAAGTACAAAAATAATGTTCTAACTCCAAGTATTTTGCCGACTTAGAGATAGAACAAAAAGTTAGGGCATTTTTCGAGCACCACCATGAAACAACTCATGAGACTGAACGAAAAACGCAAAATTCAGCTAGATTAACATCATCTAAACTTGCCACATTCAACTACTAAGATATACAACCTGGCCAAAATTCACACACACAAGAAATCAGCAGCAGTAGATTAATTATCATCAAATCTAGGAGTAAATTGAATTTCCACCGTTCCTGTCATGACCCAGGAACACAATATTCGCAGGTCAAAATAAAATTAGTAATATATATTCTATTAACTATAATAACCCAACCCAAGCGTGACAATTTGAACACATACGGACCCAACATGATAAACCCCGCACAAGATCTCATCGGATATAATCCAGACAAACACAATATACAACCTGCTATCTAAATATCACAAAGGAGGTATTCAACATTACAACAACTCATTAATATAACATGATAACTCCAAACATATTCTATACATTGATCAAGGCCCTCATCCGGCTATAGACAAAACCATAATATATCGTCGAGATTAGAAATATAACAAATATGAACATCTCCACTCAGCAATAGAGATCTGCCGCAATAGACAACGTTTGAGCTCTACAAGCGTATCCAAGCCATTGGTCTGAAGGGATAAAACATGAAAACGTGAGCTTAGTGCTCAGCAAGTATCAACAATCGTATAAAATGGTACACATAAATCAGAAGTAAGGATATCGCATAGCAATCATGTAAAACAAACTCAATGTCCGTGAAATCCCTAAAAATCGAGGAGATGTCTCGTACTAAATCGTCATCCGTATTAACTCATCCCTCCTGGACAAAATCATATAAGTCACGATCCGGTAAAATCTCGTAGACGATATCATATCATATGATCCGAGGTCACATTACATAATCGCGATCATCACCACATCCACGTGGGACACATACCATCGTCTGGATCTAAAACTCATAATGCAGAAATCAAGAGAAGACCGCCGGAACTAAAACATAAATCAAAATACGTTCCGGGTTTATCACATCAACATGTACGAGACATTCCATCGCCCATCCATGGGCCAAACCACGTATCTCAAATCATCGTCCACGCAACACATGCAGAAATACAAAGTATGCACGAAATCGGAGAACCAAAGATCAATAATACCAACTTGAGGAAGGGTTACTCTCGTCCGGTAACCACGGCTATATCGGCTGTGATTTAAGCCAGCAGCTCAAGGCTCGGCTACGCTTAGGCCAGTAGCTCAAGGCCATCCATGTACTCTGTCTCCCATAGATTGGGAACTTTCTCACTATTTTTTACCACTCGCAGTTTGGGTGCAACCTCAAGTTTTAGTTATATATTAGGACGTCCGAATATATCAGTTTTCTGTCAATTCCTTACGATGGTTCTCAATTAAATATACAGTGGGGCAAGTCAGCTACAAAATATCTCAACCTTCCTTCCAGCGGAAGTAGCCTATCATATACGTCCCCGTCCGGGACTAAGCCTCCCGTTGGGAGCGGCCCCACAATTAGTCAAAGCCTCGGATCACAAATCGACCCCTAGGGTCTCGGACCGCTATGGTCTCGTAGTGATCCCACCTGCAACATGCATGATTAATGCAACGCTTGGTTCATAGTTCCACAATATACGGATACACAAACATGCATATATATCGTCCGGGTGTCCAAAATCTCTCCAAATCATAAATACCAGCACAAAATCACCACACAACCGATAAAATATACATGCATGTACACAATTGATAAATTAAGGGTATATAAAAATACATGCATGTTAGTAAAATCTTCCACAGTAGTCAAAATGTATCAGAAATTAAATCAGACCAAGAATAAGGCTAGAGGATACTTGCCTTAACATTATACTCTGCAGATCCGAAGAAATAATGTCTCGAAGCACCCGATTTGTGCCTCTCTCTCTCCTACCTCATGCACCTCGCGCGCATAGCCCCCTCTCCTCTCTGCGCACAGCGCCTCAGCGCCGTTGCCGCTACTGCCACCGGTCCTCTGCCGCCAATCCACCACCGCGCCGCCTCACGTGGCCGTCATCGGCCTCACCCAGCCGACATAGACGCCGAAGTCACTGCGTTGTCGCCTCCTCTCTCTCAACGAACGACTTTGCCATCGTTCTCCTTGCACAACCCACACCGCACGCCACTGCGCCCAGCCCACGAGCGCTGCAACCGCCGCACAACACTGCGACCACCAATGTTGCCGCTACCACAGTGAACGGCCGCGATCGACTCTTCTGGCACCGATTTCCTCACCCAGCGTTGTCGCCTCAATCCACAACCGCCGCGGCCTCACCCATGACAATCGCAACCTCCCCACAACCACCGCACGCCGCCGATTCTCCACCGATCTCCTGCGCCGCCGCCGCCGCTTCCTCCTTTCTCCTCCTTCTTCTTCGCACCACACGAACCCTTGCCGCCTCTCTCTCCTCTTCTCCCTCTCTCCCCGACTCCCATTCTCCTTTTTTTTTCTCTTTATTCTTTTACTTATATATATATATATATATTATTGTTATATATAATCTTTAATTTTAAATCCAAATCAAATTTCGAACAACAGCACAGGCGAGCCTCGGGCGCTGCCCCAAAATCCCGATCATCCCTCGGGCGCTGGCCGCAAACCCTCCCTCTCGCCTCCCAGAAAGTGTTCCCTCTCCTCTCTTCCCTGACTCTCCTCTTCCAACTCTTTCGGCCCCTTCTTCACCTTCATTCCCTCGCCCGGCCACGCCGTGGCCTCTGCACGTCTCAACCTCGTCCCCCTCGTCCCACCTTTCCTCCTCTCCATCATCCGATTCCGTTTCCCCCCCCCTTTCTGCCGTCAAAAACCATTGCCTTCAGAGGCGTTGCCGCTCATCTGATTGTGGGGCTCTCCCTGCATCCCCCTCTTCTCCTTCCATCCAACCCGCTGCTTCCAGTTCAGGTGGCGCCGTGGTCTCCCGTTCCTCTTCACCTTCCTCACCAGTCTCTTGCGCCCCTGATCAGGTTCTTCTTGCTGCCGTAAGGATCTCTGATTGCTCTGGCCATTCTCATGGGATTGATTTCCACTCTGAGGCTAGGCCTACCAACGATGGCTCGTTGGCGGCGTCTGATTGCTGTGATGGTGCGGGTTTTTCAAGTCATCACGTTAGCCAGATCTTGGCTGGTAATCCATCGGGGGGGTCGAAACGACCCTCTGTTCCCATCCCAATTTCTGGCTCGGATGATCCCCTGAAGTCTCCTTCGGCTGCGTATTTGCCATGTCCTTCTGGGTGTGTCTTCGATGCCTATTCAGATTCCTAGAATTTTAGAAGCCATCCAAGCAGATGGACCTCGCCATTCTGGTGGTCATGGTTCCAGCCCGCCGATTGCCTCATGGGCCTCAGTTGTTGAGAAGAAGGTTTTTGGAGGTAAGTCACCTCTGAAATACTTTCCTCCTAATTCCCATGATGCTGAAAACATCATCTTGTCCCCCCCTCCGGAAGTTACTCAACAGGGTGAGGACCTCTGGGGAACCACTCTTGTGGGTTACTTCGTTGGTAATCCAATTCACTTTAATACTGTTAATAACATTACTAGAAAAATCTGGAAGCGGTTCGAGCTACAACATGTAGCGGGGAACGAATCGGGTTTCTTTTTCTTTCGTTTTTCCTCTAGGTCAATGCTTGATAAATGTATAAATAGTGGCCCGTGGTCAATAGCCGGCCATACTGTTTTTCTTAAGAAATGGAAGCCGGTATGATTTTAACCCGTGAGGAGCACAAATCATTCCCAACTTGGATCACCATGTCAGGGATTCCGGTTGAATACTGGACCCCTCCGGGTTTATGCTGGATTGTGAGTGCGGTTGGGATACCCCTTCGGTTAGACCCGGTCACAGAAAAATTAGAGCGCCTGGGCTTTGCTAGAGTCTGTGTTGAAATGGGTGCCGATGCCCCAAGGCCGGAATATGTGAAGATTCGCACTAGTGGCTGCGCTGACCTTTTGGAGGGTCAACTAAGGGAAATTAAAATTGAGTACCAACAGAAGGCGGTGCGGAGTGCCATCCCTAAAAAGAGCGAGAGTAAGGGCCCACAAACCAAAGCTTCTTGGGTCCCTAAGAAGGTGGTCATTCCTCGGACTATCAAAGCAAATGCCTCTCCTGGACGATCTCCCCGCAAGAAAGCCATCTTACCCCTAGGTAAGTCCGCACAGAAGGTGCTGTCTTCAGACAATCCCTTCGGTATTCTTCAGGAGCATCTCCCTGAAGACCATATGGGGCTCACTTCTCATTCCTCGCCGAACCACCCGAGTGAGGATCTCCTGGCTTCTCCTCTCGGTGACCCTGACTCAATCCTCCCCCTGGAAATCAACAGGCCCTTCTCTCAAAAGACTCTGATGAGGAGCGGCTCCCAGTTGGGATTGATGTTCAGACTAAGTCCCCCTTTGCCCCCGAGGTGGACAGGATGTGTATTGGATCAAATTGTTCCAATGATGAGTCCCCGGCCTGTGACCACTCTGTTCCTCGACCGGGGCGGCTCTAGGACTTGTGGGTTGCCCTGGGCCATCCATAATAACTAGCCCAAGTGATTCTTCAGATCTTACACCTGCTTCCGATATGTCGGACTCTAGTTGCTACGATTTTGTGACTAAGAGTAGAAGACGTAAATCCTCTAAGAAGATCAGAAACGCTAGGGGGCATAAGGAACGCCCCCCCTTCGTCGGTCTCCCATGACTAACATCGCATGCTGGAATGTGAGGGGACTCAATGGGGTTGTGAAGGCCCATGAAGTTCGCAACCTCATCAGGTCCCACGCTTGTTCCATTATTGGCCTCGTTGAAACTAAAGTAGCTGAAAAGAATGCGGCCTCCATATCGGCTAGGATTAATCCTCATTGGCTCTGGGCCATGAACTATTCCATCTCCTCCGTTGGGAGGATTTGGGTCGGATGGGACACTAAGAAGGTGGATGTCAGAATTATCTCTAAGGAAGACCAGGTTATCCATACCGATGTGAACTTCCTTGATGATAACTCTCACTGCCTTCTGTCCTTTGTCTATGGTGCTAACTTGAACGGTCATCAAAAGCTCCTTTGGCAAAGCCTTAGAAGGCATTCGGGCCTCTCGGGGGACATACCTTGGGCTGTCCTGGGTGACTTTAATGCTATTCGATGGGCAAATGAGGCCCTTGGCGGTTCCTGGCACCATAAAAGTTCCATCGATCTTAATGGGTGCTTTAGGGACTGCGACCTTGAAGATGTCTCCCATGAGGGTTAATTTTTTACCTGGAATGATGGTCGCAACCCCACCACTCGTATCTTCAGAAAATTAGACAGAGTGGTCGCTAATGGTCCTTGGTTTGATCTTTTTAGGAGATCTAAAGCTGTCTATCCACCTGCCAGATTATCTGATCACTCCCCTTGCATTCTTCTTCCTGCGGGTTGGGCCGCCCGTAATCACGGGATTTTTAGGTTTAATAACTTTCTCACTAAATCCCCAAATTTCCTTCCGTTAGTTAAAGAAGCTTGGGAATCTGAGATTTCTAGTACCCCGATGTTTAAGCTGGTGTCCTCTCTCAAAAAGGTGAAGTGTGCGCTTAAAAACCTTAATTCACAATGTGGAGATGTTCATGAAGAGGTCCTGTGTGCCCGGAAATGCCTTGAGGATGTCCAATCTAAGTCCCCCATTAACTTTGTAACTTGTGACATTGAACGCCTTCGTAAGGCTGAGGTATTATGGGTGGGGGAGCCCGTGTGTTTATGGACTGGGACCATTTGGCTGAGGGCGGAGTAGCTGGCTGTGGGATATTTTGGTTGTAAAAATTTCTTCTTGTTGAGGTGGTGCTGGTCTGTTTGATGCTTTATTGAGGTGAGTTTATGTTGCAGTCCATCAGATTGCTTTTGTCTGGCTTCTACAGCCAGTTTTTGTTTCAATGCCCCTGGCATTGATGGTGTTGCTTATGGTGCAATAATTAAATTATCCCTTCATGGGTTGAGTTAATTGCTTGGGGCCTATTGTTTGACCCTGTTTGTTTGGAGTGAGTGTGGTGGTGGAGTGAGTGTGGATTCAGTTTTGATCCACCCTGCTGCCTCTTTGTTTCCTGAAGATGTTGGGTATGCAGCTTGCTGTCTTGCGTTCCTAAAATGGTATTGCTATTGGTAGTAGGATGCGGATCCCATCTTTGTGTGAAGAAAGATGGATGCAGGTTTTTGGTCGGCATTTTGGTATGCTAGTTCATGCTGCTAATGTAGCATGGCTTTGATGTGGATGGGGTTGGTCACGACCTGTACTCTGAAGCATCGTTTCGGAGCTGAAACAGATTTGCTCTAAATGAGGCTGGTGTACGCCTTATCTCGAAGTTGGTGGCTCTACCAATTTTGCTGCCCCGAAGTAGGAAGCGGGGTGAATGGCAGATTTTGGATGGTGAGGATGAATTGGATGCAGTGCTGACCTTTGCGATGATGGTGAGCTGATTTCTAGTGGGATAAGTATGCAGGTGCTGGTTTGCTAGCATGCTTCAATTTGCCCATTAGCTGCTGCACTGGGTGTAGATGCTGTCTGAAGTTGCAGCTAGCCTGTCCGGTTCTGATACACAATGTGGAGCATGGACGGCCCTTGGCTGGCTCGAAGTTCCTTTCTGGCATGGATGCTGATGCAGATGGTGACTAGATATCTTCCTGTTGCCATTTTGGTACTGCCCCTGGATTGGCATTTTTTGTTTAGGAATTGCTCTGCTAATGTTGGAGCGTTTTGGTTGTATTGAGTGATTACCAGCAATTTTGTTTCTCTGTTGGTTTCATTCGGTGTATCAATGTGCTTGGGGGCATGCCCTAGCGCTTTTGGTTTATCTCCAAGTCGGAAAAACACTTGGACATAAACCATTACTTACAAATTTTTTCTCTCATTAATCCAAATTACTTACTTACCAAAAAAAAAGATTGAGTATTACTCTGCAATGGCAAAGCAGGCGGATTTCCTTCACCAAAAAGCCAAGATCAAATGGCTCAAAGAGGGTGACCAATGCACTAAATTCTTTTTTAAGACTGTCAGTGGGAACCTTAATCGGAATCGGATTACTTCCCTTCTCGATGAGTCTGGCAACCCTACTACTGGGACGGAGGATCTCTACAATCTAATCGAGGGCCACTTCAAAAATGCCCTGGGATCCGGTCCTTCCCACGGGATGGCGGAGGCTAATCGGATCCGCCCCTTCATTCTCCATTCTATACCTAACTCACTAACTGGCCCCCTTGTTAGGTCAGTCAGTGAGGAGGAAATCCGCTCTACAATTTTCTCCATTGGTGATGACAAAGCTCCTGGTCCTGATGGTTTCACCTCGAAATTCTTTAAGGACTCGTGGGAGATCACCGGTCGTACTGTTTTTTGGTAAGTAATTAATTACATTAAATAAATAAATAAAATGTACAATCATCTATGTATTTTACCAAGTGTTTTTCCGACTTGGTAAAAGAGACATAGGAAGGGGAGACCCTAAAACCATGACAGTAGTCATTAAAAACATGAAAACAGTATCGAGGACAGCCCATCCATCTAATGAACTCCAGTGACTGTAACTCGCTCCAGCCAGAGGACCCAGGGAATGATAACCTTCATCGACCTATGCACTCCGGATGAAAAGGGAAAAGGCCCGCCAGAAAAAAGTGAGCAAGAACAACTCCGTCCAAAAGAAGCAATCCAGCCAATTACGATCAGATACGCACTTTTGATTCCGGAGTTCACGGGAGCTCCGGAAGAATAACAGTGAACAAAAGACACTCCGTCATCCAGTATATCCCGAAAGAAAAGAGTGGAGGCTCTCATGGTAAAGGAGAGCGAATGCAACTCCATCCAAAGACACTCCATCTAGTGTCACATCATCCACAATGTGCAGGACACTCCATCCAAGCCCACTCCGCCAAAATCAGTCCGTCCCAAGCCCCAAGTCAGTCCGTCAAAAGCCGGAAAAAAAAATGAAGCACTCTAGCCCAGCGCGAACAAGGACGTACTCCGGAAACCGGACTTCACGAGAGCGCCGGATACAACAGCGAATAAAAAGCCAGTCCGGAAACCGGCGCACGCACAAAACAGAACTGAGTCTGCATAATATATATATATATATATTTTTTTTATCCACACCGGATCTGGAGTGCCAGGGAATATAACACTCCGAAACCCGGATTTCAGCGGAACAGAAGGGAAAAGCACTCAGAATTCCGGAGTGCAGAAGAAAACACTCCGGAAGCAGAAGCTAAAATGAAAGTTTTTTTTTTTTTAAAACAACCACTCCGGATGCGGATTGCCAGAGTAAGTAAAGCTTCGAAACCAGGAGTTCACAAGAGCTCCGGACAAAAAATAGCGGCTCAGAATAGAAAAGCTCTCCGGATTCCGGAGTGCAGAAAAAGCACTCTGGAATCAAATGTTAGAATGTAATTTTAATTTTAATTTTAATTTTTTTTGTCAAGCTATCCATGATTTTTTTAATCATGGAAAGGTCCTTAAACAGTTGAATACCACATTGATCAGCCTTATCCCTAAGGTCTAGTCCCCGCGCTCTGTCTCTGACTTTCGCCCGATATCGTGCTGTAACGTCATCTATAAGGTGATTTCTAAAATTCTAGCTAATAGAATTAAGAGTACTCTTCCCTACCTGGTTGACCGCTGCCAAACGGCCTTTGTGGCGGGGCGTCAAATTAGTGATAATATCCTTTTAGCCCAGGAGCTCTTGTACAAGTATCATCTGGGGATTGACCCGCCTAGATGTACTATGAAGGTTGACCTTAAGAAAGCTTATGACTCTGTCTATTGGGATTTCATCATTAATATTCTGACCCTCATGAAATTTTTGCCACAAATGGTCAATTGGATTGGCCAGTGCATAACGACTCCGACGTACTCCCTCAATATCAATGGGGAAGTGGTCGGCTTCTTCAAAGCAGGCAAAGGCCTCCGCCAAGGGGATCCACTTTCCCCCTATTTATTTGTCCTAGTGATGGAAGTTCTTAATGGCATTATTGAGGTCAAGGCCAGGCGGGATAATAATTTCAAATTTCATTGAAAATGCGCAGAAACTCAAACTGTTATGCTTGCCTTTGCTGATGACCTCCTTCTCTTGTCCCATGCTGATACCAAGTCCACTTTGATTCTAAAAGAATGCCTTGATGAATTCCACTCTGTCTCTTGCCTTTCCGCCAACCCAAATAAGAGTGAACTTTTCATTTGTTCAAAGGACTCTTCTCTTCACCAGGAGATCGCTGCTATCATGGGCTTTAAAGTGGGTAAATTCCCTATCAGATAACTGGGGGTCCCCTTGATTACCACTAGGCTTTCGGTCTCTGATTGCAAGTCTTTCACGGATAGAATAACAAAGAGAATCACTTCTTGGAGGAATAGATGGCTCTCCTTTGGAGGGCGGCTCCAACTTGTTGACTCTATCCTATCATCTATACACCTTTATTGGGCTTCTCTTTTTATCTTACCGAAATCCATTCTTAAAGATATTGATTGCATCCTTCGCCGCTTCCTATGGAACGGATCTTCTGATGGCAGAGTCAATGCCAAAGTGGCTTGGCACGATATTTGCTACCCCAAGAATGAAGGTGGTTTGGGCATCAAGGACTTGTTTGATCAAAACAAGGCTCTTAATTGCAAACTCCTTTGGCGTCTCCTCACTAAAGACACGAAATCAGCGTGGTCTTTATGGATCTACAAGAACATAATCAAAGACCGGTGCATTTGGACCATTAAAGCCCCGGCATCGGCCCGTTGGAGTTGGCAAAAAATTATAAAACTTCGGCCTTTTATGCGTGCTTACTCTGTAAAGGACATTGGGGATGGTTCTGATACCTTCCTCTGGCACGATAATTGGCATCCCCTTGGCCCCCTTAGTGAAGTGAGCACCGACCGTACTCGCCTTATCTCGGGTTTGCATTGGGATATTAAGGTCGATGCTATAATCAGGGACAACAGATAAGCTTGGCCCAACCCCTTTGACACTGAGGTTTCCCACCTTGCTGTGAATATGCCGACTAACCCTCCCTGTAGCAACCAAAAAGACTCTTTGAGATGGGCTGAGACTCTCAATGGCAAATTCTCGACTAAGTCCGCATACACTCTCATCCACCCTCCCAAACCAAAGGTTACATGGGCTCATTTGGTACGGCGACCTTCCCATATTCCTTCCCACGCATTTACCCTGTGGCTCACCATTAGGGGGAGACTAAATACCATTGACCGCCTCCATTATATCCCAAACATTTCTCCCAAATGCATTCTCTGCAACAACAGAAATGAAGACCTTGAGCATCTTTTCTTCTCCTGCCCATTTTCCAGAGCCCTTTGGACTAATGTCCAAAGACATTCTGGTATATATTGGCCCCATCCTGAGTGGTATCAAAACATATCTTGGGTTGCATCTATCTGGAAAGGGAGAAACCTTTTGGCTGTTTCTAAGCGCTTGACTTTGGCCGCCACGGTTTACTTCATATGGAAGGAACGAAACAATCGAATTTTCCAAAAATCTCCCCCCAAGACATTTCTCGTCTTTTCTCTTTGGTGGTTGATGTTGTGATGATTAAACTAATGACCATATCGTTTCCTAAGAGGGACGGATATCGGTCGACTCGGATTCGGTGGGAGGTATTTAAAAAATAATATATATATATATATATAATAAAAAAAAAAATTTGGTTATTGGAAACCTGCCAGCCTTGCTTTTTAGCTGTTCTTACCTGGTCTTTTGAGCTCATGGTTCTGTCGTCCTCCCCATTTCGAGCTTGGGGGTATTGCTTCCTGGTCTGGCTAGTTATTGTATGGTCTTGGATCCCGTTTTTGTTTAGTTAGTCCTTTTTGTTCGTTGTTCTGTTTTTCTTCCGATACTTGGGTTGCTTACGTAGCTCTGGTATTGTGCTGTCCTCCCTGTCTCAGCTCCCCAAAAAAAAAAAAAGGTGCAGCTTTTGCCTACTGTGGTGTCCGACGCTCTCGCCTGAACTTCTGCTTTTCTATCTATAATCATGGTTGCTGCCAATCGGGTGGCTCGGCTCTATAATTCTTGATTCGGTCGGTTGTTGGATGGAATGCATTGAGAGGAACCTTTTTTTTTTTTTTTGGTAAGTAAGTGATTTGGATTAATGGGAGAAAAAATTTTACAAGTAATGATTTATCACCAAGTGTTTTTCCGACTTGGGGGTAAATTATAATAGCTAGGGCATTCCCCGAGCATCTTGATACAATGAATGAAACCAACAGAAAAATGCTGGACTTCACACAAAACAGGCAGACCACTCTACCATCGATGAGAATGATCCTAAACAAGATAATCTAATCATAAACATTTCCCAAAAATGCCTAAAGAAAAGCCTATACACCCACATTTTCAGCATCAATAAAGCTCCCAGACCGCCAAAGGCCTTCCTCGCTCCATTTGATGGACCAAATACATGGGCCGGCAGCATCGCCCATCGCACAAACCCGGCAAAGAGTGCACCGGCTTGATTCCTGCCAATGGGATCATCAAGGCAACCAAGAGCCTTTTCAGCAACCAGCATGATCAGCATCCACTTTGGAGTCCCATCCATCATCAAGCTCCATGCTCCAGGATCAACGAGTCCAACACCGCATCCCATCGGTTGATAAACATAGCAGCAGCAACATACAAGACAGCAGAAGACGGAACTACGATGCAAGATCGTGATCCAGCCGCCATCGATCCAAAAGGTGGTTACACATGGGAGCATAGCCCGATCAAAATTGGATGCAATTTAGCACACCAGCCAAGCCGAAGGCCGCCAAATGCATACACAATAACAACAGTATACACAAGCTCGAGCAACAAAACAACAGCAACATCCACATCGTGCATACAAAGATCACCGGGAGAGTAGCGAGACCAAAACCAGTAGCACCGGATCAACAAACCACACTTTGGGATCGACTTGAAGCGGTGAGGCAACGAAGCTGAACAGAATCCGAATCCGGGGTTCATCGATCAAAATTAGGTGAGCTTCAAAGTTAAGGACAGCGGAGCCGGGCCTCAGCAGATCAAATCATCATGCGGGAAAATGGCGATCGTTTTGGGCCAGCCGATTACCGCCCAAGACAGAGATAGTCGCAGCCCATCGGCGAGCCAACAAAACCCGGTGCCGGATCCCATCACCATCATACATAATCGGCCAACTCCACAACTCCCAAAGACCAACATTAAAAGCAAATCTGCGATGAAATCACAGAAATCCAAAGACACCCATAAACAACTACCACAGGCGGGGACCATCTCGGATCGGGGAAATAAAAAGGCCGGGGCATGCACATGCCCATCTGCATAACCAGCCAATCAGCATATCGAATAGATTCGAAGCAACCATTGGCAGCACAATCAACAAATGGCATGAATTACCGCTCCCATGAAACAAAGAACCAACCCCGCACCAACCACTGAAATTAATCCGCCCAAGCATCATCGAGATCAAACCCCAAAAAGCCACAAAGCAGATGCCAAATGAAGCAGCCACAATACTCGCTTATCGAAAAAAAATCAGCAGACTCCATCACACGAGAACTCCACCAAACCATAAATGCATCGGCACTTGTCCAATGAGGCAAGCACCTCCATCCTGGATACAGCCACAAAACAAAGAACCCACAAAACCAATTTCAGCGTATCGAGAAAAACCAATATCAAGCCACCAATTTACAACCAGGCATCACAAATGCAAAATTAACAGAAGGAAACCACACCTAGAATCCAAGACCAAAACCCTACAAAGAACCAACCAAGTTAAAAGCACACACACACGCGCTATTTTTTTTTTTTTTTGGGAAGTGGGAGGAGAACATCATAGAGCTCAAAGAGGGACTGATGATGCACACACGGGAGAAAATCGAGACCGAGATCATCAAAACAACATCCAAAGAAAGACAATAAACTCCAAACTCGCCACCTGTAGGAAATTGTTCCATATTACACCACAACCTCCAGGGAAAAGGAAACTAAAAAACAAGCTGGAGGAAAAGCCTGGAGTCCACCAAGACCCACACCAAACGCAGGCAGCTAATCAGGACCAACCAGAGCACCAGCAGCAGAAAACCAATTCAATACATTTTTTTTCTCTTTCATATTTCCTTTTTTTTTTCCAAGCTCTCGAGGAGGGAGGGGACTCCGAACAAATCAAAAAAAACAACAGGGAAACCAACAACCGGGGTTCAGACCCGACCGGAATGGGAGCAAGGAGCCACACCCGGCAAGGCACCAACAGAAGAACACTACGGAGCAGAAACTCCAACGGCACAACCGTCAGGGCCAACAAGAGGGTCAGCAACCAACGCCAGAGGAAATGAAACCAATGAATATATATATATATATATATATATATATTATTATTATTATTTTTATAAGTTCCACCGCCTAACGAGCGAATGGATAGGGCGACCATCAACATGCAAGGAGGTCTTCAGCTTGTCCCGAACAACGTTTGAAATCAGGGAGTAAATTTGGGAAGCATTCAGGTTGAGGGATTTCTCGAAAATACGATTATTACGTTCTCTCCAGATAAAATAAACGGTGGCTGCAAGAGAAAGACGCTTTGAGAGGGCAATGAGATTCTTACCCTTCCACCTATGGGCAGCCCATTCAACATTTTGGAGCCAATTTGGGTAAGGCCACTGGATGCCAGCAATACGTTGGATAGAAGACCACACGGAGGAGGAGAACGGGCAGGAGAAAAAAAGATGGTCATGGTTTTCAGTGTCCGAATCACAAAGAGAGCAAGTGGTGGAGAGGTTGGGGACACCGTGAACACGGTCGGATGTATTGAGCCGGCCTTTAACAGCCAACCAAAGGGTGAAGGCATGAGCGGGAATATGGAAAGAGCCCCAGACTAAGTTGGTCCAGCTTAGTTTCGGTTTAGGGGGTTGAAAGAGTAGGTAGGCAGACTTAGACGAGAACACACCGTTAGGGCTTCCAACCCATCTCAACATGTCTTTTTGCTCATTGTTGGGATGATAACGGGGCATGTTTGAGACGAGATTTGACACCTCCTGGTCAAACGGGTTAGGCCAGGCCCATTGGTTGTTTCTGATTATTTGAGACACTTTGCTGTCCCAAGCTAAACCAATAACCGAACGAATGCGATCCGTGCATAACCGGCTGAGGGGGCCATTAGGGTGCCAATGGTCGTGCCAGAGAAAAGTATCAACGCCATCACCAATGATCATAAGAGTATGCGAGCACATGAAAGTACGAAGCTTCATGATCTTCCTCCAGCTCCAAGGGGCCGAATCAGGGACTTTGAGGGTCCAGATGCACCGATCCTTGATTCTAGTCTTGTGGATCCACGAAGACCAAGCCGATTCAAGGTCTTTAGACATGATACGCCAAAGGAGTTTACAGATGAGGGCTTTATTTTGAGCTTGCAAATTCTTGAGACCCAGACCACCTTCGCTCTTAGGGTAACAGATGTCGGACCAAGCCACTTTTGCGTTGGCCTTCCCATCAATAGAGCCATTCCATAAGAAACGCCTCAAAATGCAATCGATTTGGTTCGGAATAGATTTGGGCAAAATGAAAATTGGCGCCAATAGAGGTGGATAGATGAGAGGATAGAGGCAACCAATTGAGGCGGCCCCCAAAGAGAGCCACCTATTCTTCCATGATTTGATGCGGCAGTAATTTTCTCAAGAGAGCATGATCCACAAATCGACACTGGGTAGAGATCGGGGGGACGCGAGGTATCTAATGGGGAGAGAGCCAACTTTGAACCCGAGGACATTTGCAATATTCTGATTCAGGGATGGGTTTTTAGCGCAAAGGAAGACCTCACTCTTGTTCGTGTTTGCCGAAAGACCAGAAAGCCAATGGAATTCCTCAAGACACTCCTTGAGGATCCGGATAGAGCAAACATCAGCATGAGAGAAAAGGAGGAGGTCATCGGCAAAGGCAAGCATGACAGTATGAGTCGATTCACAATTCCTGTGAAAAGTGAACTCATTGTTCCTACGAGCTTTGGAATCGATAATCCCATTCAACACCTCCATTGCCAGGACAAAGAGGTAGGGAGAGATGGGATCACCTTGACAAAGGCCCTTACCCCCTTTGAAGAAACCAACCGCTTCCCCATTGATATTGACAGAGTACGAGGGGGTGGTAATACATTGTCTAATCCAGCTTATCATTTTGGGCGGGAATTTCATGATGGTTAGTATATTGATGATGAAATCCCAGTGAACAGAGTCATAGGCTTTCATGAGATCAATTTTCATAGTATAACGAGGAGGGTCATGACCAAGGTGGTACTTATGGAGGAGCTCTTGGGCCAGGAGAATGTTGTCGCTGATTTGGCGGCCCGCCACAAAGGCCGTTTGGCACTTGTCCACAAGATAAGGAAGAGTCATCTTTAACCTATTGGCAATAATCTTCGAGATGACTTTGTATGTGACATTGCAGCATGATATGGGACGGTAGTCAGAAACCAACCGAGGAGATTGGATTTTGGGAATCATCTTGAAATCGTAGAATACTTTGCTGAGTTTGGGTTGTGGAATGCTTCTTGGAAAATCATGTTGAGCGAAATAATGGGTCGTAGAGCATGAATGTAATTTATATTGCGGTATCTCTGTTCTGCCTGAGTAGCTTGCTTGTCATGATGAAAAAAATCACGAAACTGGGGTTGTCTTTCTTGTGGAAGATGCTGATGGCGTTTGAATTTTGAGTCCAATGATGCTCCATGACTCCTTAATTTGGGCAATTAAATGCTTGCTGGCTGCTTCAGCTCGGAGCCGGATGCAGCGGTGATTGCATGATGATCCCTGGTAATGACGTGTCTACTTATATGTATCTTCAGATTACATAGGCTGTTTTTTTGTTGAACGTTGCCCTCTTAGAGGCTTATTAGGTATTATATGTTGTACCTTTTGCTCGGGGTATGCCCTAACTTTTTATGTTTTATGTCCTAGTCAAAAAACTTGGAGATAAAACATTGATTTTGTAATTTTTTTCTCCCTATAATCCAAAATACTTACTTACCAAAAAAAAAAAAAAAAGAGTAGCTTACCATGATTAAAAAAATCACGAATGGCTTCACAGACAGATGAACCAATGATATTCCATGACTCCTTAAAAAAAAGGGAGCTGAATCCATCAGGACCCGGGGCCCTATAGTCACCTATAGAAAAGATCACCTTGCGAATCTCGTCGTCATTTACCGGGCCCACAAGATGGTCCTAAGCGTTTCAGGCACAAAGTGAAGGACATAAGGGCGGAGACGATCCACATCAGCCGAACCATACGTGTGGCCAGTCCCAAGAGCCTTCCTAAAGTGTTCCACAATCAGATTCTGAACATTTTCGACCCCAATGGTAGGATTCCCATCTTGATCAAGAAGGGAAATAATCCGATTCTTATTGTTGTTCCCATTCACAGTCTTAAAAAAGAATTTATTGCACTGATCTCCCTCTTTGAGCCACCTTATCTTAGCTTTTTGCTTGGTAAGGTCGGCTTCCTTGGCCAGAGCCGCATGGTTAGCATCCTTACATCTGCGCTCCTCAACATGAGTCACGGAATTAGAGGGAGATTTACCTTGGATAAACTCAAGCTTCTCCCTAGCACGAATTACCTCCTCGTGAACATCACCCTCGTGGATATTAAGCATTTTAAGAGACTTTTTCACCAGCTTCAGTCTAGACACAAGTCTGAACATAGGCGAACCAATGGTGTCATCCGACCAGGCATCAACAACTAAAGGGTGAAATTTTGGGGACTTGGAAAGGAAGTTATTGAAACGAAAAAACCCATACTTTCTGGGGGAATCGCCATCAGGGAGAAGAATACAGGGCGAATGGTCAGAGAGTCTGGCAGGGGGGAAGAGGGCCTTAGCCCTCCGAAAAATGTCAAACCAGTGCCCATTGGCGACAACACGATCTATCTTTCTGAAAATACGAAGGGAAGAGTCACGCCCATCATTCCAGGTATAGTGCATGCCTTCATGACACACATCGGCCAGATCGCAGTCTCTAAGACAATTATCAAGCTCAATGGAACTTTTATTATGCCAGATCCCACCCAGGGCCTCGGAAGGGGAACGGATGGCATTGAAGTCCCCGAGAGCCGCCCAAGGGAGATCGCCAGGTTGGTTAGATAATGTTCTAAGGCTATCCCATAGAAGCCTACGGGAAATTTCTGAATTTGCACCATAAATAAAGGAAAGAATGCAGCGAATATTCTTTTCAAGGAAAATGGCCTCAAGATGAACGACCTGGTCCTCCGAGGCAAGAATGATGCACGAAACCAGATTTGGGTCCCAGCCAACCCAAATCCTTCCACTTGAACAAGCAGAGTAATTCATAAACCAAGACCAGTTAGGTCTGATCCTGGATGAGACAGACAGAGAGTTTCTCTCAGCAACCTTAGTCTCCACCAGACCAACAATACTACACCTATGAGAGGAAATGAGGTTGCAGACTTTGTGGGCTTTTACAAGCCCATTTAGTCCCCTCACATTCCAATAGGCAATGCTAGTCATGGGTTAGGTTTGAGGGGGGGGAGGACATCTTAACCCCCGAGATTTCTTCTTTCTGCGGGAAGAAACACAATCCCCTACGAAGGACGCAGGGCCGTCGCTGGCCGAACAGCCAGAAGGGCTAGTCACTGAAACACTAAGGTTGGGAATGGTCATATGGTCAAATGTGATTGGGGAACTAAGTATAGGAGCACCAAGCGAACCTGGATCAGAGGAGGCCCCATCAAGCTTCGAAGGGACTTGGCCAAGAAACTCTGAACATGAACTAACAGGCCCAGAGGGGGGGTTGAGTGAGAATGAAGGCACGAAGATCCAACTCCTTCAGGAGCATTTAGGATTACCGGCTCGGCAAAGGCCATGCCGAGCACCGGATCAGGGGCAGGGCCAATAAGACAGGGGGGAGGGTCGTGACCACACCTAGTGGGCTGCACTGATGAATTCGGATTGGGGCATTCTGACAAGTCATTTGTGTTATCCTCTTGTAAGGCCATAAACGAGTTGGAGGTCGTAATGGCCATAGGGACAGAATCTATAGGCGGGGTTGCAGCCGCGGCAATGAATTTTAAGCGGGGAGTAGGCCTAGGAAGACCAGAGGGGGATGACACAACCCGAGAGGGGACCCCCTGCTTGGGGACCCAGGAAGCTTTATTTGGTTTATTCTTAACTCTGCTCTTTTCAGGAGCTTCCTTGCGCGCCGGCCTATGTTGATACTCAATTTTGATATCACATAGGTGTTCTTTTAGCTCTCCGGGACTACCTCTAGTCCGAATCTTCACAGAATTAGGTTGAGGGGCATTGACCCCCAACTCAACACAAACCCGAGCGAATCCTAACCGCTCAAGTTTTTCAGTGACGGGATCTAAGAAGAGTGGCTTTCCAATGGCACTCGCAATCCAACTTAACCCCAGCGGGGTCCAGTATTCAACCGGGATCCCAGACATGGAGATCCAGGTAGGGAAAGATTTGTGTTCTTCGCGGGCTAAAATCATGCCAGGCCACCAATTTTTAAGAAAGAAAGGATGTCCAGCGATCATCCACGGGCCATTAGCTAAACATTTATCAAGCATGGAGCTTGAGGAAAATCGAAAGAAATAGAAGCCCGATTCATTACACGCCACATCTTTTGTAGCTCAAATCGCTTCCATATTTTCTTTGTTATGTAGTTCACAACATTGAAATGAACAGGATTCCCCACAAAATAGCCAACGAGGTGGGGCCCGGAAGTCCTCACCTGTTGGGTGACTTCGGGTGGAGGGGATAAAATAATATTATCCGAATCGGAAAAATCGGGAGGAAAAATTTAAGTGGGCACATACCACCAATAGCCTTTTGTCGACAAATCAAGCCCAAGAGGATCCCGGCGGGCCAGGGCATGATCAACAGCGGTGTGAGAGTCATCGGATCTGGGCAGGGAAGAGCCATGACTATTCTGAGAAGGAATCACCCGCAGGCCCATAGAGGCATGATTTTGGTGAAGAGGGCCGGCAGATTCAGGCATGCTCGACGAGGGCATCAAAGGAGGAAGCGAGTTCTCCACTGTCTCCAAGCAATCTGTCTGGGAACCGCATGTGAGTGGAGAATGAGGAGTTTGAAGAGGCATCAACGGGATAAGGCCGCCGATTAGATGGACTCACAAGCCCTCCAGCCTCAGATTTTGGCGATAACAGCGAGGGACGCGCATCCACGAGGGAGGGATCAGCCAGACTCATCAAGGCAGGGAGCAGAGCCAGCCCGACCGGAGTTCCAGAGGCCATGGCTGGGGCGCAATCGACCAAAGGGGAGGACGACAATAAGGTCGTGGGGTGCGGGACACCCGAATCGAGTAAACCGGTGAAGGAGGGGGGAGGAGTGGGTTCAACAGAGGCCACAGGGGCTTCAACCGGGGAAGTGGCCCATGAACGACGGTTAGGACGGCGACGGCGAGGGACGGCAGATAGGGGAGGGAAATCAGGATCGGACGACGAGGAGATGGGCGGGGACGGTGAGGGGGGGCTGGGTGGAGCGTGAGGCCAAGGAGTGCCTGCGCGCGGGTAGGAAGGAGAAGGTGGAGCCAAGGGAGCTTGAAGAGGAGATTCGAGAGGGGGAGAAGGGGAAATAAACTCAGAGAGGCGAACGGGTGGGGTGGCTACCGGCGCCATGGGCGCCGGCGAGGTCGGAAGAGAAGGCGGGCAGGGCAGGATTCAAAATCTCCTCTTGTCGCTCTCCTTTGCCGTGAGAGCTTTCACTCTTTCTTTCTTGGCTCACATTGAGAGGAACCTAATGTTTGGATTGCTAGATTCCTTGTCTATGGATCGGACGATGAGGATGTTTGTGGAGTGATGGAATTCTGAGCTTGATCTTGGAGGGGAGATGTTCTGATATTATGGTGCTTCTGAAATGGGACCCGGGTTTGTAGCAGTTGAAGGATATGGATTGCCTGGTCGTTGAATGGGGTGTGTTTGCTGCAATGTGGTGATCTGAGGGGGATGTGATATTGCTGCATCTGCATTGGTGCAGCTCTCTGCGGGTTGTTGGTGCTGAATTCAGTTGTTTGGCTGGGCGCTGGACAATTTTGAGTGATGTACTATTGTTTTGTGAACATTGCCTTTAGGCTCTCTGGCGTGAAGGCTATTTGGCTTGATGCAGAAAGTTGGCTTGGTGGGAATATATTGCTGGGTTACTAATATGCATATATTACATCTGATGCAATTCATTTCGTATGTGGCCTTGCCTGGGGCGTATGATTGGAGCTGGTTGCCGGATGAAGCCTGATTTGCTGGTTCAGGCTGCCATAGCTGGTGTGATCCGGGAAATGAGGCTGAAACATATTGAGTTGCCTATTTGCTTCCTCTAGTTGAAGCAGGGTTTGTACTGCCCATGGTATTTAGCATGATAGATGTTCTGTGGAGTTGTGTTGCTTTTTTTTTTTTTTGGTAAGTAAGAATTTTGGATTAGTGGGAGAAAAAAATTACAACATCTATGTTTTTATCTCCAAGTATTTTGACTTGGGGAAAAAACATAAACCTCTGGGGCATACCCCGAGCAACTAGTACATCCAAAGGTACAAAAAAGACCTCTATGAGGCCAGCGAACTACAAAGCCAGTATGAAAAGAAAATTAAATACAACACAACGCTGAGGGAAGGTGCAATTTTCCGTTCCCCTGCAAATCGAGCTAAAACGTCAAAAACAAATCAGCATCAGCAAGGGACAACCCAAATTCCAGATCCACACAACAGTGAGAGCATCAGGCAGCCAAGAGATCCAACTGTCCGATCTACAACATTAATCAATTCTCACGCCAAACCATGCTAACAACAGCACTCCATTCATCAAACTAGTCCAGCTCTATATCAGCATCACAGCATCCTGCATTTCAGCAATTGCAGGTCAATCAAGCGTGTGACACCAAGCCAACGATCATAGACTAGATAGAAGCCGGCAGCGATCAAGCGTGTTGCAGGTGTTGATGTTGATGCCTTTCTGGTTTATGGTGTGCTGCCTGCTGAAGCATTGTGGCTCGTGTCATGCGAGATGCTTTGGCTGACATGAAGAATCGATTGTGCTGATATCGATCCACGTTGCCTACGGTTGCTGCTGGAGGCATTTGCTGGTGTTGGGGGTTCTGGGTGCCGCAGTGGGGGTTGCCTCGGTGTGCTGAGATCTGGGCTGTTGCCTTTCAGGAACGTGCTGGTGTTGGCAGTGGGCTGCCCTGGGTGTTTGGTCCTTCATGTGATGGACTGATGCTGCTGATGCTGTGGCTAGAGACGGTACTTCTTTGGGTGCAGCCGCTGCAAATGTGGCTTGCTGATACCCGTGAACATCTGTTCCCACCATGGTGCTGGCATTTGACCCAGCTGTGGCCATTACTGGAAATGTGGTTTGTTGCAGCGGGTTTTGCCTGCTGCAGTGACCTGTAAGTGCTGAAATATTCTGGGTGTTTCTTCCCTTGGCTGGATGAGTGTGCTGGAGTTGTTCCTGGCTCACGGTGGATGCGTGATCTTTGAGGAGGTGCTGGTCAGTTGATGCATGGAGTCTTTCTTTGTTGTTGCATGGTTTTAGCGTGAGGAATGATCGAGCTGTAGATCCGTCGATTGGGTCTCCAATTTGCTTGAAGCTCCCACTGTTGGGCGGATCTAGAATTTGGGTTTTTCCTTGCTGCTGCTGGACTATTTTTGATGTTTTCTCTCGGTTTGCAGGGTTACGGAAAGTTGCACTTTTCCCCTGCGTTGTGTTGTAATTAATCTTCATTTTATATTGGTTCTATAGTACGCTGGCCTCTTAGAGGCTTTTTTGTACCTTTGGATGTACTAGTTGCTCGGGGTATGCCCGAGCGGTTTATGTTTTATCCCCAAGTCAAAATACTTGGAGATAAAACATAGATGTTGTAATTTTTTCTCCCATTAATTCAAAATTCTTACTTACCAAAAAAAAAAAAAAAAAAAAAGAGGACCATAATCCAATGGCTTATTTGACAGAGGCAACCCTCCATGAGTCTTCTGATGAACCTCCTGAGACTAGGACGAACCAGAGGGGTTGCTAGCGGGAACATCAGGGTCTAGAGAATCGGGCGAGCCCACATGAACACTGCTAACAACATCGATAGTAGTAGACATACCAATCTATTCTGGAGCTATTCGGTTACCTGGTATAGCGCAATGCTGAGCACCAACAGAGAGCCTAGAGTCTGCTACAACCAATTCGCTCAATTCATAGAACTGGTCAATACCAGCCAAGCTGGGCACTTCCGCCTCAACACGTGAGACATTCGGGGCAGGAGGGAAGCTCAGCCCAGACGGTCTCACTCTTGAGACCGATTCGGAAGTAGCACCAATACCAGCACATGCTTCACTTACTGTCACACAGCAGTTACACCAGCGCAGGACAGCAGCTCACATCAAGAGCAACGTGAACTCCTGCATCAAGAGCTACCCACATCAAAATTAGCATCACCATATCATACCGGTGGGCATCAGCACACGGTAGTGTAGAATCGCCAACGTGGATTGAATAAAGCAAAGCCATTCGGGCTCACAACAAGCCAATGGGCATCAGCCACCCCACAAACAAAGAAAAAACAACAACCAATCCCCGCATCCCGAGAGCTGATTGCTGTAATACTCCAACAAAGCAAAGCAGAGAACAATCTTCAACATTCAAACAAAGAATGGGACCATCATTCAAAGATAGGAGCTGCATCCTCCGATCATCCAACCGGATCGGGACTAATCCAGCATCCACATTCAAAGCAGAGGGAGCCAGCCCATCTCCAAGACCCTCAAAGAACCCATGCATTAGCCGCCTTACTCCATTCTTCAAAAATTGGCCTCGATTCAAAGCCACAGAAGATATGCAAACCAGCTAAACAAATACCGATCATCATCCTCATAGCATCACCAATCACCGCCCGGCCAAAAGGATCAGCCATTAAAGGATTAGCATCCTTTGCAATCCCAACAGAATCGCTTCAAAATAGCATCGGCAAATGAGCCCCGAGCCTTCTCGATAACAGCAGGCAAGGCAAGACTCCTTCCATTTGTAGCATTGCGGAACAATGACACAACAGGTAATTGCAACATCACCAACCGATGTCATCGACAAATAGCCGGAGAGAAACCTATACCCCACAAAGTCGGCATTAAAAGCCGAGACAACAAGCACCACATCTCACCGCAATTAAGTAGCGAACGCAAGGATAGCGAGTTCCAAATCGTCCAAACAAAGAACAAAGCAAGGACCAACTATAGCCTTAATAAAGCTATTGTAAATATACAACGGCAACAAATCGGCAGATTACCGGCCCACAAGAAAGTCAAAAAATTGCTACTCACTCTGCAACCCAAGAGGTAACCATTAAGCAGAGCTTCAATGCAGCAACCAGAGCCCCACCGCAGTAGAAGGATCACAGCCAACCCGAGGTTGGAAGAGGTAGTAATCCTTGGACACGTCGTCTCCAAGGAAGGAATCTCTGTCGACCCTATGAAAGTCGCAGCAATTGTAAAGTGGAACCGGCCAACTTCTGTGACTAAAGTGCAAAGTTTCTTAGGGATGGTTGGATACTATAGTCGATTTGTGGAGAACTTTTCTCAAATCGCCGTGCCACTCACTCAATTAACTAAGAAGGATGCCAAGTTCGAGTGGACCAAAGATTGTGAAGAGAGCTTCCAGATGCTTAAAGACCGGTTAACTTCTGCTCCGGTCCTGACTATTCCAAACGGGTCGGGAGGACTGATTATTTACTGTGATGCTTCAAAGATTGGATTGGGCCGTGTTCTAATGCAACACGGTTGGGTAATTGCCTATGGGTCGCGACAGTTGAAGGACCATGAATGGAATTACCCAACTCACGATCTAGAATTGGTCGCAGTGGTGTTTGCATTGAAAATCAGGAGGCATTATTTATATGGAGAAAGATTCTTGGTCTACTCAGATCACAAGAGTCTAAAATATTTGTTCTCCCAGAAGGAACTAAACATGAGGCAGAGGTGATGGATTGAATTCCTAAAGGACTATGACCGAAAACTGCATGAGCCGTGAAGGCCAATGTGGTTGCCGACGCTACAAGTAGGCATGGGATGCTAGCTAGAATACAAGTTAAGCAAATGGAGATCTTTGGATTGTCTCATGAACTATGATGTCCAGCGCTATGTGCATGGGAAACGGATGATTTTGGCGCATCTACATATTCACTGTAATTGATTAATGAGGTGAAAGGGTGTCAAACGAATGATTCTTTTCGGTAAAGATCATGGGCGAGCTGGATAAAGAATCTCGATGTGATTTTCAGATTTCACAGATGGAACTTTTGAGATTTAGAAATCGGTTATGTGTGCCTCTGACAATAAAGTCTTAAAGGAGAAAATTCTTAAGGAAGCCCATTGATCCCGTTATACGATCACCCAGGAGCCAATAAGATGCATCGGGATTTGAAGAAAACATTTTGGTGGAGAAATATGAAAAGAGATATCGCAGCTTACGTGGAAAAGTGCCTTATATGTCAACAAGTAAAGGCTGAAAGAAAAGCCAAATTCTGGGTTATTACAACCAATGCCATTACCGCTAGAAATGGGAGGATATTGCCATGGATTTTGTGACCGGTTTACCCATGACGCTAAAGAAACATGATCAATTTGGGTGATTGTTGACCGACTAACAAAGTCGGCCCACTTTCTGCAATCCGGATGACTTACCCTCTTGATAAATTAGCCCAATGCGTGAACGAGATTATCGAGACTTCATGGTGTGCTGCCTCTATTGTATCCGATAGAGACCCGCTTTGTTTCACGATTCGAAGAGTCTACATCAAGAATTGGGTCTGAATTAAAATTTAGTACTGCTTTTCATCCGCAAACCGACCAATCGTAACGGACTATCTAGATTCTCGAGGATATGTTAAGAGCCTCGGTCTTGGAGATGAAAAGACTTGGGATGATTCATTGGCTCTTAGAGTTTGCATATAATATCAGCTATCGTGCCAACATTGGCATGGCTCTTTGAGGCATTATATGGAGAAAATATAGATCACAATTCATTGGGAGAACACGGAGATAGAAGAATTTTGGGTCTAGACATTATCAAGGAGTCGGCAGAAAAGATAAAGATACTACATGAGAATCTCAGAATAGCTCGGAGCAGACAAAAGAGCTATGCAAACCGGAGAAGATCGGCATTGAAGTTTGAAAAGGGTGATTTTGTGTTTCTAAATGTATCACCATCCAAGAGAAAGTACAGATTCGGGGTAAAAGGAAAACTGAAGCCTCGTTTTATTGGGCCTTTCGAAATCTTGGAAAAGATTGGAGAAGTAGCTTACAGACTTGCACTGCCTCCAAACGTGGCTGATGTACATGACGTATTTCATGTATCAATGCTTCGCAAGTATGTCCATGATCTTACTCATGTAATTGAGTATGAACCTTTGATGGCCGACAAAGACTTGTCATATGTAGAAGAACCAGTGGAAATCTTGGATCGAAAGGAGCAGAGATTACGCACCAAATCAATCGCTCTAGTAAAGGTGCTCTGGAAGAATCACACACCCGAAGAGGCAACTTGGGAACGAGAGGAAGAGATTCGGAACAAATACCCATATTTATTTTCTCGAGGTTAGTGACTCTATTTATGAGGAACAAATACCCAAAAGAGCTCTGAGGAGCACGAGGAACATTTACGCACTACACTTTAGATTCTTAGGGAGCATCGGTTGTTCGCCAAATTGAAGAAGTGCGAATTTTGGTTGGAAGAGGTAGTATTCCTTGGACACGTCGTCTCCAAGGAAGGAATCTCTGTCGACCCTATGAAAGTGGCAGCAGTTGTAAAGTGGAACTGGCCAACTTCTGTGACTAAAGTGCAAAGTTTCTTAGGGATGGCTGGATACTATAGTCGATTTGTGGAGAACTTTTCTCAAATCGCCGTGCCATTCACTCAATTAACTAAGAAGGATGCCAAGTTCGAGTGGACCAAAGATTGTGAAGAGAGCTTCCAGACGCTTAAAGACCGGTTAACTTCTGCTCCGGTCCTGACTATTCCAAACGGGTCAAGAGGACTGATTGTTTACTGTAATGCTTCAAAGATTGGATTGGGCTGTGTTCTAATGCAACACGGTAGGGTAATTGCCTATGGGTCGCGACAGTTGAAGGACCATGAAAGGAATTACCCAACTCACGATCTAGAATTGGCCGCAGTGGTGTTTGCATTGAAAATCAGGAGGCATTATTTATATGGAGAATGATTCTTGGTCTACTCAGATCACAAGAGTCTAAAATATTTGTTCTCCCAGAAGGAACTAAACATGAGGCAGAGGTGATGGATTGAATTCCTAAAGGACTATGACTGCGAAATCCGGTATGAGCCAGTGAAGGCCAACGTGGTTGCCGACGCGTTAAGTAGGCAGCCTGGGATGCTAGCTAGAATACAAGTTAAGCAAATGGAGATGCTGGATTGTCTCATGAACTATGATGTCCAGCGCTATGTGCATGGGAAACGGATGATTTTGGCGCATCTACATATTCAGCCAGAATTGATTAATGAGGTGAAAGGGTGTCAAACGAATGATTCTTTTCTGGTAAAGATCATGGGCGAGCTGGATAAAGAATCTCGAAGTGATTTTCAGATTTCTCCAGATGGAGCTTTGAGATTTAGAAATCGGTTATGTGTGCCGAACAATAAAGTCTTAAAGGAGAAAATTCTTAAGGAAGCCCATCGATCCCGTTATACGATCCACCCAGGAGCCAATAAGATGCATCAGGATTTGAAGAAAACATTTTGGTGGAGAAATATGAAAAGAGATATCGCAGCTTACGTGGAAAAGTGCCTTATATGTCAACAAGTAAAGGCTGAAAGAAAGCTGACGTCTGGGTTATTACAACCAATGCCATTACCGGGCTGGAAATGGGAGGATATTGCCATGGATTTTGTGACTGGTTTACCCATGACGCCAAAGAAACATGATGCAATTTGGGTGATTGTTGACCGACTAACAAAGTCAGCCCACTTTCTGGCAATCTGGATGACTTACCCTCTTGATAAATTAGCCCCCCAGACGTGAACGAGATTGTCAGACTTCATGGTGTGCCTGCCTCTATTGTATCCGATAGAGACCCTCGCTTTGTTTCACGATTCTGGAAGAGTCTACATCAAGAATTGGGTACTGAATTAAAATTTAGTACTGTTTTTCATCCGCAAACCGACGGCCAATCAGAACGGACTATCCAGATTCTCGAGGATATGTTAAGAGCCTCGGTCTTGGAGATGAAAAGGACTTGGGATGATTCATTGGCTCTTGTAGAGTTTGCATATAATAATAGCTATCAGGCCAGCATTGGCATGGCTCCTTTTGAGGCATTATATGGGAGAAAATATAGATCGCCAATTCATTGGGAGGAACACGGAGATAGAAAAATTTTGGGTCCAGACATTATCAAGGAGTCGGCAGAAAAGATAAAGATACTACATGAGAATCTCAGAATAGCTCGGAGCAGACAAAAGAGCTATGCAAACCGGAGAAGATCGGCATTGAAGTTTGAAAAGGGTGATTTTGTGTTTCTAAAGGTATCACCATCCAAGAGAAAGTACAGATTCGGGGTAAAAGGAAAACTGAAGCCTCGTTTTATTGGGCCTTTCGAAATCTTGGAAAAGATTGGAGAAGTAGCTTACAGACTTGCACTGCCTCCAAACTTGGCTGATGTACATGACGTATTTCATGTATCAATGCTTCGCAAGTATGTCCATGATCCTACTCATGTAATTGAGTATGAACATTTGACGGTCGACAAAGACTTGTCCTATGTAGAAGAACCAGTGGAAATCTTGGATCGAAAGGAGCAGAGATTACGCACCAAATCAATCGCTCTAGTAAAGGTGCTCTGGAAGAATCACACACCCGAAGAGGCAACTTGGGAACGAGAGGAAGAGATTCGGAACAAATACCCATATTTATTTTCTCGAGGTTAGTGACTATTTTAAATTTCGAGGAACAAATACCTAAATTTTGAAATACGAGCACGAAAAGAACATTTATGCACTAAACTTTAGATTAATAAAAAGAACTCCGTTTTCTAAAAAATCTCCGCCAAGTGAAAAGCACCGGTTTTAAGTAAAGATGCTCCTTGGACACGCCATTTTAAGAAAGGAATATCTGTCCCCTTTAAAGAACTCCCGATTTTGATGATAACGTAAATGTGCTCCATCCTTTATAAATAAAGAAGTCCAGTTTTGATTAAAGAAAAGAACTCCGATTTTGGATTAAAGAAAATCAACTCCGGCTTTGAAAGGAACGAATTAACTAAGGAAATGAACTCCAATATTAAAAGAACTTCGGATTGAGGACTTGAGCTTCGCTTTAAAAAAAAAACCGGAAATTTAACGAGATTCCTCCTTGAATAAGGACTTGGATTTGTTTTGAAAATGAGCTTGATTAATAATATGGACTTGATGAATGAAGTAAAGAATAAGACTATATGAAACAACACGGACAGGTAAGTGGAACTTATGAATTTTGATCTATGATGATTTGGCCAATAAAGAACATGAACCAAGAACCAAGTTTTCATTAAACTTGCTATTAAAGATGGATGAAGGATATTGGAGTGAAAATCGAGGCATTATTTATACGGAGAAAGACCTTTGGTGGCATAAGAACTATAGACTATGGCCCCGTTTGTTCTCGGGTTAAAGGCATTAAACATGAGGGAGCATAATGATGGATTGAATTCCTTAAGGTTATGGGGTAGCACACAACCGTCCCTCGAGCTGTCCGCCAACGTCCGGTCCCTAATGATGATATGAATTCGGGCAATTTTGATGAATTTATAAGACAAGATGAAAAGAATATGAACCAAGAAGGAGATGATGATTTTATGAACTATGATTTGATTATATATGTGCATGGGAAACGGATGATTCCTTGGGCTTTGTAAGCTCATTCTTTCAATTTTCAGATGACAAGATTAATGAGGTGAAAGGGTGTCAAACGAATGATTCTTTTGGACCAGATTTTGGAGTTTTGTTTATTTTGAGGAAATTTATAAATTAATTCCGCTCTTATGAATGCTGATTTTCCGTGATATCTTGGGATTATGAAATTATAAATTTTAGAATGCATCTCAGGTTTGAATAAAGAAAAGAAAATCTTTAAGTTCAAATTTTTATCTTTTATTTGTAAGAACTTTAGTTTTGATCCACCCGGAGCCAATAAGATGCATTTTTTTTTTTTTTGGAAAATAAGAAAAGAGATTTGGATTAATGGGAAAAAAGAATTACAAATTAGGATTTTATCACAACCAATGCCATTACCGACTTGGGGATAAACCTAAATAGCTGTTGCATGTCCATGACGCACTTTGATACAATAGATGAAACCTGTTAAAAGATAAAAATGCAGCCCATTCATACAATACTAGAAAACCCTCTTGACAAGATGGTTCCTAAACAAGGAGCATGCCAATCCATGGTGTGCCTGCCTTTTTAATATCAGCAACAAAGAAGCCAGCAGCTAATCAGCCAACAGCCAACATATTACCAACTCAAGATGAACTTCGTCCTCAGAACCAGGAGCAAAAGGACCGAGTCCAGCTGCTATCCAGTACTTCCCCAAGTCAGCACCATTTCAACATCTGTTGCTGAGGCATATGTTAAGAGCCACCACCGCACCCTGATGAAAAGGACTCAATGCATAATTATCAGCTCCAGCAAAGTTTCAGAGCAGTTCTGCCACCACTGCTCACCCGGCAAGAACTCCTTTTGAGGCAACAGCAGTGCAGGCCAACTAGACAGCTTCATTGCATCAAGAATGATCAAAAAACTTCCAGCAGCAACAGGCTATCAAAATGGCCGCAAGAAAAGATATCTCCTTCTGTAACAGCACAGTGACAGCCTCGCAAAAGGCAGCAGAGAGCTATTGCAAACCTCCTACTTCATTTACAGCAAAATCAGTTTGAAACAGGACCTTGTGTTTCTAAAGGTATCACCATCCAAGAGAAAGTACAGAGAAAAACAAATTCCAGCTCGTTTTATCAGCTGCTCTCATCCAATCTTGGCAAATGAATTCCTTTAGCACAAGGGAACCCAGCTTTCTACCAGCTCAGCAAACTGGGCAGTATGGGCAAATGTAAACCCAAACAACAGCTTCTCCCAAATATGTCCACGATCCTCGATGGAATACATCAGACCACATTAGAACATGGCATAAGCCATAAAGACTCCCCCATGCCATCAAAGATTCCAGAATCAACATCAGCTCCCAAAGGAGCATGTATGATCATCAGCACACCACAATCGACCAGCATTTAAGGTGCACAAAGAAGAGCATCAAAAGGAAGAGGCAGCTTGGGACCTGCATAACAAGAGATTCGCTGACAAATAGATAAATATTTTCTCAAGCAGTACTGTATTTTTGTAGAATTTCGAGGCCAGCAATTTTGAAATACGCCATCTCAAAAGAGCATACGGCTTTTGAAACATGTCTTAAAAAAAGAACTCAAATTTTCCAAAAAGAGGCAGCAGTGAAAAGCACTGAATAGGGCTTACAGGGCAGCAAAGTAAAGATGCAGAATTGTCCATTTTAAGAACATCAAACAATCAGGCTGAATAAAGACAAAAGCAATTTTGATGATAACAAATGCTCTATCCTTCATAAATAAAGAAGTCCATTTGCCATTAAAGAAAAGCACCCGATTTTGGATTAAAGAAAATGAACTCAAGGTACCTCAACAGCTACTCATTCCACAGCCAAGCAAACTGATGCAACACCTAAGGACCTATTAAAAGAACTTCATTTGAGGACTTCGCAGCCATCCAGCTTTAAAAAAAAAACCAAACACCGATCGGAAATTTAACCAGATTCCTCCTTGAATAAGGACATCAGCCCATTCAACATGTTTTGAAAAATGAGCTTTTACCTCACGATCGGGAGAATATGGACTTCAACCCAAACCAATTGAAGAAAGAGAATAAGACTATATGGAACATATGGACAACATAAAACAATCACGCAGAACTTATGAATTTTGATCTATGATGATTTGGCCAATAAAGAACATGAACCAAGAACCAAGTTTCCATTAAACTTGCTATTAAAGATGGATGAAGGATATTAGAGTGACACTTGAGGATGCCTCATGGGCCACGGGAGGGGACCTTTTGGTGGCAAAGAACTATCAAATTTGGCCCCGAAATCTAGAGAGAAGGAGGAGAATCTCTCTAGACTAATCAAAATAATGAGGGGATAAGGCCTTTATAGTGTGGGGTAGCACACAACCCGCCCTCGATGTTGTCCTCTTCCGTTTTGGGAGGCACAGTCCCTAAAGATGATATGAATCGAACTCCGGGAATGGGGGAGGACAAGATGAAAAGAATTTAACCAAGAAGAAACGAATGATGATTTTATGATCTAAAATTTGATTATATGTATGCTTGTGTTTTCTCGCCCCACCGCATCGCTGCTGGGCTTTGTAATTCTTACAATTTTTTGGGAGGACAAGCTTATGGATACCTCCCGAGGAATCGTCCTATGGGGGAGGCACATGTGAATGTTTAAGCTTCCGAGCCGAACCCGATTTTTAGAGTTTTGTTTATTTTGAGGAAATTTATAATGTTAATTCAGCTGCTTATGAATGCTATAATGTTTCCGTAATATTTTGGAATTATGAAATTATAAGTGTTTAGAATGCATCTCAGGTTTGAATTAAGAAAAGAAAAATTTTTATGTTCACCTTTTTATCTTTTATTTGTAAGAACTTTAGTTTTGACGACGGCTTTTGATGGTAATAAAAGTCGGGTTGTCACAGTAAAAATGGAAAACAAAGTTGGTGGTATACTTGCCTTAGTTCGAGCTGCCTTTTTCTTTGTTGGATTGGAGTGGAACAGCCTAAAATTTCCTCTTCTTCCTTTTCTTCCCCTTTTCCCCCGTGCTTCATTGCCTCTCTCTCTCTTAAACCTGCAAAAAATGATATAGGAAAAAGCGCACGGTGCTTTAAAATACATCTAGCGTCGGCATCCCCCTTAAAACATGCTCGTGCTCGAGCGCCAGCTAGGCACCCTTTGAGCATGGGCTTCTACTAAATGCGCCCTGGGCATTCCCAAGGTGCCCCTTGGGCACCGAGGCCCTGGGGCCATTTTTGCCTCCAAACTGATTTTTCCTCTCATTTTTCCTTATTATATTTGCCTTAATCTTAATTATTTTAACTTAATGACTAGGATGTACTATGTTTCAGAATTTGGGTCGTCACAAGAAATGTATGAATGTTATGTCTAGGTTTATGTATAATGTGTATATTGTTGATTACTACAATTCTACTGCATGCATGCATCAAATTCATGATTTAATGACCCCATAAGTGCTAAATTTCATACCTCATACTACAGTACGTTCTAGACTTCAATTATAAACTTGCATGTTGAGCATTTTGGTATATTTGGCCCTACATGTGTGCTATATGAACTAAAATTGCATAAATAAGTTCCACGTTATTGATTTTTTGTATTTTTGCTAAAGTCTTCTACATAATCATGCTTAGTTTTGCGTATAATAGTCTGGCACATTTAGAAATTGTCAAATATATGTTATGAAATTCAAGTGGTTTTTCTCCGTGTTCGTAAATTAGATGGAATTTTACTTAAACGCCCTGTATATTAAGATTAAACTTCTATTTGTTGAAGTTTGCTAAAATTCTACACTATTAACTGATTTTTTATGAACTCTTCTGCAAATTTAGCATTCCATGCTTCTAAATTGAACATGAAAAATGCGGATCAACCAGTAAAGCAATATGCTAACATAACTCCGCGCCCTCTAAGAATCTGGTATTCAAAGCCAGTCCAACCTCCTCTGGTTTGAGGAGTGGTAGATCGCGTTCGCGCTCTAATTATCTACCCACCCGGGTTCGATTCTCCGCGTTGGTAGTGATACTGTGACTCCAAAAATCCTTCGGGATTTCTGATGAGGGGCTGCGAAGCGGTGGGTCCAGTCACTTAAAAAAGCTTACCCATCACAGTTTAATCTTTCTAGAGAGATGTGCTCTCCCCTCTCTCTAGGTTTCAAAATTTGAACTCGAGCTTCGGGCGCTTGGTTGCTCTCAGACGTCTCCAGCCACCGGCATGGTCAGCTCAATCTTTGGGCGGCAGCCCTCCTTTCGGCCTCTGGCGGTTCTCCAACCCGCCTCCCCACTTTGAAGTCCTCAGATTCGTTTGCAAATGATAACCTTCCTCCATCCTTCCCTCCCCTGTGACGTTGTGTTTCGCCCTCGTCTTCAGGACCCGTTTCGGCTCTCTTAGAGCGTTCGCAGTGTTTGCTGCCTTCCAAACTGGCATCCCCTCCTTCGTTGCCCCCAGTTGCTCCCGTCGTATCCGGATTGGGTTCCCCATCTGCCGTATCTGAAGCCCTTTGTGGTTCTTCGCCCACCTCTTCACAAAATATTTTTGGTGAGTCCCTCCCACCGACCTCCTGGGTCGATGTTTCCATGTGCAATGGTCGTTGCCCTTCTCTTAAATTTTACCCCCCTCAAGCTTTGATGGGGATACTATCTCCATATCCCCTCCTGCTGAAGTAATCCAGCAGTGCCAGGAGATCTGGGGCGCCACTCTGGTGGGATATTTCCACGATTCTCATTTGCATTTCCTGGCGGTTAACAACATTGCCCGCAAAATTTGGGCCAGGTTTGGGCTCTACCATGTGGCTGGGAACGAGAATGGATTTTTCTTCTTTCGATTTGCTTTTGAAAAGCAATTAAGTCTCTGTTTGTCGAATGGCCCTTGGACTTTTGGCAAACATCCACTTATTCTTAAACGTTGGGTGCCGAGGATGGAGCTGTCTAAAGACTCTCTTCAAACCTCCCCTGTTTGGATTACCCTATCGAACATCCCGATTGAATTCTGGACGCCCTTGGGCCTAAGCTGGATTACAAGTGGAGTTGGGAAACCTCTTCATTTTGACCCGATCACAACTCGTATGGAGCGGCTCCACTTTGCTCGGGTTTGTGTTGAAGTGAGTAAAAATGCTCATCTTCCGAAAAAGATCAGGGTTAATACTGGTGTGAAGGATTCGACCTTGTCGGTCGATATTCAGGTCAATTACCATTCGAGGCCGAAGCCTCGTGCTATTGGTCGCACTGCTTCTCTGAAAGGCACCAGAAGGGTGAAGGAAGGCTATAAGCCTAATGAATTTCTAAAGCCTGATGTTGCCAGGTAAGTCCCTGGTGTTACCACTGGGCCTCTCTTGGAGGGCCCTTCTGTGGAGATATCCAGTGATGCTATTTCTAGCATTACTGAAGTTGATGTGCCTTCCGATCTCCCTGTGTCGGATGCTCAAATTGATAGGTTTCCAACTTAGGTTCCTTCTGTAGTGGCTTGCATAAGCTCTAGGTTTCCAACCCCGGATGCTGCTCTGATTGGCTGTGTTTCCCATTTGTTGATTGGGTAGGGGGTGCCCGTGGGCTTATGGTTTGGGTCTCGTCGGCAGAGAGATGAGCAGCTGCATGTGGTTCCTTTTGGTGGCTTTTTGCTCTTCTTGTTTGAGGTGATACCTTGCCGGTGAGCTGATTAATTGTGGTGTCTGTGGTGAAGTCCATTGGATTGATTGTCTGGCTAATTCAGCCTGTATTGATGTTGTTGCCTGTTGCAACTTCATCTTTTGTATGGCTTGCAGCAATGATTGGTATTTGCCTCCTCCGGCGTTATTGATCCTTTGATGCGGCGGAATTTGATTGAGGGATAGTGGTTTTTTCTTATGTCCCGAGATCTTTCTTCTCGCAACTTTGCTTGTTTGAATTTACTGCCGCTCCGTCCTCTCGCATCAGAGCAAATGATTTTGCCTTCTCGGTGATGTCCTTGGATTGTTTGTGTCAAGCGATTTCAGCCAATTAGTCAATTTGCTTCTTTGCATCAATTCTCAATCTTATGATCTATGGATTGCCGCTTTGGTCTATCGATGCTATTGCCGCGTCGAATGGACTCCAAAGGTGAAGGATGTTCGGTTCTTGCACTTCTATTGCAATGGTTTGGGTGATTGTGGGCTTTGGGTTAATGGCATTGGATGATGTTGGGTCATGGTGCTGTACCCATATCTTGGGCCATGATGCTTCTCTCCAGAATTATGCAACTTTTTTGTTCTCAGTTCAAAGAGTGCAATTTGGTTGGTCTTTGCTGCACCGTGATTTGTGTTGAGCTAAATGCTGGTCCCTTGTGGTATGATGACATGGTGGGAGCCAATGTTGATGTGCTTAGCTGGTTTTGGTACCGGAGTATTCTCGCTCTCAAGTGCTTTGTGGCCCGGGCCAATTTGTGGGGTTTAGCTGCTGTTGTAGTACATTTTGCTGATGGCTAGTTTGCAGAGTGACAAAGAACCGATGGCAATGTCTTGGAGAGCTTTGGAATGCTTTCTCGCTTGGTGTTGGTGGTCTTTAATGGGACTTAAGCCGATGGTCGGATGTTTTTGTCATTGCCTCATGCTGGCCGTAGGTCTGTTGGTGCTAAAATGCCATGTAAGTCCCGCTGGCTCTTTCATGTTGTTGGCATTCTGGATTTTGCCTGGGAATGGCAGTTTATTTTTTGTCTAGGAATTACCATTGTGTGATGCTCTTGTGTTGTATGATTACCAGCGATTTTATCCTTTAGCTGGTATCATCAGTTGTATCTAAGTGCTCGGGGCATGCCCTAGCTTTTTTGGTTTATCCCCAAGTCGAAAAAACACTTGGTGATAATTCCATACTTGTAAATTTTCTCCCATAAATCCAAATCACTTACTTACCAAAAAAAAAAAAGTGTGTCGAAAGACATTCTCTTGCCCATTCTCCAAAACTCTTTGGACTAATATCCAAAAACATTCTGGTATTCATTGGCACTATCCTGGATGGTATCAAAATATATTCTGGGCTGCCTCTCGTTGGAAAGGGAGAAGTCTTCTGGTTGTCTCTAAGCGGTTGTCTCTGGCCGCCACGGTTTACTTCATATGGAAGGAGCGCAATAATCGAATTTTCCAAAAATCTCCTCCCCAAGACTCTTCCCGTCTCCTCTCTTTGGTGGTCAATGTTGTGAGGCTTAAATTAATGAACATCTCGGTTCCTAATCGGGCTGACTATAGGTCGACTCAGATTCGGTGGGGTATATAAAAAAAATGTGGATGCCTTTGGCTTGTAGCCTGCCTTGCTTTCCAGTTGCTCAGTCATGAAGGTCAGTTTTTCACCTGGAATGATGGCCGGGATCTCACTATTCGTATTTTCAGGAAATTAGATAGAGTCGTCGCGAACGGTCCTTGGTTCGATCTTTTTAGAAGATCTAAAGCAGTCTTCCCACCTGGCAGGTTATCTGATCACTCCCCATGCATTCTTCTCCTTGCAGGTTGGACTGCTCGTAAACGGGGGATATTCCGGTTTAATAATTTTCTCACCAAATCCCCTAAGTTCCTTCCTCTGGTCAAGGAAGCGTGGGAGTCTGAAAGTGTGGGTACCTCGATGTTCAAATTAGTGTCATCCCTCAAAAAGGTGAAGAATGCACTCAAAAATCTTAACGGTCAGAATGGAGATGTTCATGAAGAGGTGTTACGTACTCAGAAATGCCCGGAAGATTTACAATCTTCACCATCTCTCACACAGGAATTGTGACACCGAACGCGCTCAAGGTCATTATTATTCTGCTATGGCTAAGGAGGCTGACTTCCTTCGCCAAAAGCCAAGATTAAATGGATCAAAGAGGGTGACCAATGCACCAAATTCTTTTTCAAGACCATTAGTGGGAACAACAACCGGAATCGGATTATCTCCTCCTTGATGACTCGTAAACCCACTAAAGGACCGGACAAGCTCAATGACCTAATTGAATGCCATTTCAAAATGCTCTGGTTACGCCGTTCCCATGGGACGGGCGGAGACAAATCGGCTTCGTCCTTACATTCTTAACACTGTCCCCGATTCTCAAATTAGTCCCCTTGTCGTGCCGCTTAGTGACGAGGAAATCCGCTCGGCGTTATTCTCCATTGGGATGACAAGGCTCCTGTCCCGACGGGATTTACATCCAAATTCTTTAAGGACTCTTGGGAGATAATCGTCACTCATTTCGGGAAGCGATCCATGATTTCTTTAATCATGGAAAGCTCCTTAAACAGTTGAACACCACTTTGATCGACCCTTATTCCAAAGGTTCGGTCCCGCGTTCGGTTTCAGACTTCCGACCTATCTCATGTTTGCAATGTTTTGTACAAAGTCATTTCCAAAATTCTCGCTACCGAATCAAGGTCACTCTTCCCTTCCCGGGTCGACAGATGCCAAATTGACCTTTGTGGCGGGACGGCGATTAGTGATAATATCTTTCTAGCTCAGGAGCTCTGCATAAGTATCATCTTGGCTCGATCCACCCAGATGTACTATGAAGGTTGATCTCATGAAAGCGTATGACTCATCCATTGAGACTTCATTATTAATATTCGACCCTCATGAAGTTTCCCCCACAAATGGTCAATTGGATTTGCCAATGCATCACAACTCCGATGTTTTCTCTCAACATCAATGGGGAAGTTGTCGGTTTCTTCAATGGTGGTAAAGGTCTTCGCCAAGGGGACCCGCTTTCTCCCTATTTATTTGTCCTTGTCATGGAGGTTCTTAATGGCATCATTGAGGTCAAGGCTAGGCGGGATAATCGGTTTTAAATTTCACCGAAATGCGCCAAACACAGATCGTTATGCTTGCCTTTGCCGATGACCTCCTTCTTTTCTCTCAGGCGATACCAAGTCTACCTGCACCCTCAAAGATTGCCTTGACGAATTTCATTATATCTCCGGCCTATCTCGCTAATCCAAAGAAAAGTGAAATCTTCATCTGCTCTAAGGACACTTCCCGTCACCATGACATAACTTGCTATCTTGGGATTTAAAATGGGCAAGCTTCCAATAAGATACCTAGGGGTCCCACCGATCACCTCTAGGCTATCGATTTCGATCGCAAATCTCTCTTTGATAGAATCACTAAAAGGACCACATCTTGAAATGTAGATGGCTCTCCTTTGGTGGGCGATTGCAGCTTGTTGCTTCCATTCTCTCGTCTATCCACCTCTACTTTGGCCTCTATTTTTATTTTACCCAAAACCATCCTAAAAGCAATCGAGTGCATTCTTCGCTGTTTCCTTTGGAATGGTGCCTCCGAAGGCGTAGCCCGTGCTAAGGTAGCATGGCATGATATCTCTGTTTCCCAAGTCGGAAGGTGGGCTGGGTATTAAAACTCGCTTGGACCAAAACAAGGCCCTCAATTGCAAGCTTCTTTGGCGCCTCTTAGCTAAAGACCCGAATTCGGCCTGGTCTTCATGGATTTATAAGAACATAATCAAAGACCGATACATTTGGACCCTAAAAATCCCGGCATCTACCCCCTGGACCTGGCGCAAGATTATGAAACTGAGGCCTTTCATGCGCGCCTACTCAGTTAAGGAGATAGGGGATGGTTCTGATACCTTCATCTGGCATGATAACCGGCACCCTCTCGGGTCCTTCGAGTGAGGTGAGTGCTGACCGTACTCGCCGGTGTCGTGGTTAAATTGGGGTGTTAAAGTTGATGCAATTATCAGGAATAACGATTGGTCCTGGCCCAACTCTTATGACACTGAGGTGTCCAAACTTGCAATGAATATGCCGATTAATCCTCCTTGCAGTAACCAAAAAGACACGTTGAGGTGGATTGGGAATGTCAAGGGCATATTCACGACTAAGTCTGCTTACCGTCTCATCCATCCTCCCAATCCTAAAGTTATTTGGGCTCAGTTGGTGTGGGGTCCTTCCCACATTCCTTCCCATGCCTTTACCCTCTAGCTTGCCGTTAAGAACAGATTGAATACTCTTGATCGCCTCCATTTTATCCCTAACCTAAATCCTCAATGCATACTGTGCAATACTGAAAATGAAGATCTTGGTCATCTTTTCTTTTCTTGCCATTTCTCAAGTGCTTTATGGAATCTTGTCCGCAGACATTTCGGTATCCATTGGCCCCATCCCGATTGGAATCAGAACATATCTTGGGCTGCCTCGAAATGGAAAGGGAAAAACTTTATGGCTGTCTCTAAAAGATTATCTCTGGCCGCCACAGTCTACTTCATATGGAGGGAACGTAATAACCGTATTTTCCAAAATCGCCCCCAGGACTTTTCCTGTTTTTTCCTCGGTGGTCAATGTCGTGAGACTTAAACTATTGACCATCTCGGTGGATCGAAAGGGACGTCTCTAGGACGGCTAGGATGAGGTGGGGCGTATAAAAAAAAGCAATGGGATCCCTTGAATAGTTATGCTGTTGGTGCTGGCTCTGGGCCCTCCGGTTGATCTTTGGCGGTTTTACCGTGCTCTTGTGAGGAGTCTGAACCTTTTTTATCTTTTTCTTCCCCCAAATGGCAATCTTTTATAGGAGCGGTGGAATAGGAGCCTTTTATCCGGGGCTTTTTCAGCCCTTCCTTCTTTGGATATCCGAGAAAAAAAAATGAAAAAGAAAAAAAAAAGAAAAAAGAAAAAAACATTCCTGATGTGTTTTGATTCCCACTTTTTCTATTGGCGGTGGGAATCTCCCAAAAAAAAAAAAAAAGGGATGCGTGTGTGATATATGCTTGTTGTTTCGACATTTTGGGACGGTGCAGCTCAATTATCGTGGATCAAGTTTGGGTGATAAATGGCCGTTGAAGTGGAATGTGCTGGTTTCTAGTTGTTGACATCCTCGCACTTGTTGACTTTGATCTCGCACGGGTGTGGACCGGGACCGATGAGTTTGGTATCGGGTTACATGCGTAATGTTGAAGCCTTGGTGTCTTGGAAGCCGACTCGGACAAAGAACATAATTGAGTAATGAGGCAAAGTCTGGGCTGATTTATCTTTGATTGATTGGGGGATAATCTTTGGTGTTGATGGGGCGAGAATGATGTTGGAGGTGTGGTGTGAGTTTGGAGCCGAGGTCTAAGTGCTATCCCGGTAGACGCAGGGATTATGATGTCTCTGGTCTCCAAGACACTTGATGTCTCGGCCTCGTGTCCTATGAATATGCCAAGTAAAGTCAGTGCCGATGGATGCTACGGGAGCCTTACGATTTGATGCTTGGCAGTTCATGTAGATGTGCGGGGTACCCCGGGTTTTCGAACTGGTGTAGTCTCTGCTTGTGAAGTGGACTTTTTGGATGCTTCATTTCGTCTTGTGAACACCGCATATGGATGATTGAAGAGGAAGAATAGCCGGCATGTGTCGATGCCGGGTTTGGTGTGAATGTAACGATGTATCTCATAATTCGGTTTTGTCGCTCTTTGAAATGCTTGGGAGCCTTTGTTCATCTTGGGGTTTGATACAATAATGATACTATCAAGTATTGCTCGGGTTTTGTAGCCGCGAGGACCGGGTAGATAATGCCAATTCATTGCGTATACGCTAGTTTATCTTCTAAGTCGGATTAAAACTTGGTTGTTGTTGACGCATTTGATCTCCTTAGCTACCGTTATTTTGCTGATTGATGGGCTGATAATGATTGAATGACCGAGGATTGTTGCGGCGGGAGAATAGGATCGGATATTTATTCTTTGTTGGTCGGGGGTTGATGCTTTGTCTTGGGCTTGCCTGTAATTACCGATGCGGTGTGGTGTGTGAAGCGGGATCATATTGAACTTTGCTCGCGGGATTGCTGCCCATGATTATCAAAGAGGAGCGCACTAGCCAGTCTGTTGGCTCGCCGATGTTGTCCATATGCCGATTGGTGTTTTTCGTGATGATTGTGCATGATACCGATGTCGTTCCTTTGCACTATTGATGCACCGTGTTCTTTGTGTTCTTTGTGATGCATCAAGTTGCCGATCCGCAGTTTTCCGTGTTGCACAATTCTCCTGCGATTGTCCCGTAATGCATGTTTTCTTTTTGATGGAATGCTGGATTGCGGTTCTGTTTGGTGAGGCTTGGAAGCATTGAACTTGATTGGCCTTGAACAAGGCCGATGGCACCACCATGTTTCGAGTGGGTGCGGCCGCTCCTATTTGTCCCGAAGCAAATGAAGGTGCTGTTTTCGCATGTTCTCTTATGATGACAAGCCGTCGACTTGCCGATTCAATGGTATATCTTTGGTTGCTTGTCTTTGCCGGGTGGTTTTTTGCTTACCTGGAAAATTTCGAAATTTTAAAGGTCAGCCGCAAGACTAGGTGTGAAGCATGCCGCTGTCTCACGTGCTATGTGTTGTCTTTGTGTTGCTGTATCTTTGTAGATTATGTAATTCTACATCTACCCTTGCAAAGTCTTCTTTGTGTGATGATGACAAATATATTCTTGCTACCCCTACCGTGATGCTGATTGTTGTTGATAATTCAGTTCCGGCGATGGCTTCTATGATTGTCTACAGTGCTGTATGCTCAAATTAGTGGCATTACCTTTGCGTCACGGCCGATCCGGTTTGATGTAGTTAGGTCTTTGTGAGATGATCGGGTGGTTGCTCCGGTCTTCTCGGAGTAACTTTTTTGCTTTTGTTCTCAGATAACGACAAAGGTTTTTTTTTCGTTCTCTGTTAGATAGTTCCTCTTAGGTTTTTTTGAGAAACTCCTCATTGTAACAAACTGCCTGGTATGCCCTAGCGTTTTATGTTCTAATTCCAAGTCAAAAAACTTGGAGTTATAACATAATATTTTGTAAATTTTTCTCCCATTAATCCAAAATACACACTTACTTACCAAAAAAAAAAACTGTGCTCATGTTGTCGCTTCTCCCATTGGAGTTTGTGGATTTTGATTCTCGTGTGTCTTTGGTTGTGCCCAGCTTTGCTTTGCTGTGCCCCCCGTTTGTCGCCAGTATTGCATTTTTGGGCTGTTTATTTGCTTTGTTTTTGTTTTTATCCCCATCCATTAGCATTGTCTTCCCCTCCCCCAAAAAAAAAAAAAAAAACTGGGGCTTTTGCTTTTTCTGTTAGGCGATATTGCATGGTTTTTTCTTTCCTTTGATGTGATCATGGTGTATGGCTCTTGGGTGGCTCGATAGCCCTCTGTTGGGTGGAAAGCATTGTAAATTTGGCCTTGGAAATTTGGAAACCTGGTTCTAGATAGGTTGATTCTGTTGGAGTGGATCTGGATTGGTGGCCTCCTGTACCTGTATAATGAAGTGGGGTTGTTGTAGCCCTCCTGTTGCTGATATTGCATATGTCCTACCCGGTTGTGGCTAGGGGATGTTGTGTTGGTGTCTATGTTTTGATCTGGTGGGGCCGTGATTTTCCTCTGTATGCACTGTTGTAACATTCTGGGAATCTGGAACTATCTCACAATTTTGGTCTAGTGCGGGTACTGCTGTTGTACAAGTGAGTGAACTTACAAATTATGGTAGTTGTATCTTTATGAATGCTTGTGGACATTCTGGTGTGGATGGCTGGTTGGCAAGGTTCTATCGGAATTTGCTGGGTTCTGTGGGTTGGATTTGAGGTTGGGTGATGCTGCTGTTCGATTTCCTTTGCAGCCTTTGGTCCGCTGGATGTTGGTGCTGACAGTGAATAGATAATGATGTCTTGTGGCGACGTTGTTTGGTTTTTTTGTCGATGCTGGTTTTGGGATGTAGCCGGTATTGCCGGGTTCAGTCTATCTTTGGTGGTGTGGTGTGGGATGAGATGTTTGAATCATGTAGTGCTGGCCGGTTTGCTCTCTCCACTTTGTAGATGGGTTGTGCTGTCCATGGTTTCTAGCATATAGATGTTATGAGAAGCTGGATTGCCGGGAGCTAAGTTGTCTGCTGCTTTTGATGCTTGATTCTTTTCCGGATGTTCTCTCGACCTTGTTAACTTTTTGCTAATCCTATGATTTACCGTCCCACCGCTTTGCCGATCCATGACTATCAAATGTCCCGCGAGTGGCGACGGCCTGCGAGGTGTTATGGGTGTGCTTTGTTTTAAGACCATAATGCCGATGGGTGCCTTTGAACTGTGTGCAAAAGCTTTGGAGGTGTTGGGTTTAGGAGCTGCACGGTCCGCCGGCGTTGGGTATTCCCGTTCTTGTCAAGTTGGCTGTGTCTGCTTCCTAGGTTGGGCTTTGGCCGCTAATTTGCCGAGTTCCCGTGAGTAATGGCGTTGGGGTTGGGGATAAGTTGTTCTTTGATTCTCGCTTTGTTGCGATATTTGCTTTTTCTTGAATATGATGGATCGCCGATGGCTCTAGTTGATTGGGGTTGTGTAGTTGTCCTTTGTTTGCTGCCCATTTTCTTTGCTAGATTCTCGCAGATGTGTCATGGCCCGGGTGCTATGGTCCCGGCTTTGAAGCTCTCTTAATTTGGTTTGTCAAGATTATCGCTTGAATTTTCTTTATCAATGTTGCTTGATCTTTAAACAGAGAATTGAGGTTGAAGCTCTGCTTGCTTGAGCTCCTACTAGTTGAATTTTCTTCCCCCGTGAGTTCTTGGAGCAAGCCGCTATTGCTTTGTGAAGAGTGCATCATGTTGTAAGCTGCTGTAATTTGTCATGCAACTCGTACTCCCTCTTGGTTGGTTTGCGAATGTTGCTCGATGGAATCGGGCCGATGTTCATTAACTCGATATCTAGCCTTCCCTCTATGATGGTTGCTGTTGAGGATCGCTGATGCTGGTTTCAACAGTGAGGCTCAGGATTTTTCTATGTCCAAATTGGCTAGGTGATTTCGCAAGCTACTTTACCCGTGTTCAGAACTCCATGCTGCTGCTGCTCTGTGTGAACATGGCAGCTGAGTACTTGGAACTCTATCTGTGGAGAGTAGGGGCAGTGCGGGTTTGCGGCCGTCTTGACTGATTGCTCGATGGAAATTGATGGACCGATGCTTGATGCTGTGGCTAAAAATGTTGAAGCATGATCCTGTCGTCCTGGGAGTAACAGTTTTTGAATCTGATTTTGTAAAATGACTGTGTTCATTTTTATTTTCTGTTAGATCGCTCCTCTTAGAGGTTTTTTAGGGTATTCTCGATGTACCAAGCTGCTCGGGGTATGCCCTAGCGTCTTATGTTCTAACTCCATGTCAAAAAACCTGGAGTTATAATATAGTTTTTTATAAATTTTTTCTCCTTTTAATCCAAAATACACACTTACTTACCAAAACAAGGTGTGTCGAAATCTCTCCCGATTCGGTGCTCCCGTCCAAGATTTTTTTAAAGAGCTCTGCAAATCAGGTGGAGGATGCCATTGTTGTGGAGGTGGACTTGCCAGGTTCCCGGACTAGGGGAGGTCGAAGCACTTCTCTAGGCCGCCATAAATCTGCTGCTTCCTTCCATGACAATGGCCTGATGTCAGGTGGGTCTTCTAGATCTGTTGATCAATCCGAGCCGTGTGAGACAAATTCGACTGATCCCCCTGGTCTGAATCCTCATGGTGCTGATTCGAATTCCTTGGACCTGAATGGTATGGTGCCCAGTTTGGTTCAAGTTAAGCTGGAGGTGTGTACAGCATCTGAGGCTTCTGTGATGGATTATTCGGATGTCCCCAAATCGTCCACCAGTCCTTCTGGCCGCGTGGCTGATCTTGACATGGTGGTTGTTCCCACTGTGATAAATCAACCTTCGGTGCCCGGCTTGGACCAACCAATGCTGGAGGCGAGTACTGCATCAGTGGCTTCTGTGTTGGATTCCCCTGATGGCCCCAATTAGACCACCTGTCCTTCTGCTGCTGTGATCCGTGGTCCTGGGTTGGATCCTAATCAAATGGATTCTGTGATTGATGGAGTTGCCATGCTGCCCTGTAGGCTGACCTCCGTAGAGGGCCGTGTGGATATTCTTGGCACGGTGGTTGATTCCACTGTGATAAACCATCCCTCTCCTGATGATGAGGCCAATTTTGCTTCTGCTCCTTTGGTATCTAATTCCTTTATGCTGTCCTTAGCTCCAGGCCGATCGGTTTGCCTTTCAAATGCAACAGGAAGAATGGGGGGCCCTCCTTCTGCGCTCCCCAAAAGGTCGAGCCCCGAAACTGACAAAGATAGTGAGTGTACTCCTATCTCTATTCGACGTATAACAAAAAAATATGGCTTGGATTCGCTCAAGCATGTGGGTTCCGAATCTGTAAAACCCGGTGTCTCTTCTGCTGAAATTTCAGTGGGTCGGACCATTGTTTACTCCACCGAGAAATTTTTAAGCGTCAATGAGGCGTTGGCCCTAGAGAGTGAGTGGAGCCTCGCTCTGACAACGTCGCTCTGACAAGGGGCGATTTTCAAATTTCGGATTTTGAATTTCGAATTTGCCCGGCGTCGTCCTCGATGATTCCGACTTGGGTGCCGGGCGGCTCCGGTGCCTGCCATGGCCGGCCTCCCGGTTGCCCCTGCCCCCCCCACCGTCACCCGACAATCAGTCTCCACCCTTCCGTCACCACAATCTGCTGCCTGCGAAGTCGTTTTGGTTGTCCGCTTTCGATGTTGGTTTGCCCTCATTGGGGTCTGATATCTGAAGCAACTGACGGCTTCGTGATGCTCTGAAGCAATGAATCTGGGGTTCGCCTTTGTTCGGAAGCTGTCTCCTCAGGCTTTACGGTAGCTCTCTCTCTCGTTCTATGAATTTCGTTCGGTGAATGCTCGCAGATCCTGGCCGTGGGATGTTGGGTTATATTTGTTGAAATTGCTTCTCGCTACTTGTTGGTTTGACGTTGACGAACGCCCGAGCCCGGTCTCTCGATGCCTCTCTGCCACGTCGTATCCGGCCGATGGGTTGGGAGCCTGTTGCTAACTGGTTTGGAGGTATTGGCCGGAGTGCGGAAGTAGTGGGTGTGGTCGATTCGATTGGACGAAAAATCCTTCTATTGTGGTGAGTTGTCCGCTTTTCATAGTTGTTGTGTTGCAGTCCTTCTTCTTGATGTTTGGCTTTTAATGCCAATTTGTTTGTCGTTGTTGCTCTGCAACTTCTTTGTCCAGCTTCTACAAACACCGGTTTTTCGTTGCTTTGCAACAATTTTGCTTGGGTTGCAATGGATGATGAGCCTTCGGTGGCTGATCCCATTGGCGTGTTTTGCATTTCCTGCGCCGCCAGAGTGGCTTATAGAGTGCGTTGAGTGCTTCTTGTTTCACCCGAGGCTGTTCGAGCAGGTTTTTCTTCCTTGGTTTATGCCGATGCCGAGGCTTGTGGATATGCTCCTGCATTGATGCGGCTTTGCAAGGTGCCGGCATCAAATTGATGCCATAAATTGTGAGGTTGTGGTGGTGAGTTGGCGGCCCAAATTGTTGATGGGTAAAATGCAGTTATGCATTGGATGATGTTAGGTTATGGCCACCGTATTTGTCTGGATGGACCGGGTTGCCTCTGCATCTAATTCGATGATCTGGTGCTCCTAGCCGATGATCTGTTGATTATCGCTCCCAGTCTTTGCTGGTCTTTGGTGATTGGTGGGCAGCAATGTTGGGGATGCTTCGCCGATCCCGTGTGGTTTGTAGATCTCGGTGCCGCTGGTTTTTGGTGCCGCTACTCTCCGTTGATGCCGTTATGCAGCCGTGGATGTTGCTGTTGTTTTGTTACCACCGAGCTTGTGTATACTAGTTGTTGCGTATGCATTTGGCGGCCTTCTGGCCTGGCTGGTGTGCTAACTTGCATCCAATTTTGATCGGGCTCTGCTCTCATGTGTAACCACCTTATGGATGCTGATGGTGGCTGGACTGCTGATCTTGTGGTGATGGTTAGAACAGTTTTTGGTCGGATGTTGGTGCGACCTGGTGCTGTTGCTGATTGGTGGTAATTAAGGAATGCTTACCAGAAGCATTTCCTCTTGCCTGAATGCTTGCCAGGAGCGATTCTGGAGTGGGCTGTTGGGAGTGGCTGGTGCTGCTCCTGTATGCCCCATTACAATTGTCGAGATTTCTGTGTACCTGCCGCTTTGATCCACTAGCAGCCATGATTCTACTGCCATAATTGGTGTGCTAAAGCAGTGTGCTGTACTGCTATGGATTGGGGTGAATACCTGGATGCATCTTATGGTGAGCTCGTGATTTTGATGAATGGTTTCCTGGCAGATTTTGGGTGCTGCTCCCGATTGCTGTTGGCCTGAACTGCTGTTTGGTAGTTCGTGCCGTGTTGCTGTTGATGGCTCATTATGCTGAGCCTGCTGCGGAATTTTTGGAGGCTACTGAAATAATCTAGTAGCTGCTGATTTGCTTCCTACTTTTGTTACCTTGGGAAGCATTTGGGTTGTGGGTAGCATGATTATGTAAAATGACAGTGCTGAAGCTGGTTCGGATGTGTGGTTTCTTGAACCTGAAGTGGTGATGGCTGATGGTTCACTGTAGTGCCGGCTAGCTTGGGTTCAGTGGGTTGATCCCACTGTTTTGTGATGTAATTTTTTCATTATCTATAGGTTTTGTAGAACGTTGGCCTCTTAGAGGTCTGCTATGTAACTCTGTATGTACTTACCGCTCGGGGTATGCCCCAGCGGGTTATGTTTTACTCCCAAGTCAAAATACTTGGAGTTAAAACATCGATTTTGTAATTTTTTCTCCCATCAATCCAAAATTCTTACTTACCAAAAAAAAAAAGCCCTGGAGAGTGAAGCTTGGACGCCTTCAAATTCACGGAAAAAGAAAAAACCCAAAAAACCCGAGGCTTCCCGGGAGCTTTGGCCCTTTGATGGTGTCTCTTCGGATGTTAATAAAAGCTGCTTATGGATTGGTCAATCATGCGGGGCTCCTTTAGGGTGTATGCTGTTGGCCATTGCTTCTCCATAATCTCTTTTGCCTCTTCTTGCAAGATGAACCTTGGTCCTAATGGTTTGCTGAGGGATTTGCTGTCATATTTTGTGTGCTGTTGCTGGTCTACTGGCTGAGTTACTCGAAGAGGAATTATCCTTCTTAGCAGATAACTTCTGGATTTGCCCTTCACCATTGGTGTGATGATGGGGTATGGATCCATCTTGTTTGGGTGACTCAATAGTGTTTTCCTTTTGCTGGTGGAGTGTTGTATGTTACAAATTGCTGTTGATTTTGCTGCTGAACAACGGCTCCTGTAGCAGGCGGTGCAGTATTGCAGCATCAGTGCTAAACGTGCCTCTTTTGGGTGATGTTGCTGAATGATCTGTTGGAGAGTGCGTACAGCAGCCGTTGGTTGCTGTGATGAAAAGTCAGCTGCTGATGGATTTCTGCATGGAATATCCTTCTTCTTTCATGGAATGATGAAAGCTGGATTGTATTTCTCCCTATTGTGTGAGAATGTATGGTTTGTTGCTGGAGGTGGCAGTCTGAATTCTCAACAGCGCTGTCTTTCCTGATGCGGTGTCCTGCAATTGCTGGGATAAACTGATACCGATCTGGTTGATTCTTCCCCTGGCTGGGTGAAGTGCTAGTAGCGATTGGCTCTCGGTGGTCGGGTGAGGCCGATGAATAGTGGGCCGTTTTGATGCATGGAGATGCCGATGTTGCATGGGTTCTTTGTTGGGTCAAGATTTTGATTTCATTTTGCTGGTTCCCGTTCTTTGGGCTATGCTGCGATTGAATGTGGCTGATGCTGGGTTTGTTGGCGCAGCATTGCTACTACATTTGTTATGATTTTCTCGCCCAAGATTGCTTGCTTTGTAGGCACCGATCGCCTTTGAATTTGGTTGTTACTTCTTGTATACTCCCCGGATGATCGTGTATGCGCTTTTCCGAGCTGGTTTCGCTTCGTTGGTGCCTCGCCGATGGTAATCCTTGGCAAGTAATCGCTTTTTTCTTTGTTGATATTGGTTATGACCTGGATGTGGGTGCTGGATTAATCCTGGATCTGTTTTGGTGATTTGGATGCATGGAGGCTGGTGGGTCTGGCAGTTGGGTCTCCAATGTTGCTGTAGCTCCCAATGCTGTGTGGATTTTGAATCTGGATTGGTGGATTTTCTTTGCTGCTGCTGGTATATTACAGCAGCCGGTTGTCGCGGGTTGCAGGGGGATGGAAAGCGGCGCTTTCCCTCTGTGTTGTGATGTAATATTTTTCAATTTCTATAGGTTCTGTAGATCGTTGGCCTCCTAGAGGGGTGTTGACTTGCTTCGTTCTAGAGAGAGAAGCTCTCGCTTCTCTCTTCGTCTTCTAAACTTCGAATTCAAATTTTGAATTTGATTTTGGCGGCGTCTTCAGCGACGCTTCTCATCTGGCCGGGCGGCGCCGGGGTCGGCCTCGGCCGGTCTCCTGGATGCCTAGCCCGGCCGTCTCCCATTTCTCCTCCTCTTCTTTTGCTCACGTGGCGACACTGTGAACTCTTAGGTTCGGTGTCGTCCCTGCCGTTCAAACCCTAATCTCCACGATTCGTACTTTGGTAGTGCGATTTCTATGGATCTGGATACTCAATGGTGTTCCTCCGGTTCATCCGGCTCGGTGTGGTTTGGATTTCCCACCCTATTCTCTGGCGCTGGCCGGCCCTGTTCCAGAGCTCCGTGCGAAGGTCGTTTCTGCTTACTCGCTGGATGTGCTCAGTACCTTTGCACTTCGGGTGCGATGGATTTCCATCTGCTCGTAGCCACCGGCTGTGGGATGTTGGGTTCTCTCCGTTGACTTACCAAAAAAAAAAAAAGGGTTCTCTCCGTTGAAATTCCTTTGCGCTGCTCGTTGGGTTTGACGTTAATGAACGCCTGAGCCCGATTTTTGATGCCTCTTTGCCGGTACGTTCCTTCCGGTCTGATGGGTTGGGGGAGCCTGTTGTTAATCTGGTATGGAAGTATGGGCTGGAGTGTGGAAGTAGTGGGAGTGGCCATGTTTGGACGCTGATAATCCTTCTGATGCGGTGAGTTGTCTGCAGCTGTCTTAGTTGCTTTGTTGCAGTCCATTGGATTGCTGTGGTCTTGCTATTACTGCCAGTTTGATTGCTGTTGTTGGTTTGCAACATTTCTGCTTGGGCTGCAATGGATGATGATCCTTCGTTGGCTGATCCCATTGGCCGATGTGTGATGATCCTCTGCTATGGTCCTTGCCGATGCTTGAAGGTTACCGCTTCGGTGTTGTTGGATCTCGCTGCCCGTGAGGTTGCCGAATTGCGGGCTTCGACAATTTCATCCTCACTGTTGTGGTAAATCAGATGCCCCTGTGATGGACCTTCTGTCCTGCTGTGGCTTCCGTTGTGCATTAGTAGCTACCATTCCTGCTGGAGGTAATGTTTGTGGCGGCAGCCTTGTGGTGTGCCCTTGCTGGTTGAATCGATTCTGGTATGGGGTGGGTGTGATGCAGATGCCTGTTGCTCCTGGTGGTGGAATTCTAGGGGTGCCTCTAGGATGCTGGCAATTTTGTTTTGATGTTAGTTGGTTGGTGCTCCTAACGCTGGAAATGGTAAACAGCTGTTGTTCCATATTTCCTTGCGTGCGATCTTACTGCCCGGTTGTTGCTTTGCATTTGGATGCTTTGTCCTACCGCTGGTGGTGTTAAATTTTGGCCCTATCTTTGCAGGATGCCTTTTTTGTTGCCGATGCCATATCTTTGGTGGGCGTTGATCTTGCTGCAGATGGCTTTAACTAGTTGGGTGTATTGGCTCACGATGGTTTGTTGGCATGCTTGGAGGAGGATTGGCGTATGATGCTAATCTTTGGAAATCCCGAATCACAACTGGCCGATGAGTGTTGCAGGCGCTGGGTGGTGTGTGTGATGCAAAGCAGATACCGATTCATGCAGTTGGAATACCTGGTCTTTGATAGGTCAGGGCAGCTTGTTTTGATGTTGCAATTACTATGGGGCTACCGGATGTGGTTGTTCCCGTTGCCTCGGGAGTTACAGATTTTGAATCTGATTTTGTAAAATGACTGTGTTCATTTTCTATGTTCTGTTAGCTTGCTCCTTTCAGGAGTTTTTTTTGAGTTTTTCTCAAATTTATCAGTTGCTCGGGGTATGCCCCAGCGTCTTATGTTCTAACTCCAAATCAAAATTTGGAGTTATAACATAGTCTTTTGTAAATTTTCTCCTTATAATCCAAAATACACACTTACTTACCAAAAAAAAAAAAGTTGGCCTCCTAGAGGTTTGTTATGTACCTTCGGATGTACTAGTTGCTCGGGGTATGCCCCAGCGGGTTATGTTTTATCCCCAAGTCAAAATACTTGGAGATAAAACATCGATTTTATAGTTTTTCTCCCATTAATCCAAAATACTTGCTTACCAAAAAAAAAAAAAAAAAAAGGAATGTAAGAAGACTTAACGGCAAAGTTAAAGCCCATGAGATTAGGAATTTTATTAGCTCCTCCAAATGCGCCATTGTAGGGTTGGTCGAGACAAAAGTTAGGGAGTGTCATGCTAATGCTATCTCGCACAAGATTATGCCCAATTGGCTTTGGATAATGAACTACTCGAATTCCTCTAAAGGAAGAATTTGGGTAGGTTGGGATCCTAACCTTGTGGACGTTAGTTGCCGGTCCATTGAGGATCAGGTTATTCATGCCAGTGTTTCTCTTAAATGAATTAACAAAAATTGTTTGCTTTCGCTAGTGTATGGTGCCAACTCCAAGGCCCTACGCTGTTCCCTATGGACTAGTCTTCAGCAATTTAGTATACTTTCCCAAAACTTTCCTTGGGCTGTACTAGGGGATTTTAATGCTATCAAAGCCCCCTCTGAGGGCCTTGGGGGGATTTGGAATGCTAAAAGCTTTATAGACCTTGATAATTACCTTAAGGATTGTGATCTAGAGGACGTCAGCCAAGATGGTTTGTTTTATAGATGGAACGATCATCGGGACCCTTCCATTCACATTTGTAGGAAATTGGATAGAGTTATGGTGAACGGTAATTGGTTTAAAAATTTTGGCTTTGTGCATGCCTCTTTCCCCCAAGCTAGACTCTCTAATCATTCTTCGGGTCTCTTACTTCCGGTTGATGAAAGTAGGGGGAGGAAAGATATATTCTGCTTTAACAATTTCCTTACTAAGCATCCTCATTTCCTCCGTGTAGTGATGGATGCTTGGCAAGAGGAGGTGCAAGATACTCCAATGTACCGCCTTGTTATAAAACTTCAAAATGTCAAAAGGTCGCTTAAGTCTCTTAACAGGCTGAATGGAGATATTCATGCACAGGTGACTAGAGCTCGGAAGGCTCTAGAGGATATCCAGCTAGCAAATCCGTCTTCTATGGGCACCATTACTGAGGAACGCTCTTGTCAGGAGGCCTATTTCCTTGCATTAGAGCAAGAACTAGAGCTCATTTAGCAAAAAGAAAAAATCAAATGGCTTAAGGAAGGTGACCAATGTACCAGATTTTTCTTCCGCGCAGCCACGGGTAATAATAACAGCAACGAAATCCTCCCCTACTTCTAGCCGTGAAGACGTCCACCACCTAATTGTTGACCACTTCTAACGGCTGCTGGGTTATGGCCGCCCTCATGGTCTTGTGGATAAGAATAGGCTTAGACCATATATCCTTCAATCCCTCCCGGATTTCCTGAAAGCCCCTTTAGCGACGAAGAGAACCATGACGTTTTCTTCTCCATTGGGGATTCTAAAGCCCCTGGCCCCTGGCCCAGATGGCTTCTCTTCTAGATTTTTCAAAGATGCTTGGCACATTGTTGGATCGTTGATTACTAAAGCTATTCGTGACTTTTTTAATCACAGAAAGCTTCTGAAGCAAATTAATGCCACCATTATCAGCCTCATTCCCAAAGTTGCGTCCCCCTGTAGGGTAACGGATTATAGACCTATCTCTTGCTATAATGTCATCTACAAGAAGATCTCAAAAATCATTGTGAATCGCCTAAATCCCACTCTTCCTCATTTGGTGGATAAATGCCAGACTGCATTTATCAAGGGAAGACCGATAAGCGACAATGTGCTTTTGGCCTAGGAACTTCTGCACAAATATCACTTGGGTACAGGTCCTCCCCGTTGCGCAATGAAAATTGATCTCATGAAAGCTTATGATTCTATTCATTGGGACTTTATTACATCCACTCTTGATCTAATGGGATTCCCCCAGTAGATGATCACCTGAATTTAGTAATGTATCCCAACCACCTCCTTTTCCCTAAATATCAATGGCGAATCGGTGGGGTATTTCAAAGGGGGCAAGGGTCTTCGCCAGGGTGACCCCCTATCGCTCTACTTAGTCATCCTTGCCATGGACGCTCTTAATGGAATTATCGAGGTGAAAGCCCGACGTAATGCGATGTTTCAATTTCACTAGGAATGTGCCAATACTAGAACAGTCATGCTTGCCTATGCGGATGACTTGCTCCTGTTTTCCAAAGCTGATGAAAATTCTATTCGGACCCTGAATAGCTACCTTGAAGAATTCACACTACTAACTGGGCTCTCAGCCAACAATAGTAAAAGCGAGATCTTATCTGTTCGGGGAACCCTACATTAAATCAATCAATTCTGAGCATCATGGGATTTAAAGCGGGTAAGCTCCCAGTTCGTCACTTAGGGGTACCACTTATCACCTCATGCCTTACTACTTTAGATTGAAAACCCCTTCTTCAAAAAGTTTCCAAGCGCATATCATCTTGGAAGAATAGATGGTTGTCCTTTGGGGGGGTGCCTCCAGCTTATTTCCTCCATGCTCACATCCATTCATACGTACTGGAGCTCCATTTTTATTTTGTCAAGCTCTGTTCTCAAAATGATCGAAAAAAGCATTAGAAAATTCCTTTGGCATGGACATAATAAGGGTAAATCGTCATCCAAGGTTGCTTGGGAGGATATTTGCTATCCTTTTTTTTTTTTGATAAGTAAATTTCATTAAAATGGAAAAGAAAATTACATGACCTATGTTCTAGTCCAAGTGTTTTGCCGACTTGAAGGTAGAGCATAGTCACTAGGGCAACCCCTAAAAATCATGATACAAGTCATGAAAACAAGAATCAGACATAGAAGGCTGATAACTTGGGAAATCAAATAGAGCTAAATCAACATCAACACCTCGGCATTTGGCAACAACCATGCCCATATGGCATCACGGATCTTAACCGGCCACTCAACGAAGGCATCTCGGCACCAGCAGCATCTCGAAAAGAACCAACTCAGATGAAGGCAGTTGAAGACCTCGGTCTTCACTGTAGCACAAGCCGTTTACCTCGGAGTAGAATTATCCGATTGCATCTCAAAACTTACCCGACTCCTCAACCCATCTCTGCCAAGGTTGAAAATTCGTGCGGTTAAACCTCTACTCTTTCCTATGTGTCAATGAAAATCTGCTGAAAATTTATTCCAACATTGGATTCCTTATAGCAGGGCACATCCACAAAACCAAGGCAGCAGGAAAGACAACAAATCCCTAGCCCCCTTAGATCAAGGAGAAAACTCCACAACTCACCAAATTTAGCTACTAGACCAACCGGGGTTCAGCCACTACTCCATCAACACCCATATGTGATTAAAAAGGGGTGAGAACCCAAGCCCTTTGGATGCTTGGGAGATGGTTTCCGACGTCCCCGAGCCTTTGATCTCTTCCATGGAGCCGCCTGCAGAGCAAAGGAAGGCTCTTGAGGATAGGAGGCTTTAGCATCACCCTGAGGGGCATGGCCAGCATGCTCATGCTTAGCAGGAGCCACATCTATAGTACAAGCTGCTTGGGTACTACATGGCATGAGCCCTAGTGTTAGCGCCAGGCTATGATTGTCTTTCAGCTCCATCAGTTGCCTGCGTAAGCTCTCGACTTTAGTAGTGATTTTACTGGCAGAGGGGGGTGACATCTCCTTTACACAGCAAGATCTCCCTAGAGCTTCTGAGCGATTCGTATCAGAAATAGGTTCGATGAGTAGTCGGGTTTCACATTCTGGTGAATCTATAAAAGTACCATTTTTTAAAACATCCGCAAAAGATGCTTTATAATTGGAAGAAGAATGAGGCACTTCCATACTCAAAACTCCATGTGGAAGAAGCCCACACTTGTTGTGATAAATGGTCCTGGGCTGGTCTCAGAATCCGTGGAATTTGTGGCCGATGGCTCTGCCCTGCTGCCATGTAATTTGATCTCTAATGTGGTCCGTGAGGCTGTTATGGGCACGGGAGTTGGTTCCTCTATGTCATACCTAACCTCTCCTGATGATGTATTGGCTGATTTGGAATCAGCTCCCGCTGGTGGAGCTGCCATGTTGCCCTATAATGAGGGCCATATGGCTGTTCTCGACTCGGTGAATGACTCTGCTGTGTCATTTCTTCCGTCCCCAGATGATGAGGCGGCCGATTTGGCTTCTTCTCCTTTTCTGTTGTCTCTAGCGCCTGGGCGCTCGTTATGCCTTTCAAATGCCACCGGTCGTATGGTTAGCCCTCCTGATGCGCTCCCCATACGGTCTGGCCCTGGATGTGATGCAGATAGTGATTGTACCCCTAGCTCTATCAAGTGTATAACTAAAAAGTATGGCTTTGATTCAGCCAATCAATTCAATTTGGTTTCTACAAACCTCAGTGGTTCTTCTGCTGAAAGTTCTGTGGGGCGGGCTACTGTGTTCTCTACGGAGAAATTTTTATGTGTAGATGAGGCGATGGATCTGGAGTGTAAAGCTTGGATGCCATCAAAATCACGGAAAAAGAAAAAACCCAAAAAACCCAAGGCTTCTCCGGGAGCCTTGCCACTATGATGTTGATTTGGATGTAAATTTTGCTGTCTTTGGACAGGCATTTGGAGCGGGCTCCTTGCGGATGCTTGAGCTTTTAAGGCATGTCTCAGGTAGTCTGGTGGTTGGAACTGATCTGTGTTCTCCTACTGGATGATTTTTGCTGGAACTAGACTTATTTTATATTTGTTGGGATCAATAACTGGTGCTTTTTGGTTGACAGCAGCAGTTCTATGATGATGCTCCTTGTGATGATGGATTTTGTTTGACCCTGATGATGTTGATCAGTAGATCCTGACGGTCTTTGTCCCTGGTGTAGTGGACCAGGTGGGGGTTTTTTTGTTAACCCTGCTGTTTACAATTGAGATTTTTTGCTGCATTGTAAGCCTCTAGAGCCTTTGCTTTCAGCTGGGTTTTTGTCTTTACCCATGCTGGGTGTGGAAACTACCCACTGGCTCTTTGTTATTGTCCACTTATGTTGACCTGGTTGTTGCGCCTGGAGCTGTTGGCGTTTTGGAAACCTGGAAGGTGGCCTGCTGTTGAAGCAGTCTCTGGGACTGCTACTTGCCTGCAATCGGCTCTGCTGCCTGTAGCTGAGACTCTTGTAGTGATGCTACTGATTCAACTGGAGGTGTGGTTCTGATGCTCCAGCCTGGGTTTTGACCGCACTGGCCAAATGTTTGAGTAGCTATTTTGGATGAAGCTACTGCTGGCGCTGGCGCCCAGTGTTGGTCTTCCTGCGAGGGGTCTTTCTACTAATATGGAGAATTGTGTAACCGTTGGAGCTTGGTTCGGGTAGCTCTCTCTGCACTTACTGGTTTGCTACTGAAACATCAGTCCGAGTTAAAATATGTAGAACGTTGGCCTCCTAGAGGTCTGTTATGTACTTTCGTTTGTACTTACCGCTCGGGGTATGCCCAGTGGGTTATGTTTTACTCCCAAGTTAAAATACTTGGAGTTAAAACATTGTATTTGTATTTTTTTTTCTCCCATCAATCCAAAATACTTGCTTACCAAAAAAAAAAACATCAGTCCGAGGATTGCTAATAGAGTGATTCTGCTGTTCTGTTCCTGGAGAGTTCCCAGGGTTGAAATCATGGCCTCTTGTTGGAATTCTGAATGGTAGGAATGCTTGGTTGAATTGTGCTATACTATTGGTACTGCAGGTGTTGAATGTGCCCTGCCCTTTTCTGTTTGGCCCGGCTGGCGAGCACTAAATTGTCCTGTGATGCTGCTGTTATTGTTGAATCCAGCTCTGGGTGGCTTGATGATGCTGTTTATCGCTGGTGTTGGGTGGCTTGATGATTAGCTGTTTAACAGCTAATGTAGTGGTGGTTTGATGCAGCGCTTCCTGCTGCAGTGACCTGCAGTGGCGGAATTGGCCTGGTGGTTAAACACACGGAAGTGTGCCTCCCCCACCCAGGTTCGATCCCCACGGAAGCACCAAAAGTGGTACTGTGCCTCCAAAAAAATCCCGCAAGGGGTTTCTGGGTTATGGGGCCACGAGTGCGGTGGGGCCCATCACTATAAAAAGCTTACCCTTAACACAGTTTTGCCGAAGCGGAGTTCGGCCTGGTGGTTAGTAACGCTTACGCCTTCCCTCTCCACCCGGGTTCGAATCTCCGCGGAAGCACCCGTGGTATTGAGCCTCCCTAAAAAATCCTTCGGGATTTCTGGGGTATGGGGCCGCGAAGCGGTGGGGCCAATCACGTTAAAAAGCTTACCCTTACCACAGTTTACAGTTGAACAAGAGAGAAGTTCTCCTCCTTCTCTCTAACTTTCGAATTTCAAAATTTGAAAGTCGTTTCTGCCGATTTCTGCCAGACGCCCCTCCCATCTTCGGCGCCGGCGCACGTCATCGGCCATGGCCGTCTCCTCTGCTCCTCCTTCGGTGTCTGCCTCCCCCGTCCATCACCCACTCTCCCCACCCCCATCTCCACTGAACATCGTCAATCCTTCCTTGAACCCTCCCGTCCCGAACGGTCTGCTTCGACGGCGCTTGTCATCGGCCACGGCCGACTCCCCTGTTCCTTCTCCGGCGCACGCATCCCCCATTCTATCCCATCCTTCATCCCCACCGAACTCTGCCCTGCCTGCTGAGAACCCCATCTCATTCTAGACTCCACTTCCTCCTGAAACCCATGCGACCCCAAAGCTCGCTATTGACAAATCTGTCAGTGCCGCTGTTCAATCCCCCTCTTGGGCCGATGTTGTCAAAAAGGATGGCTCTGGGCTGTGCTCAAAGTTGAAGTTCTTCTCTCCCCACGACTCTGTGTCCTCTGACGGTGCGCTGTCTCCCCCGCTTGAAGTCATTGAGCAAGGTAACCTTTTCTGGGGCCACTCTACGGTGGGCTATTTTCTCAACACGCCTCCCCATTTCATGGTTGTCAAGGCAGTAGCCATGAAATTATGGGCACGGTTTGGACTCAAGCAAATAGCTGGAAACGAAGGTGGGTTCTTCTTCTTTCGTTTCCCATCTGAAGAAATGTTGGCGAAATGCTTGAGCACCGGACCGTGGACGTTCTCTAGCAAGCCCATCTTCCTTAAGCGGTGGTCGCCAGGAATGGAATTGACAAGAGAGGAGCACAAACGGTTCCCAATTTGGATAAAGATGTCAAACATTCCGCTCGAATTGTGGACCACCTGCGGCCTTTCTTTGGGTGGCCGGTCACGATTGGGACCCCTCTTGATTGATCCCAGACCGGCGAATGGAGAACCTTTCATTTGCTAAGATTTGTGTGGAAGTTGGAGTGGACGGGCCATTTCCCAGTTCCATTGCTGTTCAACCTTGTCCCTCTTTTGAAACAATTACTTTGGTGAAGGTGGTATATAGCTGGAAACCCACTCGTTGTGCTCGTTGCAATCTGATTGGTCATTTGGAAGCAAAATGTTTGTCCAAGATAGCCAGCAATAATTCTGGTAATTCTCAACCTGTTGATTCTGCCACAGTCGACTGTAATCAAAATGGTTGTGTTATGCTTCCAGAAACAAGTGATGATACTGTTCGTTCTACCTCCTCCATTCCTCTCCTTAATGTGGATGATGGTGGCTTCTCGGTTGAGCCTCCAACTGATGTTGAAGTCATTCCTGGCCATGGCCACTCATTGGTGTCTGCTGGATCTCCTTCCCAGCTTTCTGTCAAGGCTCAGGCCTCCTCAGACTCCTGGACTCCTGCCGACTCACTCCCTTCTGTTATGGTGGATCACCGGAATGTTAATCAGGGAGTTCTCCCTTCCCTTTTAGATTCTGAAGATTGTATCCACATTGAGAATGTTCCCTTACAATCTTCTGTTGATTGTGTGCATCAATACTGTCTGCCGGATGCATCTAGGGGTTTGGAAGGCTCCCTAGATATGCAAACGGATGACTTGTCTCCAAACTCCCCTGATTCTGAGTCCCAACACCATCTTGGCAATTTAGATGAATTTTTGCTTGCCCCTTGCTCTATAAAGAGAATTTCTAAGAAATATTCCTCTAATTCCTATTTGGTAGAGGACTTGCGGGGCTCGGAGGCTAGTTGGAAGACTCCTAAATCTAGGAAAAAGAAAAAAGCTTCCACCAAAAAGTCCAGGGGTGCATCTGGCTCTTAGGCTTTGCAGCGGGGGTTGTTTTGTCTGGGTCTTGCTGCCTTGGTTTTGATGAGGTTTTTGGTTAGTTCTGTACAGCTACATTCTATGGACTGACATGTAGCCTGAATAAAATGTATAAGACGTTTTTGGTACTTATTTTGGCATTGTATTTGGCTGTTGAGGGGTTTGTCTCATGGGATTCAGCTGGTCTATTGGCTGCTGCTGCTTCCATGGGTGGATTGACACTGTTTTGGTTAGCTGCCTGTGCTGATGGGACTCCAACTTATACTGAAGTTCATCAGCCGAAGGCTGGCTGTAATTTTGGATTCTGATGGTCTGGCTGATGAGATGAGTGCTGAGACTGCTTGGATGGAAGCACTGTATCGGCCTCTGGGATGGTACTACTCCCTGCTAGTATTGTGTGATTGAGATTGGATATATGGCCTCCATTACCATCGGCTGTTTTTTTACAGCTGGTTGGTTCTCTGCTGATGTTCAGTGAAGATGCTGGCTCTTGCTACCTCTATATTCTTAGCAGATTGTGAAATCTGCTGTTTCTTGACCGGTTGCTGTTATTGAAATTGAATTTTGCTGGATGCAGAGCCTGGGCCATGTTTTTTGGCTAATCTAATGGAGTTGGGAAGGTTCTTGTTTTGGACATTGGCCTTCTTTCATTGCTGTATGAATGTGCTGTCTCGAATAATCACTTCGAGGCTGATATATGATGTTGTCGGTGGTTGTTGTTGGATGATGAATGCATTTGATCATATCCACCACATCGGCTGATTATACCTCGGCTTTGGAATCCTGGGAATGTGCTGGTGCTTTCAATCTGGATCTGTGTGGTATGGTTTTGGCCATGCTCCAAATGTAGTATGCTGTATTCCAGTGATGATCGTGTAGCTTTTGGGTGATGCTGCTGGTTGGCTTATGCGAACAGTAGCCGTGGCTGCGAATTGGAACTGATCTTGCTGTTTGTGGAGTGTATTGGTGGCTGATAATTTTGCTGTGAAGAGCAGTTACTGATGTTGGAGTTGCTGTAAAGCCTTATTAGCTGTGACACACATCGAATTGCTGCAGTCTCTTAATATGAGCTGCTGTCTTGTATTGGGAGCTTCTGATGGCTGTACATGGATTCCTCCTGCTGTTGCTGGAGGATATTGCTTTTGATCTTTAGCTCGATGGTAGAAAGATGGGTATCCATGTGCTGAAAGAGTACTTTTGCTATTATTGGATGAGAGCAGATGATGAACGAGCTGGGTTTTGTTTATATTTGGTGCTGGATTTGGGACCTGTTTGTTGCAAAATGGTTCTGATCTTGCTGTAAAGAGCAGTCTCTGAAGTTGGAGGTGCCGTAAAGCCTTCTTTGCTGCTGACATTGTGTTGCTTTTAGTGAGGCTGTTACAATGCTGTCACAGAAGGAGGCATCATCTTGTGGCCATTTTTGTGAGGGTGTGGCTAGTGATTTACGGGCCCTGTTTTGTGATGGGTGAAAAGCGGATACTGATTTGGCTGCTGTTGGGCTGTGGCCACTGTATCTGTATGCTGGTCTATAATGCCTCTCTGCATCTAATTTGGTGATCTACTGGCTGCTGTCCCATTGCTGACTGTCGCACCCTGTGCTAGTTGGATATTGAAGATCGGTGAATTTTCTGATCCTAGTGTATAGCAGCCGGAGGTGGGAGAGTTGCAGCTGTCTTTTGCTTCTTGTACTTGGGGTATATTTGGGTTTTGGGCAGTACTTTTGTTGAATCTGCTTATGTAAAATGACTTTGTTCATTTTCTATTTATTTTAGAGTGATCCTCTTAGAGGTTTTCTGATGTATCCTTAGTTGTACTAGTTGCTCGGGGTATGCCCTAGCGTTTTATGTTCTAATTCCAAGTCAAAAAACTTGGAGTTATAACATAGTTTCTTGTAAATTATTTCTCCCGTTAATCCAAAATACACACTTACCAAAAAAAAAAAAAGAGATAATCTGGTTGTTTTCTTCCTCTGGCTGGATGAAAGTGCTGGAGATGTTCCTGTCTTTCGGTGGCTGTGTGATGCTGATGAGTTGCTGGACCAGCTTTGATGCATGGAGTGCTGATGTTGCATGGTTTGACGTGAGGAATGATCTTGAATCTGGGATTTTCTTTGCTGCTATTGGAGTTTTACAGCAGCTGGTTTACTCGATTTGCGAGGAATGAAAAGCTGCGCTTTCCCTCTGCGTTGTGTTGTAATTTTTTTCATATTATATTGGTTCTGTAGTAAGTTGGCCTCCTAGAGGTTTTTTTTGGTACATTAGGATGTATTAGTTGCTCGGGGTATGCCCAAGCGAGTTATGTGTTTCCCCAAATCAAAATACTTGGAGATAATACATAGATGTTGTAGTTTTTTCTCCCATTAATCCAAAATTCTTACTTACCAAAAAAAAAAGAAGAAGACTGCACTGATGCACAGTGGCCACTGGACTCGACTCTTTGTTGATGTCTTGTAACTAGGGATCATCAAACTCCACACAGGTGCAGTACATATTTTCGGGTCTAGATGCCTGGTTGGTGGCAGCAACTTGCAATGACAAGAGGGTCACATTTTCGGGATTGCCCCCAATAACTACATCCTTCAAAAGGGGTAGCGTTGATCTTGGATGCTGGGGACTTATAAGTGTGGATATTTGCTATCCTAAGTCTGAGGGAGGCATGGGAATCAAAAATCTTCTAACCCAGAATAAAGTGCATATCTGTAAGCTACTATGGCGAATTATTTCCAAAGATACGGAATCAATCTGGTCTCTTTGGATCCATGCTAATCGCATTAAGGATTGATGTGTTTGGACTCTAAAAGTCCCTACTTCAGCATCTTGGAGCTGGAAGAAAATTATGAAGCTCCACCCTATGATGCACCTTCAGATTGTCCACTCTTTTGGTGATGGCTCGAACAATTTCCTCTGACTTGACAACTGGCATCTCCTAGGGCCTCTTAATAATTGCATATCCGATCAGATTAGAATGGTCACCGGATTGCATTGGGATTCTAAGGTCAAGGCTATAATTTGACACAACCAATGGATTTGGCCCAATCTGTTTGACATGGAAGTGTCCAAATTAATTGAGAATATGCCCAATTATCTCCCTGATCCCTCTCATAGAGACTCTGTCAAATGGAAGGCTAATAAAGATGGAAAATTTACGACCCGGTCAGCTTACTATCTTCTTCATCCTCCTTATGTGAAAGTCTATTGGGCTTCCCTTGTTTGGGGCCCCTCCTATATCCCATCCCATGCGTTCATTTTTTGGTTGACCATTCATCGAAGGTTAAACACCACTGATCACATAAAAGGCATATATAATCTCTCATCCTATTGCATATTGTGCCAAAATGAGTTTGAAAACCATGACCACCTTTTCTTTCATTGTATTTTTTCTAAGGACCTATGGCATATGATACGTTGCCGTGTTGGCCTTCAATGGTTGTACCCTGATTGGAACCAGAACATTGTTTGGGCTGCATCTAAATGGAAAGGGAATAATTTCAAAGCTACATCATTTCGCCTTACCCTTGCAGCTACTATGTATTATATTTGGAAGGAGCGGAATCACCGAACTTTCCAATCTTCTCACTTCCATGCTCCCTATAATTTGTTCACTCAAATCTTAGACGTTATTCGTTACCGGATGAAGGCTCTCCTTGTGCCTCTTCTAAGGCAAACAAAATATCCTTAGACCGATGGAATTTATCTACTTTTTTTTTGTAAGTAAGTGTGTATTTTGGATTCAAGGGAGAAAATAAATTTACAAAACTTATGTTATAACTCCAAGTTTTTTACTTGGAGCTATAACATAAAAAGCTAGGGCATACCCTGAGCAACTAGTACATCAGAGAATATCTCAAAAATATACCGAAAATGAACAGAGTCATTAAACATAAGCAAAAACTAAATGCATCCCAGGTATTCAAGCAGCTAGGAGTAACACGCAAAACCGCTACATTGCCATCAAGAAATCAGCAACAGCCCATTCCAGGGCCTCCCATCAGATCCATCAACATGAGCAGGGACCTGGGATTTTCAGCCGTTCCACCTCCGCAAGGCATCAAAGGCATCGGCACCAAAGATATAGCACCAGGTAGCAAAAAGGGGCACCTAGCCATTTGCGCGTGCCACCATCATCCGCCAAACCTCATCGGTAGACAGCCATCGAAAGCATTGTATTCCCGGAAGTACCCACCAACAAGAATACAGCTATCAAGCAGCCAACAAAGAAAGACTCCTCGCATCCACGATCGTCCAGAGAAGGTAGATAATTGCCAACACTTCAAGCAGAGCTGGGCAAAAGTTTATAAGCATGTTGTACCAACCAACTATCCCCTTCTAAAGCAAGATCCTACCAAGCTGTTAGACCCAACAGCCCCGTGCAAGGATGAAATCACTCCATTCAACAACCAGCAGATTCAGCTCAATTCACAGCAACGGATCAACCAAGAAACAGAGAACATCCAAAAAAATGTTCTCAGCTCAATCACTGCCACTGATGATCTCTTACTACAACAAACAGAGAAGACCCGAAATCGGCCCTCCAACACTCCGCAAATATGACGCTAAGCAATACCAAATCAGCCAACCATGACGGTCCCCCATCCCGTCCAACGGGCAATCACGGATCAAAGCCAAGTTATCAAGCCAACTCAACGGCCACAAGTACCGTGAGCCGATGGTTAAACGGAAGAGTGCCCACCCACCCTGTTCGATTCCCCACGCAAAATTCACCCTCCAAACGCAAAAGGAGTCGCCATACAGCCAACACCGAAAGGGCTCCATCTTTACTAGCAGTCACATTTTGCTTATGGATGTGGAAACAAAGAAGAAGCCCCCATACCACCAGCGTCCCCAGTTTCTACATCAGTAGAGCAGAGTGCAATAGCGACCCCCAAACAAGAACCAGAAATGAAAATTTCGCAACAAAGTCAGCGTAGCATCCCAGTCATAGAGGCAACAACAGCCAGAGCTCATATGCAGCCAAAATAACATCAGCATCCCCTCTGCATCCTGCACTTAGCATACACATAGAGAGCAAAGAAAACAGAACCGTAGGCACTAGCTTGAAGCCCAACAGATTCCGTTCCTCAGCATCAAAGAACTACATTCAGCATCAGTAATCAGAAGAGCCAACCCCTTCTAGAAGCAAGATAAACAACAACTGGTTAGAACCCTTATAGCCCCAACCAGCAGGATGAAATCAGGCACTCGCAAAGCCTTTCTTCACTTCCTAGAAAGGAGTTGCACATAACAAAGGCACTTAAGCACACCAAGACATCTCTGGTTTTTCCATTTGAATTACATCCGATTTTGGGAATACAATATTTGGCTAATATAACAAGACCATCTTGATGCTCCTCCACAGAGACCACCGCCCGAAAATAGAAAGAAAATGGCAAATTTGAGCGTGATGGGTTCCTGGCCAAGCCCGATCCACCACCCAATAAGGTTCACCAAAGATCCGATTTGCAGCCACGCCAACTCAACAAGACTCCACCATAGAGTTCTAACACCATATCACGGGTCCCCATCCCGTCCAACAGGAAAGAACCCCATAGGCAGAGACGCAATAGAATCAGCATTACTAGGCGTACAAGTTGATCATATGCCCTGTTTTATGTTCTAACTCCAAGTCAAAAAAACTTGGTTACACCTAATTCTTTTATAATTTTCTCCCTCAACGATGGCCACAAGAGGCAAGAGAAAGTTGCTCCCGAAGCCTTACATCTGTGAGAGACCAGCAATTCGCTGCAATCCATATCATATGCATCCAAGCAACTCTCCATAAATGGAAGAGGAAAAATCCCCATCGCACTAGAAAGTTCTGAAGCATCCAAAAGGTCCACGGCCAACGCTTCAATGCATCGGCCTAGCATCACCAAACCAGCACAGCACGGAATCCCCCAAAACCGTCCACCAGAAGGGAACGCCCAGGCTTAGGCACCTCAGAGCTAGCACCCAGACCCACGAAAGCCCCATCCCAATCTGAAAGGGAGAGACGATTGTTTACCGAGGTGACCGGTTTCCTTGGGTTCAAAAAAAAAATTAATGTTGGCCTATCATTTTGTTGACCGACGACTGTGTCTAGCCAGTCAACTTGTGAGATCCCAAAATCAAATGGCTCAAAGTGTTGACCGAAATATGAAATCTAAACCGGCCGCCTTATGCCTCAATCAAGTTCTGCCTTTCTTTAGTACAAAATAAGTCTCGCTCCACCCTTGTTAAATCAAGTCCAGCCATGTGAAATGACCGGCAAGTTTTGGAAGTGCAAGAGGTCAAGTAAAATTTGACCGGATTGGAAGAGTTGATCGGATTTGAAGATGATGACCGAAATTGAAAAGTTGACCGGATTTGAAGATATTGACCAGATTGGAAGAGTTGACTGGATTTGAAGATATTGACCGGATGGAAGAGTTGACCGGATTTGAAGATGTTGACCGGAATTAAATAGTCCACCGGCAGCATTGGCAATAAATAAGGAGCAGTTGGCCAGAATAAATTAATACAACTAAAGACAAAAGTAAACTTTAGGATTTAGTTAGAATTCAACTAGGCGGCAACCAAATGGAGTATGTAAACTAATCTAGTTACTCCGACCTACAGTCTGCAAACCAGTACGGGAGTAAGTGACTTACCCCATTTGCCCCACTAAACCCCTCCTCTATAAAAACTCAGCGTCGGTTGGTTGAAGCAAAAATGCAAATGCTAGCAGAAGGAAGAGAGGGAAGGGAAAAAAGCTTCAAGACGGTAAAACTTAGGTAATCAACTCTCAGGCAAGTGTACCTCGGACGCTGCTTTTAAGTTCATGCTTTAAGAATATTGCAAGTTGCTTTTTAAGTTCATGTTTTAAGAATATTACAAGTATACTCTGTTTTGAAGTTCATGCTTTACTGCACGTATACTCTATTTTAAAGTTCATGCTTTCTGCATTGAATATCGACATTCTGCATTGTAAAATGAACTTGGCCACATGAAAATTAAACTCGGTTCCCCACATGTAAAATGAGCCCCGACCTTTTAGAAAATGAGCTTCGCCTTTCGTCAAAAAGAACTACGTCCGTTTGTTGGAAAAAGAACTCTGGCTTTAAAAAGAACTCTGGCCTTAATGTAAAATGAACTCCGGCCCTTGAGAAAATGAGCTCCGTCCTTTGAGAAAATGAGCTCCATCCTTCAAGAAAATAATCTTCGTCCCTTGAGAAAATGAGCTCCGTCCTTCGAGGAAATAAGCTCCGTCCTCTGAGAAAAAGAACTCTGTCGTCCTTTGAGAAAATGAGCTCCATCCTTCGAGAAAATAAGCTCTGTCCTTTGAGAAAATGAGCTCCATCCTTCGAGGAAATAAGCTCCGTCCTCTGAGAAAAAGAACTCCGCCATCCTTTGACGAAAAAATGAGCTCCGTCCCTTGAAAAAATGAGCTCCGTCCTTCAAGGAAATAAGCTCCGTCCTCTGAGAAAAAGAACTCCGTCGTCCTTTGAGAAAATGAGCTCCGTCCTTCGAGAAAATAAGCTCTGTCCTTTGAGAAAAAAAAAAACTTCGTCCTTTTGTTGGAAAAAGAACTATGGCCTTAAAATGAACTCCGGCCTTAATGTGAAATGAACTCCGGCTTTTAATGAACTCCGTCCCATGAGGAAAATGAACTTCAACTTTTAAAAGTACTTCATCCTTTGAGTGAAAAGAACTCCGTCCCTTTAAGTAAAAAGCAGTCCGTCTGAAAAGTACTCCGTCCTTTGAGTGAAAAGTACTCCGTCTGAAAAGCACTGTGTCCAAAAGGCACTCCGTCGGAAAATCACTCCGTCCTTTGAGTGAAAAGTACCCCGTCCGAAAAGCACTGCGTACAAAAGGCACTCCGTCCTTTGAGTGAAAAGTAGTCCGTCTGAAAAGCACTCCATCCAAAAGGCACTCCATCCAAAAAGCACTCCGGCCTCTTTTAAAAAGAACTCCGGCCTTAATCTGAAAATGAACTCTGGCTTTATTGAAAATAACTTTTTAAGAAGGAAGTATTTCTGTTTCTGACCCTGGACTAACTACGGTTCGGATAGGTTCTCCGACATGCCTTAGGACTTTTCAGTGGTAATTCAGGATAGCGCTGTCCATGGAGCGATTCATGGTCCGCCCTGTCCTCAAGGGCGTTAAGCCAGGAGGAACATAGGCCAACCTTCGAATGGCACACAGTACAGATATCCCTCGGGATGGGATATATATGATATGATAGGCCTTGGATTGTGTGGACTGAACACAATCTATCCTCGATCATTCGCCCCCTCAGCTAGTATGGTACACTGGCAGGGTCTAAAATTATTAAGATATGTCACAATAAAAGATGAAAATATATTATACAGTAAAAAGATGATAATGAATCGTATATAGTGAAAAGATGATAGAGTATCATCTGATGAAAAGATGATAATAAATCGTATACAGTAATGAATCGTATACAGTGAAAAGATGATAATGAATCGTATACAGTGAAAAGATGACAGTGAACAGTATAGAGTATTGTTTTTAGTTTTACCATGCATCAGTAAAGTTTATAGTTATTGTTTTATAGTCTATAGTGTAATGATTTATGAAGCATGAGATTTAATATCGTTATAGTATGTCCTTACTATTTTTCCAGATGATGTTTTGATTAAACGTTCTGGTTCTGCACGGTTATATGATCATTTTGGCATAACTGTTTTACAGTTCATATGCATGTACCTTATTGGGCCTCGGCTCACTGTTTTATATTTTTTTCCCTACAGATGAAGCTTTAGAGCTTATGCCTGACGAGTTGAAGTGATTAGAACTTGTCTGAAGGATTATTAAAGACCTCGGAAGCTTATCCTGAAGAAATATTATTGTAATGACTTGATGGACTTCTATGATTAAACATTTTTGGCTATGTACTCGGAAATGAATATTTTGGAATAAATATGAATACTTCCGCAAGTGTTAGAATAACTTCTGCTATACTTATTATGGTTAAAAGTATATGGGTCTTAGATGGCATCTGTGATCCTGTGTTGCACCCAATTAACCTGCTGCGTCTGCGTTGAAGGTCTTGAGGCGCTGGATATGTTGCTTCGGGCCTTGTTGCGAACTGCTGGAATGGGGTGCCCATGTTGAGATGCTGGATGCGAGTTGCACTTTATGTTGCATGTATCAGTGCTTGTTCGGTTAATTTTTGGCTTGTGCTGAAATTTGTTTGGTTGGGCTTGTCAACGTTGTTTTGTGCCTGATTTTTTTTATTTTGTGGAGTCTGTAATTAGTTGTCCTCTTAGAGATCTTAGATATTTTCTGATGTATCACTCGCTCGGGGCATGCCCTAGCGTTTATGTTTTATCTTCAAGTCAAAACACTTGGAGATAAAACATAGATTCTGTAATTTTTCTCCCTTTAATCCAAAATACTTACTTACCAAAAAAAAAAAAGTGTTACACCCAATTGGTTTAGTTTGTGTTTTCAATTATGTTATGAATGACGGAATAAAAAAAAATCAGTTCCGTCACACAACTTGTTGACCGGTATCCTTAGGTTCAAAAAAACTGTTGGGATGCCACATGCCAGGTTGGCAATTTTGTCTTATTTTGCCGGAATTGCTTGTTGGGCTCCTTGCCCGCTTTGTACCTTGGTGGATGTATGGTTTTCCCGGTACACAACAATAGACCAGGATTCTGCATTCTTGGTTTCTGATGGAAGGATGTAAAAAAAATTATTATGGGATGCCACTTGCCAGGTTGGCAATTTTGTATTGTTTTGCTGGAATTGCTTGTTGGGCTCCTTGCCCGCCTAGTACCTTGGTGTATGTACGATTTTCCCGGTATGCAGCAATTAGGCGGATTAAAAGAAAAAGACGTCTTGTGGCCAATCACCCTGAAACCCGACTATCTTTATTTTTCTTGGCCAGTTATTCATGGCTTCTTCTACATCACGGTTCAGTGGTTCGTTGCGTTTGTCAGTTTGGTATCATGCTGATGTGGTCCATTGGTCTATTTGCCCGAATTGGATGATCTTCATGTTCGGTATGCTATTGCCGTATTACTACTATTGCTGTGAGGTTCTGGGTCTAAAAATATAATAAATACGAGGAAAACAACGTGATAATGATAAATAGTAGACCTATTGAATGAATGAGTATGCGTATTGGAAGGAAAATTGGGTTGTAAACTGCTAAAGCGTTGCCAGTAGATCGCGCCTGCTGTGCACTCGAGCATAGGCTTGAGCACAAAAAGTAGTTGTGCAAGCAAAAAGTCGCGCCTACTACGCACTCGAGCGGTAAAATTCAGTAGCTACCCCGCCCGCTGAGCGCTTGTGTGCACTCGAGCGGTAAAATCCAGTAGCTACCCCGCCCGTTGAGCGCCTGTGCGTGCTCGAGCGCGGGCCAGCAGTGAGGCCACGCTCGCCGCTTGCTTGCCTGGCACTCGAGTGCCCCGATGGGTATAAAAACGTGACCTGCTTCGTGTTTCTTCAACTTTCCTCATTTCCAGAGGGTTTTTGGGGAGGAGGAGAGAGGAAGAGTGTCGGGTTTAGAGAGAGAAAGGAGGAGATCGAGGCGTAGAGTCCGAATCGGTCCGGGAGCCAGTTATAAAAGTGATAGCACGCGTCGAGACAAGTGTTCTGATACTTACTAACTTTCCTCTTGTTTTTCGAATTGTTTTTCGATTATCATCGGGTGTTTTCATCTCGATACCCACCTAAACCATGAAAAACCCAATACTCGTGACTTGAGACTAGGGATTGTGTAATTTATCATCCGATTTACTCACCGATCCGATGAGGCCGGTGTGGCCTTGCCGGAGTAAGTGCAACGTGGAAAGGGCCGGAGTGCCCTTGGCCTTGAAAAAATATATATATATATTTGTTTTTGAGGGAGCCTGCTTGGCCGGTTCCCTGTTTTGGTTCCTTTTTGTAGGGGAGCCATGTTGGCCGGATTCTTGTTTCGGCTCCTTGCCCCTTGGGCTCTGCTGACGTGGCCGCAGTGGATTCTTTTTTTTTTTTGTAAGTAATTAATTGCATTAAATTAAAGAAAATTGTACAAGGAAACTATGTTAATTCCAAGTGTTATGCCGACTTGAAGAAAGAAACATAGAAAAAAGGGGAACCCCTTAACTCATGACAAAGGTCAATAAGAAATAAAATTACAATAATATTTGATTACTGTAAGTGAAAAACCCATCCAGAAGCACGTGCAAATCACTCCAAAGCAAGCCACTCCGGCATCTTAGAGAAAATAGGCACTCCAGAACCCAGATACAAAGGCACTCCAGAAATCTGTAAACAAAAGCAGCACTCCGGAAATTTGGCATTCCAGACACACCTCACGCCTTTCCACTCTGGCCCAAAAGCAACACTCCGAAAATGCCACTCCGGCCACAATTCGCACCTGGCCATTCTGGCCCAATATGAACCACCCGATAAAGATGTTCCGGCTATTTGGAGCTCCGAAAAGAAGGGAAGCACTCCGTCCAAAGTGCTCCGGACGGAAGAAGACAAATGGAAGCACGCAAGCCACTCCGGCCGTTAAGTGAAGAAATCACTCCGCCAAAAGTCACTCGTCCAAGCCACTCTGTCCTAAAACACTCCGTCTTTAGGAGGTTACCCGCCTTTCCAGACAACAAATCACTTTGATTTACAGGGCTTAATCCTACTTCGAGATTTTTCCTTAGCCCGTACAGAGCTACCCACGGAGCTTGAAGCAGTCGGCTCCTCAAACTTTGAAACACCTAGGGAGTATTTCTTTACAATACGAGCGATAGGGCTAGGCGTGAGGTTCGGATCGATAGCTGGTGCAAGCTCCATCTCAGGAGCCACTCCATCAAATGGAGGAAATAACTCAACATCTGCACCAGGAATGGGGCCATCATCCATAGGGACGCCCACAGGAGACAAGCAATCTTGAGTTGATCTATGAAACTTAATTGGGTGACAAATATCACTACAAGGAGCTAACACCCTGCAGCGAGGAGCGCTACTGGGAGCCTCTGCTGACAAGATCTCAAGAGCAAACCGCACCCTCTTGAAGAATTGAGTCTGATCCAGAACCTTGAAGGGGGACAAGTCTGAAGATTGAACATCAGAGTCAATAGAAGAGGGCCCAAGTGCATCTAGAGAATCTGCAACTGAGCCAACAGCATCCGGAGCACGAGGATCCACATCAGCCTGGAGGGGCAAGGAGCAAGGACTAGCCGCACATGAAGAGGAGATGCCAGGAGTAGTGCGGGCGCTCTCCTGAGACAAAAAACCACCCACAAGCTCCATCGCATATAAATTCTCAGGATCCTGGAGGATCGCAAATGAGTTGACTGAATCAAAAACATCCAAAACAGACCCCTCAGCAACAACAGGATTCATGACAATCCCAGAGCTTATGCAAGCCACTACAGAAGGAACCTCAGTTGGAAACCTATCAATTTGAGCATCCGACACAGGGAGATCGGAAGGCACATCAACTTCAGTAATGCTAGAAATAGCATCACTGGATATCTCCACAGAAGGGCCCTCCAAGAGAGGCCCAGTGGTAACACTAGGGACTGACCTGGAAACATCAGGCTTCAAAGAATCATTAGGCTTATAGCCTTCCTTCACCCATCTGGTGCCTTTCAGAGAAGCAGTGCGACCAATAGCACGAGGCTTCGGCCTTGAATGGTAATCGACCCGAATATCGACCGACAAGGTCGAATCCTTCACAGCAGTATTAACCCTGATCTTTTTCGGAAGATGAGCATTTTTACTCACTTCAACACAAATTCGAGCAAAGTGGAGCCGCTCCATACGAGCTGTGATCGGGTCAAAATGAAGAGGTTTCACAACTCCACTTGCAATCCAGCTTAGGCCCAAGGGCGTCCAGAATTCAATCGGGATGTTCGATAGGGTAATCCAAACAGGGGAGGTTTGAAGAGAGTCTTTAGACAGCTCCATCCCCGGCACCCAACGTTTAAGAATAAGTGGATGTTTGCCAAAAGTCCAAGGGCCATTCAACAAACAGAGACCTAATTGCTTTTCAGAAGCAAGTCGAAAGAAGAAAAATATATTCTCGTTCCCACCCACATGGCGTGAGCCCAAACCTGGCCCAAATTTTGTGGGCAATGTTGTTAATCGCCAGAAATGCAAAGGAGAATCGTGGAAATATCCCACTAGAGTGGCGCCCCGATCTCTCCGCACCGCTGGATTACTTCAAAGAGGAGGGGATATGGAGATAGTATCCCCATCAAAAGCTTGAGGGGGGTAAAATTTAAGAGAAGGGCAAGGACCATTGCGCGTGGCAACATCGACCCAGGAGGTCGGTGGGAGGGACTCACCAGAAATATTTTGTGAAGAGGTGGGTGAAGAACCACCAAGGGCTTCAGATACGGCAGATGGGGAACCCAATCCGGATGCGACGGGAGCAACTGGGGTAACGAAGGCGGGGATGCCAGTTTGGAAGGCAGCAAACACTGCGAACGCTCTAGGAGAGCCGAAACGGGTCCTGAAGATGAGGGCGAAACACAACGTCGCAGGGGAGGGAAAGATGGAGGAAGGTTAGCATTTGCAAACGAATCTGAGGACGTCAAAGGGGGGAGGCGGGTTGGAGAACCGCCAGAGGCCGAAAGGAGGGCTGCCGCCGCCAGCATGGAGCTGGCCATGCCGGCGCTGGAGACGTCTGAGAGCAACCAAGCGCCAGAAGCTCAGAGTTCAAATTTTGAAACCTAGAGAGAGGGGAGAGCACCTCTCTCTAGAAAGATTGGGATTAAGGTTCCCCTGCCCAACGCGGAGTTGGCAAAACTGTGATGGGTAAGATTTTTTAAGTGACTGGACCCACCGCTTCGTGGCCCCTCATCAGAAATCCCGAAGGATTTTTGGAGTCTCAGTACCACTACCAACGCGGAGAATCGAACCCGGGTGGGTAGATAATTAGAGCGCGAACGTGATCCACCACTCCGCCAACTCCGCGTTGGCAAAACTGTGATGGGTAAGCTTTTTTAAGTGACTGGACCCACCGCTTCGCGGCCCCTCATCAGAGCGCGAATCGAACCCGGGTGGGTAGATAATTAGAGCGCGAACGCGATCTACCACTCCGCCAACTCTGCGTTGGCAAAACTGTGATGGGTAAGCTTTTTTAAGTTTTAACCCCTCATCAGACCCAACCGGGTGGGTAGATAATTAGAGCGCTAACGCGATAAAAACTATGATGGGTAAGCTTTTTTAAGTGACTGGACCCACCGCTTCGCGGCCCTCATCAGAAATCCCGAAGGATTTTTGGAGTCTCAGTACCACTACCAACGCGGAGAATCGAACCCGGGTGGGTAGATAATTAGAGCGCAAATGCGATCTACCACTCCGCCAACTCCACGTTGGCTAAAACTGTGATGGGTAAGCTTTTTTAAGTGACTGGACCGACCGCTTCGCGGCCCCTCATCGTAGCGAAATCCCGGTGGGTAGATAATTAGGATTTTGATGGGTAGTCTCGCTGATGCCACTACAAACGTGGAGAATCGAACCCGGGTGGGTAGATAATTAGAGCGCGAATGCGATCTACCACTCCGCCAACTCCGCATTGGCCAAACTATGATGGGTAAGCTTTTTTAAGTGACTGGACCGACCGCTTGGACCTCATCGCCCAAAGGATTTTGGAGTCTCAAGACCCTACTCTCGAATCGAACCCGATGGGTTTGGAGTCTCGCGATCTACCACTCCGCCAACTCCGCTACCAACGTGATGGGTAAGCTCGAACCCGGTGGGTAGATAATTAGAGAGAATCGAACCCGGGTGGGTAGATAATTAGAGCGCGAATGCGATCTACCACTCCGCCAACTCCGCGTTGGCAAAAACTGTGATGGGTAAGCTTTTTTAAGTGACTGGACCCACCGCTTTGCGGCCCCTCATCAGAAATCCCAAAGGATTTTTGGAGTCTCAGTACCACTACCAACGCGGAGAATCGAACCTAGGTGGGTAGATAATTAGAGCGCGAACGCGATCTACCACTCCGCCAACTCCGCGTTGGCAAAACTGTGAAGGGTAAGCTTTTTTAAGTGACTGGACCCACCGCTTCGCGGCCCCTCATCAGAAATCCCGCAGGATTTTTGGAGTCTCAGTACCACTACCAACGCAGAGAATCAAACCCGGGTGGGTAGATAATTAGAGCGCGAACGCGATCTACTACTCCGCCAACTCCGCGTTGGCCCGCAGTGGATTCATAGATCTGGGAGATCGTATATTTCTAAAGCTTTTATTTCTTAGTGACTTTGTCATGGTTTTTGGGTTCTCCCAAGTTCCTATGTTTTTTCGCAAGTCGGCAAAACACTTGGTAAATAACATTGTTTTTGTACATTTTCATTTATTTTAATGCAATTAATTACTTAACAAAAAAAAAATTTACTCACCAATCCGACCGGTGGAATACAGCCAAACCCTAACCTATGGGAAATTGGGGATTTTTCGTTTCCGCACCTTATTTCGTTAAATTGACCCCAAAATGTGAATCCACAAGTCCCAAATGTATCTTTATGTCGGCCGTGTGATCGATCTCGCACGTATCATCCCATTCGCAGCGTCCATGCCCCCTAAATGGGTGCTGACACTATTCACCCGTGATAAAAAGGGGAAATTGCATGTTTTTGCTTTCATAAAATGTTGAAATGACTTTAAAATATGAATCCCCGCATCCCAAAAATAAGTATGTGTTGAACGGACATCCAATTCCACAAAATTTGACCCGTTGGTGGCATCCGTGGCCTCTAAAAGTGGCCTAACACTGTTCACCCGAGGTAAAGAGGAAAATTGCATGTTTTTACATTCATAAAATGTTGAAATGACTTTAAAATATGAATCCCGCATCCCAAAAGTAAATATGTGTTGACCGGACATCCGATTTCGTAAAATTTGACCCGTTCGCAGCATCCGTGCCTTCTAAAATGGCCTAACACCGTTCACCCGAAATTGCAAGGTAACTATACATGCTTTAATTCTCTTCAATTGTGTTGGAACTTATGACTAAATGTTGTGTCAAATTGTAAGTTCTAAAATGTGTAATTGTACACTCGGGATCAAGGGGATGCGTCCCGGAGGCTTCTAAGGTAGTTCTTGACCAATGGAGGTAAGTATAACTAAACTCTCTTATGAGTTGAACTTATTGGTTAAAAGATCTAAGCTCCAAATGAAAGAAAGGAACTGAACGAGTAAATGGAATGGAATCCATAAAGTGTAATGTGATGGATTTGGTCTCCCGGATGGAGACATGTGATGGGAATGTGATTTCCCAATTTGAGAATATATATGGCAAATGGTGGATTCCCCTTCAAAGGATTAAGACTAATCTTGAAACTATGACCATGGATCATAGGGGTAGTACCCTCTGGCTTTTCAATGTACTTTTTTGGTAAGTATCTAGCTTACCATGTACATCAAGGTGGAAACCCAAGGAATACTCCGGCCGCTCCTGGGGGCGGGTGATGTTCACGGTACCCTCTAGCAGATGGCCGAGTGCTACAAACCTAAAATATAGCCGATGGTCGAGTGTTGTAGATCTAAAATGTAGCCGGCTATAGAATGTGTGGCAGACACATTCCTTTCCTCGTCCTCTCACATCATTGGTTAGTACGACCTACTAGCTTGGGTCCACAAAGACTGATGAAAGTAATGAAAATGAATGAAAGTAATTAGAACAAACATGCGAACTAAATGATTCCAGATGTTCCCACTCCTCGCATGCTTCCTTTATTCAAGTATATGTTTTCCCCTACCCAGTTGTTGTCTTTCCTATAAATTGCTATAGTTAGTGATGTATGATTTCATTTGTTGGGCTGTACACTCACCCTTACTATATGTCTTTCAGATGAGAACACATTGATGCCCGACGAGACAGAGTAGACCAAGAAGTGAGATCGACAACTGATATTGCACACAGGGCTCAGGACTTGGACTTAGCTGATTTTGTGTATGAAACAGGAATTTTGGCCTTATTTTATAAACTGTGTAAAATATGTATGGCGACGATTAATGATGTTTAGCATGAATGAATGATGGATTAGTTCCCGTTGTGTATTGTAGTTTTTATGCTTCCATAGGTCCTTATCATTGTGATTATGATCGAGGTTCCTAGTTGGCATCCTTCACCATCGGCATCATATTCGGGTTATGATGTCAGTGCCGCCTTGATTGATGCGGCGATTAGATCCTGTGTAGTGTGTTGAGCATTAAGACTTATAGTTTTGTTGTGGATGGTTGTAGATTGTTGTGCAGGGTTGATTTACAGGTGTTTGTATTTTGACAAACGCTCGATTTATAAAAGGAACTCTGCCCAATTTTCTAGAAAAATTAGTAATTTTAATTAGGAATATTAGTTTATTATTATTCTTGACGGAGGCTATTTAAGGAAAATAACCTTGTTCGTCATAGTTGCTAATTTGCCAAAAATACTACTAAAAGTCGGTATGTCGTGCTAATGTGCTCTTCCGGTTATGTGGCAAGCTTGTGGCCGACTTGGTAGTAGGCTCTTTGGTCAGCATTTGTTTTCCTTCTTTGTATGTTTTCTTTTGCTGTCCGAGCCGTCCCCTTCTTCATAGAGAGAGAAGCTCCGTCTTCTCTCTTCCCTGCTTTTCAAATTAGTCGTCCCGATCCTGTCCCGCCTCTCAAGTCCCCTTGTCGGCGCCTCATGGCGCCGGACCATCCTTCCCCTTCCTGCTCGCCTTCAAATTTTCCTCTCACTCACCCCAAATCCACACCATCTGTGGGTTTCCTTCCTTACATTTCTCGACCACCTTCTCCCCCAAAACCTATTATTCCCCCTCTCTCCTGCTCTTTAGCCCCTTGGTGCCCTTCCTTGTCGGCCTCATTATCCCCCCCAAGTGCACCCACCCTATCCGAAAGCGACTACCCTCCCATTCTTGCCTCTTGTCGAGGGTCTACAAAGCACGAAGCTCCCATTTCCTTAGGCGTCCATCCTTCCCTAAACTAGGGTGATATCTCTGCCTCCCCCCCTCTCCCCCCTTTTGCTCGGCTATTTTCAATTCAATGATTGGGTCGAGTGTGTCTCCACCTTTCACCCCTCCTCCTGCTAGTCCACGAGGTTTGTCTGGGGTCGATAATGCCACGCTAGGGTCGTTCGATTCTCTCGGCCACAAAAATTTGACTGATCCATCTCAAATAACTAGAGCATCTGAGTGCGTTTTGGCGTCCTCAATTCAACTAAATGAGGCTTTGGGTAGTGTAGGCACAAATTGCTGCCATGTCGGACTTGATTCCAACCTTGACGATCCCCTCTCTGGAAAGCTGGGCACCTCGGTTGCTCTAGCTCCTGCAATATCCTCTGTGCCATCAGCCTGTCCACGTTTATCTAATCAGAATATGCAGAATGATTCTGCTGCTCTGTCTGGCTCGACCAACACTCATGTTAGCAGGACAGTCTCCATTTTGGTTGACAACGGTCCTGTTCTCTTAGTTGATCCCCTGGACTGCCCCAAAAAATCTAGCCGGGAGGAGCAGTCTCATCTTCTTCTTAGAGGGCTGGTGACGTTGCTTCCAGTAGCACCCCTGAATCCAGCCCTTCTCTTGGTCCTACTGAATGCCATCCCGGCATTACGTGGTCCTCTATGGTGAAGCAGATTTCTCCTGGAGGTAAGTCTTCACTAAAATTCTTTCCTCCCAATGTAACTGACTGGGAGAACATAATTCTGTCCCTCCCATCGGAAGTTATCCAACAAGGAGAGGATATGTGGGGGGCTACCTTAGTTGGATACTTTGTTGGAAATCCCATACACTTTAATGCAGTCAATAATATTACTAGGAAATGATGGGCTCATTTTAAGCTTCAACATGTGGCAGGAAATGAGATGGGTTTTTTTCTTTTTCCGTTTTTCTCCATTAAAATGCTTGACAATTGCCTAGTTAGCGGCCATTGGTCCATTGCAGGACACTCTTTTTTTCTTAAGAAATGGAAACCTGGTATGGTTTTGTCCAAGGAGGAACACAAATCTTTTCCTACTTGGATCACAATGTCTGGTGTCCTAGTAAAATATTAGACCCCTCTTGGATTGAGCTGGATCGCAAGCGCCGTGGGAAAGCCCATACAATTAGACCAAGTCATAGAGAGACTTGAATGAATGGGCTATGCTAGGGTCTGTGTTGAAGTTGGGGCTGATGCCCACTTGCTCGATTCAGTGAAAATTCAATCTGATTGCTCTAATGAGCAAGCGGAATGTCTATTTGTTGAGATCAAATTTGATTACCAACGAAAGCCTACGCACCGTGCTCCCCCCGGAAAGAAAGGGGTGGCGGCACTCCCAACCAAATCGTCATGGATGTAGAAGGGTGTGGGCAAATCCCGAGTGAGCCCCCCTCTCTCCTGCTTAGCCTACGACCTATCAAAAGTTCCTTGCTAAAGCTGCCTTCCACACAGGAGGTACTGATCCTAATTCTATTTCTACCTCCAACTCCTTTAGCGTCCTTCAGGAGTCCTTACTAGATGACCCAGCTGAGATTGTTGAGCAAGATCAAAATCGACAGCAGGATGAAGGCATCTGGATTTCTCCCCTCTGCCAAAATGATGCTATCTATTCCTCAGAGAATGATGTATGCATTGGCCCAGAGTGTGGCCATGTAGAGCACAGTAGCCAAGATGTGGAAAGAATGCTGAGTATGGTCAAGCATTCCAAGTGTCTCCCTGGATCTGATGTCTAGCTTCCATGTACTGACTCCATATGTCCTCAGGATGAGGACCCTACTCAGGTCTTTCCCAACTCCGTTTTTAATGGAGTCATATGCACGCTGTCTAATAAAAAATGACCACCCTCACCTCCAACCCTGCGGTTAATACCCCTCCAAATCCACTCACAACTTCCCCACCCTCTTCTGGTTTGTTAGGATCTAATTCTAGTATTGACAAAATTGTCAAAAGTAGGGGACAAAATTTCTCAAAAGACCACAAAAAATCCCAGCGGCCTAAAAAATCTTCCCCCCTCTCGCCCCCACCCATGATTAACATCGCATGTTGGAATGTGAGGGAACTTAATGGGATAGTTAAAGCCCATAAAGTCAGTAACCTCATCAGCTCCCATGGCTGCAGTATTGTTGGGCTGGTTAAAACTAAGGTAGCAGAGAGGAACTCTGCTTCCATCTCTATTAGAATTAGACCTCAATGGCATTGGTCCATGAATTACTCAGACTCTTCACTTGGGCAGATTTGGGTTGTTTTGGACCCCCTTAGGGTGGTGGTGAAAATTCTCTCAATGGAGGACCAGGTTATTCACACCAAAGTCCTAGTACTCGAGGATAATTTTCATTGCCTCCTGTCATTTATTTATAGTGCTAACTCAGAAAGTCTTCGTAGGCTCCTTTGGGAGAACCTCAAGAAGAATTCCAGTCTCTCTAGTGATCTCCCCTGGGCTGCACTTTGTTATTTCAATGCTATCAGATCACCGTCTGAGGCCCTTGGAGGTATCTGGCACTACAAAAATTCTTTAGACCTTAACAAATGCCTCAGGGATTGTGATCTTGAAGATGTCTGCCATGAAGGTCTGCACTACACCTGGAATGATGACCGAGATCCCTCTATCTGCATCTTTAGAAAGTTAGATAGAGTCGTCGCAAACGGGCAGTGGCTAGATCATTTCAGAAGGGCTAAAGCCCTTTTCCCCCCACTAGACTTTCGGATCACTCCTCCTACATTCTTCTTCCTTCTGATAGGTCGATTAGAAAGAATGGGTTGTTTCGGTTTAATAATTTCCTTACTAAATCCCCCAAGTTTCACCTTGTGGTAAAGGATGCTTGGACTGAAGAGATCACAGGCACCCCCATGTTTCAGCTGGTGTCTAAACTCAAAAAGGTGAAGCATGCGCTCAAAACCCTTAATGATCGGAAGGTGATGTCCACGATGATGTTATGCGAACCCGGCAAACCTTAGAGGATATCTAAGATAAGATACCTTCACCTCTAGGGAGCTGTCATGATGAACGTTCTTGCAGGGCAACATACTACTCTGCTATGGCTAAGGAGGCTGACCTTATTCAGTAAAAAGCTAAGATAAAGTGGCTCATAGAGGGAGACCAGTGCACCAAATTTTTCTTTAAGACTGTTAACGAAAACAATAACAGGAGCAGGATTATCTCCCTTCTCAACGAGTCTAGTAACCCCACTGTTGGGGTTGAGGGTGTTCACAAATTGGTAGTTGATCATTTCAGGAGGGCTCTCGGCACTGGTCATCCCATGGATAGGCAGGCACCACTTTCATCCTCCATACTATTTCGAACTTCCTAACTAACCCCCTTACTGGCCCGGTTAGTGAGGAGGAAATCCAAGAGGTGATCTTCTCCATTGGTGACTACAGAGCTCCCGACCCTGATGGTTTCTCTCACAGTTCTTTAAAGATTCCTAGGAGATCGTTAGTCAGTCTGTCTGTGAAGCTATTCATGATTTCTTCAAACATGGAAAGCTCCTCAAATAACTAAACACTACTATTATTAGTCTTATTCCAAAGGTGCAATCCCCTCGCACGGTTTCTGACTATCGCCCCATATCCTGCTGCAATGTCATCTATAAAGCAATTTCAAAGATCATTGCAAACCGGATTAAGATGATGTTACCCTATCTTGTCGACAAATGCCAAACAGCTTTTGTTGCTGGGCGGCAAATTAGTGACAATATCCTTTTGGCCCAGGAGCTTCTTCATAAATGCCACCTTGGTCACGATCCCCCCAGATGTACTATGAAAATTGACCTTATGAAAGCGTACGACTCCGTCCACTGAGATTTCATCATCAATATGTTGACACTAATGAAATTCCCTCCTCAAATGGTCGAATGGATCAGTCAGTGTATTACTACTCCTTCTTTCTCCATCAATATTAATGGGAAAGCGGTCTGCTTCTTCAAGGGAGGCAAAGGCCTTCGTCAAGGTGATCCCATATCTCCATACTTATTTGTACTTGTTATGGAGGTTCTGAATGGTATTATTGAAGTGAAGGCAAGGCATGATGAAAATTTTAAATTTCATTGGAAATGTGATGAGACTCAAACTATAATGCTTTCCTTTGCAGATGGCCTTCTTCTCTTTTCTCGTGATGATGTTAATTCTATCCGGATCCTTAAGGAATGCCTTGAAGAGTTCTGGTTAATATATGGCCTCTCTTCAAACACGTATAAGAGTGAATGTTCATCTGCTCAAAAGAAAATTCCCTCCACCAGGAAATTGCTGGTATCATGGGATACAGAGCGGGCAAACTCCCCATTAGATACTTGGGAATCCCACTGATCACCACCGGACTCTCAATACTAGACTGCAAATCTCTCACTAATAGAATTACCCATCGGATCACGTCCTAGAAGAATAGGTGGCTTTCTTTCGGTGGGCATCTACAACTTGTCTCCTTTATCCTTTCATCCATCCACCTCTACTGGGCCTCAATTTTTATTCTGCCCCAGTCTATTCTCAAAGCGATCGAATGCCACATACGACATTTTGTTTAGAATGGATCTACTGAAGGAAAGGTAAATGCTAAGGTAGCATGGGACGACATATGCTACCCAAAGAGTGAAGGTGGGCTGGGACTTAAAAACATGCAGGCATAGAATGAAGCTCTCATTAGTAAGCTGTTATGGCGAATCATCTCTAAACATTCTGAGTCAGATTGGTCTTCCTGGATTTACAAAAACAGAATCAGGGATCGATGTATTTGGATGATAAAAGTCCCGGATTTAGCCCCCTGGAGCGGAGGAAAATTATGAAGCTTTGCCCCTTTATGTGCATTCACTCCACTAAGTCCATTGGTGATGGTTCTGATACTTTCTTCTGGCATGATAACTGGCACCCCCTGGGCCCGCTGAGTGAAGTAAGTACTGACCGTACCTGCTTGGTCTCAGGCCTACCTTGGGATACAAAGGTCACCGACATCATTAGGGATGACCATTGGTCTTGGCCTAATCCTTAGGATTTGGAAGTTTCTTGACTTGCGGAGAATATGCCTCTATATCTTCCTAACACCAATCAAAAAGATTATGTGCGATGGGACGGAAACGCAGATGGTAAATTTTTGACTCGGTCCGCCTATTTTCTTATCCATCCACCCAAATCGAAATTGAGCTAGGCCACCTTAGTGTGGTGCCCTTCCCATATCCCTGCACACGCCTTTACTCTTTGGCTAGCCATTAGAGGGAGACTCAGTACCCTCGACCGCCTTCATGGTGTTCCCAACCTATCCTCTAAGTGCACTCTTTGCAACACGGGAGATGAAGATCATGAGCATCTGTTCTTCTCCTGCCCCTTTTCAAAATCCTTATGGAATAAGATTCAAAGACGAGCAGGACTTCATTGGCCTTACCCAGAATGGTCCTATAACATCTGTTGGGCCGCTTAAAAATGGAAAGGGAAAAGTTTTCTGGCCCTTTCAAAATGTCTCTCTTTGGCGGCCACGTCTACTTCATTTGGAAGGAATGCAACAACCATATTTTTCAAAAATTTCCCCCACAAGACATCTCCCATACCTTTTCCCTGATAATCAATGACGTACGGAACAAATTGAAAACCTCCATGGAAGTTGATAAATGTGTATATCGGTCACAGCTGATTTGATGGAACCTATAAAAGAAACCCTCCATTTATTTCTTTATGGTGCTCGATTTTTTTTACCAAAAAAAAAACCCTCCATTTATTTCATTATGGTGCTCAATTTTTTTCCAAAAAAAAAAAAAATTCATTCCATTTTATTCAGTTTTGTGCTTGGTCTCCCTCTTGGCTGCTAGCCTGTGGGGCTTGTACTAAATCTTTTTGCTAACTTTTTTCATTGCTTTTAGATGCTTAGCTCGTCTGCATCTATATCGAGGTATGGAAATATGCCTGTTGGTTGTTTGGGATGGTGGACTCTCGTTTATTTTATTGAAAAATTTTTGATTATGGAGGAAAAAAGGATGAAAAACAGGATAATGGAAGAACATAGGAAATTAAAATTAGTGGCTTTTACTGTCTTGACTCTACAGGCCAGCCCAGGGTTGATTGTTTGGGAATTTCCCTTCTGGCATTCACACACACACACATTCGCCCCCTCCCCCCAAAAAAACCTGATGGATTGAAACCATCCTGGCTGCTCTGGTCTGCTGTTTTGATGGCCATCCTTCGGATTAGTTGTCGGGTGGCATTGCATATAGGTTCACTGATGCTGTATTGATGAATCTAGATGCTTTCGCCAGGCTGATTCCTAGTTCAGTAATGGCACAAAGGATGCTCCCTCCCGGCTAGATTGCTCAGTTGCCTGACGGTGCTAGGGGACCGTCATCCTGTGGAGAGTATTTGCCTTTCTCTTATGTCACAGGACCTAACAGGATGTTCCTTATGGTCTGCTAGGGAACTTGTGGTTTAGAAGGGTGCATCTCCTACTGCCAATTTGTTTTTCGCTGGCAGCTGCTGGTTGTTGCTGATTGAGGCATCACTGTTGCTGATGCAGCAGCTTCTTTGGTGGAATGCAACAGCTGCTGATGCTTTGCTATTGGCTCGTGGTTGAATTTGCACCTGACGGCTTGGCTAGTAGTGGTGTTGTAGGGTCTGCTCTAGTGCTGCTGACATCTGGCACTCTTGCCTGAAGTATGTTGATACATACTGCTACTCTAGTAGTAGTCCTTTGCAGGGCTGTGAAGTTGCTATCGGGTGCTAATGCTGGGTAATGGGGCTCTGACCCAGTTGCCTTCTGTTGAGCTGTGATCCATTAGTAATGTTGGGCTGAGATGTCTTCAATGTGCCGAGGTCCTGGGCTGATGATCCTACCCCTTGCAGAAAATCCACATTACTCAGAGTTGCAATATGAGCCATTGGCCTAGGCTCATTTGTATGCATGGAGGACTTTTTTGATGCACTGGTTTGAAAATGCAGTAGAGGGCTACTCAATATGGAGAGATATTGCTGTGGCGCTGAAGCATTTTGATGTTGACAGAAAGAAAACTCCCTACATGCTATATTTGGCTGCAGCCCCAAATCAGCTTGATGTTATGGTTGAAGTTGATTCTTGCGATGGCCAGTGTGATAATGGTTTTCTAAGTTTTTTTGTCCTCTGGTCTTTAAAATTCAGTGGAGATGTACTTGGAAGGTGAATTGCCGGTTTGAAGTCCTGATGTTGAGGCTCAGTGCTTTTTTTTGTGATGTAGTATGCTCCAGCTGTATTTTATTATCCCGGCTGAAGCTGCTTTTAGGTGGCTTTAAGCCGGTATTCTATTGGGTAAAATGTATGCTGAGGTGTGGTGCTACTATCCGGGAATGTCTACTAGCGGCTTCTGAGGGTTAAGAGCTTCGGAGGCTGCTGTCATTAAGTTGCTGAAACATAACATAAAATTGTTGCTCCCCTCCCTTATTTCTATTTACTTGGCTGCTGGCCATTTTTGCCGTGAGTGAGGCTATGATGCTCATGTATGCCTGCTGCGGCTAGCTGCTACTAGAAGTGGAGTACTATGATGGCATGCAGCTACCGTCTGGGTTTACTGATGAGGGGCTCATGTGCCCGTTCCTGAGGCCTATGCTCTTCTTCCGGAGCTGATGTTTGGGAGTGACCCGGTGCATGATGCTGATGCCACTTTCTTTGCTAAATAGTGATTTGTTGATGTGAGTATGGGTTAGTTATTTGCTCGTGTATTCCAATCTACTTTGTTCTACTAATGAAGTTGTTCATGATGCTGGAGAGGACACAGATTTCATGCACCTCCTGTTCCAGATGCTGTTGATTTTGGCTGCCATAACTTGCATCAACTGGTGCTGGCGTGGTGTTACAATGTTATGGAGCAATGTTGGTGTTAACAGATTTGGGGTTTTCACACAAAAGCTATACTATTTCTTTGCTTAATGGTGATTTGTTGGGGTGAGTTTGGGCTGGGTTTCCTTCCGAGGTGCTGCTGTTGACCAGTGCTGAGGCTGGCAACAGTGCTGCCTAAGGATTTACTAATGCCTTGCTGGGTGCTGGCCTTGTGGTGTTGCACTTAGGCCCGAGGTCCTTTTTAGCTAAGGTGGTGTTGTGTCTGAGATGAGTAGCAAAAGACTGAGATGGATGAACAAAGCCTTATGTTCTGAGTTGCTGTACAGGTGATCCTCTGGCCGAAAACTACAATACATAGAGCTGCAATCCGATCTCCTGCTGGCCGAGAAGGGTGACTGCCCATGTAGTTTTACATGTCTCCTAACTGACGTGACAAGGCCGAGGTGCTACAGTTTGTCCGAGGTGCTGAAGAACTTAGTAGGTTGTCCAGCAGATGGAGTCATTAAAGCTCACCATGTTGGGGTTACACCAAGCTTGGTGGAAATTGTATTAGGCCCATGCTTTTGATGAAAATTTTGGGCTTCCACACAAAAATGGTACGCTGCTGCTGCTGTGAGCATAGTTGAAAACCATGGAGTTGGGCTACTGATTTTTGCTGGAATCCTGCATACTTAATGACAAATGATGCTGCACTTAATGGCTACTGATTTCTAGTGTGAGTGTTTGAATATGGTGTGATGCAGATACTCTTTTTGCTGAATGGTGTTTTATGGGTGTGAGTTTGGGCTGGTTTCCTTCTGAGGTGCTAATGTGGATCGGTGCTGAGGCTGGCAACAGTGCTACCCATGGAATTCTGATGCCCTGCTGGTTGCTAGCCATGTGTCGCTGCAGTGACTAATGTGGTCATTGCTTTGCTTTGGCCCGAGATCCCTTTTGGCCGAAGTGGTGTTATGCAAAAGATTGAGATGGATGAACAAAGCCTTCTGTGCTGAGATGCTATGCAGGTGATCCTCTGGCCGAAAAGCCTGCATTATACAGCTGGCCGGATCGGGTGATTGCCCGTGCAGCTTAACATATCTCCTTACCGAAGTGACAAAGCCGAGGTGCTGAAGGCTGTCTGAGGTGCCAAAGAACTTAGTAGGTTGTCCGGTCGATGGAGTCATCAAAGCTCACTATGTTGGGGTTACACCAAGCTTGGTGGATATTGCTTTAGGCCCTTGCTTTAGATGGAAATCACTTTTCGTTGTGTTTTGTTTTGATTTCATGATTTGTATCATGGTACTTGGGGAATGCCCCAGTATCTATGTTCTAACTCCAAGTTGGTATAATACTGGGGGTTAGAACATAGTATTTTTGTAAACTTTCATTTGTTTAAATTTACTTACTTAAAAAAAATATTTTCTTTTGCTGTCACAGATTATTTCTTGGTGGTATTCGGGTTCTTCCCTAGCATCTATATTCTACGGCGTATATGTGCTCGAGGTATACCCTAGCGTCTATGTTCTATATCTAAGTCAGCAAAACACTTTGAGTTAGAATATAGTTTTTGTACCTTCTGTTATTTTAATTCAATTTTACATACTCACCAAAAAAAAAGCCTCCACAAATATATCCCAAGAAATTTCTTTGTTCTCCAAACCCATGGCTCTCTTCGTCATTAACCACCAATAAGCGACCTCGCCTTCTAAATCATATGAGGCAAAAATCACCTTATCCTCCTTCGGACATTGTGTCATAGCAAACACTTTCTTAATCCGACGGATCTAAATTTTTGCCTTGTTGGGATCTAGTCACCCATAAATTCTAGCACCCTTTCATTAGTGAAACTATCGTACATCATCATTGTTGGGTTCATCAGATTGGCTTCAGGTTGTGCTATCCTCAAGCCATAGATTCTATCACATTCGTCATTCTTGCCATAATATTCAAATATTCTTCCTCATGATCGGAGCGAGAGGTAGGTCCAAATTTTTCTCCTTATCCAGATGACATTTTTTAATCCTATCACAAAATAATCAATTATATTAGATCCTCAAACCAAAGTTGGATATTCTCCTTATGAGTTCCTTAATACTACTTCAACTGTCATGTCCCAAGTTTTGAGCTCATCATTAATAATTAACCAATTATTATTGATTAATCAAATTACCTTCTAATTAACATTTGAACGTGAATTTCATGTCGATAACTCAATCAACCATAATAAAATAATATAGAACATACACATGATCCGATATAAGGCACATCTCATGTGGTTCTTACACCGACCCAGCCCCAACATAAGACCTTCACAAGGAGTTATACTTATCAATACATAATTAGAGTATACAATCTATAAATGATAAAAATAAAAACCCATAACTAACAACTGAATGTCGAACAATTGACATCCCATGATCATCAATTGTAATTCCTCATGAACTACATTTATGATCTTAATTAAACCATCTTACAAACTATGACGACCCCAAAAATCCTAACAAAAATCCGGCATGGTTCGGCTGTAAAACGGTCGTCAGACTAATACAAACCTATACAAAATCCCTGTATAGCACAATATAAAACCACATATCATAACATAGGATCCAAAAAGCTATAACAAACACGTGACACCAACGTTATAATTTCAGTTATGACGTCGACTCAGATAAGATGCCACTAGGTACCTAAACAAACCATAAAAACTTATAAAAGTATATACAACCATCAAATACAGGAAAAACTAAGCTATCTGTACATCATCAACATACCTATACATCAATACATATCCATCTCAAAAATATACAAAATACTTCATACAAGGGTATAAGATCACAACAACTAAGTCCTCAAAAGTATCCTCCAAGTCTTCATCCTAGCCAACTACTAATCCTCACTCCACCTCATCAGGTAAAACTCGTGCTTATCTGAAGGAAAGAAAATAGTAAGAAGTGAGCCAAATGCTCAGTAATGTACAATATAATCAAAGATAATAAGCAGTATATGCAAAAATAAAGCAAAGGGAGGGAATAAGAGAAGAATAAACATGTATAAACATGAAACATGAACAAATACCTTTTTGGAAGATATTTATCTTTATCATTTTATTTCTAATTCTTTTACATTCTAAAATATGCAGAATTTCTTTATCTTTGCGGACCAGGGTTAGTAGGCCTTACCATTTAACGGTGTTGCTAGATGAGGAAAAGATGTGCATACTTTCACACATTCTAAGGCACAACCAACACAATTTAAACACCTTGTGATAAGAGGTATACCTTTAACCCAATATATAGGGCCATAAATCTTATGCTACCATATCCCCTGTGACCTAGAGGCAGTCCTTGTGCTACCACAGTAATATCCTAAGGTATGTCAAAGAATTCTATCCTCAAATATAAATTCTTGGTCCAATTTCATGATTGTCTATTCTTAGAAAAATTTCATACTTATTCAAAATACTTTATTTTCATGCCGGGGGAACAGTTCATCAAACTTATCATATCATGGAATTTCCTTCTTATATTTTTCATAATTGCATAACTCTTGTGAGTTTAAGTTTCCATATGACTTAAATTACATGCATAATCAACATAAAGCATGGAAAAAACTAGAAATTCTTACCACCGTGAACCGAATATGACTTTAGAGCTTTCGGACGACAAATCGTTTCATAATCAGTTTACAATAAAATTTTCGGAACCCACAAATTATTGTATATAATTTACATGTAAATAAATATCAAATAAATCAAGTAAAAATGTTCACAAGATTAGGGTTTTAATTATCTAAAACCAAATCATACATAGACCGTAATTTCGTGGGTAAAAATACCGAGGAGTGGGTTAGGATTTTCATGTGCACAAAACTGCATAAAACTACCAAATCGGACACTTACTTGATAAATAATCATATTCAAGATATGGGAATTCATTTTCTAAAGCCAATTCATGCATAATCTCAAAATTAATGGGTAAATCCAAAGGGGTCGTGGGTTAGGGTTTCGGGAAGTAATTTACCACGCAAATTTTAGAAATCAGATATGAAATCGACATATATGCATACTAAATACATGGGTTCCGTAAAATATAAATTTAGAAGGGTATTAGAATAAGAATATCTGAAGAGAATGGAACAAAAAGTGCAAAGAGGAAAAGAAAAATGTATGGGTGCACTTGCCTCGACCTGATTTACCACTTCTCAGGTCAAGGCAATAAATTTTTTCCACTTCTAATTCTAACTTACCAAAAAAAAAAAAGATTTACCACTTCTCTAACTACCTCTAAGCCGGAATTGGACTCGAAACCTCGATCTCTTCTTTCTTTCTCTTCTCCTTTGTGCTCTCTCTCCTCTCTATCTCTGATCGCCCCAAAAAATGACATGAAATTGACCCAACTGCATTTTTATATCACGGGTTGGTGCTCGAGTGCCAGTCCAGCAAGCGGTTGGTGCGCCTTCCGTGGTACATGCATACAACTATCTCATTATACCGTAACTTTGCTACAACACGCGTTCACAGGACTACTATTGCAATCCATGGTATTTATCACAATCCTATCCGCTATAATAATAGTTCATGAGTGAGATGTCATTTAGTACCTGTACAAAAAATCAGAAAACATATAGCTGAAACGAACTATAAACCCTGTGAAAGCATATTTTTCTGTTCATCACATGCATTTCCATACAATACCCATATATATACATAGATGCCCATATGCATAAAATCCATATACAAAATCACATATTAAGTTGGGTCTTTACATCGAACTGCTCTTCCAAGATTACTTCCAAATGCTTCAAATCTCCAAAATCTTCAAGCTAGACTTTAGATTACTCCTTCTCATCCGATACTAGCTCTAAAGTCTTATCTGGAAGGGAAAAACAGTAAACAATGAATTGAGGCCCAGCAAGGTCCATGCAGGCATGCAGTAAAACTTTTATGCCGAACAAAATATAGTAAAACACATACAGATCTGCATGTCAAAGCATAAATGCTATAAGGCAGTGATTCGTAGAAATTATAGCAGAAACATAATGCAGAAGATTACATAACTGTCTGAAATATAACAATTAAATTTCAGAAATCAGAATAAACATAGCCAAGCTTCGTTAATAATAAACCGGTAAAATAGAATCAAGAAAGTGGAAATCATTCTTGATTCTATTGCTTATAGAAATTCCCTTTTTATCAATATAGGATCCTACCAGTAAACCTTACTAGTAGAGGGGGCGAATAAGCGAGGATAAATTGTATTCACTCCACACAATCAAAGACCAGAAACATAAACAGGAGATCCCTACCCATGGGATCTGTACAGGCGTGCCTCCCGAAGGTAGGCCAAGTCTAGAATCTTTCCTCCTGACCGTAACACCCCGAGGAAGGGCGGACCACGTATAACTCCATGGACAAAGTTATCCTTGATTACCACCGTAACATTTTAAGGCGTGCTGAAAAATCTAATTTGACTGTATATCAGTCTTGGGTTCTAAATAACGGTGTCAGAAATATTTTTTCTTCTTATTTTATAACTAAAAACTAATTTTTAGTTTCAGAAGTCAGTCAGAGTTTCACAATTACCCTTCAATTAACTTTAGAATGTTCAAAAATAGTTTATAACCCTTGAAATTTATTTCAGAATATACAAAGACAGTTATAAACCCTTCAGAATTGGTTCAGAATATACAGTAACGGTCTAAAAACCCTTCAATTTCACTTCAGAAATATATGCCAATTTATTAGTATAAATCCGTGGGAAATTTTTAGAAATAATTTACATCAGACGCTTTATTTCAATACAAATTAACTTTTATATAACAGAAATTATGGGTAAAAATTCTTAAAACCCATTATTTTCGTACCTAGGGTTTGACCGAAATTATCGGACGATAAACGGATACCAAACACATGCATTTTTACGAAATCAAAGCCAGATATTGCAGCATATACATGTAAACAAGAAATCTGTATAATCAATTTATAGAAACAGGCTTTATTTACAGTAAATAAACAGAACCATGTATTTAAAGTATAAATCCCATTTTTGAGGTACAGAAAGGCAGTAATAACAGAAAATAACGTCTAAGGTACACTTAACTGAGCTCGATCTACAGTTACCGTGACTCAGAACGGGATTGAACGGTAGATTTTTTCCCTTTTCTTTCTCCTCTCTCTCCTTCCCTTTCTCCTCCTTCGCTGCTGTCGTGGCTGCTTAGAAAAATGAACCCAAATCCCTAATTATCCCCCTTTAAAATGTGGGAGAAATGAGTCACGTGACTGGGCCCGTGACCGGCACTCAAGCATCGCTTGAGCGCCAAGTAGGCGCCCAGTAAATATCCTGGGCAGCGGTGGAGCACGAACTGGGCGCTCTTCAAGCGCCTGGTTATGTTATTTCTACTCAGGTGACGCCTCGAGCGCCACTCAAGCAGTGGGTTCTGTTATTTAGGCCCTGGTGGTGCCTGAGGCGCCACCCGGGCACCGATACCCTGGGGGCTTATTTCGCATCTAAACCGAATTTCTCCCACATTTTTCTTAGTCCAATCATCCTAAACATATTCTCATCAATTTTATAAATAAGAATTATCTTGTTTTTCGGGTCGGGTCCTCACAGTTTTGGCTGTAATACGGTCGTCATCCTGATACAAAACCTGTACAAATCCCTGTACAACATCCACATAATCCACACAAACACAAAACACAAGATCCAGAAGCCACAATTAGACACATGTGGCACCGACATCATAACTCTGGGTATGACATCAGTTCAGATAATATGCCACTAGGTATCCAAATATGACCATAAACATCTATGAAAGCATATGCATCCATCACATACAGCGGAATCTAAACTACGTATACATCAATATACAAAAACATCTCAAATAATACAACGTATCCATCTCATAGAAAAACACAAAGCTAAATCCCAAAAGCTCTTCAACCAAGATCTGCGGCCTATCCTGCTCCTACGTCCTACTCAATCTCGTCGGGTAAAAGAGCGTGCTCATCTTGAAGGAAGAAAGTAGTAAGGGTGAGCCAAATGCTCAACAAGTGCAACATAATCAAAATAATAAGCAGTATAATCAGACGAAACAAGGAATATGATAGGAGCAATATATAAAGATGCATAATGATATGAGATATGATCAAATGCACTTTTTAGATTACATTTATCTTTAGGAATTAGGTCAGGTAAGCCTTACTAGTTAAAGGTGCGGGATAATAAGAAAATGATCATGATGCTCCAAATGATCTAAGGGCTACCTACGTACCTAACGTCCTGCAACAGACGACGTACCTATCACCCGGTACACAGGGCCATAACAAATACCACAGGTGAGTGATATAACTATCACTGGATATACAGGGCCAATAAAATGCCACCATACCCTCCCGTGGTCTAAAGGTAATCCTCGTACTTCCACAGTAACATCCTAAGGTATGCTAAGGAATATCACCTGCTACAATATATGATTAGGATAATCTTTGAGTTTCCACTATAATATCTTTTTTTTTTGTAAGTAAGTTTTCACTGTAATATCAATGGCCTGATAAGGGATATTACCCTCTGAAACATAAATCCATTGTTCTAATTTCTTGATTTCTTATTCTTTGAGGGAAGAACCACCAAATTTCTTTTATTTAGCTTTCACTCTGGGAGAACGAATCTTACATGCATCAAATTGTAGCATTCCCTTCATATTTGACTTACTTACAAAAAAAAAAAAAAGCATTCCCTTCGTATACTTCCAAATTTTCATATTTCTTTTGGGTTCAAGTCTTCGCATGACTTAAATTATATACATATACATTATAAAGTATGGAAAAAATAGAAATTCTTACCATCGTGAGCCCAAAATTGACTTTTAAGGCTTCCGACGACATTTCCTTCACAATTGGTTAACAATCATAATTTTTGGAACATACAACTAATCACATACAATATATGCAACTTAATTAACAATTAATCAAAATGAAAATTATGTAAAATTACATAAATGCCTTGGGTCAACAGTGATTTCGCAAGTTTATAGGTCTAATTATGCAAAATAGAGCAAAACATGGAAGATCAGACACCCAATCGATAAATAACCCTATTCAAAGTATGCGTTTTCGTAATCTAGGGAAAAATCAAACTTGGAACTCAAAATAAATGGATAACAAAAGTTGAGCGTGGTTTCATCGCAGCTAAACTGTGCGAATTGAGGGGGAACTCAAATATTAAATGACAAGCAATTCATGCTAGGACCATGGGTTCCACGATATACTTTCTTAGGTGGGTACCGGAACAAAAATATCCGAGAGAATACGAATAAAAATTAAAAGAGCAAACAAAGAGGGTATTACTACACTTACCTTGACCTGATCTACCATTTCTCTAACTGGCTCGTGCTTGAAATTGGACCTACGGACCTCGTTTTTGCTCCTCTCTACTCGCTGGCTCTCTCTCGCTCTCTCCTCTCCTTTCTTCCTCCCGGCCAGATTTTCCCCCTTCCCCTGCTTCTCATATTATTATTTATTATTATTATTATTATTATTATTATTATTATTATTATTATTATTATTATTATTATTATTATTATTATTATTATTATTATTATACATTTACCCCTTTTTCTTTAAATCTAAAAGCCCAAATTGATACTTGGGCGACCTAACGAGTGTACTTCGGGCGCTAACCCAACAAATCTAAATATTCTCCAAAATTTTATAATATTTAATTAATTAAATTTTTTTATACCCAAATTATCTAAAATAATAAATAAATTCAATTAAATCGAATAAAAATTTGGGATATTATATTCTCCCCCACTTATAAAAATTTCATTATCGAAATTAATGAATTCTAGGAATTAATTATTCCTCTGTACCTCATATGTTGCCTCCTCACAACAATAGTTTCTCTATAAAACTTTCACGAGAGAGATCGTCTTTGAGTGCAAAATCTGATCATTGCAATCTAAAATCTCCACTAGCTCCTCCAAATATGATAAATCCTCATTAGTAACCAAAGAGCCATAATCAATCACGTATGCTGGATCATGGACGTACTTCCTCAACATCGATACATGAAAGACGTTGTGCACCTCGACCAAATTCGGTGGCAATGCCAACCGATATGCCACCTCTCTGACTTTCTCTAGAATCTCAAAAGGTCCAATAAAGCGTGGCCTCAACTTCCCTTTAATGCCAAACCTTGTGGTTCCTTTCGATGCGGAAACTCTAAGAAACACAAAATCACCAATCTCAAATCAAAGCTCTAATCGTCTTCTATTCGCATAGCTCTTCTATCGACTCTGGGAAACCCTCAGCTTTTCATCAATCACCACAATTTTTTCCGATATCTCTTTGATTACATCGGGCCCCAAAAGTAGTCTATCTCCAGTCTCCTCACAATAGATCAGAGATCAGCACTTCCTACCATACAGTTCCTCAAACGAAACCATACCGATGCTTGCCTAGAAGCTATTGTTGTACATGAACTTCACCAAAGCCAAGTCATCATCCCAATATCCTTTAAACTCCATCACTGAGGCTCAAAGCATATCCTCCAAAATCTGAATGGTCCACTTTGGTTGACCTTCAGTTTGGGGATGATACGCCATACTGAATTTCAGATTCATCCCTAACTCCCGATATAAACTCTCCAAAAATTTAGAGATGAAGCGTAGATCACGATCGAACACAATAGATACTGGCACACCGTACAGTCTAACAATCTCATTGATATATAGCTGCGCCAGATAATCACGGGAGTATGTAGTCCGAGTGGCTATAAAATGTGCCAATTTCATTAGCCAATCCATAATGACCCAAATTGTATCATGATTCCTCGGAGTCCTAGGCAAACCAGAAACAAAGTCTATTGAAATGTCTTCCTACTTCCAACTTGGGATAGGCAACGGTCACAACAATTCTGATGGCTTCTTCCACTAAACCTTTAGCTGCTGACAAATGAGGCATCGTCCAACGAAGGCAACTATCTTCTTCCGCATGTTCCTCCACCAGAACATCTTCTTCAAATCCTAGTATATTTTATTGATCCCAAGTAAATAGTGTACCTGGTTCGATGGACCTCCTTCATGATTTCTTCCTTCATCTCCTTATCATTAGGCACACATAGTCGCTCTCAGAATCTCAAGACCCTATCAGCACGAACACTGAAATCAATCCAGGAATCCCTATCAAGATCACCAATAATGTCCATTAAAAATGGATCATTCACCTGCCCTTCCTTAATCATCTAGAGGATTTCGGGCTATACCTACGGGAAAGATAGCATCATACGATTGCCCTTGACATAACGCTGGATGTGGCAAAATTTTAGGCAATCCAGCATCTCCATCTGCTTTATTTGCATCGTCGCCACCAAACTAGTCCGGCAACTCAAAGCGTCCGCAACTACATTTGCCTTCCCCGACCAATACTAGATCTCACAATTATTGTCCTTAAGGAACTCAATCCATTGCCACTACCTGATATTCAATTTCTTCTATAAAAATAGATACTCGAGACTCTTATGATTGAAGTATACCAAAAATTTCTCGTCATATAAATAGTGCCTCCAAATCTTCAATGCAAATACTGTGGAAGCTAACTCCAAAACGTGGGTCAGGTAGTTCTTCTCATGGACCTTCAATTGTAGAGACTCATAGGCAACCACCTTCCCATTCTGCATTAAAACACACCCGAGCCTAACCTTAGAAGCATCGCAATAAACCTTAAAACCACTAGAATCATCGAGAAGAGTCAGAATCGGTGCTGAAGTTAACCGATCCTTTAACTCTTGGAAGCTACAATCACATTCCTCAATCCATTCAAATATGGCTTCCTTCTTCGTCAACTGGGTAAGTGGTAAGGCAATAGGAGAGAAATTCTCCACAAATCAACGATAGTAGTCGACCATACCCAAAAAGCTACGGACCTCTGTCACGGTCATTGGTCGATCCAAACCGATCACGGCTTCATCCTTTTTTGAATCTATTGAGACACCTCCATTTGAAATGACATGGCCCAAAAATACAACCTGCTCAAGCCAGAATTTGCATTTTTTCATCTTCACGAATAATCGATGCTCCCTGAGGGTTTGAAGGACAATCTTCAAATGCTCCGCATGCTCTACATCACTCCTCGAATAGATCAAGATGTCATTGATGAAGACCACTACAAACTTATCCAAATAAGGCTAAAAAACCCGATTCATCAAATCCATAAATATTGTAGGAGCATTAGTCAACCCAAACAGCATGATGAGAAACTCATAATGGCCATATCTTATCCAGAATGCCATCTTCGCTACATCTTCTTGCTTAATCCGGACCTGATGATACCCTAACTGAATATCAATCTTTGAGAACACTCGAGTTCCTTACAATTGATCGAAGAGATCATCAATCCACGATAACGGGTACTTATTCTTTATTGTGATCTTATTCAACTCACGAGAATCAACACAAAGACACAAAGTCCTATCCTTCTTCTTGAATAGGACCGAAGTACCCCATGATGAAACACTAGGCATAATAAAACCCATATCCAACAAATCCTGCAACTACTGCTTCAACTCTTTAAACTCAGCACGGGCCATGCGATAAGGGGTCCTCGAAATAGGTGTCGATCCCAGCATGAGATAGATTCCGAACTCGATCTCACGGTGTGGTGATAGAGTAGACAGCTTATCTAGAAACACATCCTCGAATTCACGCACAATCAAAATCTCCTTCGCTGATAGCTCACGAATCTCCACAACACTAGCATAAGCCAAAAAGGCTTCACATTTGCTCCTCAACGGATAATGAGCCTGGAGGGCCGAAATAAAGTTAGATTCTTTCAATCTCTGGATTCCTTGAATGTGAAAGGCCTCCCATTCTGGAATCGCAAAATCCACCCTCTTGTGGAAATAATCAATAGTTACATAATATTTTGACAACCAATCCATACCCAAAATGATATCAAAATCATACATCTCCAAAAGAATCGGATCAACAACCAAAAATAAATCCTTCACCTCAACAACACACCCAAGGTACAAAACATCAATGATAATAGAAGATCCCATGGGCATCGAAACATCCAAAGAGAATTCAAGAATCATAGGAGAGGATACAGTACGACAGACAAATTGAGGTGAAAGAAACGATTACGTAGACCCAGTATTGAAAAATACCGTACAAGAAGTGCCACAAATGGAGAGAATACCTTCAACCACAGTATCTAATGCCTTCGCTTCACTTGCCATCACCGCAAAGGCATTTCATTGGACGACGGGCTTGGGAGTAAGGGCCTTCTTCGGATGAAGGCATTCCTTGATCTTATACCCCAACTAGCAGCAATTAAAACAGATGCCTGACAACTTATGACAGGGCTTGTTCCCATGCATCTTCCCACAATGCCGACATGACCTGGCCAAAGCTTGTGAAGATGATGCGGTCTAACTACCCTTCCTCTCTGAATCTGGCTGCCTTATTCTCTTAGACGGTCAGCACCCACTCCACTCTTACGGGGTGACCACTTCTTGAAGAACTCTTCTTTGGCAAACTCTTGCTTATGGATCAAAGCACAATCCAACACGCCCGCATAAGTTGACAACTTTACGGTCGCCAACTGCTTGCGAATATCGTTCCGTAAGCCTTGTAAAAACTTCCTTGCCTTCCTCTCCTTATCGTCGACCATGTACGAGGCAAACCATGATAACTCTGTAAACTTGGCATTGTACTCAGCTCCAGTCTAAGAACCTTGCATCAAGCAAATGAACTCCTCTTCCTTTTGAACACGGAGGCTGAATGGAAAATATTTCTCCATAAATGCTTCCTCGAACATAGGCTAGGCAATTTCATCCTCTGGCACCCCCCAAAGCTCTCTACTTCATTTGCCACTAGTGGTGCACCTCGCCTTCCAGTTGGTAAGACACAAATAGAACTCGATCCTCCTTGAGTATCAAATGACAGCGAACACCTTCTTTAACTATTCAAACCATGTGTCCACTTTGATGGGGTTAGGCTTACCCAAAAACTCTGAGACTCTCTTCTAGACGAAACAATCGTAAGCAGAAGGTCTAGGATTAGCAAGAGCCTACAAAGGAGCCAGAGCAGGAACAGGGGTAAGATTCCTTTGCTCCATGTTCTCAATAATATTTGCCATTTGACCCAACAAATTCAAATATTCAACTTCCTAGCCTCACGGCTAACCACCTCCTTGCAAACCTCTCCATCGAGCTAGCATGATCAGCTTTCGATGACACTTCTAAAATAAGAACAATTATGAATTAGTTAAAATATCATACTCTAATTTAGACATTATAATTTACGCAATTAAACAAGACTATTGTCCAAACTTAGTTCTAGTCTAAGTTACACGAATTAGGGTACCTAGAACTACCCAATTTAACTTAGTCATTCTATACCTAAATTTACCTATTCAATCTTAGCATATACTACCCTAAGTTTCTACATAAGATTTAAATCAAATCTAAGGCATCTCTTTCTCTGATATCAATTGTGACGAACCGTATTTTTAACCGTAAATTTGACAGAGTTTTGACTATAGCACGATCATCGGCCTGATACAAAACCCGTACAATCCCTGTATAACATCCACATAATCCACACAAACACAAAACACAGGATCCAGAAGCCACAAATAGACATATGTGGCATCGACGTCATAACTTCAGGTATGATGTCAGCTCAAATAAAATGTCATCAGATATCCAAATATAACCATAAAAACCTATGGAAGTATATACATCCATCATATATAGCGGAATCTACACTACGTATACATCAATATACAAAAACATCTCAAATAATACAATGTATCCATCTCATACAAAATCACAAAACTAAATCCCAAAAGCTCTTCAACTGAGATTTGTAGCATATCATGCTCCTATGTCCTACTTAGTCTCATCGGGCATAAAAGTGTGCTCATCTGGAAGGAAAAAAGTAGCAATGGTAAGTCAAATATTCAGCAAGTGCAACATAATCAAAATAATAATCAGTATAATCAGATGAAATAGGAAATTGGATAGGAGCAATATGTAAAGATGCATGATGCTATGAGACAAAATCAAATACACTTTTTGGATTACGTTTATCTTTACAGACTGTGAGGTTTCGAATTTAAGAATTCGATATTAATGAGGTAATTAGGATGATAATGATTTATATTAATCCTATGGGAGGATTAAGGTTTGGTATCGGAAGAAAAATCGGGAAAGAAATCGGGTCCGGGCTGCGAAGCCCTGCCCGGCCGGCTGGCGCTTGCTGGGCGCTCGGCCGTGGCTCGGCGGTGGCCCGCCCGTGGCTGGCCGCTCGCTGGCCGCTCGAGCCGCTCGGCGGCCAGGCGCTCGCTGCAATATATGCGCGCCGCGTCTTCTCTCTCCCTCATTTTTTCAGCCGGGGTTTTGAGGAGAGAGAGAGGCGCGCTAGAGAGAGAGAGGAGATCGAGCCCGGGAGTCGATTCCGTCCGAGAGCCAGGTATAAAGGTGAAAGCACGCGTCGAGGCAAGTGTTCTCATACCCACTTCTCGTTCTCTTTCGTTGTTTCATGTATTTTCGTTGGGTATTTTGTGTCGATACCCACGGTGGATGTTAGAATCTTGAAACCCATGAGTATGGGGTAGGGAAAATGTAGTTAGTTGTCCGAATCGGGTCCGATTCGCCCGGGTGTTCTTGCGCCTTAACCTAACCTACGGGATTTTGGGGTTTCCCAGTTTCCAGCCCCGTATCATGAAATTGACCCCAAAATTGGAAAGCCCACGTCCCAAATATGAACATATATCGGCGCGGGTTCGAATTTCGCACGTTTCGACCCGTTCGCGGTGTCGGGCCCTCTAAATCGGCCTGTTCTTGTTCACCGAGACCGGAGGTGGATTTTGCGTGTTTCCACCTTCGTGAGATGATGAAAGAACTCTAGAATATGAATCCGGTATTCCAATTGTGTATATATATCGACCGGATGCGAATCCCACTTGAGATTTGACCCGTTAAGTGGCATCCGGGAGCCTTGAAAGACTTCCGTAATGATTAATCCGAAAGTGAGTGGGAAGTTGCATACTTCCACCCTCGTGTTAAGTAAATTGAACCCCGAGCGTGAAATATCGTATGCGAATTGTATGTGCGAATCCACCGGACGTCCGATCTCCAAGTATTGAACCGTATTCGGCGTCCGGGTGTTCAAAAGAGAATCCGATAATGTTCACCCGAAATGTAATGAGAAATGTAGCGTTTAAATGATTAAACGTAAAAGTAAGAACCGAATGTGAATCCGTGTGCGGAGGTTCCAAAGTGAGATGTGATCATCGAGGTATGAGATTTGGTTTCTCTTGTGAACTTGGGTTGATTATTGTGATTAAAGGAATTGAGTCCCTTTGGTGATTGTGGGAAGTGATGTGATCGGAAGGGAGTCCACATTGTGCTTGTGATGATATAATCTCCCGGATTGGAGATGTGATTGATGATGTAATCTCCCGATTGGAGATGATTATGATGGGAATGAGATTCGAGATGTGATCTTGTGTGGCAAATGTGGATTTTCCTCTCCAAGTGTCGAACCTAACCACTGAAACTAGGACCACAGTCATATGGGTAGTATTCTTTAGTGTACCATGTCCATCGTGGTGGGAACCCGAGGATACTTGGCCACGTATTCCGGCCGCTCGTGTGAGCGGGTGATGTCGTGGTGCGCTTTAGGAAACTCTTGTGGAAGAACGAGGATTGCCACTGGACCCCGGGGTGTGGGGTGTGTCGACACTACATATTGAGATGTAGTTGTCGTAAGATGATTGTTGCATGGATGCAACCGAGGGTCGTGTGCTACCGACCCAGAAAGTAGTAGCCGTGGCTTTAGAATGTGTAGCGAACACATTCCTGTCCTCGTTCTCTCGCATCGTTGGTTAGTACGATCTACTAGCCGGGTCATAAAGATGATATAATAATGAAAATGAATAATATCCAAGCGATAAATCAAACCCATTCAAGATTAACCATGATGATGAGAACAAAATATGAACCCAATGATTCAAGATGAGCGGTGAGAATCCAAATGAATCGAATGAATGACAAATCCATGTGATCGTGAGAATTGTAGGAATCAAGTGATTCCGGTTGCTCCCATTCCCTCTCTGTTCTTGTTTATGGAGAGTGTTTGTATCCCCTCCCGTTTGAGTTCTTGTCACGTGTTTTGGAGGGTGTGTTTATGATTATTTCTTTGAAATGTTGGCTCACCCTTCTTTGTTGATGTTTTCCTTTCGGATGAGAACACTTAGGCTGGCGCGAGGTAGTCTCGAGCAAGGAAAGGCTTGCTTGATGAGTCTGGTGGGCGGTGGGTTATCGAGAAGAATTGGACTTAGAGTTGGATCGGATTGTGGACAGCCACTTGGTTGGATGTGGCTCATTATTGTTGTTTTATGGTTTTATTATGCTTCATGATGTATGATGATTTAGTTATGCTTCCGCGTCTATATATTTATGTTTGAGTTTTGTTTCATTAGATGGCATCTCTCTAGATCCGATCTAGTAGATAGAATCTTGTGTTGGAGCCATGGATGTTATGGCAATGATTTGAGATCTTTGTGTGGTGTGTTGTAGGCTTTGAGTGTAAGCCTTTTGATTAGATGTGTGCTTGATGCGGATATTTTGAGCGGGTTGTATTTTTGGTTTTCGTCCTGTTGCAGAGGAAACTCTGCCGAATTTTCTGTAGAAGTCCATAGTCTAATTATGGGCTTAGGGTTGTGTTACCATTGACGGAGGTTATTCAATGGAGAATAATCCGGTCCGTCACAGTTGGTATCAGAGAAAGAAGAGAGATGCCTAGGTTTGATCTGAATCATATGCGGAAGCTTAGGTTTGATTAAGATTGATTGTTTTCGCCAATGAAGGTAGGTGAGGACTAAGTTAGTCCGGGTAGTTTTGGTTACCCCGATCCCAGAACTTAGGCTAGTACTAAGTTAGAAGCGGTGACTTAGTTCGGATGTCTAGCCTATACGTCCTAGATTGTGTTCTAGGATTGGCTTGATCCGAATTGATTCGGTCTCGCCGAAAGTATTAGTAGTGGCTCCTTGTTGGGGACTACTAATAATTGTGGTTGGTTGTAGGGCCAAGAGAAGATGGTGTGTCGAGACACCTGAGTAATTGAATGTGATTAGTATCAATTGGGTCCTTGGACTGATCAGTGTTGATTCGAGGCTTAAGTTAATTAATCTCGGTTTGAGGATTAAGTTGATCGGCTCTTGGTTGAAGTCCATAGGTTGGTGTTTTGCTTCGAAGGGTTGCTAGGCCAACCTAGGAAGTGTGATGAATAGAGTGGAGTTAAGTTTGGGCATATGAAATCCTAGGTTAACACTCCATGATTGTTTTGGAGTGGGAGATGTTAGAGTGTCTGGACTTCCTAGGCGGTCGGATCCTTTTGAGGTGGAGATGTGAATCTTGAGGTTTAAGATATCGTTGTGGTGACCCCATGTATAATAGAAGTCATGGTGTGCTGCCCGTGATTGGTAGGAAGTGAAGTCGACCTTGGTTGGTTGAGGAGAGATCTTGGGTCCCGAGGATTAGGAGATATGGTCCCATGAGTTATGAAAATTTTATGGAATAATGTTGTTGAGACTCTTGGGAGCGTGTCTCAATAGTGGTAAGTTCGATCCCAGATTTAAGAATGCCTTTGCCACAGAAGTTTTGGTGTTCTATATCGGGATTCTAAGGTTTGAGCTCGGCAATGTCATCTGTTGTGGCAAGAGACTTCATGGGTTTAATGTTGTGATTTGATGTTGTTGTGGAATTTCAGACCCATGCCGCGATTGTGCCGTGTTGTGTAATTTGACTAGTCTTGTCAAGGCGACCTAGTATTCGGAAGGGCAAGGAAATATGAAAGTGGCTGGTCATGGATGAATCTTGGATGAATGCTTTTCGAAGAGATTTTGAAACTAGGATCTAAGTTATAGATAGTATGGTGTTGGATTGAGGATGGTTTGTATCCTCTGATCTTGAGGTGAAGAAATCCGGCACCGTAGGATCAGAGTTCGGCGGTGATGGTGCATGAGGAAATTTGTGGATTGCCGAGGTTGGAAATGAAATTTCTCAAGCGTGATGTCACAGCACTTGCATCTTGGGGGCCCCGAGTATGTTTATGGTTTTGTGATTCGAGGGATTAAGGATCTAAGTTCTATGCAAGTGGTGTTGAGGTTGTGATATTCTTGGAGCTTGTGAATATGATTGGTTGGGTTAGCAGATAAATCGTGTGGTGTCAATCCTGTTGTGACGTTTAAAGGTTTTGGTCAATAAGTTATCGGACGATCTAAATATTGTGCTTGTAATTGAATTACGTGATTTTGGGTATGAATTTGAGATATTCAAGTCTTAATTTGATCCTAATAGTAGTTCGAATTGAATATAAGCGCTTAGTAAAGGATAGCATCTTGCGATCTGGTGAGATTTGAAGTTTAAATTGAAACTTTTTCTTGATCATTGGATAGTTGTTCGTGAAAAGTTGCCTTAGATTGATGGTTTGATAGCAGATCTTAATAATTTGTGGTTGTGAAGACTTGAGTAATTTTAAAATTGATGCGGGTCTGGCGGGACATTTGTGGATGAATAGAAGTTGTGGCCCGATGGTATCCGGGTTAAGGATATGGCATCTTGCCGTTTGGGTTTTGTAGGATGGTTGAGATTTTTATGGGATGATCTTTTGACCAAATTGGTCAATGTTGAGGTTACTTCATGAGGTAATCAAGGAATTGATATCGATGGTGTGTGCAATTGCTTAAGTTGAGTCATGATTAGTAGATAATTGATAATTCGCATGTCCGTTGAGAAAGGAATGCGAATTGAGTAGAAGAAAATGCCTTCCTAAGCTTGTGGCTTTATGATGACGTGATTTTGAGGACTCAAGATTTTAAGTAGTGGCTGATCGGGGAGACCAATTAGTGTCGTGAAAGTGTTCAGTCATCTTGGATCCGACCAGATAGGGTGATTGACGTTCGTGACATTTGGGTTGACCCCTAATGGGGTCGATGAGTTATCGTGAAATGTAATGCCTTTGAGAAAAGTTAAGGTACTGTCACTCACGCGTCGTGTTAGGTGAGTACCTTTGAGACAAGTGGGGGAGAAGTTTTGGATTAGTGTTACCCCCATGTGTAAAACGGAATTAGTTTTGAAGTTCCATTTAGGGAACTGATGATGTAGTCCTTGAAGATTTTAAGGGCCAAAATGATTGTGTCGTTGAGGAGAATGATCATATGGTATTGCATGTGTTCAGAATTGTTTAAAGGTTGAGAAAATGAATCTTGGTGTTTCCTTTGGGTTAGCAAGCATCAATGTTGGTAATTGGTCTTTGTGAGTTTTGAACTTTCATGTCTTTGGAGTTTTATAGGTAATGTAAAAGATGAATTGCTAGTAAGTCCCGATGATTGGGTGTTAGAATGTCGTGTTCTTGTTGGGATCTAGAACCATACTTGGTTTTGGTTCGGTTGGCTTGTCGATATGCCAATAGGTTCTTGAGATTACTAGACAATCGGAATTTTGAGAATCCACAGGTATTGATCGGAAATCACATCAACTCTTTGGGTGACCGGGATTATTATAATGTTGAACGGGGCTTAATTGGTTGATTTGAGGATTGATCGAGTGCGCGAGTAAAGCGTTGTGGGCCCGTGGCCGAGATTTCTAAATAAGCGTTGAGATCCCGTGGCCGATTTCTTTTTGAGGTTCCAAGTGATTGAAGGAAAAGTTCATTGATCCGATTGAAGTGTCGGATTGAGTTAGAAAATGTCGGCATGATTTTAGGTCACTTTTGGAATATCTGGAGGATCGATCTAAGGTTTTCTTGTAGCACCTATGGATGGAGAATTGATAATTTTAAATTGAGGCCGTTCGGTGAGGCTAAAGATTTGTTTTGTGATGAGGACCGAGCGATTCAATGATTGAGGTTTCTAAACTAGGCATTGTTTGAGGAAATGAATATGGTATTTTTGAGGAGTTCTCCTCAAGTTTGGGAAATTGAGGCTCGTTAAATTTCGAGACGAAATTTTATAAGTGGGGAGAATTGTGAGGTTTGGATTTATGAACCCGATATTAATGAGGTAATTAGGATGATAATGATTTATATTAATCCTATGGGATGATTAAGGTTTGATATCGGAAGAAAAATCGGGGAAAGAAATCGGGTCAGGGCTGCGAAAGCCCTCGCGCTGGCCAGGGCTCTTTGGGCGGATGAGCCGTGGCCCGTGGCTGGCAGCTCTCCCGTGGCTCGATGGGGTGCTCGGCGGTGGCTCGGCCGCCGCTCGGCGGCCCGGCGCCCGGCCTATATATGCGCGCCGCGTCTTCTTCTCCCTCATTTTTTCAGCGGCCGAGGTTTGGAGGAGAGAGAGAGGCGCGACTGGAGAGAGAAGAGAGGAGATCGAGGCCGGTCCGATTCCGCCCGAGAGCCCGGGTATAAAGGTGAAAGCACGCGTCGAGGCAAGTGTTCTCATACCCACTTCTCGTTCTCTTTCGTTGTTTCATGTATTTTCGTTGGGTATTTTGTGTCGATACCCACGGTGGATGTTAGAATCTTGAAACCCATGAGTATGGGGTAGGGAAAATGTAGTTAGTTGTCGAATCGGGTCCGATTCGCCCGGTGATTTGCGCGGAACCTAACCTACGGGATTTTGGGGGTTTCCGTTTTCCGACCCGTATCATGAAATTGACCCCAAAATTGGAAAGCCCACGTCCCAAATATGAACATATGTCGGCGCGGGTTCGATTTCGCACGTTTGGACCCGTTCGCGGTGTCGGGCCCTCTAAAGGGGCCTGTTACTGTTCACCCGAGACCGGAGGTGGATTTTGCGTGTTTCCACCTTCGTGAGATGATGAAAGAACTCTAGAATATGAATCCCGGTATTCCAATTGTGTATATATATATCGACCGGATGCGAATCCCCCAAGATTTGACCCGTTAAGTGGCATCCGGGAGCCTTGAAAGACTTCCGTAATGATTAATCCGAAAGTGAGTGGGAAGTTGCATACTTCCACCCTCGTGTTAAGTAAATTGAACCCCGAGCGTGAAATATCGGTATGCGAATTGTATGTGCGAATCCACGGACGTCCGATCTCCAAGTATTGAACCGTATTCGGCGTCCGGGTGTTCAAAAAGAGAATCCGATAATGTTCACCCGAAATGTAATGAGAAATGTAACGTTTAAATGATTAAGCGTAAAAGTAAGAACCGAATGTGAATCCGGTGTGCGGGAGGTTCCAAAGTGAGATGTGATCATCGAGGTATGAGATTTGGTTTCTCTTGTGAACTTGGGTTGATTATTGTGATTAAAGGAATTGAGTCCCTTTGGTGATTGTGAACCGTGATGTGATCGGAAGGGAGTCCACATTGTGCTTGTGATGATATAATCTCCACATGGAGATGTGATTGATGATGTAATCTCCCGGTTGGAGATGATTGTGATGGGAATGAGATTCCCGAGATGTGATCTTGTGTGGCAAATGTGGATTTTTCCTCTCCAAGTGTCGAACCTAACCTTGAAACTAGGACCACGAGTCATATGGGTAGTATTCTTTAGTGTACCATGTCCATCGTGGTGGGAACCCGAGGGATACTTGGCCACGTATTCCGGCCGCTCGTGTGAGCGGGTGATGTCTGTGGGTGCGCTTTAGGAAACTCTTTGTGGAAGAGCGAGGATTGCCACGGACCCGGGGGTGTGGGGTGTGTCGACACTACATATTGAGATGTAGTTGTCGGATGATTGTTGCATGGATGCAACCGAGGGTCGTGTGCTACCGACCGAAAGTAGTAGCCGTGGCTTTAGAATGTGTAGCGAACACATTCTGTCCTCGTTTCTCGCATCGTTGGTTAGTACGATCTACTAGCCCAGGGTCCATAAAGATGATATAATAATGAAAGTGAATAATATCCAAGCGATAAATCAAGCGATTCAAGTTAACCATGTGATGAAACAGTATGAACCCAATGATTCAAGATGAGCTTGTGAATCCAAATGAATCAGAAGAATGACAAATCCATGTGATCGTGAGAATTGTAGGAATCAAGTGATTCCAGTTGCTCCTGTTCCCTCTCCTGTTCTTGTTTATGGAGAGTGTTTGTATCCCTCCCGTTTGAGTTCTTGTACGTGTTTTGGAGGGTATTTATGATTATATTTCTTTGAGCTGTTAGCTCACCCTTGCTGTTGATGTTTTTCCTTTCAGATGAGAACACTTAGCTGGCGCAGGTAGTCTGAGCAAGGAAAGGCTTGCTTGATGAGTCTGGCTGGACGGTGGGTTATCAGAAGAATTGGACTCAGAGTTGGATCGGATTGTGGACAGCCACTTGTGTTGAGCGTGGCTCATTATTGTTGTTTTTATGGATTTATTATGCTTCCGTATGTATGATGATTTAGTTATGCTTCCGCGTCTGTATATTTATGTTTGGAGTTTTGTTTAATTAGATGGCATCTCTCTAGATCCCGGTATAGTAGATAAGTCTTGTATTGGAGCCATGGATGTTATGGCAATGATTTGAGATCTGTGTGGTGTGTTGTAGGCTGTGTGTAAGCCTTTTGATTAGATGTGTGCTTGATAATGAGGAAAGAATCATAATGTTTCACCATGAACTAAGGCCTACCTACATACTTAACGTCCCGCAGCGGATGGCATGCCTATCACCTGATACACAGGGCTAATAACAAATACTGCGTGGTGAGTAGTATACCTATCACCCGATATACAAGGCTAATAAAATACCACTATACCTTCCCATGGTTCAAAGGTAGTCATTGTACTTCTACAGTAATATCTTAAGACATGCCAAGGAATATTATCTGCTACAATACACGGTCAGGATAATCCTTGAGTTTTTACTGTAATATTAATTGCCTGCTAAGGGATATTACCCTCTGAAATATAAATTTGTGGTCCTAATTTCATGTTTTCTTATTTTTTGAGGGAAGGTCCACCAAACTTTTTTCACATAGTTCTTACTCTGAGAGAACAAATCTTACATACATCAAATTAGGGCATTCCCTTCATATACTTGCAAATTTTCATATTTCTTTTTGGTTTAAGTCTTTACATGACTTAAATTATATACAAGTACATCACAAAATACAGAAAAATAGAAACTCTTACCACCATGAGCTCCAAACAATACCATATGTTTCCAAATGACATTTCATTCACAATTAGTTAACAATCATATTTTTTAGGAAAATGTATAAATTAATCATGCAATATATAACTTAATTAATAATTAATCAAAGCAAAAATTATGTAAAATTACATAAGTGCCTTTGGGTGAATAGTATTTTACGGGTTTAGGGTCCGATTATGCAAATGGAGCAAATATGGAAGATTGAACACCCAATTGGTAAATAACCCTATTCAAGGTATGGGTTTCGTTATCTAGGGCCAAAATCAAGCTTGGAACTCAAAATAAATGAGTAACAAAAGTCGGCCGTGAGTCTAGGGTTTAATTGTAGCTGGATCGGAATCGAGGGAAATTGAACATTAAATGATAAGCAATTCATGCAAGGATCATGGGTTCCGATATACTTATTTTCTGCGTGGATACCGTAATAAAAATACCTGAAAGAATACGAATAAAAATCAAAGAGAGAATAAAAAGGGTATAAGTGCACTTACTTTGACCTAATTTACCACTTCTCTAACTAGCTTGTTCTCGAAATTGAACCCGGACCTCATTTTCTCCCTCCGTACTACGGCTCTCTCTCTCCCATCCTTTCTTCCTCCCCTCGCCATTTTCCCAAACCCCGATTTCCCCCTTTTCCTGTTCGTCATGTTATTATTATTGTTGTTAATGTTATTATTATTATTTATTTCTTTTATTATATATTTTATATATATACATTTATCCCTTTTTCTTTAAATTCCAAAGCCTAAATCGATGGGCGACCCAGAGCGCAAGACTTCGAATGCCACCTGATAAATCTAAATATCCTCTCGTCTTTGTGTTTGCCGTTTTATGACATGTTATTGATTTGCTATCCTTACATTGCAGAATGCTGCAGTGAATTCCATTCTCTTTGAGTGCAAAAATTGCTTCGCCGATGCCCCGTCTCGTTATCAATAGAGATTTGGTTGGGAGTTTTATCTACTTTAAGATTTTTAGAGTCACGGCTTAAGAGGTGGTGGAGTGGTGCGGACCATTTGGTTATTGTGACGCCCATTCCCCCTTCTTTATTTAGAGGCTATGGCATGGATTCATGTGTTGGTAAGTCGTTGGCCTTTTGTTGTAATGCGCATGGAGTACTTAGGCTGGTTGAATCATCTTACCTTTGCTATATTGGGACTCTTAAGAAATGCGGTCCTAGATTTTGGCTTGCCTTTGGTAATTTGCATCCGAGCTTCAGGATATGTGGATTCGGGAGTAAATAGATTTTGAGTCTAATTTGATGTAATCTATATTTTGTTGTTTCGAAATAAAACACCGTTGGAGAATTTTTGTTTTATATAAAGGATCCTAATTTCATGTTTTTTTTTGAGGGAAAATACTTGAGATAAAATTTTTCACATTTTGTTTTTTTCTCCCATTAATCCAAAAAACTTGACCAAAAAAAAGTAAATATCCTCCAAAAAATATTTAATTAATTAGATTTTTTGCATCAAATTAGGGCAATAAAAATTCCTTTCAAGCCAAACATATACTGCAAATTTTCATATTTCTTTTTGGTTTAAGTCTTTACATGACTTAAATTATATACAAGTACATCACAAAATACAGAAAAAATAGAAACTCTTACCACCATGAGCTCAAACAATACTTATAAGGTTTCCAAATGACATTTCATTCACAATTAGTTAACAATCATATTTTTAGGAATGTACAACTAATCACATGCAATATATATAACTTAATTAATAATTAATCAAAGCAAAAATTATGTAAAATTACATAAGTGCCTTGGGTGAATAGTATTTTGCGGGTTTAGGGGTCCGATTATGCAAAATGGAGCAAAATATGGAAGATTGAACACCCAATTGGTAAATAACCCTATTCAAGGTATGGGTTTCGTTATCTAGGGCCAAATCAAGCTTGGAACTCAAAATAAATGGGTAACAAAAGTCGGCCGTGAGTCTAGGGTTTAATTGTAGCTGGATCGTGTGAATCGAGGGGAAATTGAACATTAAATGATAAGCAATTCATGCAAGGATCATGGGTTCCGTGATATACTTATTTTGCGTGGATACCAGAATAAAAATACCTGAAAGAATACGAATAAAAATCAAAAGAGAGAATAAAAAGGGTATAAGTGCACTTACTTTGACCTAATTTACCACTTCTCTAACTAGCTTGTTCTCGAAATTGAACCCGGGGACCTCATTTTCACTCCTCTGTACTCGTCGGCTCTCTCTCTCCTGTCCTTTCTTCCTCCCTGCTTATTTTCCCAAACCCCTGATTTCCCCCCTTTTTCCTGTTTCTCATGTTATTGTCATTATTATTATTGTTGTTAATGTTATTATTATTATTTATTTTCTTTATTATATATTTTATATATATACATTTATCCCTTTTTCTTTAAATTCCAAAGCCTAAATCGATACTCGGGCGACCGAACGGGCGCACTTCGAATGCCAGCCTGATAAATCTAAATATCCTCTCCATCTTTGTGCAATGCGGTACCCGTTTGATCTGCATTATGTTATTCGATTGCTATCCTTACATTCTTTGAGAATCTTTGCCGGTGAATTCCATTACTATTTGGTGCAAAATTGCTTACGCCGATGCCCCTGTCTGTTATCAATAGAGATTTGGTTGGCGGGTTTTATCTACTTTAAGATTTTTAGAGTCTTTGCGACTTCGAAATTGGTGGAGTGGTGCGGACTACTAGGTTGTTGGCAGCACTTCATTCTCCACACTTCCTTTGTTGAAGGCTATGGCCGGATTCATGTGTTGGCCGATGCGTTGGCCTTTTTGTTGTAATGCGCATGGTGCTTAGGCTGGTTGAATCATCTTATGTAATTGTGGTTGATGGCTTTCTTGGGGGTGGATATTGGGACTTGCCTTGCCGTAGAATTATGCTGCAGTCTGTTGTCCTAGTTGTTCGATGGCTTGCCGTTGCTGGTATCTGAGATGTCACAGTGGCAATTGGGTTCAAAGCATCAGAGCTTAATGGATATGTGGATTCGGGAGTAAATAGATTTTGAGTGTTCATGTGTAACATTTGTGATTCTATATTTTGTTGTTTACATTAAACACTGTCCTCCTGGAGGATTTTGTTTTATATGACGTCTACCGGATACCAAGGTATGCCCTAAGCGTGTTATGTTTTATTTTCAAGTCAAAATACTTGGAGATAAAATATAGATTTTGTAACTTATTTTTTCTCCCATTAATCCAAAATACTTGCTTACCAAAAAAAATCTAAATATCCTCCAAAATTTTATAATATTTAATTAATTAGTTTTTTTTGCACCCAAATTACCTAAAATAATAAATAAATCCAATTAAATCGAATAAAAATTTAAGATATTACAAAATTCTTATCACATTAAGCCAAACATAACTATAGAGCTTCTGGATAATAAATCCCTTCATAAATGGTACATCACATAATTTTCGGAACACACAAATTACCATACACAATGTGCATGTAAATAAATATCAAATAATCAAAGTAAAAACATTCACAAAGTTAGGGTTTTAATTTTCTAAGCCAAATCATACAAAAACCCTAAATTACACAAATAAAAATGTCAGGGCACGGGTTATGGTTTTCCACGTGCACAAAACTATATAAAACTATCAAATCGGACATTCAATCGATAAATCATCATACTCAAGATATGGGTATCGATTTTCTAAAGCCAAATCATGGATAGATCTCAAAACAAACATTCCATAAAAGTGACGCAGAATAAAACCCTCACGTGAGCGCTAGCCCAACACGCTTCAACCACACCCTTGCTAGGTCTAGCACCTACTGCTGGCACTCGAGCGCCCAACAGGTGAGGGTCTCCTGGAATGGGTGCCCGCGGCACTGCCTCGGGCACTCAGCAGGCGTCCCCTGTAGTTTTTCATCCCGCATTTGAAACCTAATTTTTTTTTCATATGTACTAAGTCTAATATTAATTATATTACATTAATTACTACTATTTACGATATTATAAAAATCGTAATCTCACAATTCTCTTTCTATAGTCTTTATCTATTTAAAATTAAAAACTCTATATCACATACCAAATGTTTAAAAAATTTTCAAATCAAGGGAAAATAGGCTTTCTATTTAATTTTATGAAGTAAAGTTTTCGACAAATATTTACATAAAAATAGCATCCAATGTTAAATGGTGAAAGCTTTTATGATTTTCTTAACAATATTTTAAATGTAAAACATAAACCTTTAACATATCCAAATATTCTTTAAAAGTAGATATGCATGAAAATTTTGAAGATTAGGCTATACATATTTCTAATCGCTTGAGACTTATACACTACTATAGAATACCCATAAGCAGGTTGTATACATCATCTCATAAATAGGGTGAATGTCATTTTCTTTAACCACTTGTGGATGGTAGGTATGATCTTCAAGCTACGAAAAGTTTATTAGGATTTATCTAAATCTGAACAATCAATTCTCTCATTGTAGTCCTTATCTATTCAAAACTAAAAATTCTTTATCACATATCAAATATCCAAAAATTATTCAAATCAAGAAAAAATAAGCTTTCTATTCAATTTTATAAAGTAGAGTTTTTATTAAATATTTATATAGAAATTACATACAAAATTAAATATTCAAAGATTTTATGATTTTGTTAACAATATCTCAAATATAAATCTACATTTTCTAAATGTTCAAATATTCTTCAAAAGTAGATATCCAACAAATATTTTAAAAAAATGATAACATGGAAGTACATTTAAACGGTAATAAAAAATTAAAAGATTTTAACAAAGCAAATAATAGGCTTAAAGTACTTATCTTAAATAAAAAATTTACCCAATTTAACATGAAGTAGCCTCGAAACCATCTTCCTTCAACTTTTCTCTCATTTTCTCTCTCTTCATTGTCTCTCTTCCTCTCCTTTTCGTTGTGAAAAATGTCCAAAATCAAGTGAAAGGCTGTATATGTTATGTCCCAAAACCTTATCCCAACATTGATAATTAGAGTGATCATTTCATTAATAAATAATAAGCCAAAATTAACAAAGAACGTGAGCCTTACGTCGAAATCACAACCGACCTAAAAATATAATATAATAAATAATCAAATTACAGTATCTGAAATGCTACATCATTATGTTGCTGAAAACCAAATTGCATCTAGACGTAAATAGATGTATAAAGAGTTATGTCTGAATCATAATTTAAAATTAACTGCATCCATGTCACCATATTTTCTTCTAATATAAAAACTATTGTTCGAAATAATAAAAAACATTATAAGCTACTATTCAAAAACTAAACATAATATTATATTCTTTTAAAATTTTAAACTAATTTTTCCTCAAACCCGCACATCCTTCAAAATCCTTAGCTGCAAGTGTCTAAGCCTGCTATTCTAGTCGGGGGTTAGCAAAAATAAAAGTAAAAGTTAGTTAAAAACTCATTAATACATATAATTTACATAATTTAACATATAATTTGTATTAAAATATAGGGAAAGGATAATAAATCAAATTCAGATACAATAACAAAGATTTTATAATAATTATGCACATTTTAAAATTTTTTTCAGTTCTAAATCGTTCGTACTATGTAAAATCATGTAATTCTTATAGATCAAGAATCAATAGAGCATTACTGACTAAGGAGCGAATAATCAAAACTTAATTTATATTTATTTTCATACTATCAAAGACTTTACTCTATTATTCAAAACTCATAAGTAAGCCATCAAATATATCATCCTGTAGATGAGGCCGAATGTTTCTTTCACCCGTAGATGATAAGTTCGAATCTCAATTACCAATATAATATACCATAATATACCACCGTTGATATATCTACAATGGTCTAATATATAAACAAATAAAAACTCTACATAATTATAAATGATTTTGTATTTTCTCATTTCAAAAAAAAAATATTCTTAATTATTTAATAAATTGTTGAGTTTTCTTCTTAAATCTTTCAAAATTTCTATCATATAATACTTGATTTTCTACGGGATTTTAAGCACGTTTATTTTAAAATATGAAATGCTACCTATTAGAGTTTCTCCGTCAAATTCAAATTGTCTATCATGTAGTGGCTTAAACTTCTTTACAATTTGAAATTGCTTAAATTTAAAACATAAAATGCTGAATTATAAGATTTTTTTTAAAACATGCAGAATTATTTTGGATAAGATAGTGTAAAAAAATCAGCAACATTATAAAAATTCAACATTTCATCTCCATAAGCAAACTACAGGGAAACTTTAATACAGGTCATATAATTAGCGAATTAAATATATAGAATATTATGTACAAATTTAAAATATACATAAGTGATTTAATTATGAATTCAACACATGCATAAAAATAATAATAGAAATTAACTTGACAATACAAGTGTATAATATTGAAAGCATGGTTATTATAAAAATTGTAAGAAATGGAAATAAGACTACTTTTTTTTTGTAAGTAAATTGTATTTAAAAAAAGTTACAATACTTATATTTTATTTCAAGTGTTTTGCCAACTTGGAGTAATAACATAGAAGTAAGGGCACCCCTGGTGCATCATGACACACAAAACACGAAAACAAAACACAATGAAAAAACATCCAATGACCAACTTGTCCCAAAACAGATGAACTCGGAACAAACAACCTCCACTGCCATGGAGTACCACGGACAAAGGCATAAAATCCCAAAACATACACCTCGAACAAACACCTTAGCACTTTGCATATATCTCGGCCAAAAGCTGGGCAAAACAACCTCCTCGGCTATTGGTAGCATCTCGTCCATTTGCACTCACAGGCACGAACACTATTCATAAATAGCAAATTAACAAAAGTATTGGCGCTAAATAGACGGAATAGGAGAACGTTTTTTTTTTTTTTTGCACCTTTTAGGCTTTTTAATGCCAGAGTGTCCCCTTCCTTCAGAAGAAGGTGACAATCCATCCGTAGGGACGGGAGGGGGAATATGTAATCGAGCTCTAGGAGCATCAAATTGCTTCCGCATTTTTGCAATGTTTCTTCTCAATTTGGCAATACTTGTGCATGGCCTTTGTTCCCCACCAAGCTGGTCAGCTGGGACAACATGGTCATAATAACCTATTGCATGAGAGCCTACTTCCACATCATGACAATATGATCTGCCTAGAGCGGCCAACCAATCCTCATCTTAAATGGGTTGTATGGAAATGAGGCATGCACATTTGCTAGGCTCGTCATCTTTAGCAGAGTCAATATCATGCTTTGTGATATCAGCATAAGAGACTGTAATGAAGCCGGCAGTAGGGTGCTACATTTCATTTTTATTTAAAAGGCATTGCTTCATTGGGAGTATATATTTAGATGCATATAAAGTATCATCTTAGCTATGAAAATATATCATGTATGAGTATTCAAAACTATAAATACTCAAAAAGTAAAAAGAAATTAACAATAAAGAAAAAAAAGGTTTGAGATGTACTTACCTTAACTTTAAATTTTTAAAAATCTTGCTTGGATTAACCTCAATCAACATTCATTAGCCTTCTCTCTCTCCTCCATCTTCTGTTCTTCTCTTCTCCCTTCTCTTAAAATCTGATAGAAAATGTTAAAAAATAAATAAGGTATAATTTACATAGCAAACTTGGTACACTCTTTTCTATCAAAATTCGGTAAAAAATGACCAAAAATCAACCAAATATAATCTATATAACAGACTTGGCGCACGTGCACACATTGGGCACATGTCGGGAGGCTGCTGACCAAACACAATGACATACAAGTGTTGCCTCGGGTATACGTCAAGTGTAGGCATTCTACCTCAACGCGCTCGGCGCTCCTTAGAATACATTAAAAGCGGAATACACTAGAAAACATGCTCGAATTCTGATCGGATATCGGTGAATACGACCTCTCTGCCCATGACACATATGTGCACACATTAGGCGCCATTTAGGTATCCTTCAATTTACTATGATCCAATCAAAATTGCGTTGACCCAATTTTTTTCCTTCTTTGATTTGAATTTACTTATCTTAATTTAATTAATTATAATTAAATTTAAATTTTGAAACTAATTATTTACGATATATACTCAGATTAGCACATAGCGGCGATTATACATGTATTAGGCGCAATGCGATCACGTGCGCGCAAATGGGAATACCTTGCACACGAGCATGAATCATTCGACCTGAATCTCACATAAGCACCTATCAATGCATGAGCACCACCCTTGCTAACCACACATGAGTGCCAATTGTATGCAACAATTCTACCTTAAAAATATACAAGTGCGGCTCATGAGCTTAACAGGCATTGGATAATAAAAGTTTACATGCCACACACGATTTCAATCCTCCAAATTTAATTTTCTTACAATTTTTATTATACAATTACCTCTAATATTTACCAAATGTATAAAAATCTTGATGTTATAAACACAAATTGGGAATTCATGCTTTACAAAATCAATCAAAACTAAAAGAAAATTAAAAATTAAAAAATAAAACTCATTAAGTTTTTATTGTGATCTATCACCGTTGTTTCTCAAATGGCTATTGCAACAACACATCTCAATCATAAGACCATGTAAGCCCACAGTATCTCATCATTTGTCTGCTTCGGTTATGTGGACTTTTAGTAAGACATGAATGCATCGTGTCTAAGATGCACATGATACTGTCTGAGGAGGTTATAAATAATAAGAGGAGAGAGTGAATTATGAAACATAAATATCCCTATGAATTTAGCGAATTAATTAAAAATATTTGAATTATGTGGTTGGACATGTGACAACGAGTTGGATTTTGGTGGCTAACATCATCGATACCAAGGATAGATCCCGAATACATCTCATTGGGGTCAGTAGTTTTCTTTTATAAAGTAAATTTAAAATAATTATATTATTATTTTAATAAATATAAAAAAACATTTGACTGATTTTAGAGGGTGAGTCAATAAATAAATCTATAACGGCCAATAAAAAAATTCAATGAGATTAATATTGTTAGATCCATTTTATTAGCTTATTTCTATTATAAAATTTGATTCTAAGAGAATTATATTTAAATCTTTTCAATTTAATAATTATACTTAATTGTGACTTAAGACAAACTACTTAAAGATAAAAATAATCATATATAAAAGATGCATATACACATTTACAAATGTAGCTTTACACAACATGAGGCACGCATCAAGAACACTCATGCACACTTTCCATCAGCTTCACGCATAAAACTTGCGTGAAGGGCACATATGAGTACTTACCAACAATCTCGTGCATATGACACGCATAAAAGGTCCATTTGTATAGACAATAGAGGCTCCATGCAAGAAATGGACATAAATTGTGCTCATGTGTATTGCTGTTCGAGCTATCATTTGAACTTTGGTATGAGTTTTTGCCAATTCTACATTGTAAAATACTAGCTTTTAGACACACTTAAAAATACATTCCTTCTTTTAACATAACCGATATGATGTACCGGTTTTCGAACATCGTATTGTGAGTAATTGAGTTAATTTGATCAAGATTGAGCTTAATTCATGTAAAAAAATTAAGTTTTAGGACTGTGGGACGATGCAGCAGAGTTGGTCCGCTAGGCGCCCGAGGCAGTGTCGTGAGTGCTCGGGGCGGGCTCTAAATTCATGCGTGCAAGCTCGTGATTTAAGTGGCTAAGGATTTTCCATCAGCCATTTTTTCGAGTGATGGGAGAAGGAGAGAATGGGGAATCAAGGTTCGAATCCAATTTCGAGCTAGAGCTAGTTAGAGAAGTGATGGATTGAAACGAATCAAATGCGTCCATACTCTCCTCTTTGTTTTATTATACTTTTGTTCCATTTTCTTGAGTATCTTGGTTTGATACCGAATAAGTTTAAATTTTATATTGCCCATAACCTAAGTATAAAAATATTTCGATTTCATGTCCGATTTGTGAGATTTATGGATTTTGCATCCGAAAATCCTAACCCGTGCCCCAGACTGATTTCTCCCATTATTTTAGATTTTATGCATGATTTAACCTTAGATAATTGTTACCCATGACTTGAGTATGCAAATATGTGAATTTCACACCTGAATTAAGTAGTTTTGACCCGTTTTGGACATGAAACCCTAATCTGCATCCCGAATGATTTCACTTATTAAATTGAGATTTATGCATAAATTGCCTTTAGAATATTGTTACCCGCACCATGAACATGTTGATTTATCAATTTGGTGCCCAAATTGGTAGTTTTGTATAGTTCTATACTTACCGGAATCCTAACCCGTGTTCCCTTTAGATTTTACCCAAATTAAACATAAATTATACATGATTGGGCTTTGAAAATTTATAATTATTATTTTGTGGACGCGGGTACCCCGTATTTTTGGTATTTATATCCACAAATTTATATATGTAAATTATATATATTCTGAAAATATTATTGGACACAAATAGGGATATTTAACTATATTTATATTAAATATGTCATCTTGTATATGCACCAAAAATCATGATGCATGCAATTATGAAGGAATTTATCATCCAGAATCCCTAAAGATATTTTGGCTCATTATGCTAAAAATTTTCTACATGTTTCAAGCTTTATGATAATTTATGCATATATTATGAATATATTAATTTGAAATATTTCAAAAATCATGTCATGAACTATTTATAAAAGAATTATCGATTGAAAGTTTTAATAATTCTGTTTGGCATAATGTGAAAAGAATTTCCTAAATTTTTTTAAACTCCAAAAGGAAATCATACAAGAAATTAAGAATACGTAAGGAATATTTTACAATTAAGCGATGAACTTGAAAAAGGACTTTTCGTCCTAAATTATACACTAAGTTTCGACCCCGTGCAATAATGGCGAAAGTAGTAAAAATTAAATATTCAATACACGTAAAGAATATTTATTTCTAGATACTAATAATAATAACAAGTATGCACAATATATATAATGATGAGCAATAATAAAAAGACATAATTTTTGATGACGAAGGGAAAAACTTCGATACCTACGGTGTCGAGAAAACCCTTTGGGCTTCAAAGGGAAAGCGATGCACTATGAAAATCAAAAACAGGCCGGGTGATAACGGCCTTTCTAGCACTGGCGACTTACTCTGTCTTGTGATCCTATCAAGGAACTCCTTGGATTTCTTGCAGAATGGGCCCGACACCTTCCGGTCTTCATATCAATCTTTCCTATTTAAACAACTTGAATTGCCGAATACGATCGAGTCTCCTTCTTTAATGCACCAACATCACCAGCAAAGGTAGAAGAGTAGAAATATGGGATTGGTAAAAAGAATGCGTTGAGAAACTTATTTGATTATAAAGCTCAATGTTAGATGATCGATTTTCTCAATTGTAGGAGAATTGGATAAGCAAAAACTGAATTTTTCTCAATGAGAGGCGTGCCAAAATGCTCAGTCCAAAATTAGGATAAAAGAAATAAGGCACATATATATAGAGGACTCGAAAAACAGGTTTAAAAAATTTTTTCATTGCCTCTGTGCTCGAGGGCGGCTCAAGCGCGCGGCGGGTGCACAGAGGGTTATGGAGAAAACCCTACCGGAGCTTGAGCGTGGAGGAGTCGAGCATCGAGCAGGGGGTTTATGAAATTTATGCTCGAACACAGCTCAAGCGCACGGCAAGTACATGGGCTCGGGAGTTTTGGCTCAAGTTTACAATGAGCGCCGGGTTTTGGGTTTTTTGGCTCGAGAAGGTGTCAGGTGTGAGACAGGCGTGGTGCATTTGTTGATCCGAGAACGGGTAGCCACGGGAATATCTTGATGTAGTACTTCGACGAGTTATAACCCGACATCGATACAAGATTACAAATGGTCACGAAATATGCCAATCAAAAAAATGACTCTAACAATCTTACCCTTTGGCAATTCTGTGACAAAACCCATAAAATAAATAAATACAAGAGAAGCATGGGTTGAGACACTACCAAGATAGAACCCGTGTATATAAAAATATATGCCTAGTGAGGAATATAAATGATACAATAAGAAAATGTAAGCATCTACACTGAAATGTCACTGTGTCGATCTTTGTGATTACTACGTTGATATTATGGCCCATTGTCGGTCAAATATGGTTAGTATAAACAGTATACTACAAGAGAATATAATATGGCAAGAAATAAATGAAGCACAAGAGAATATAATATGGCAAGAAATAAATGAAGCACTCTCCCTTACTCGAATAACACAAGCTCCCCCTAACAAAAATAAGAAGATTAAAAAATAACAGAAATGGTCCCCCTTTCCCTTTTAAACAGACAATAATTTCTTTAACTCCCCCTAACAGGAACAATCTCCCCAAAGAATAGAAATGTACACCCCCTTTTTGTCACGAATGAGCAATGGGTAATGAAGCTCACTTTTCTTGACCCATACTTTTCTCTCTAAATTCACTTTCTGATTTAACCTTTTTACTTGTACATTTAATTGTTGAATATAATGAACAAGTTTGGACATTTTTGTTCCTTGTCTTTGATGGAACAGAAAATTCATGGTGTAGCAATGGGGACAAATGTGGCCAATCTTTCCACAAGCATGACAAGTTGGCACAGACTTGGTAAGTTTGTTCATAACTTTTTGGTTGTATGGATCAGGCAAAGGATTTGACTTAAATCTTTTATCCACACGTTGGGGCATTGACTTAGTGATTTTGGATGTATTAATATTTTTGCGTGAAATTTTTATGGCGGGAATAAAAACAGCTTTAGATTACATGCCATGTTGGCGAATATTGTCAACATACCCCAAACCCTATTTATTTCCACTAATTTTTCCAAACCTGAGCATGTGGTCCAATTTTTTAGACCCATTTAAAAATTGTTTCAAATCATTGTGAGCAGCCTCAAGATCAATTTTAAGAGTTGTGATTTTTTCAGTAAATAAGCTTTTCAGGTTCTCAACTTTTTGAATTTTTGTGTCTAACACGGATTTTAGAGCTAATTTTTCTTTTTCCAAATCTATGTGCCTATAGTTTAAAGTTTTATTTAGTTTCTTTACTTTTAAACATTCCATAAACAGTTTATCATATACTTCCTGGGTCCCATCAAATTCAGCTTCTGTGACGGAACAAATTTTTTTTTGTCCTCAAAAGTTTCCGTCAAATAGATAGCATAATTAATGGTCTAAAATAAGGCAAGACTTCTGTAGAAATTTTGGCAGAGTCTCCTTTGTAATTGGACAAAACCCAAAAATACAATCCTATATAATCATCCATTACAAGCACACATCTATCCATTATCCACAATCTCCAACAACAAGCATACACGAGATCGCGAGTGCCATCCATGGCATAAATCCATAAAACAAATATTAGCTACGCTAGGTTTAATAACGAGATGCCGTCTAGGACCTGCCATAAATCCAGTATATAGCGGAAGTAAACTAATAACTTTTAAAGCATAGTTTTTCTTTTTACGGAGGCATACATATCATATGCTTTTTATACGAAATCCCATGTTCTAGAACATCAATAACCATAAACGTGTATCACAAAAATCACGTTTCTAGCTAAGCCTTTACATCCACAAGCTCTTCAAAACGCTCCACAATGCTCTAAGTTTTCAAAAGCCTTGAAGCTTCCCTTGGTTTACTCCTTTTCATCGGGTAATAGTTCTACTTGTCTCATCGAAGGAGGAAAAAACACTAAAACAGTGAGCGAAACTTAGCAAGGTACATGCATATGAATTGTAAAATGGTTATGCTAAAGCGATCATATAACCATGCGGAGAACCATAACGTTTAATCAAAACATCATTTGGAAAACAGTAAAGGCACATTATAATGATATCAAACCTCATGCTTCATAAATTAGTACACTATGCATGTCAAACAATAAGCGTAAACTTTGACAATATATGGTAAAATTGAAAATAATACTCTATATTGTTCAAAATTTATCTATTCAATGTATACGATTCATTATCATCTTTTTATCGGATGATAATCTATCATCTTTTCACTATATAATATATTTTCATCTTTTATCGTGATATATCTTAACAATTTCAGATCCTGCCAGTGTATTTTACTAGCGGAAGGGTGAATGATTGAGGATAGATTGTGTTCGATCCATACAATCCCTGGCCTATCATGTCATATATATCCCATCCCAGGGATATCTGTCTTGTCTGCCACCCAAAGGTGGCTGTGTCCCTCCTCGCAACGCCCTTGAGGGCGGGGTAGACCATGAATCGCTCCATGGACGAGCTATCCTCGATTACCACCGTAAGTTCTAAAGCCTCACCCCGAGAACTTACGAGCGTAGTCAATCTCGGGTCCCAAAATAACTATAACGGAAATCATCTCTTTATCGAAAATCCCATTTTGAAATCAAACTTTCACAACACAATTTCAGCACTTCTTTAAATTTACATGAAAATTTTGTCGGTATAAGTTTGTACATATTTTTAAAAACAAAATATACGAAACTTTATTTCGTTGTCAATTAATCATATAACGAAGCTACGGTGAAAACTCATCAAAACCTCTTCATTTTCGTATTTAGCGCGTCTGAAAACCTTCGGACTCAAATCGATCCTTTGAACAAGTCTTATTTCATGAAATTAAAGCCATAAATCCAAATATATATACTCGATCATGCATTTAAACCATAAATCCCCAAAATTTCGAGTTAGGGTTTGGGCGTATTCTTTGATGTCAAAATAAACACATAGCACATGCTCGTGTATGAAATCGAGCCAAATACTTCCATAAATATGAACAAACATGAAATCTAACTAATTAATCGAAGGAAAAAATGCTTCATATACTATAGACATGCATCGACATAATTTTCGTCACTTTAAAGCAAAATAAACGGTAAATGAAAAAAATAACGTCCGAGGTACACTTGCACAGCTCGCTCTACCATTATTTTACCTTGATCGATCGAGGCGGTGGTCTCTCCTTTCTTCCTCTTAGTGCTTCTTTATTGTGCCTCAACTTCCTCTCTCTATAAACACATATCCTTTAATCGGTATTTAAACAAGAAACTATTACACAATAACATCGTCTGAAGTTTTCGAAAGTGTAGTACTCATGTCTGATTGCCTGAAATAGTGCACGTGAGCGATTGCATGAGTGCACGAATCGGTTGATTCTCAAAATTTTGGACATCCAACGGTAATTAATCAAACCCAAGTATGGGTAACTATAATCCCAAGTCAATTTATACATTTAACTCCAAATAGAAGCCCAAACGGGGTGTCCGGGCGTGGGTCGGGCTTTGCGAACGAATTTCCATTAAATTCCGCAATTTTAGATACCCAATCGGTAAATCAACTTACCCAAGTCATGTATAATCATAATCTAGTTCCAAATAAATCAAAAGCCCCAAAAATCGAAGCCCTAAACCACCGGGCGTAGGGTTAGGGTTTCACGAACGGAATTTCACAAAAATCCACCAAATCGGGTACCCAACCGATGAATTAACTTATGGGGGATTTGGGTAATCATATTCTAGTCCTAATTTATGCAAAAGCCCCAAAAATCAAAGGCTAGAATCCACCCAGTTAGCGCATGAGCGATTCACGCGCGTGGGTGAGGGTTTCGGATGCACATAATGCGTAAACAAATCGAATCGAGACGATGATTTTCACATATATACACAATTAGACTATGGGTATAGCAATGATATACATAGGTTCGGTATTGAGGAAAAATACCCGAAGGATCGGACAAAAACCAAAACGGAAGAAAAAGCGGTATAGATTTACTTGCCTCAACATGCTCTACGGTTTTAATAACGGGCTCGGCCGATTCGTACTCCATGGCCTCGATCTCCTCCTTTCTCTCTCTTGTTGCGTCCTCTCTCTCTTTCTAAAAGCTTTTGGGCTCGTGGGAAAATGAGGGAAAGAAGCACGACGCGACTTTAAAAGCAGGACTTGCGCTCGGCGCGCGCAGCGCAAGCATTCGGCCATGGTCGGCTCGGCGCAGAAACGCCCGCCTTGGCGCAAGCAAATCTGGATTTTGGGCTCGATAGGAGGGCTTAAGCGCACGGAGGGCGCCGGTCAGCTGCGTCAAAGCGGTAAGCCTACATCGCGTTTTCACCGTTCGGGGCCCGTTTTGACCATTCTAGCCCAATTTTTTCCACATCCTTGGACCTTATTTTTGATTATATAACCTCAATAAGTCATGATTATCACAATTTGAAACCCGAATCTTGTCAACGAATCAACATTTCACTGCTTACAATTTTGGTTCCCAATTTACTAGTTCGATTCTTTGAGCTCTCTAATCCATTCCTCCAGTACCTTTTGAACACAATTTATCTATTTTAACTTATCTACCTTCCAATTATCATATTCCGGAACTCGGGCCATCACATTCACCCCACTTATATAAATTTCGTCCTTGAAATTTGTGAATCTCGAACTCTCGAGTCAAGGAATTCTCCCAAGTATTCCCGATCACCTCCTCGGTTAAACGATTATTCCAGAATACTTGAAGTATTGAACTGTTGTGATCCTTATTACTCGTTTCATTCTATCGAAACCTAAATTCAAACCTCCTTATGGGGATAAGGTTTAAATTTTCAAGATAATTCATCACAATTACTTATTTACTCAACATTTATGATACTTGGAAAAAACTTCACATTAATCTACCAAGTTTGAGGCATCTTAAACCTATTAATTCCCAGTGACTTAGCTCGAAGTACTCAATCAGTTGAAAATTCATACTTTAATTTATGCTAAGTCTCAATAATAAGCATTCTCCCGAACCTTGAATTCCTATAATCGGTGGTAACCTTCTAAATTCTTCTAACGTTTCCAAATCACCTCATTGATTAAACGGTTATCTCGAAGAATCTTGAGCGTTGAATTATCTGGTTCTTATTACCCAACGCATTCTATCATGATCTAATTCTACCGAGTTCGAAGACACACCAAATTAAATCAACTACTTTTCCAACTTAACTCGCAACCTCAAATGGTGAGTTTTTGTGATCTATCTTAAGTCTAGAAGGAAACATTTCTTGTGAGCCTCGGTTTGAACTTCATCATATGTGGGTTTACCACATTTCCATCTGCGCTACTCTACTTATTTATCTAGCTACGAGTCATCCGATTATAGTTTGCAGCTACATCAAAGTTCACTAACTCCTAAAACTCCACGATCAAGTTTGATCGAGATTTTGGCTTTCTTCAAATCATGAACAACCTCAAGATCGAAATACCTTATATCCTCACTATTTCGTTGATATATTATCAAACCCGACATTTTATTAGAATACACAATCTATGTGAAACATTTAGATTACACGTCAACCATATTTAAAGCAAACCCGAGATAGCCATATCAATGCGAGAAAATCCCGACCATTCCTCAATTACAACCAGATTAGAAACTACAATTATAATTATAACCCAAAAATTTATTACAGCTTTAGGTCATTATCAGAATCTCAAAACCCAAATACTTAGAAACATCAATCTTGTTGGCATACCAATGGGCCACCTAATTTAATTGAACACATTCTCCATAATTATAATATAAGTGAATTGTCTTGAAACAAAACCATAGGGATTTCGTTCCAAAATTTCATGGCTATAATACTTTTAATACGTTTCTATCTACTTAATTTAAGAAAACGGCCCCTATTGTCCAAGAATTTGAACGTATTTACAATTTTTCCTTTCACACCTCCTCTGAACTCCAAAAGCACATTGAGTCTAAAACTCTTAACGTCAATTATTAGCATCAAGGCCAAATTTCTTAAAGATGCTAAGGTTTCTCCTAGCAATCCTTAAATGGGTCTATCCATTCGCAATATCGCAAGATTATATTAACTATTATAACTCTTAAAATTATCCGATATTAGCTACCTCTAGTAACATCCTAAGTTTCCAAAGTGGAGATTCAACTATTAATTTGATGTCTTGAGGGAGTAATTCTAACTATGAATCTCTCCTACTTATATGGGGATAGTCACCTATCACAACACCGGGATAAAAAATTCTAACATCCCCAAAGATATTACTTGCTACATTAACTTACTAGCCCCATCAATGGTCATCTCAAATAACATGGAGATCAATTGACCCTTTTACTCCTCAAAATTACCTTTTTGTATCTCATCCTATTGATTACAAACCTTTCTCGAGGTTAAGCGACTCGCAGAACACTACAATCCTCGATGGCTACTTTGTCGATTTCTTATCGATTGATTAATCCTAAGAAAGTCATACCCATTTCTCAACATTAATTAGCCTTCTGTTTAGTCACCGCTTAAGGTTCTACTCATTCAAAATTGTGCTATCAAAGGCACCATACGCTCAAAGGGCATATTCTTAGACTAAACCTGCGCTCCTTTCCATCAGTTTCTGGTTGCTGTGCTCTCAACCCATGACACAATATCCCATGGAGTACATATTCTATGTTCCTTTGGACCCATCACGAGATCCTCTCAATATGGACCCGAATATGGTCAAAGATTCATCTCATAAAAATCATGGACACCTGAAAAATTCAAAACCCATATAGCACTTTCGAACTTCGTAGCAACCATACCTTTATCCGAATCTTCTTTGAGGCAAAATTTTTCAATCATCCAAAATCGACATGTTATGGATACTGTTGATCTTAGAAATCACCTATTCATTTATTGTGCCCACTTATCGATTGATTAATCCTCCAGGAACCCGTTGCTCAACCGACCATAACAATTTTATCGAGTTTATCGTACTTCCTAGAAATTCCAAGGTACCCACAACGGAGTACCTAGCCAATACTCCTTTAATTCCATACAAAATCACGAGAGGCTAATGTCGATTTCAACGACTCCAAATTATCCATTAAAATAAGTCAACTTGATCTTTTCTTCTAAAGATATATACATATCCTTAAAACTCTTTATAGTGAGATTTCTTAACGTCTATCAAAAACTCAAAGGGTGGTCTGTTTACTAATTGAATTTAACATCTATTCTCATTTCGATTAGCTTTGCCTCTTATTCGAAGTCACAACCTGATTGAAAGGTATAATATCCTATCAATACCTTTCACATCAACATCTATGAACACCTTTCTTAATTGATGGATTCACATTACCCAAAATTCATGCACTTGACCACTAAATTGATTCTAAATTGGTATCCTTAAACTTACTTTTCCAAAATCGACTACAAGTTACACAGACTTCAAGCCATCAATTACACTTATCTACCATTCTGACTAGATTGATCCTTGTCCCTTTTTGGACCTTAACCCAGCATGATCCAACCCAAACTTTGAACTAAAAACCGATTACCTAGACCTTGAATCAATGCCAATCGGCTCAAGTACTAAATCAAAGACCAATCAAATTAGGACGTCAAAGTGCCTCCTCACGCTCTCTCGCTTACTCCTCACTGGATTTGATTACAAAGATTCAAATCTATGCTTCCGCTTTTCGATCGATCAATTCCTAAGGTATCTGATTCTACGACACCAAATGTGACGGCGAATTTTGTCTTCAAAAGCTTCCGTTAAACAAATAGCACAATTAACGGTCTAAACATAAGGCAAGACTTCTGTAGAAATTTTGGCAGAGTCTCCTTTGTAACTGGACAAAAACCCAAAAATACAATCCTATATAATCATCCATTACAAGCACACATATATCCATTATCCACAATCTCCAACAACAAGCATACACAGGATCGCAGGTGCCATCCATGGCATAAATCCATAAAAACAAATATTAGCTACGCTAACAGTTTAATAACGAGATGCCGTCTAGGACCTGCACAGTAAATCCAGAGTATATAGCGGAAGTAAACTAATAACCTGCAAAAGCATAGTTTTTCTTTTTACAGGCATACATATCATATGCTTTTTATACAGAAATCCACATGTTCTAGAACATCAATAACCATAAGAGCAGTATACAAAAATCACGTTTCTAGCTAAGCCTTTACATCCACAAGCTCTTCAAAAACGGCTCCACAATGCTCTAAGTTTTCAAAAGCCTTCAGAAGCTTCCCTTGGTTTACTCCTTTTCATCAGGTAATAGTTCTACTGTCTCATCTGAAGGAGGAAAAAACACTAAAACAGTGAGCCGAAACTTAGCAAGGTACATGCATATGAATTGTAAAATGGTTATGCTAAAACGATCATATAACCATGCAGAACCATAACGTTTAATCAAAACATCATTTGGAAAAACAGTAAAGGCACATTATAATGATATCAAACCTCATGCTTCATAAATTAGTACACTATAGACTGTCAAACAATAAACTGTAAACTTTGACAATATATGGTAAAATTGAAAATAATACTCTATATTGTTCACTGTTATCTATTCAATGTATACGATTCATTATCATCTTTTTATCAGATGATAATCTATCATCTTTTCACTATATAATATATTTTCATCTTTTATCGTGATATATCTTAACAATTTCAGATCCTGCCAGTGTATTTTACTAGCGGAAGGGGTGAATGATTGAGGATAGATTGTGTTCAGTCCATACAATCTAAGGCCTATCATGTCATATATATCCCATCCCGAGGGATATCTGTACTGTCTGCCACCCAAAGGTCGGCCTGTGTCCCTCCTCGCTTAACGCCCTTGAGGACAGGGTAGACCATGAATCGCTCCATGGACAGAGCTATCCTCGATTACCACCGTAAGTTCTAAAGCCTCACCCAAGAACTTACCTGAACTGTAGTCAATCTCGGGTCCCAAAATAACTATAACGGAAATCATCTCTTTATCGAAAATCCCATTTTCGAAATCAAACTTTCACAACACAATTTCAGCACTTCTTTAAATTTACATGAAAATTTTGTCGGTATAAGTTTGTACATATTTTCGAAAACAAAATATACGGGAAACTTTATTTCGTTGTCAATTAACTTTCATATAACAGAAGCTACGGTGAAAACTCATCAAAACCTCTTCATTTTCGTATTTAGCGCTTCGTCAAAACCTTCGGACTCAAATCGATCACTGAACAAGTCTTATTTCATGAAATTAAAGCCATAAATCCAAATATATATACTCGATCATGCATTTAAACCATAAATCCCCAAAATTTCGAGTTAGGGTTTGGCCATGTTCTTTCAATGTCAAAATAAACACATAGCACATGCTCGTGTATGAAATCGGAGCCAAATACTTCCATAAATATGAACAAACATGAAATCTAACTAATTAATCGAAGGAAAAAATGCTTCATATACTATAGACATGCATCAACATAATTTTCGTCCACTTTAAAGCAAAATAAACGGTAAATGAAAAAAATAACGTCCGAGGTACACTTGCCTGAGCTCGCTCTACCATTATTTTACCCGGATCTGATCAGAACGGTGGTCTCTCCCCTTTCTTCCTCTTCGTGCTTGCTGTTGTGCCTCAACTTCCTCTCTCTATAAACACATATCCTTTAATCGGTATTTAAACAAGAAACTATTACACAATATCGTCTGAAGTTTTCGAAAGTGTAGTACTCATGTACAGTGCACAGGAATAGTGCACGTGAACAGTGCATGAGTGCACGAATCGGTTGATTCTCAAAATTTTGGACATCCAACGGGTAATTAATCAAACCCAAGGTATGGGTAACTATAATCCCAAGTCAATTTATACATTTAACTCCAAATAGAAGCCCAAACGGTGTCCGGGCGTGGGTCAGGGGCTTTGCGAACGAATTTCCATTAAATTCCGCAATTTTAGATACCCAATCGGTAAATCAACTTACCCAAGTCATGTATAATCATAATCTAGTTCCAAATAAATCAAAAGCCCCAAAAATCGAAGCCCTAAACCACCCGGGCGTAGGGTTAGGGTTTCACGAACGGAATTTCACAAAAATCCACCAAATCGGGTACCCAACCGATGAATTAACTTATGGGGGATTTGGGTAATCATATTCTAGTCCTAATTTATGCAAAAGCCCCAAAAATCAAAGGCTAGAATCCACCAGATTGCGCATGAACAGTACACGCGCGTGGGTGAGGGTTTCGGATGCACATAACGGTACGTAAACAACGAATCGGACGATGATTTTCACATATATACACAATTAGACTATGGGTATAGCAATGATATACATAGGGTTCGGTATTGAGGAAAAATACCCGAAGGGGATCGGACAAAAACCAACAGAAACGGAAGAAAAACGGTATAGATTTACTTGCCTCAACATGCTCTACGGTTTCTGTAACGGGCTCGAAGCCGGATTCAGACTCCATGGCCTCGATCTCCTCCTTTCTCTCTCTTGTTCGTCACTCTCTCTCTTTCTAAAAGCTTTTGGGCTCGTGGGAAAATGAGGGAAAGAAGCACGACGCGACTTTTAAAACAGACTTGCGCTCGAGCGCGCGGCGAGCGCAAGCATTCGGCCATGGTCGGCTCGAGCGCGAGTCGAACGCCCGCGCGAGCGCAAGCAAATCTGGATTTTGGGCTCGATAGGAGGGCTTAAGCGCACGGAGGGCGCCGGTCTGGCCTGCGTCAAGCCTGCAGTAAGCCTACATCGCGTTTTCACCGTTCGGGGCCCGTTTTGACCATTCTAGCCCAATTTTTCACATCCTTGGACCTTATTTTTGATTATATAACCTCAATAAGTCATGATTATCACAATTTGAAACCCGAATCTTGTCAACGAATCAACATTTCACTGCTTACAATTTTGGTTCCCAATTTACTAGTTCCAGTTCTTTGAGCTCTCTAATCCATTCCTCCCGTACCTTTTGAACACAATTTATCTATTTTAACTTATCTACCTTCCAATTATCATATTCCGGAACTCGGGCCATCACATTCACCCCCACTTATATAAATTTCGTCCTTGAAATTTGACGAATCTCGAACTCTCTGAGTCAAAGGAATTCTCCCAAGTATTCCCAATCACCTCCTCGGTTAAACGATTATTCCAGAATACTTGAAGTATTGAACTGTTGTGATCCTTATTACTCGTTTCATTCTATCGAAACCTAAATTCAAACCTCCTTATGGGGATAAGGTTTAAATTTTTCAAGATAATTCATCACAATTACTTATTTACTCCAACATTTATGATACTTGGAAAAAACTTCACATTAATCTACCAAGTTTGAGGGCATCTTAAACCTATTAATTCCCAGTGACTTAGCTCAAGTACTCAATCAGTTGAAAATTCATACTTTAATTTATGCTAAGTCTCAATAATAAGCATTCTCCCGAACCTTGAATTCCTATAATCGGTGGTAACCTTCTAAATTCTTCTAACGTTTCCAAATCACCTCATTGATTAAACGGTTATCTCGAAGAATCTTGAGCGTTGAATTATCCTGGTTCTTATTACCCAACGCATTCTATCATGATCTAATTCTACCGAGTTCGAAGACACACCAAATTCGTCAACTACTTTTCCAACTTAACTCGCAACCTCAAATGGCTGAGAGTTTTTGCTTGATCCTATCTTAAGTCTAGAAGGGAAACATTTCTTGTGAGCCTCAGATTGAACTTCATCATATGTGGGTTTACCACATTTCCGCTGCGCTACTCTACTTATTTATCTAGCTACGAGTCATCCGATTATAGTTTGCCGCTACATCAAAGTTCACTTAACTCCTAAAACTCCCTGATCAAGTTTCAATCGAGATTTTGGCACAAACTTCAAATCGCAAACAACCTCAAGATCGAAATACCTTATATCCTCACTATTTCGTTGATATATTATCAAACTGACATTTTATTAGAATACACAATCTATGTGAAACATTTAGATTACACGTCAACCATATTTAAAGCAAACCCCGAGATAGCCATATCATGCAGAAAATCCCGACCATTCCTCAAATTACAACCAGATTAGAAACTACAATTATAATTATAACCCAAAAATTTATTACAGCTTTAGGTCATTATCCGGGATCTCAAAACCCAAATACTTAGAAACATCAGAATCTTGTTGGCATACCAATGGGCCACCTAATTTAATTCGAACACATTCTCCATAATTATAATATAAGTGAATTGTCTTGAAACAAAACCATAGGGATTTCTCGTTCCAAAATTTCATGGCTATAATACTTTTAATACGTTTCTATCTCGCAATTTAAGAAAACGGCCCCTATTGTCCAAGAATTTGAACGTATTTACAATTTTTTCCTTTCACACCTCCTACAAACTCCAAAAGCACATTGAGTCTAAAACTCTTAACGTCAATTATTAGCATCAAGGCCAAATTTCTTAAAGATGCTAAGGTTTCTCCTAGCAATCCTTAAATGGGTCTATCCATTCGCAATATCGCAAGATTATATTAACTATTATAACTCTTAAAATTATCCGATATTAGCTACCTCCTAGGTAACATCCCTAAGTTTCCAAAGTGGAGATTCCAACTATTAATTTCGATGTACTGGCGGAGTAATTCTAACTATGAATCTCTCCCCTACTTATATGGGGATAGTCACCTATCACAACACCGGGATAAAAAAATTCTAACATCCCCAAAGATATTACTTGCTACATTAACTTACTAGCCCCATCAATGGTCATCTCAAATAACATGGAGATCAATTGACCCTTTTTACTCCTCAAAATTACCTTTTTGTATCTCATCCTATTGATTACAAACCTTTCTCGAGTTAAACGACTCATGAACACTACAATCCTCGATGGCTACTTGTCAGATTTCTTATCAGATTCAGTTAATCCTAAGAAAGTCATACCCATTTCTCAACATTAATTAGCCTTCCCTGTTTAGTCACCGCTTAAGGTTCTACTCATTCAAAATTGTGCTATCAAAGGCACCATACGCTCAAAGGGGCATATTCTTAGACTAAACCTGCGCTCCTTTCTCGATCAGGTTTCTGGTTAACAACTGCTCTCAACCCATGACACAATATCCCATGGAGTACATATTCTATGTTCCTTTGGACCCATCACGAGATCCTCTCAATATGGACCCGAATATGGCTGAAAGATTCATCTCATAAAATTCATGGACACCCACAAAAATTCAAAACCCATATAGCACTTTCGAACTTCGTAGCAACCATACCTTTATCTGAATACTGCTGAGGCAAAATTTTTCAATCATCCAAAATCGACATGTTATGGATACAGATTGATCTTAGAAATCACCTATTCATTTATTGTGCCCACTTATCGATTGATTAATCCTCCAAGGAACCCGTTGCTCAACCGACCATAACAATTTTATCAGTTTATCGTACTTCCTAGAAATTCCAAGGTACCCACAACAGTACCTAGCCAATACTCCTTTAATTCCATACAAAATCCTGAGAGGCTAATGTCGATTTCAACAGACTCCAAATTATCCATTAAAATAAGTCAACTTGATCTTTTCTTCTAAAGATATATACATATCCTTAAAACTCTTTATAGTGAGATTTCTTAACGTCTATCAACTGACTCAAAGGGGGTGGTCTCGTTACTAATTGAATTTAACATCTATTCTCATTTCGATTAGCTTTGCCTCTTATTCAGAAGTCACAACCTGATTGAAAGGTATAATATCCTATCAATACCTTTCACATCAACATCTATGAACACCTTTCTTAATTCTGATGGATTCACATTACCCAAAAATTCATGCACTTGACCACTATAAATTGATTCTAAATTGGTATCCTTAAACTTACTTTTCCAAAATCGACTACAAGTTACATAGACTTCAAGCCATCAATTACACTTATCTACCATTCTGACTAGATTGATCCACTGTCCCTTTTTGGACCTTAACCCAGCATGATCCAACCCAAACTTTGAACTAAAACTGATTACCCTAGACCTTGAATCAATGCCAATCAGCTCAAGTACTAAATCAGCACCAATCAAATTAGGACGTCAAAGTGCCTCCTCACGGCTCTCTCGCTTACTCCTACAGGATTTCAGTACAAAGATTCAAATCTATGCTTCCGCTTTTCGATCGATCAATTCCTAAGGTATCTCAATTCTCTGACACCAAATGTGACAGAACGAATTTTTTTTTGTCTTCAAAAGCTTCCGTTAAACAAATAGCACAATTAACGGTCTAAACATAAGGCAAGAATTCTGTAGAAATTTTGGCAGTGTTTCCTTTGTAACTTGATGAAAATCCAAAAATACAATCCAGTATAATCATCCATTACAAGCACACATCTATCCATTATCCACAATCTCCTACAAAAAGCATACACAGGATTGCAGGTGCCATCCATGGCACAAATCCATAAAAACAAATATTAGCTACGCTAACAGTTCAATAACGAGATGTCTCTAGGACCTGCACAGTAAATCCATAGTATATAGCGGAAGTAAACTAATAACCTGCAGAAGCATAACTTTTTCTTTCTACAGGCATACATATCATATGCTTTTTATACAGAAATCCACATGTTCTAGAACATCAATAACCATAAGAGCAGTATACAAAAATCAAGTTTCTAGCTAAGCCTTTACATCCACAAGCTCTTCAAAAACGGCTCCACAATGCTCTAAGTCCTCAAAAGCCTTCAGAAGCTTCCCTTGGTTTACTCCTTTTCATCAGGTAATAGCTCTACTGTCTCATCTGAAGGAGGAAAAAAATACTAAAACAGTGAGCCGAAACTCACAAAGGTACATGCATATGAACTGTAAAATGATTATGCTAAAACGATCATATAACCATGCAGAACCAGAACGTTTAATCAAAACATCATCTGGAAAAACAGTAAAGGCACACTATAACGATATCAAATCTCATGGTTCATAAATCAGTATACTATAGACTATAAAATAATAAACTGTAAACTTTGACAATACATGGTAAAACTGAAAATAATACTCTATACTGTTCACTGTCATCTTTTCACTGTATACGATTCATTATCATCTTTTCATCAGATGATACTCTATCACCTTTTCACTGTATAATACATTTTCATCTTTTATCATGACATATCTTAACAATTTCAGACCCTATCAGTATACCATACTAGCGAAAGGGGCGAATGATCGAGGATAGATTGTGTTCAGTCTACATAATCCAATGCCTATCGTGTCATATATATCCCATTCCGAGAGATATCTGTACTGTGTGCCACCCGAAGGTCGGCCTGTGTCCCTCCTCGCTTAACGCCCTTGAGGACATGGCGGATCATGAATCGCTCCATGGACAGAGCTATCCTCGATTACCACCGTAAGTTCTAAGGCCTCACCCAAGAACTTACCTGGATTGTAGTTAGTCTCGGGTCCCAAAATAACCGTAACGAAAATCATCTCTTTATCAAAAATCCCATTTTCAAAATCAAACTTTCACAACACAATTTCAGCACTTCTTTAAATTTACATGGAAATTTTGTCGGTATAAGTTTGTACATATTTTCAAAAACAAACTATACGGGAAGCTTTATTTCGATGTCAATTAACTTTCATATAACAGAAGCTACGGTGAAAACTCATCTAAACCTCTTCATTTTCGTATTTAGTGCTTCGCTAAAACCTTTGGACTCAAATCGATCACTAAACAAGTCTTATTTCATGAAATCAAAGCCATAAATCCAAATATATATACTCGGTCATGCATTTAAACCATAAATTCCCAAAATTTTGACTTAGGGTTTTGCCATGTTCTTTTAATGTCAAAATAAACACATAACAATGCTCATGCATGAAATCGGAGCCAAATACTTCCATAAACATGAACAAACATGAAATCTGACCGATTAATCGAAGAAAAATATGCTTCATATACTATAAACATGCATCAACATCATTTTCGTCCACTTTAAATCAAAATAAACGGTAAAAATGAAAAATAACGTCCGAGGTACACTTGTCTGAGCTCGCTCTACCAATTATTTTACCCGGATCTGATCGAAACGGTGTTCTCTCCCCTTTCTTCCTCTTCGTGCTTGTTGTTGTGCCTCAACTTCCTCTCTCTACAAACACATATTCTTTAATCGGCATTTAAATAAGGAAGTATTATACAATATCGTCTGACGTTTTCGGAAGAGTAGTACCCATGTATAGTACACAGGAATAGTGCACGAGAACAGTGCACACGTGCACGAATCGGCTGATTCTCGGAATTTTGGACATCCAACGGGTAATTTATCGAACCCAAGGCATGGGTAACTATAATCCTAAGTCAATTTATACATTTAACTCCAAATAGAAGCCCAAACGGTGTCCGGGCGCGGGTCAAGGGCTTCGCGAACGAATTTCCATTAAATTCGTAATTTCGGATACCCAATCGGTAAATCAACTTACCCAAGTCATGTATAATCATAATCTAATCCCAAATAAATTAAAAACCCCAAAAATCGAAGCCCTAAACCACCCGGGCGTAGGGTTAGGGTTTCACTAACGGAATTTCACAAAATTCCACCAAATCGGGTACCCAACCGATGAATGAACTTATGGGGGATTTGGGTAATCATATTCTAGTCCTAATTCATGCAAAAGCACCAAAAATCAAAGGCCGGAATCCACCCGATTGTGCATGAACAGTACACCCGCTTGGGTGAGGGTTTCGGATGCGCATAACGGTACGTAAACAACGAATCAGACGATGATTTTCACATATATACACAATTAGACTATGGGCATCGCAATGATATACATAGGGTTTGGTATCGAGGCAAAATACCCGAAGGGGATCGGACAAAAACCAATAGAAATGGAAGAAAAACGGTATAGATCCACTTACCTCGACATGCTCTACGATTTCTCTAACAGGCTTGAAGCCGGATTCGGACTCCATGGCCTCGATCGCCTCCTTTCTCTCTCTTATTTGTCGCCCTCTCTCTCTCTAAAAGCTTTTGGGCTCGTGGGAAAATGAGGGAAAGAAGCACAACACGGCTTTTAAAACAGACTTGCGTTTGAGCGCGCGACGAGCGCAAGCATTCATCCATGGTCGGCTCGTGCGCGAGTTGAACGCCCACGCGAGCGCGGGCAAATCTGGATTTTGGATTCGATAGGAGGGCTCAAGCACACGGAGGGCGCCGGTCTGCCCGCGTCAAGCCTGCAGCAAGCCTACGTCGCGTTTTTGCCGTTCGGGGCCCGTTTTGACCATTCTAACCCAATCTTTCACATCCTTGGACCTTATTTTTTATTATATAACCACAATAAGTCATGATTATCACAGTTTAAAACCCGAATCTTATCAACGAATCAACATTTCACCGCTTACAATTTCGGTTCCCTATTTACTAGTTCCGATTTTTTGAGCTTTTCAATCCATTCTTCCTGTACCTTTTGAACACAATTCATCTATTTTAACTTATCTACCTTCCAATTATCATATTCCGAAACTCGGGGCGTCACAGCTTCTGACTCATACTCAGAGTCATCAGATTGATTAAAATTTTCTACTGGATATTCATCATTGCCACACAATGAGGTCATAAAGGCCATGTCTCTGATAGAGCCATTTTAGAGCATTTTTCAACCTCTCTTTCTTCGTCATCGTTTAAGGTCATATTAGCATTAAAGACTTCACTTTGTTAGCATTTAAAGTTTGGGCATTTAGTTCGATAGTGACCAAAATCTTTACACTCATTGTATTGAACTCCTTGGGTATTTTTCGATTTGAAATCCTTGATTTTACGCCGGCCTTTCTTCTCAAATTTAGGTGATTGTTTTAAATCTACATCTAGTTTGTCTGATGAAAATTTATCTTTATTCAAAAAGTTTTTAAAATTCTTAACAAATAAGAAAAAATTGTCATCATTACACGATTCTTCATTGGAGTCCCTGTTTCTCTCTTCCCTACTTAATTTTAGAGCAATTGATTTTTATTTCCTTGACTGTGGAAGTGTGTGCTCATAAGTTTGAAGATATCCTACAAGTTTTTCAATTTTTATTTTATCAAGATCTTTACTTTCTTCGATTGTGGTAACTTTAGGTCTAAATATTTCAGGGAGTGATCTAAGAATTTTTCTAATAATTCAATGTTCAGGAATTCGTTCTCCTAAATTAAATAAAGAATTTACAATATTATTTAATTGTGCATAAAATTTTTCAAAAGTCTCGTCATCCTTCATTCAAATTTCTTTAAATTTAGTCGTAAGACTTTGTAATTTCGAATTTTTAACAAGTTTGGTTTCTTTATGAGTGATTTCAAGAATCTCCCATGCATCTTTAGAGGTCTCGCATATAGAAATACGTTTAAACTCTTTGGGAGATACAACCATAAAAATAGCATGTAACCTTTTACTATTCAAATTACAAGATCAAGTTCTTGTTTTGACCACAAAGACAGAACTTTTGGTCCATCACCACTCTTGGGTGGAGTCTACCCAATTTGGGTACTAGCCCATATACACTCATTGATTGATTTCAGGAAAGTTCTTATCTGAACCTTCTAATAGACATAGTTGCTCCCATTAAAGAAGGCAAGTACAAAGAGCGATCTACTCGTATACATCTAGAACGGGGTCGCCAGATCGAGATAAGGCTCTAATACCAAATGAAAAAGGCTTTTCATCCTAAATTATACAACTAAGTTTCGTTCCCGTGCAATAATAGCAGAAGTAGTGAAAATTAAATATTCAATACACATAAAGAATATTTATTTTTAGATGCTAACAATAATAACAAGTATACACAATATATATAATGATGAGTAATAATAAAAAGACACGATTTTTGGTGACGAAGGAAAAACTCGATATCCACAGTAATCGAGAAAAATCATTTGTGCTTCAAGGGCCAAGGTAGCAATACACTATGAAAATCAATTTATAGACCGGGTGGTAACAATGTGCTAACCTAGCCGATTTACTCCCGTCTTGTGATCCCTACTAAGGAACTTCTTGGATTTGTCCGCAGCAATTGAATCGGACACCTTCCAGTCTTCATGTCAATCTGCCCTATTTGAACCACTTGAATTGTCGAACACGATTGGGTCTCCTTCTTCAACGCACCGACGTCACCAACAAAGGTTGAAGAGTAGCAATATGAGATTGGTAAAAAGAATGTGTTGAGAAAACTTGTTTGAATATAAAGCTCAATGATAGATGATCGATTTTCTCAATTGTAGGAGGATTGGAGAAGCAAAAATTAAATTTTTCTCAATGAGAGGCGTGCCCAAAATGCTTAGTCCAAAATCAGGGTAAAAGAAATAAGGCACATATATATAGAGGGCTCGAAAAACAGGTTTAAAAAATTTTCCCGTTGCCTTTACGCTCGAGCGCGGCTCTAGCACGCGGCAGGCGCGCAGAGGGTTACAAAGAAAACCCTACCAGAGCTCGAGCGTGGAGGAGGCGAGCAGTGAGCAGGGGGTTTTTGAAATTTGTGCTCGAGCGTAACTCAAGCGCACGGCGAGCACATGGGCTTGGGAATTTTAGCTTGAACGGGTGGAAAGCTTACAGCGAGCGTCGGCTTTTAGGTTTTTCGGCTCGAGCAAGTGTTAGGCGAGAGGCAGGTGCTATGTTGATCCGAGAGCGGGCAGCCACGGGAATATATTGATGCAGTACTTCGACAAGCCATAATCCGACATTGATACAAGATTATAAATGGTTACGGAATATGCCAAGTATAAAAATGTCCATAATAGAATTAATTGAACCACTTTTCGAAATGACGAACTAATTGAATTGATAAACCATTTTTCGGAACAACGAACTGATTGACTTAACTGTTCTCCGAAATAAAAATTTGGTGGACTAATTGAACCGTCCTCCAACAGAGTGGGAACAAAGAACTTTATACTTAATAGTAGGATTTCGTAAAGAAATAACAAACTAAAAACTTGGATTGAGGATCGTTCAACGGATAATATACTTTGATATGCCATAGATATTACAGTGAAAATTTAATGATAATCCTAGCCATGTTTTATAACGGGTGATATTTATTGGTATATCTTAATACATTATAGTGGAAGGTTGTTTATTTTAGTGCCACTTGTAGCTATTGGCCTCGTCTATAGGGATTGTGTGTAAACGGACAGCCTAAGTCTTGAATATTCGGCTTTCGATTGTGTAGGAGTATACACAATTCAAGTTATGACTAGCTGCTCCTTTGTCAATAAGGCCTACTGATCACTGGCCCACAAACGAAATAAGTTTTCGGTATTATTTGATGACTAAGAAAAGATAAAGAAAATAGATTAAAAAATTTAAAACGAATCATGAAAGCATTCTTTTTCGAATCATAATTTATAGTCTCATATGTATCTCTATTTCCTCATATGTGTATTATTATATTTTTGAATATGAAATTATGCATGTCCTTTGATATATATGTATGTACCTTATTGAGTTTTTTAACTCACCCGTACTATTTTTCTTCCTCCAATTGAGTATGAGTTATACCCAATGAAGCAGGATAAATGATTTAAGTCGGTTAGGCTCGAAAGCGTGGAAGATAATGTTATAGACTTAGCCTTGATGTTTTGTATCCTCTGATGGAATATTTTGTATTTTGAAAGATTTTATGTATAGTTGTATATATATAATTATGATGACATAGCCGTAGTATAGTTTTTGTTGTATTAATAAATGTATATACTTCCGTAGATTATGATGATTTTTTGGATACCTAGTGGTATCTATTCTAAGCCAACGTTATACCAGAGTTATGACGTTGGTTTCACATGAAGTTTTGTGGCTTTAGATCCTATGTTTTGTGATGTTGTGGCTTTATTATGTATACTGTAAATAATATTTACAGATTTTATATTTAGTTGACGTTCGTAATATAGTTGGAACTCTACCGGATTCTCAATTAGAAATATGGTATGTCACAGCTAATACAATGGTAAAGATTGAAGTAAAGGAGAGCTTGAAAAGTGTTGAGAAAAAAATTTCTGTCTTTATTTTTTATCTAAAAAACTTAGTTTTCTTATCCCAAAATCTTTCCACTATTATCAAACACTTGTTCTAACTAATGAGTCTTTGAAATTTCACCGGTGGCTTAGATTCCTAAGTTTAAAAATTGTTGAACATTTCTAAAACAGTGAAATAAAGTATAAAAGAATGCTGAAAGGCATCCAATTTCATCGATAGGGAGCAAATTTGAGAAATTTATCAATATGAATTACTTGTTAATAGTAGTAAGTCAACTAAAATTAGTGCATCTATATTACGTAGTACATCAGTTTATTTTTTATAATGGACTAACTTTTATTGATTTGAGAAGCCCATAAGATTTACTGCTTAATTTTTTAAGTTTTTCTTTATCATAATATTTTGTATAATTTATTTTTATACTTTATTTATGGTTGACGTGTGTCATAAATGATTAGGATCAATGACACGACTTCATAATATCTATAAACAAATATTTTCTATGAGTATTAAGTATTTGTGAATTTTATACTTTCACATCATAAATGGTTTAAGCTGTATTAAATGTTTAGATCTACTTTTAATATATATGATCATTTCTTATATCATATAAATCAACTGAAATCCAAAAGAAGCCCAACCACCGAACCATTAAAGCCACCTAACAATTGACAATTTCTTTCACTGCCCAAGACTCGTAGCTATCTTGCAATATACTTACGATGTAATTGACACCACTCATAATAGTGTAAATCGATTGATACATATACGAAAAGACAAATACTTGAAATTTGTCTTTTTCTCATTGTTAGAAAAGACACACAAAAAAAAAAAAAAGAGAGAGAGAGAGAGAGAGAAGAGAAAAGAGGATGAGACCACGTCGGCCGGTTGTAAGCCGCAAAAATGGCCTTGATACCTAGCTCTTTAATTAAATATTCATAAAAATAATTGACCCCAAAATACTAGTCAGCTACATGGCCAGCTGCTATCTCACTGTTTTCCCAAGAAAAAGAGAGAGAGAGTGTGTGTAAATTAACTCAAGTAGCTGTTTTAATCGTTGGGAGAATAAGAATATGGGTTTGGAGACGCATCCATGGCACATTCATCGCGCGATAGATACACAATGGGCCTTAGACCCAAAGGATTTAAGAGTCTATATTTTATATTTAGAAAACAATTTTAAAAAAATATTAATAGTTATTATTTATAATTATTTATAATATTTAAATATTAAAACACTCATATTATAAAAGAAATAATACAAGAAAATGTAACCATTAGATATATTTTTTCATTTTTTAAAATATATAAATTTGTTGCCTCTGGATTCTCATCCAACAACCCACAATAGATAAAAATCGGGCTCCATCGCTATTGTAAAAAATAATATCACAAAAAATATAACTATTTAAATGTATATATTTTTTATATTTTAAAATATATAAATTTATGATCTTTAAATTCTTATCCAAAAGCCGGTAGAAATAAAAATCCGGCTCAGTCGCTAATAGCAATGGAGCCTCCCCAGATATGTAAGAACATGGCCTCCTCATGACATGCTGCGCGGAACCCCACATGAACTGATCATATGCTGCAGTTTTAATGATGAGAAAACTTCTTGTGATGCCATCGAGTGGTTTCATCAGGATCAGATGCTGCTTTATGGCTCAGCATCGTTGGATGAATATTATAATGTCTATTTTTATTTTATTTTATTTGGCTCTTTTGATCATGTTCTTTTAATTTTTGTGGTCTAAAATTTATTATTACTTTTCATACTTCTCTATATTTTATAAATCTAGTGACTGGTGTTTCACCATGTAAAGAATATTAAAATATGTAGAGGCATAACCTAAATGATTTTAGCTCAAAATCTAATAAATTTTTGATAATTTAATGATTTTGCACAAAAATATTTATCATCCAAATAAAAATAAAAAATCAAATTAGAAGAAGTAGGATGGATGGATGAAATCTAATGATCCTGAGTCGCAAAGAATTTTCATCGTCGGAAAGTTCTTCATGCTAAATTTTCATATCTTGATAGAAATCTATTGTAACTAATAAATGTGGAAAAGTGCTTATAGCATGCTAATAAAGAAACTTGTTATATGGGTACATTTACTGTTTAGAGTCGAACCGAAAGCAAGTTGATCTGCCTTGGATAGTCGATTTGTTTTGGTATTTTATGCTAAATATATAAGTTGGAAATGATATTTGTCTTCCAAAAAAAAAAGAAAAAAAAAGAGTTTATTTGGGGGGTAAAATGAAGTACTAAAAACCACATAAAAATACAAATGAAAATAGCATAGAATTGAACCCAATTAAACAAAATTTTTAGACAAATTTAGACCTACCCTAGCTAAAATGAGGGGCCTCCACCTCTTAAAGAAATAGAGCAAGAGCAAGTTATTCTATAAATTTGGGCTATTTTTTTTTAAAATTGATTGTTATGCTTTAATAATTAATTTTAATTAATTTTTAAAATTTTTTTAAAATAATTAAATTATAATTATTCATTTAAATTAAACGGTCTAAATCTAAAAAATAACCCTTTCTATTTTTTTAAGAGATATAACCTGAATTGATCCTACCCCAATTGCCCCCCTTTTGTCTAGATCTATCCTACAATTTTTTTCCCTTGGCATCCTTCATGTGTTGTTTGGTTCAAATAAACGATGATGTATTTTCCCTTTTAAGTTTGAAGAGAAAATAGTCTTGTTTTGAGGGGAGGATTAGTTGAGAATATTTGTTCCCATAAAATTATTTAGAATTAATTTGTTACCATTTAGTGATAAATTGATATCCAAATTTGCTGTATGTTATATGTTAAAATGCTGAACAATCAAATAATTTATGCAAAATATAAGTATTACAATACTGAAAATGCAAACATAAATGAGTAAAGTTAAACTAAAAATTATTATAAAAATTATAACACCAGCAAAGGTTTAAATTTTGTAATGAAGGAGATAATACGAAGAAAATATTTAAGATAATTTGGGCATTTAAAAAAATGGGTGAAAAAATATTAGTTAGTTATAGTCAGAAGAGATAAATGCGGTGATTTGATAAATATTATAATTTGAGATGATATTATATTGAATCGAGTTAAATGATAAAAAATTTGATATGAGCAATCTCACCTGTTTAGACATAGGACTATGTTATTATGATTATTATTATAAAAAGATTTATTACCAAAAATAAGGATGTCTTTATGTCTTGGGGATACTGCATTATTTACTCCAAGAAAAATAAGAGTAGATATTCTCAATTGTGTGGTGGCTATGGTGGGTTGGTGTCGGTGCCTACTGTGTACTCTCATGTGATATCTCTTCGCTGCCATTCAACTATCGAGTGGTATTTATTCAATATTTTCTAACTGTACAAGATATTATTATTTAGATTTTATACAACAAATATGAATAATTGATGCTAATTTTTAAAATCAAGATCGACACTATTAGTTTATTCTAAACAACAATGCTGGGCAAGGTAGACTTTATACAATAATAATAATAATAATAATAATAATAATAATAATAAAGACTAATTGATGTTAATTTCTATAAGCAAGATGGTGACAATTATCTTATTCTACACAACAATATTAGGCACGGTCCAATTAATGCCACGTTACCTTCTACTAGCTAAGGAATAGATAAACTTATGATGTAATTATAATCCTTATGATTTGCCTTTACCTCTCATCTAGAGTCTACATATGTCTTTTCAATTGCTTAAAAATTAATAGTCGTTTAGATTATGTTTTTTTTTGTCTTTTAGTTATCATTCGAGGTGATATCTGTTGTTATTTAAAATAAAATTACCATGGTGAGGAGCAAGAATTCGAAAGGTTGCTTGTCAACTTCATGAACAGAATCAATGTCCAAAGCAATGACAAATTAAGTTGATACATTGATGTTATTGGGACTTTTGGAAGGTTGCTTGTGTTGTTACGGCTGTTATTTGGACTTTTAGTAGTGATAAATCGGTGGAATATGGCAGTATTGGACAGATTGCGGTCCTAGAATGGATGAAAAAAAAAATTGCTAATGGATCGCGCATCCTGGCCCCTCCTCTCACAAGAACCTGGATTGATTTTAGCCGGTTTGCCTTTTGTTTCCGGCGTAGATCGAGAATTGTGCATACCGGTACCTCTCTTCATAATCAACCGAAATGGACGTACTAGTCTTTATTTGGCTGATATGACCGGAATGGATGATCAGTTCTTGGAACGGCTTTGGATGGTTGGCAAATTTAGGACGGTTGGCTAAAAAAAATAAAATTATAATAATTTAAAATGTAGACTCCTTGATGGCCGGAGAGCTCCTCATTCGCTTGATGGCCGGTTTGATCCTTTTTGCAATTTTTCTTTGCTTCTCTATCAGGTCGGACGGAGTGCCTAGTTTCCTTGACGCCCATAGTGCTTCTGCTCATCTTAGACGGAGTGGATTTGGTCATTTTCCGGATTGCCTCTTTGCTCTCTATTGGACGGAGTGGCTTTATTCGTGTTTCTTTGGTGGACTCGCTGCTGGTGTTATTGCTGATTGGTGTGCTTTAACCGGAGCTCACAAGGCCGGTGTGCTCTTATCCAGAGCTCTAATCTCTAGTGTGCTTCCTCAAATCCGGAGCGCCTTTATGCTTGATCTGCTTGGCGCCAAAAAAGGCCGAAGCGCTTTTGTCCTTCTTCGGTGTTATTTTTTGGCGTGTTTAGGCCGGAGTGGCTCTTTTCTAAAAAAAAGAAAAAAAAACACAATGACACCTTGAAGGCCGGTGTGCTCTCCATTCGCTAAAAGGCCGGATAATTTTTTTTAGCGAACATTTCCCGTAGTCCCTTTATTTCTCTAAAAGATCGGACGGAGTGCCTAAAACATTTCCCGTAGGGATGATATTTGTTCTGATCATCTGAATTTCTGTTAATGCCATGTTTGAAAGAAGCTCTGTTATGTGTTTTCATAAAGACCTTCATTTAACCTTTACTTACTTGCATGAATTCTAGCCATGAACAAGCTTTTAAGATATATGATTTAAATATGCGTAAAAGATCTCCGGCTCTGATCAAAGACCTCCGACTTTTGAGAAATGACCTCCAGCTTTTGATATATGACCTTCAGCTTTTGATATATGACCTCCGGCTTGTGAAAAAAAAAGAGTATTCAGCTTTTGATCAATGACCTCCGACTTTGATAAATGAGACTGCCGACACCTTGATAAAAGATCTTTGGTTTTAAGATGTTAAAGGAAAGGCTTTACGTATTTCAATTGTTTGAAATTAAGAACAAAGGCTATAAGAATAAGGAAAAATATATGTAATCCGGACAGCAAGTGAGACTCTATGACTTCTGACTTTTGAACTGTGATAGATGGCCATCGAACGATATGAACTAACAACTGAGTTTCCATTAAGCTTACTATTAAAATTGGATGAAGGATATTGGAGTGACACTCGAGGACTACCCCTGGGCCATGGGGGAATTTCTGGTGGCACAAGACTTATGGACTACGGCCCCGTATGCCGGGTAAAAGGCATTACCGCTCTCCTCTGGAAGTATAATAGGAGGATACGGCCTTAGGTTGTGGGGTAGCACACAACCCTTCCTCGATGTTGTCCGCTCCCGTCCGGTCCCTAAAGATGATAAGAAATTTGTACAGTTTTATAAATTTTTTGAAGACAAGATAATAAGAATAAGAACAAAGATTCCTGAATTTAAGAGGAAATGATATGGTGATTTTCATATGCTAAGTTTATGTTACTTTGATCCGATTATATGTATGTTAATATTTTCTACATGTGGGTACCTTGTTGGGTTTTGTAGCTCACTCTTGCTATTTTTCAGATGACGAGAAGCTTTTGGAGGATGAAGTTGAATAGAGTCATGTAGTGTAGTTAGACGGCATAGCTGGCTGGAGCTGATCAGCAAAGGAGTGAAGGAATTGTCATATTTTCTTTTGATGTATTGGGAAGAACTTGTAAAACATTTCCGCTGTAAAAGAGTTAATGGATATTAGTACATTTTCGTAATTACAATATGGGAAAATAAAGTTGACTTTTCTAGTAGCATCTTATTTCATGTCAAGGTCTTCATGTCCGACCAACCTTAATATTGCCAGTCAGGTATGAGGTTAAACTTTGATGGCCAACTCAAGGAGTTCGGCCTTAAGCGATCCTATGTACGCGATGTAAAGTGTATATATATAAAAGAAAAAAAATTTTATGTCCACCTAGTTAGTATTTACACCGTATGTGTTGTGAAGGTTAGACTTGATGGCGGCCGTATGTGGTGGAATACGTCCGGGGCCGTCACAAGAGTTCCTCTATAATTTCAATCTATAGAGGGATTCAGTTATATTGCTAGTATTATAGGAAATCTCATCCATATTGATAGACAAACCAAGAAATTAGAGAGGGTGGGCTATGCCAAAATATGTGTAATACTCGATTCTCATTTAATTCATTTGATATTATCAATTTCTTTTGGGTATATTAAAAATAATTATGTAATAAAAATTTTAAGAAAAATTTAGAGAAATAAAGTAGGCTTGGCATCTGAGGGATGCCTGATGATGCTTGACGTCTAAGGGACACCTGACGCACGTTTGATGTGTGCTTATGCACACTTTTGGAAAATTTGGAAAAAAGAAACAGGTTTGGCGCTTGAGGCACATCTGACACATGCTCATGCACAATTTTGGAAATTTGGATGTGCTTGAGGAGCGGTTCTAGACAGCTCAATCATATTTCAAACAAATTGTAGGATATTTGATGCGTGTCTTTTGGGCTTTCACGTGCAAAATTGGCAAATTTCATACACATAAGCCATACCTAAGGTGGTGCATGTATGTGACTAGGGTTTACTACGATGCCTGATGCATGCCTGACCTGCATTCGTGTCCCTATCTTTTAGCATTTTTTGTGAGAAAAGAAGAGGAAGAAGAAAAAAAAAGATGGGAAGGAAGAGAGATGACAAGAATAAGAGAAATTTTAAAGTATCTTTTGGTCAAATCTATTAGATTAAAAGTTAAAGGTAAGTATATTTAAACTCAATTTTTGGTTTATTTTCATTTCCTATAGGTTTTGTTTGCATTTGATACTTTTATTATGTGTGTGTGTATGTGTGAGATTTTTACTTGTTTTATTTTGAATATTGGTACATGCACGTAGTTTTATTGAAGGTTTGGAGATTTTTGTTTGGTTTTACCAATTATTTAAGAACCTTTATGGTTTGAAAAAAAGTTGTGAATAGTTTAAAATTTTAGCCTTATATTTGTTATACTTATAAGGGAAAAATTATAAAAACTTACATATGAACCTTATATATAGTATTCCATGCAAGAATTTCGAGTCAAAATCTATTATATTATTGCTTCGATCTTTGTACTCTCTCACAAAATGGAAAGTTTTATATTTATAATTTTTCGAAGTAAAAGTTTTGTACTTTTTGTTAGAGATGAAAAGTTTTAGACACCTGTTATTGAGTCCTCCCAATTTCATACGTCAATGAAAACTATCGTATAAAATTGATTAGTATTAATATATTCAGACATCCTAATATATTCGATAGATTTAAAGATTACACCTATTATTCACAGATGGAAAAAGAAAGTGGTTTTTGACCCTGTCTATCTGAAAGAATATATAAACGACCCACCTATGGGTTTTAAAAATAGTGATTTGGCCCACCTATGGGTTTAAATAATAATGATTCGGCCAAAAGTTATTGACAGTATATGTAATATTTTCTTAAAATCAGTCTTTTAATATTTGATTCTCCGATTTTTATATGTTTTAAATTTTTAATATATTTACTTTCATCTAATTGGATATTTGAGATTTTTGATTTGAGTCTTATAGGTTTTGACCGCCATTTGAATTTGGGACATTGAATTTTGGTGGGTTTCATACATTTAGATTATTTACTATTCACTTTTGGATTATACATTTTGCATATCATAACACATTTGATTAGTTGATTTATTATATTTACATGTTTTGATTTTTGGTTCATATGGAATTTCGTACATGTTTCATTGACTTTGTTCCTTCTCTCTTATTTATAGACTTAGTGATTTTGTTATACGTATATACATATATTGATACTTACCGAACTTTTAGCTCTCGATTTTATTGTATCTAATCCCTTCCAAATTAGAAGGCTATTGATATCTTGTTGGGAGTTGAGACGAGGACACTAACAGAGTTTTTACTTATGTTTTGTTATTATTAGTTTGGTAGTTAGATTTTACTTGTATTGGATATATTTGGTAACAAAAGAATGATGAATATAGATTGATATTAGTATTTTGTATTGTCATGGAGGCAGGGTTTTGATTGTTCTGATATTTGGATTGTGACATCTTTAGTTTATGTTGAGTTAATAGTATGGATTTGTATTATTCAGATTGCCATTTTTTCTTACAAACATTTTATAGCAGGTTGTGGTCTATTTTAATGTCCGGATAGATAGTTTAAAATGATCCTGTGATGGTTAAAGTTATTCTTACTATTGAGGGTGTTATTTTGATATTTTATAAAATTTGACCCGAATTTAGCTATTATATTTCAATGTCTCTTGGTTGAGGATTTGCTTTGTGAGTTTTACAAGTTGTAAATTATTATTACCTAATTTTGCTCTAGGTTCATGACAATATGTCTTGAGTTTGGGGTGGATGCCAAATTGGTCGAGTCCATTACCTCGATTACTAGTATCAATCCCCTATACGGAGACAATGAATGGTGAATATTCATGTAGAATATCAATGAAAACCCACTACTTGCTCTGCCTACAAATGCTTTGTTCATAAGATTGAAACATGGCCCTAAAGACCTAAATTGATTATAAACCTAATGGTAGACTCATTGAATAACATTGGTGACTCAATCACTTGGGGCTCTTCTAAAGCCTCGCCCCCTATCTTTTTAGAGTTGTTATCAGAGATCGTGCTTGCTACCTTATAAAATCCCTTCTAGGTGCTAAGCCTCTCCGATGCAATTGGTTCGACGTCCCGAGTCCCAAATTTGGCCACATGCAGCGCAATCACCAATTTTAGGATTCTTATCCAAGTTAGTGTTGTTTGTAATGATAATTATAGTGTCTGTATAGTTGCTAACTCGCTAAAAGGGAAGGAAGCTACTAAAAACTGTAATGGAACGAGTTATTTTTTTTCCTCTAATAATCTCCGTCAGTATACAGACAAACTAATGTCCATAATAAAATTATATAATATTTCTATGAAAAATCAGACAGAATTTTCTCCAAAATAGAACAAAAATCAATACAAACAACCTAAAATTACACAATCTAAACAAGACATATAGATAAAATAATCCTCAACATTCATTCACAACACAACACAGGGTTGTTCAAACACCATATATCTATGACTCAAACACAACACATCCTATCCACTATTCAAACTCAAAATAAGATGCCACTTAGGACTTGTACAAATTCAAAACAAAATAGCAGAAGCAAAACCAGATCTATAAGGTAATCTTGTAGAAGCAAACACAGTAACCCAACATTGAACGTAACATGCCATAACTATAAATACATAATTTTTCATCCACAAGTTTAGTTATTTACATTCACTACTGTCAAACTCCAAAAGCTACTCAAGGGACTCCAGAATCTCTCAAGGCTCTTTAACTAAGTCCTTTTTACTCTTGCTTGCTAGTATTAGCTCTACTGTCTCAATCTAGAGGGAGAAAAATAACAAAAGTAAGTCGAAACCTAACAAGGTACCATAAAAGCATGCAAGTGTAATTCTTTCATGCAAAATATAAATACAATAAAGCAAAAATCATGAAAATATATGAAGAATAGAGGCATACATGAAAATAGGAGGAAATCAAAAATCAATATAATTTTTTTTGGTAAGTAAGTGAATTAAAATTAAAATAAGCGGAATTGCAAGACGATATTCTAGCTCTAAGTGTTTTGCCGACTTAGAAGTAGAACAGTGAGTTAGGGCATCCCCGAGCTCTACCATGAACCAAATTATGAAACCGAGTGAAAAAACAAAAAAAAATCTAGATGAGCATAAATCAATATAAACATGTATCAGAAATCATAAATCGGTATCAAACTCCATATGTTCTTAAAAATTCAACTTTACTATCCGAAGGACCAAACTAATAGACCCTACTAGCGAGAGGCGAATAATCGAGGATAGATTGTATTTCGCACAAAATTAGAGGCCAGAATCGAACAGTGATATCCCTTCTAGCGAGATCAGTTACAATATTATCTCCCAAATACAGGTCAGGCTCAGAATTCTACCATCTAGGTTAACGCCCCAAGGAAGGGCGGATCACATATCATTTCATAGATGGAGTTATCCTTAATTACCACCGTAAAGTTCTAAGGCATGTCGGAGAACCTTACCTGACTGAATAACAGTCCTAGGTCCAATTTCATTACTAATTTGACAGAACTGAAAATATTCTTATCGGTATTTCTTAACTTTTAGCTTATTATACCTCGAAGGCTAGTCAAAAGCATACAGATAAACCTTTAGATAACTTCAGAACTTTTTCATAAATTTAACAGTACAGTTTCATGTAAAATTTTTAGATAAAAATCATCTTATAAATATTAACATTTTACAAAATCACATTTACATCTCAAGATTCAAGAAACTTAAACACAAAATCCCTAATTTTCATTCTAGGGTTTCATGCAAAGCTTCCGAATATAAATCGAACACCAAACGCATGCTTAATCATGAAATCAAAGCCATAAATCATGATACGTATAGGTAAACATGAAATCTATCCGTAAAATTTAGAAAAACATCCACTATTAATATCAAACCATGGAGGAAAGGGGTTTTTAGAGCATAAATACGAAAATAGAGATATTAAAAAGCGGTAAAAATAGAAAATAACATTTGAGGTACAGTATCTTAGCCTGATCTACCAATTTTCTTACTCTGATCAAACCGAAAATGGTAAGATTCCCTTTCCTTCCTCTTTTCTTTCCTTCTTCCTTCGCTGCTCATGCTTGTCGTTTTCCCTCCTTTTCTTTCTCCTTCCCCTTCCTCCTTTTATAAATGAAACAAAATTGGTGGGAAGGTTCTAGATCACGTTTGAGTGCACATCGAGCGCCAAGGCAATCTGGAGGGTCGCGCTTGAGCGCTCGTCGAGCATCCTTCAGGCCGGACATTTTGTTAAATGCACCCAAGTGGCGTTTCGAGGGCTGCTCGGGCGCACCTATTCTATTAAATCCACCCGAGTGGCACCTTAGGCGCAGCTCGGGCGCCTAGCCCCTAATGCCTATTTTTGCTTTCAAATCAAATTTCTCTTCATTTTTCCTTAATTCACTTATCTTCAACTTAGTTATATTAACTTAATTACCACGATTTACTATATTTTGAGAACCCGGATCTCACAACTCTTCTCCAGTTATAGAAATTTCATCCTCGAAATTTAACGAACCTCGAAATTTCTTAATCGAAGGAAACCTTTCTAACGTTTCTAAGTCGCTTCCTCAATTAAACGATTATCCTAGGAAACCTTAAGCATTCAAATCGTCATGATCCTTATTACCCACTCTGTTATATCAAAATCTAAATTCATCAAGTCTGAACACACCCAATTTATTAATTAGCTCTCTAACCTAGTTCAAAACCTTAAATGGATTAATGATTCTTGCTTTACATTACACTAAGCCTCAATAATGATTATTCCTTTTGAAACATCAGTTTAAACCTTAGAATCTATGGGTTCACCACATTATCGCTGTGCAACTCTGATTAATCATCTAGCTAATGAATCATATGGCTACAATTCACCACTTTATCTTATTTAACCTAACACCTAAAATTCTCTGATCGAGTTTGACAAAGATTTCGACATAAACCTCAAATCGTAATTAAACCTTACATGTTGAACACCTTACATTTTCATTATTTTGATGGTATGTCTTCAAACCGACATCTCCCTAAAAGACAAACTCCATATTGACAAGAATGGGCGATTTATCAGAAATTTAACAAATACCTACATATCCTTGAAATACATGTCCATTAACTCCTAGCCACTTTAACTATATCCTTAGATCTTCATACAACTTATATCTATTGGCTCATATAGGGCACCTAGGTTATTTAGCAATTATAACAAAAGTCCCAAGATATTGCTACCACAAGGGCAAAGCCCACAAATCCTGAACTTACCGCCAGATTAGAAACTATTATTATAACAGTCTCCCAAGGATTTGCTATAGCTTTAGGTTATCACCCGAACCTTAAAATCCAATTACTAGCAACCTCAAGATCTCGCTGGCATACCGATGAGCACACAGCCATAAGGACTTTCTTATTTCAAAATTTTATAATTTTAGTACTTTGAATATGATTCTATTTCCAAATTTAAGAATACAACATCCTATTACCCCAACATTGAACATACTCACGATGCACCTTTGACATCTTCTATGAAGCATCGAAGACATATCAACTCTAAAGACTCCTAACATCATTTGCCAGTATCAGGGTCCATTCTCCTTAAAGACATTGAGGTTCATCTTCGCAATCCTCAGACAGGTCTAACCATGTACAATATCATAAGATCGTCTTTCATTAATGACGTAACTATTTTGGTCTTTAAAATTATTAGACAAAAGTTATCTCCAAAGGCATTACCCACAAGTTCTCAAAACGGAGACTTCAATTACTAATTCCGACTTACAGTAGAGTAACTCTAACTATGGACTCCTTTTCCATTTAATCCAAGAACAACCATCCACGCATGATACAGGAAACATAGTCCTAAATTTTTCTCAAAACATCTCATGACCCATCTCATTTCACCTTTATACTGCATCTCCTCAAACTTTCAAATCATGGGACAGTCATTGTCACTGTAAACAACACCTATAATTTCTCAAAGTAAAGTGCTCATCGGCTGACCCCAACTATGGGTGAAGAAATTTCAAACCATAAGCTTCTCCCCCACTTTGCTCATGGGTAGCCACCTATTAAAATGCAAGAATTCCATAATTCTAACATTTCTCAAGAGCATTGCATTCTCCTATAACTAGTTAGACCCATCAAGGGACAATCTAAACAAAACAGTCAACAATTTTCCTTAAATTCCTCAAAAGTTATCTTCACAAATTCCCTTTTTATAAACACCAATCGCTCCTAAGCCAAACACCTCACGGTTCTTTGATCCCCAAAATTTATTTATTTTATTTTACTTGTTTTTTTATCAGATCACTTATTAGATCTAATAAAAAGACCAAACACCTATATAGCATCATTCGGTTTTCCCAATCGGCCACTACCTTGGATGCATAGATTCAAAATTATGCTACTGATGATACCACATACTCCATAGAGCATTTTTTCAACAAAACTCGCCTATCTGCCTTTTACAATTCATAAAATTCACAAAAGAATACAAAGAGATAGCCATGAGACAACCTAAAATTTTAAGGGTGAATATGATATAACATACAATTCATGGGGAAAAAAAAAGAGAATACATAAATTCCTAATTAAATAAAATAGAAGTCAAATCTTTCATAATAAAAGAATACCTCAATCCACATTTAAGGGTGCCTTAGTGTCCCAAACTGTCACCATAAGTGCTCTAGCTGAAGCGGCGGGCTTTTTTATTTTTAGTTTCTTGGGTAAAGGACAATCCTTGATCAGATGGTTCTACTGACCACAATTAAAACAGGCTCCCATCTTCTTAAAATAAGTTTTCCTCTGATGCTTCTTTCCATAATAAATACAACTGACTAATGATGCCTGGTAACCCGATACTGATCGAATTTCGATACTACCTTTTCCTTTATCAGGCACCTTCATCTTCTTAGAAGGTCTTGAGAGTCCTAAACCTAATCCCGTACTAAAACTCATTTGGCCAGCTACCCTTTTAGTAGAAGATTTCTAAGTCTCAAGTTCTCTTTTAAGTATTAGAGCCCTATCTAAAATCTCAGCGTAAGTTTAAAACTTCTGGGTCACCATTTAACTCCTAATCTCATCCCTTAATCATTGCTAGAATTTCTGGACTTTCCTCAATTCATCTTTTACAATCTCCGGCGCATACCGAGACAATTCAGTAAACCTTGCATCATATTCTGCCATGGTGTGGCTTCCTTGCCTAAGTTGCATAAATACTTCTTCCTTCCAATCTTGAAGGCTAGCAGGAAAATATTTTTCCCAGAAGGCTTCCTCAAATATCTCCCAAGAGATTTTCTCATCGGGCAAACCTAATACCCTTTTCTTCATCGCCCACCAACTAGCAGTTTCTCCCTCAAACTTATAAGCCACAAAAGCAACCTTTTCCTGATCAGAATATTGAATGATTGTAAATATTTTCTTCATTCTCCTAAGCCAAATATCTGACTTCATCGGATTTGGTTCTCACAAAAATTCATATGCCTTCTCTGCCATAAACTTCTCATATGCCGTTGGGGTTGAATTTACTAGAGCTGGCTCGGGTGCAAGAACTAAAACCATATGACATTGCTCCATCGATTCTAGAATGTTAGTAATCCTTCCAAACAAATTTAAATATTTGACCTCACGATCTTGGGGAGTACTAGCGCCTCCATGAGTATTCTTTCTTTCTCTTCTACTAGCCATACTATTTCTTATAATCATAAACATCACAAGATTAGTTGACCTCAAATAACTAGACCAGGGGGATGGGTTATAATCAATTAGTGCATTTTAAAATTAAACCTAGAAGCTAACACCTAAACATTTCATCTAATTCGAACTACCCTTACCTATTCAATTCTACACAATTCGTATGGCCCAAAAACTTTAAGTACTCTATCACTACTAAATCGATCACATAACGATATTCTTAATTTCACTATACTAGAAATTAACTCCAAATTATACTAATCTCGAGTCAGCAATTCCATTTCGCCTATCATACTTGTTAGGTTAACCCAAGCACACCATTCTAATAACTGACTAATTTGAGAACCTTAATTCAAAATCGATCAATCCTTAATTTTAGACCAAGGTCGATTCGCCTAGGTTGGAAATCAATGTCAATCAGCTTAGACACCAAATCCCAACCTAGTTCTAACCCAAAAGATAAAAACTAGGAAATCTTGAGCTTTTCAATTTAGCTTAATCATTCTACACCTAAATTTACTTATACGATCAATCTTAATTAATCTTAAGCTTCCACATATATTTCAAATCAAACTTAAAGTATCTCTTTTCTCTGATATCAATTGTGACGGAACGGGTTATTTTTTTCTCTAATAACCTCTATTAGTATACAAACAAACTAATTTTTTTTTGATAAGTAATACAGAAAAACTAATGCCATAATAAAATTATAAAATATTTCTACAGAACATCAGATAGAATTTTCTCTAAAATTGGACAAAAATCAATACAAACAACTTAAAATTACACTATCTGAACAAGACATACAGATAAAATAATCCTCAACATTCATCCACAACACAGGGCCGTTTAAATGCCACATATCCATGGCTCCAACACAAAACATCCTATCGGCTATTCAAACTCAAAATGATATGCCACCTAGAATCTGTATAAATCCAAAACAAAATAGCAGAAGAAAAACTAGATCCATAAGGTAGTCCCGTGGAAGCAAATACAGCAACCCAACATTGAACTTAACATGCCATGACTATAAATACATAATTTTCCATCCACAAGTTTAGTTATTTACATTCACTATCAAACTCCAAAAGCTCTTCAAGGGACTTCAAAATCTCTCAACGCTTTTAAGCTAAGTCCTTTTTTACTCTTGCTTGCCAAGTAATAGTTCTACTGTCTCAATCTGGAGGGAGGAAAACATCAAGAGTGAGCCAAAACTCAATAAAGTACCATAAAAGTATGCAAGTATAATTCTTTCATGCAAAATATAAGTATAATAAAGTAAAAACCATAACAATGTTTGAAGAACAGAGGTGTATATGAAAACAGGAGGAAAGCATTAATCAATATAAACATGTATCAGAAATCATAAATCGGTATCAAACTCCACATGTTCGTAAAAATTCAACTTTACTATCCGAACAACCAAACTTGTAAACCCTACTAACCGAGAGGGCAAATAATCAAAGATGGATTGTGTTTTGCACACAATCAGAGGCCAGAAATAGTACAATCATATCCCTTCTAGCGGAATCAGTTACAGTATTACCTTTTGAAGGCAGGTCAGACTCAGAATTCTACCTCTAGGTTAACGCCCCCAAGAAGGGCGGAACACGTATCATTCTATGGATGGAGTTATCCTTGATTACCATTGTAATGTTCTAAGGCATGCCGAAGAACTTTATCTAACTGAATAACAGTCCTAGGTCTGATTTCATTACTGATTTAATAGAATTGAAAATATTCTTATCCTTATTTATTAACTCTTAGCTTATTATGCCTCAAAGGCTAGTCAAACTCATACAGATCAACCTTCAAAACTTTCTCAGAAATTTAACAGTACAGTTTCATGTAAAATTTTCAGATAAAAATTATCTCATAAATATTAATATTTTATAAAATCATATTTACATCTCAAGATTCAAGAAACTTAAACACCAAATCCTTAATTTTCACTTTAGGGTTTCATGCAAAGCTTTCGAAAATAAATCGAGCACCAAACGCATACTTAATCATGAAATCAAAGCAATAAATCTGGACACATATGGGTAAACATGAAATCTATCCATTAAATTTAGAGAAATATATACTATTAACATCAAACCAAGGAGGAAATGGGTTTTTAGAGTATGAATACTAAAATGGAGATATTAAAAAGCGGTAAAAATAGAAAATAACGTTTGAGGTACACTTATCTTATCCTAATTTACCGATTTTCTTTGATTTGACCGAAAATGGCAGAGATTCCTTTTCCTTCATCTTTTCTTCCCTTCCTCCTTCGATGCCCATGCTCATTGTTCTCCCTCCTTTTCTCTCTCCTTCCCCTTCCCCTTTTATAAATGAAACAAAGTCGGTGGGAAGGTTCTAGATCGCGCTCGAGTGGCACTAGTAATATCCTAATTTTTTAAATAATTGACTGGAAATTATGTTGACGAAAATTTATAGGAATTGTTGACTGAAAATTGGGTGATAAAGTAACCAAAAATTTGGTAAAAATGTTGATCAGAATTTGTGATTACACTAACCGGCTAAATAATCGACTATATGTCCAAAATCATCGGTTGGAAAAATGCCATATTACCCAAAGGGACTAAATTCCTAGTCAAAGAATTGACCGGCTGAGATACAATTGGCCAACTGCTAATATGATCAGACGCCGATAGAGGAAAATGATCGGTTAACGCCTCTGACCGGATGATATGGGAAGCCATTGCTACAGCTGAGAGACCAAAGGAGCTGCGCTACGTTGAAAGCCGAAGAATGACAAGCCAAGAGAAGCCGAAGGGTGATGAGCCACTTTAGCAGCTGTGAGAAGTTAAGCAGTAGAAAAATGTGCTGTGATGAATAAGGAAGATTTCCCTGTCAACAAATTGACCAGCTAAAATAAGTGAAGAGAATTTGCCTGGTCAACACCCATTGACTGGCCAAATGTAAAGGAAAAGGGGTAAAATTGGAGATTTGTCCGGTCAGCGTGCTGATCGGTAGAAATGCAAAGAGGAGGGCCAGCTGTAAAACAGGATTGCCCAAAATGCCCGGACACCAAAATCACTTGTCAAAGAGTTGCCTGGCTAAGTAGGTTGGCTGCCAAGAAAAGGAAATAACCGGTCAACACTTTGTTGACCAGTAAAAATGAGTTAAAGAAATTGTCTGCTCAACGTGTTGACTGGACAAAATACAAAATAAAGGAGGAACTACCCGGTCAGACACCTATTGACCGGCCAAAATGGGCGCGTCAGCTATGGAAACTTACTTACCAAAAAAAAGCGTCAGCTATGGAAACCAGCGGCTAAAATGGGTGCACTATTGGCCACAGCTGTGGAAATTGGCTTCTTTAGCCGTTGAAGGAAGGGAAGCTGTGGAACCATTTGCTTCAGCCAAAACACTCGGTAGCTTAAGGCACAAATGGCAAACTATCTTGTGGCAAAAATGCCCGATCAAAACATTGACCAACCGATTTGGGTTTTGGCCGATATGGAAGTATTTTGCCCGATATGGACAAAACAACCAGTATGCGAAAATTGCTGGTATGACCTAGCATGAATGGGAAAATGGCCGGTATGCATTTTTAAGGAGAAATGCCGACTGCCAAATTATCTGGCCAACACGTTGACCGGGTAAGATGGCAAAATGAGCAGAATGGTACATGGTGCAAATTTGCCCGGAATGGCCAAAACTGACGGTGATGGATGTATTTTGCCGGTTTGGAGTACTTTGTCGGAATAAAATAAATTACCGAGATGAGTATAGTAAAATGACGGGATGAACAGTGAGATGGGAAAATGGTCTGGATGAATGCCGGATAAGTAAAAAATACCAGAATGAGTAAAAATGCAGGAAACGCTGTACGATCAGCACGGGTAAAAATTGCTCGAGAATTCTAGAACCTTTTAGATATGAGAGAGCTCTCAAGAATTCTACAATTTTCCAGAAAGAGAGAGGCAGTACCTATAAATATGGGATGGGAGGCAAAGAAGGAATCAGAGTGGCACAGGAAGTAGAAGAAAGAAGAGGAAACGGAAATCTAGCGACGCCAATGCAAGAAAAAATAGCAAGGCAAGTGCATTATCCTTTTATTTTCCTTCATCAAAATAATGTTTATTTTGGTATTTATTTAAATTATGAAATATATATATGTATATATATATATATATATATATTAAAATATTTATAAAATATTGTTCAAATTCGAAACCCACACCCAGCAACGCATACAGATACTGTTTGTTTGTGGATAATCATGAGTTATGCATGATTCCATAAATTATTGCAAGTCCCGAAAATATATATTTGTAATCTGTTTGCAAAGAAAAGTGTTTTGGTGGATCCACTGATGAATTTGCTCATCAGTGATAAGGAATTTTGCTCTTTGTTTGTGGATAATCATAAGTTATGGATGATTCCATTTGAAATTTTTGCAAGTCCCCCTTAAATATATATTTGTAATTCTCCTTGAATCAAAGAAAAGTGTTTTTGGATAGATTCCACTGGCCATTAACATCATGGTAATTTGCTCATGACGTTGATAAGGAATTTTGCTCTTCTTCACGTGGTGTTTGGCCTGTTATGGGCGGTTTCTTTGGAATATGTCATGTTCAAATCAAAAATAGAATATAATGAGACCAATTATTTCTTTACATAATGGATAATTAAATACATGTAAGATAATAAGCCTTTGAATATTTGGAGGAAAATTTCACATTTGAAAATTTAATAGATTTGATCTCCCAGATAGAGATATTTGTGACATAAGTTTGGTGGATTCTCCCTCAGAAGAATGATGAATCTTGAAACTAGGACCATGAACTTGTGTTCATTGGATAGTAATATCCATCTAAACGATGAAAAGCACACAACCCATGATTAATGATGAAAGAATATCCTAAATAAAAGTCTAAAGAATGAATCTCCCGCCATTAACATCATGGTAGAAGGCCCCTTAACAAAATGCTAGGGTTATTTTGAAAAGTAAATGTTATGTATCCTCGATCCCTATGACTAAACGGGCATTTGAAATTGTAAGATTGTGACGAGATTGACTCATCGGGAACGGAATTCCAAATCCGGATACTATTGTGAAATGGAGAACCTGAGAAGATGAAACGCCTATATGATTGATGAAACCTCCCGCCTCCTTGAGATGGGAGGATAGGACACGTACTTTCCTTCAAAGGAATGATGAAAAGAAGAATCATGAAACTAGGGCCATGGATTCTCGATGGGTACTATTCTTTGGCTCGACCGTCCATCATGGTATAAACCCGAATACTGTCACGTGGTGTTTGGCCCGGTGTCCGCAGTTTACTTTGTGGAAGAACGAGGACTGCCACGTACCCGGGGAATGGGGCGATACGATATGGCACGATATGATGTGCACGACTCCAACGGAGGTCGTCATGTCATTTGGACCTTAGATTATATGGGATAACATGGTCCTTCCTCATCTTCTCGCACCTTTTGCTAGTAAGGCTTACTGGCCCTGATCCGTAAAGATAAATAATTATGTGTAAATCCTAATCCAAAATGGTTCTTGGTTATTTTTATGAAGGTAGTAAGTAGGCTTCCGCACTTTGTTTTGATGTTTCTGATTGAGGTTATTAGATGGCATCTCTCTAGGTCTAATACAGCAAAATCAGAATCTTTGTATTAAAGCATTAATATAATGGCGGTGTGAGATCCCAGATATTTAACCAAGTTGTAAACGGTCTTTTGTCCATTATAAAGAAGACTCGACATTAATGAAGTTTTATTGACGAAGGGTTATTTTAGGAAAATAACCGTGGTTAAATCATGGATAACATGGTCCTTCCTCATCTTCCCCGCACCTTTTGCTAGTAAGGCTGCATCGCCCCCGATCCGTAAAGATAAATAATTATGTGTAAATCCTAATCCAAAAAGAGAAGGAAACAGTGTACCAAAACATACTTGATCATATTGCTATTTATGTATCTCTTTCATGCTTATGCCCTTTTCTTGCTCATCCTCATCTATATTGTTTATCATTTATGTTATGATGCACTTGTTGAGTTATTACTCATTCTCCCTTCCAGTGAGTTCGACTAGACTGTAGGTACAGGAAAGGCAGCTGATATCAATTAAAGAGCTTATGGACGTAGGGTACAATTAGGTAAGGATGATAAATTTGTATAAATTATCTTGATTTATGTAATGGTAAGATTGGATGCGTATTTAGTTTCTACTACATATGATGGATAATATGCTTCCGCAAAATTTCTTTTGTAGTTATATTGGGTTTCCTAGTTGGCATCTCTTCTACACCGACGTCGTACCAAAGTTATAACGTCGAGACCACCTATGATATTATGGTGTCTTTGACGATCCTGTGTATTTATGGCTATTATACAGAGTGGTATAAGATTGGTATTTGACGGACATTTGTATTTTCGGTAGAAAAATTATGGTTTATCACAGTTTGGTATCAGAGAATTGAGATTCCTTAGGTATTGATCTAAATCTATGCAAAAGTTTAGGATAGGTTAAGTTTGATTAAATGGATAGGTCAGGGTATGAGTTGCATTGATTAGATTTGATCATTCTAGTCTGACAAAGTAGGCTAGCAAGATTAAGACGTTGTAACTAGGGCCTAAATTTTGATAGAGTTGATAGATAAAAGCTACATTATGTGGCAAGGTTTGATCCGACCCTAAATCTGCCATGAGGTTATTAGATGATTTGGTTGGCAAGATGCTACAACACTGGAGATGATTTGGGGTAAGAATATCTTGACTAGTAAGAATATTTTAACTTGCAAAGGGGATTGTGAATTTTGAGAATGAGTCAGCAAAGAGGTGATAGAATTCAGATCGCTGTTCTTGCAAGATAAAAATGTGTACTAAGTTAAATGGCATGATAAGCCATACCTGGAAGTCATTGTGCGGATATAGGAAAACTTTGAGGATGATTTTCTGATCGGCAATTAAGGCTATTGTTAAGAAAGAGTCGGAAATGACATTGATCTTGAGGACTCCATTAGAATTTGAATAAGACAGTATTGCTTCGAGGTCTAGGAAGGTAAGTTTGACTAACTCTGGGTTGAAGTTTTTCGGTTAATAATTTATGGTGATTAAGTAGAATTAATGACTCAAGGATAATATAGCTTAATATGACAAATCTGAAGATATCGATTTAAAAATATTTAAGTGACTGAACTTCTGAAACAACTTGGATCTTATTAAGGTTAAGTCATGGCCCCTAAGGATTAAGATGATGTTTGTGGCAATTGAATGATTGAAAGGAGATAAGACAATACAAAGATAAATGATAAGTTGACATTGAGAAGTTAATATGAAAATAGTTATAGATCTTGAGGATAAGGAGATATTTCAGGATATTTTGCTATGGATATCTCGAGTATGGTAGGAATTGTTCCATAGGACGGATACTAAAGAGTACGGTGCCTGGGATCGAGGTTGCATGGTAATGAGAATAAAGGTGATGATTACCGTGGATGATGATGAAAACCAATGTAGCGAAAACTGGGACATCATATATTAAGAGGATTATTTATCGTCCTACAGACAGAATTTTGTTGATATCTCATTCTATATCTCTTCAGCCAGAACCTAGGGTAAAAAGGCCGAAATCTACATCTCAAGATAATCAGGCTAAAGATCCTGTTGTGCCAATTTAAAATTCATCAAGTATAATGAAGCAGGGTCAAGTTCTATCAACAATTCGAAAGGATTAGAGACACCTCTCCTAGGACTTATGATGCTACATCTAGTACGGATAGACTCAAGATGAAGTTTGGTGATTACCCGGGTGAATCTTCCAATTCAATTCCATCCCTATTCACCACTAGAGTGTGGATGACGGATCTGCATCCTGACCTAACAACCTGATGAAGTCTACAAACTAGGATGTATGCCCAACAAGGCAATCTCTCTCAGGAAACTACTGCCCCTAATGTCGGTTGTCAACTCAAGAAGCCACCTTGATACTTTAAGCCACTAAAAAGAATTTTCAAGAAATCTAAGGAGGACTAAAAGTAAAAACCTCCCCTCCTTCTCACCCATATGATTAATATAACCTGCTGGAATGACCAAGGGCTAAATAGTAAGGTTAAAGCCCATGAAGTTTATCAATATAAATTATGGGGTTGGTTGAAACCAAGGACCATGAATATATATATTTTTTGGTAAGTAAGAAAAGTGTATTAAAAAAGGGAAAGAAAATTACAACACCTATGTTCTAATCCAAGTGTTATGCTGACTTGGAGGTAGAGCATAGTAGTAAGGGCAGCCCCTGAACAACATAATACAAGTTACGAAAACAAGAAATCAAACATAAAAGGGTGATATCTTAGGAAATCGAACAGAAGCTAAACCAACTGCAGCACCTTGCCCATTTGGCAACCACCATGCCCATTTGGCATCACGATTCTTTACCGGCTACTCAACCAAGACACCTCGGCACTAGCAACATCTTGGAAAAAGAACATCTCCGATGAAGGCCGATGAAGACCTCGATCTTCACTATACCAGATAGCCGTTTACCTTGGATCCTGCAAATTGCTGGGGCGAAAAAGCACGGGCAGCCAACATCCACAAAACCGAAAGGGCACATTAGTGCAATTGGATCACTGGACCACAACAGTATGAGACCAAATCAACAAACGTATCGAACCACTGAGAGTGATGTATGGGAACCCAAGAAAAAAGAACACGGAGAGCATCCAATTTGGGAAAATGGATACTAAACCATATCAATAGGATATCGAGCAAACCCCTCAACGGACCACTGCACCATGAAGCAGGAGAAGCCATGGAATACTGGGCAAGAAAAAGCTGATAGCTAGGATACCAGGAGACCAACTTCAAGGCATTTTTTTTTTTACTAATAGCAATCAATTGGGAAAATATATTTACATCAAGTACAAGGCAGGCAGACGACACAATGCCAAACTGGTAAGTGGCATCCCATAATAAAAAATAAAGATAATAATAATTATTATTATTGTTATTATTTTTTAACTAGGAATGTATACATCGGCCTATTGCTGTAGATCGAGAACAAATCATGCAACCACCGAGGAACAAAGAGGGGCAGGAGCCCAACAAGCCTTTCCGGCAAACAAGTCAAAAAGGCCAACCTACTGGCCATTAGCTACCAACTGGAAAAAGGCGGGCAGACGACACAAAATAGCCAAACAAGTAAGTGGCATCTCAAACTAAAGATATTTTTTTTTATGAACAAATAGGGCAAGGGGCCCAACAAGCCTTTCCGGCAACCAAGTCAACAAGCCACCACGCAGCAAAGCGGGCAAGGAGCCCAACAAGCCATTCCGCAAAACAAGACTTTTTTTTTAATTGTTAGATAAATTCCATCGGTCTAAAGATGTTTTGTATGCCTTAGAAGAGGAACTAAGGAGAGCTTTCAGACGGTTATGAACAACATCTAAGATTTGAGTGAACAGATGAGAGGAAGCATGGATGGGAGGAGATTGGAAAGTTCGGTGATTCCGCTCTTTCCAGATATAATACACAGTAGCGGTAAGGGTAAGGCAGAAGGAGGTAGTTTTGAAATTATTCCCTTTCCATTTTGACGCGGCCCAAACAATGTTCTGGTGCCAATCAGGGTATGGCCATTGAAGACCAACACGGCGACGTATCATATGCCAAAGATCCATAGAGAAAATATAGTGAAAGAAAATGTGGTCATGATTTTCAAACTCATTTTGGTACTGAACACAATAGGGAGAGAGGTTAGGATGCCTTTGATGCGATCTGTGGTGCTTAACCTACGATGAATGGTCAACCAAAAAATGAATGCATGGGCCGAGATATAGGAGGGACCCCACACAAGGGAAGCCCAATATACTTTCACATGAGGAGGATGAAGAAGATGGTAGGCTGATTAGGTCGTAAATATTCCATCTTTATTAGGCATCCATTTGACAGAGTCTCTAACGGAGGGATCAAGGGGATAGCTGGGCATATTCTCAATTAATTTGGACACTTCCATATCAAACTGATTGGGCCAAATCCATTAGTTGTGCCTATATATAGCCTTGACCTTAGAATCCCAATGCAATCCGGTAATTGTTTAGATCCGGTCAGAAATGCAATTATTAAGAGGCCCTAGAGGATGCCAGTTGTCAAGCAAGAGGAAGGAGTCCTAGCCATCACCAATAGAGTGCACAATCTGAAGGCACATTATAGGGCGAAGCTTTATAATTTTCTTCCAGCTCCAAGAAGCTGTAGTGGGAATTTTTAGAGTCTAAACACATCGATCCTTAATAAGATTAGCATGGATCCAAAGAGACTAGATCGATTTCGTATTTTTGGAAATAATGCGCCATAGCGGTTTATAGATATGCACTTTATTCTGGGTCAGAAGATTTTTGATTCCCAGGCCTCCTTCAGACTTAGGATAGCAAATATCCTCCCAAGCAACCTTGGAGGCCGATTTACCCTCATTATTTCCATGCCAAAGGAATTTCCTAATGCCTTTTTCGATCTTTTTGAGAACAAGGCTTCGCAAAATAAAAATGGAGCTCCAGTACATATGAATGGATGTGAGAATGGATGAAATAAGCTGGAGGCGACCCCCAAAGGACAAACATCTATTATTCCAAGATGATATACGCTTGGAAACTTTTTCAAGAAGGGGGTTACAGTCTAAAATCTTAAGTCGCGAGGTGATAAGTGGCACCCCCAGGTAACGAACTAGGACTTTACCCGCTTTAAAACCCATGATACTCAAAATTGATTGATTCAATGAAGGGTTACCGGAACAGATGAAGATCTCGCTTTTACTATTGTTGGTTGAGAACCCAGATAGTAGTGTGAATTCTTCAAGGCAGCTATGCAGGGTCAGAATAGAATTTTTGTCAGCTCTAGAAAACAAGAGCAGGTCATCTACAAAGGCAAGCATGACTGTCCTAGTATCGGCACATTTCCAGTGAACTTGAAACATAGCATTTCGAAGGGCTTTCACATCAATGATGCCGATAAGAACATCCATGGCAAGGAAAAATAGGTAGGGCAAAAGGGGGTCACCCTGGTGAAGACCTTTGCCTCCTTTGAAAAACCCCACTGATTTGCCATTTATATTTATAGAAAAGGAGGTGATAGTGATACATTGCTGAATCCAACTGATCATCTGATGGGGGAATCCCATGAGATCGAGAATGGATGTAATAAAGTCCCATTGAAGCTAGTCATAGGCTTTCATGAGATCAATTTTCATTACACAACAGGGAGGACCGGTACCCAAGTGATATTTGTGCAGAAGTTCCTGGGCCAAAAGTACATTGTAACTTATCTGTCATCCCTTGATAAAAGCAGTTTGGCATTTATCCACCAGATGAGGAAGAGTGGGCTTTAGACGATTCGTAGTAATTTTTGAGATCGCCTTGTAGATAACATTATAGTAGGAGATAGGTTTGTAATCAGTCACCTTACAGGGGGACACAACCTTGGGGATGAGGCTGATAATTGTAGTATTAATTTGCTTCAGAAGCTTTCCGTGAGTAAAGAAGTTACGAATAGCTTCGGTTATCAATGATCCTACAATGTGCCAAGTGTCTTTGAAGAATCTAGAAGAGAAACCATCTGGGCTAGGGGCTTTTGTATCCCCAATGGAGAATAACGCGTCATGAATCTCTTCGTTGCTAATTGGGGACACTAAAAGGGCTTTCAGGAAATTCGGGAGGGATTGCACGATATATGGATGGATCCTATTCTTATCCATAGGTCCTTGAGAGCGTCCATACCCCAGCAACCGTTGGAAGTGGTCAACAATTAGGTGGTGGACATCTTCACGACCAGAAGTGGGGGAGCCATCATTCTTAGTCAAGGAGAGGATTCTATTGCGGTTATTATGACCCCTGACCGCTCTAAAGAAGAATCGGGTACATTGATCACCTTCCTTAAGCCATTTGATTTTTGCTTTTTGCTGAATGAGCTCCAGCTCTTGCTCCAATGCAAGAAAATAGGCCTCTCGACAATAGCGTTCCTCAGAATTGGTGCCCATCGAAGATGGGTTTGCAAGTTGGATTTCCTCAAGAGCCTTGCGAGCTCTAGCCACCTATGCATGAATATCTCCATTCAGTCTGTTAAGAGATTTAAGCAACCTTTTGATATTTTGAAGATTTTTAACAAGGCGATACATTGGAGTACCATGGACCTGCTCTTGCCAGGCCTCCCTTGCTACATGGAGGAATTGAGGGTGCTTAGTAATGAAGTTGTTAAAGTGGAACATACCTTTCCTCCTGCTACTGACGTCAACCGAAAGTAATAGACCCGGAGAATGATCAGAAAGTCTAGCTCAAGGGAAGGAGGTAGGGACGGAGCCAAAGTTTTCAAACCAATTACCATTCACAATAACTCTATCCAATTTCCTAAAGATGCGAATTGAAGGGCCACGATGATCGTTCCATGTATAGAACAAACCGTTGTGGCTAACGTCCTCAAGCTCACAATCCTTGAGGCAATTATCGAGGTCTAACGAGCTTTTAGCATGCCAGATCCCCCCAAGACCCTCAGATGGGGCTCTAATAGCATTGAAATCCCTGAGAACGGCCCAAGAAAGGTTTTGGAAAAGTACACTAAATTGGCGAAGGCTAGACCAAAGGGAGTAGCGCATGGCTTCTGAGTTGGCACCATACACTAGCGAGAGCAAACAATTTTTGTTAATTCCTTTAATGAAGACACTGGCATGAATAACCTGATCCTCAAAGGACCAGCAGCTAACGTCCACACAAGGTTAGGATCCCAGCCTACCCAGATTCTTCCTTTAGAGTAATTCGAGTAGTTCATTATCCATAGCCCATTGGGCATACGCTTGCACGAGATAGAATCAGCTTGACACTCCCTAACTTTAGTCTCAACCAAACCAACAATGGCATAGTTGGAGGAGCTAATTAAATTCATAACCTCATGGGCTTTGACTTTTTCGTTAAGCCCTCTCACATTCCAGCAAGCGAGATTAATTATTGACAGGGAGGGACGGGGTAGAGATTCTTTTAGGTCCCTTGGAGTTCTTTAATATGGACTCAAGAAATTTTGAGGACTTGCGCCTATGGTGACCCGATTTTTTAGCAGATGTCTGGGAGGATCCAACCCGATCCTGATGAGAAGAGGGTTGGCCATGGATAGTAGACCGGGTAGGGAAAATAGCATCCATAGGTGAACCAAGGCCAACGTTGCTGAAGCGTTTACTATCAAAGGAATCCAACACTTCACGCGGCAAGAAAAAAGTTACTGCCTTGGGAGGCTGGCAACCAGAAGGAGGAGGGTTTGAATCAGGGGGCACAGGGTGCTGGCCAAGGGAGATGTGAGCTACATTGCCAGAGGGAAAGGTAGGCTCCAATTGGCCTTGGGAGTCAATCGAGCAGTCTTGATTGTCAAAGCAGGAAGGACTGCTTTGATCCTCATTCCCAACAAGAGGCACCGGCCCACCTTCAAGTCCATAAGAGGGATCTTCAATGCAAGGGGGGCTTTGGTAGATTCATCTACACAAAAGCCTCTGCTGTGGGAATCCAAATAGGCAACAGGAGAGCTTTCATCACTGAGACCTTGGAGAGCCTCAAAGGAGTTTGAACATTGGGGGGAGGGGGATTGTGAGCCGGGAACTGGTTTTTCGGACGCCAGACAAGGAGATAAGGGTTTTGAAGATGCCCCAAGGGGGAGGGGTGTTTTTGGTCTATTTGACTTCTACCGGATGGATGCAGCGCCAAAAAGAAACGAGAATTTGAGTGCCCTAACCGATTGCAGAGACTGCTGCAAAGAGGGTTGCCTTGGTATTCAATACCAATTTCATAACTGGCTTGGGAATCCATCTCAGGAGAAGGCCTGGGTTTAATATGAATGATCTTCTATCCCTGGATTGGTATTCAATACCAATCCTAGGGGCGCCGGCTGATAGAGATCAGTCATCTTCTCTGTCCCATGTCCTAGTAGCTGTTCCATTGATGGCTGATGCTGATGGTCGTTACCCTTGATATCTTTCAGCAAATGCGATGGCCTACCCCTTTGTCGCTTTCCCTCCTTTGCAGAGTAGCGGCCTGATTAGATCTTCTATCCCTGATGCTTCCTTCCTCGAAAGCACGAAGAGGCTGGAACAGGGTTTTGGTCCCCTGTTGGAGATGACGGTGTCTTCCCCTATTCTGTCAGATGGGGAGGCGGATGGGCATCGTTCTAAGGTACCAAAGTATCTGAATCAGCACCTTGGTTCCATGCCGGTGTGGAAGATTTCGTCCCTGGCTCTATCTAATGATGCGGATGACAGACTACGGTCCTTGACGCCAAAGGAAGAAGCTGCAGATCTGCCCCCAGTGGATAGGCCCTGGGATATCTATGGATAAGCCGCCCTGGGATCTGCCCCCAGGGTTGTTATCTGTGGATAAGCCGCCCGTGAATCCTCCTTTTTGGTCTGATATAGTCCAAAATAGAGGTAAGCATCCCTCCTATTAGTCGAAATTCTTCCCTCCGCAGAGTGTGGATGGAGAGGTAGCTTCGATCTCTCCTCCTCCAAAGGTTATCCAACAAAGTATGGATATGTGGGGGTCGACCTTACTTGGTTACTTCTCTGGCAAAGCTTTGCATTTTCAAGCCATTAACCACATTGCTAGCCATATATGGGCACGTTTTGGCATTATTCATGTTGCCGAGTCTGCTAATGGCTTCTTCTTTTTCCGATTTCCATCTGATACTCATCTAGAAGCTTGTTTGGCCAGAGGCCCTTGGGTATTTGGGGGAAAAACCTTAATCCATTAACATTGGCAACCGGGAATGCCCTTGGTTAAGAAGGAACACATTTCTTTTTCGGTCTGGATTAATCTGTGGAATGTCCCTGCCGAATATTGGAACCCTTTGGGGCTTAGCTGGATCGCCAGTGCTGTGGGAAAACCACATCAATTGGATACTAATACAGCTAAGCTGGACTGTCAGCATTTTGCTCGTGTGCACATTGATGTGAGGATTGATGAGGCTCTTTCCAAAAAAATCAAACTTAACTCGGGCAAGTTTGTTGCTAATGCGGACGAGTCTTTTGTTGATGTAGTAGTTGAATACCAAGGTAACCTCTTGAGATACAGCAGCAATCGGGAGCGTAGGCATAATTCTGCCCAGTGTAAAACAAAGGTGGAATTCCATCCTACAGGCAAAACTTGGGTTGCCCCCACTCCAGGGTGCCCCAACTTTCTCCAAAGAAGACTTTGCCGAAAGATTTTCAGCTGAGTGCACAAGGTGATGCTTCTGAGATGAGCTCTTCTAACAAATTTGCTGTACTACAATCTGTTGAGATTATAAAAGCTACTGGTGAGAGTGTTTGTAATCAGGACGGCGTTAAGTTTGTGCAACACATTGCTACTTCCTATGAGCATTTATCTTGGTTAAGACAGTTAGACCATGGCTCTGATCAAGGTGAGGTGTCAGTAGGCCCTGTGGATCCTGTGTCTCAGGCTGACTGTGCTGATGAGATCAAGGCACAGAATGAGGCATTTTGTGAGGCTGCTGAGCAGCCTCATTCCACCCAATGTCCTGCCATTTATCTAGGAGTTCATAATGGCTTTTACCAAGAAGACATCAGTAAGGAAAGGCACCATGATTCAGATGCTGCTCGTATGACACCACGTTGTTGCCAGCCTGTTCTCGGTCCAACGTCAACCCTGATTCGGATGGTCAGGTAGCTCTTGAGTGTATGGGTTTTGTTGCCACCACATCACAAACTGAGGCTTGCTGGCATGCAGAAGTGCAGCTGTATGTGAAACAACCATCCACTATGGACTTCCAGAGCAACCATGCCCTGAATGGGGATCACGTGCCCCTGCGCGGTTCCCTTCAACACGAAGATATCCCTGAAGGTAGTACCAGCTCTGATGTTGAGGGTAGGAAGCATGAGCAGCCTCACTTCTCGAGTGAGGAGTCCTCTGTCTATAGGGCAGGTGTTAGTGACTCACCACCCAATTCTATCATTAAACTCTCTTGTAAGTATGCATAGGATGATTATGTAACCCGTGCAGATGAGTCACAGGGCTACCCCCATGATAGGCCCGACCCTATCAGCCAAAGTGGTACATTGGATGGTATACGAGTGGGTTGGGCATAGGATGCTCCTAGGAAGATGCAGTTTGAGATGGATCTCGGACAACCAACAGGTCCTGGTTAGCAGTCCCATGACTGCTCCTACTTAGGTGGACGAGGTTGTGGCAGATGAAGATGGTTTTCATGACCCAATGCTGCGTGCCATAGAGATGTTACTAAGGGCAGAAGCTACACTGAAATATTTTGATTCCTTTACTCTGGAACAAAGGATCATTATACATGATTTCATGAACAGCTGTTGGCTAGCGATTACCGACGAGACGAGGGAAGCGTTCAAATCATCCTTTTTTATAGCTACGGTGGACCAAGACAGCTCTTCAGGTGCATTAGCTCTAAGATTGTTGATGGTCGACAAAACTACTCAACCACATATTGTCTCCTTATCTCCTGATAGGAAGAAACTTATTTGTGGTTTTCTAGCTACCCTATTAAAAACGTATACTGAATTTCTAAATAAAAAATTTTAGCGATCTATTTGAATTAGTGGTGACCCTTCATATAATTGATGACTTTGCCCCGGTAGTTAGCCTTCCTGTATCCCCGAATGTCTCCAAGTGCTCACATCGGCCGTCTGATAGAAGAATAAATATTGTGAATTCCATTCGTGCTCCTTCCGAGCAAGAAGGAACCTGGAAGCATGTCAAGTCCTAAAGACAATAAAAATCTGCTTCCAAGAACTCAAAGGGTTTCGTAGGCACTGTGTCGGCCTGAGAACTGACTGATTTTATGTTATGATGCGTAATGCCCGTGGTTTGCATTTGCTGTGTTTCGGTTTGATTTTTCTGACCAAGGTCTATGTGTAGCCGAGGTTGCTAGTGCCGTGATGTGAGTATTGTCCGTGGTGGTGTTTAGGGTGAGGTGGTTTCTTTGGTTGATAATTACAAGAGACCGAGGTGATGCTAAATGCCTGAGGAGTGCACCTACCTGAGTGAGCCTTGATGAAGCAGGATGGAGATCCATCGGCTGGGAAGTGATGATTTTGGGGATGCATTCTGCATTGTGCTGGTTTGGCGAATGTACCCTTAGAAAGGGATGAGATGAGCCGATTTTTCCCGAGGTGCTTATGGTTGAGATATTGCATTTGGCCAGGATGTCTACAAGGCCATGTCTGTTTCTAGTTATTGACTGAGCTAATGCTAAAGGACCGAGGTATGCTGTAGATAGCATTGTGTTGTAGCTCTCCAAATGGCTGGTACAAACTCAACCCATGGTATTTTGCTGGTGAGAGTTGATTTGAATTGCTACCCGTTGCTGGTAGTCTTGAGGATGCATCACTATGCCGGTATGGGCCTTTGCTGATGCACTTGATGATATTTGTGTTTTGCGGCTACTGCTATTCCAGAGTTCCACGCAATTAATCAAGTAGCTGCCTTGCTGCTGCCCGGGGGTCTTCTTGTCCAAAGAACAGAAGACCGATTTGAGAGCTGCTACTGCTTTGAGGCAGTTGGTGATGTATGTTGCATGGGTGTTGAATTCTTGTTGCTATGTTGATGCTAGCCGGCGTGGGGAGACACTCTGGCCAAAAAATCTAAAAGGCACCTGAAGAATCGTACTCCTATTCCGTGTTAGTTTGCGCTGATGATTATATTACCCTACTATTAAGTGATTAGTGTCACATTGTGCTCATGTGGAGTGTAATCCTTAGTTCTTTTCATGACATGTTCATAAGACTCGGAGTATGCCCCAACGTCCTTGTTCTGGCTTCAAGTCAGAAAAACACTTGGAGTCAAAACATTGATTTTGTATTTTCCTTTATCTTAATACACTTTCTTACTTACAAAAAAAAAAGGGTTTAATACGAACAGAGGATGGTAAGGGCACATCGGCCTCAATCTCCACACACACACGGGTGAAATTCATTCGCTCTAATTTTGCGGTCACAGGGTCCAGCAGCAGAGGTTTACCAATAACACTGGCAATCCAACACAATCTAATGGGAATCCAAAACTCCACAGGGACGTTGGATAGGGAGATCCAGATGGGAAATGTTTTATGTTCTGCTTTGGAAAGTGGCATCCCCATTTTCAATTTTTTCAAAAATAGGGGATTGCCGGCAAAATACCATGGGCCACGTGCAAGACATTTATCAAGCATAGTGCGGGATGAGAATCTGAAGAAGAAAAATCCCTGACCGTTAACCGCAACATGCTTAAGATCGAAACTTGTCCAAATTTTCCTAGCAATGTGATTCACCCCTTGATAATGCAACGGGTTGCCATGGAAGTATCACACTAGGGTATCACCCCACATGGATTCTCCCTGTTGAATAATTTCCAGAGGAGGAGTTAAATCCTCCCCCTCCTTAACCGAATGGGGAAAAAAGGTAAGGGGGACTGACCTGGAGTCTGGTTTTTCAGGACAGCGGAGGACCAGGAAACAGAAGAGGGATAAGCAGTAGGAGCCTCTGAAGACAAAGAACCAATACTGCGAGGCAGGACATTAGGCCTAGCCGCATTGACACCATCTGAGGTGGGTTTGGGGTTGTGGCAACCAAAATTTGAGCCCAGTACTGCACAATCCAAAAGGGACTGTTCAGGCAAAGGAACACCACCAGTAGACGAAGAAGAAACAGAGTCACCTCTGGAACCACGCAGCGCATCAGCATGCGACCGGGTAGGAACAGGATTTTTCCCCACCAAATGGGAACGGGGAGTAGAAATAATTGAAAAATCTTTTGATGACAAAGAAGAGGAGAAGTAGGGTGAAGAGGGGGGAGCTGAGCCGAAAGCAGCAGAAACAGGGATTTTAGGAGGAAGGGAAGCGAGAGAAGGATTCAGGGGGGAGAGTAGCAGGAGAAAGAATAGGTGTAAGAGAGGTGATGTTGGGTGTGGGAGGGCCATTCGAAGCACCAGTGAGTTCATCCATGGCCGTCGCCGTCAAGGAGAGAAACGGAGCAGGACAAGGACCATGAATAAAATTCTACACAAATCAATAATAAATTATGCTGATATTTCTATTTGTTGGATGGGACTTAAGCCTTGTGGAAGTGGATGTTCTCTCCAAGGAAGATCAACTTGTTCATTACAAAGCCTGTTTCAAGAAAGATATGCATTTTATCCTTTCCTTATGGGGAAAAACTCGGATATACAGTAGGGAAGAGTTTAGTAGCATATAATCAAATGTGAGCAGATCCTTGAGACTATGTAGGGGAGAGAACCGTGACAAAAATTACTCCACCCATAATTGAAGTTAGTAGTTGAGATCATTGCTTGGAAATTTAAGATAAGAAATTTCTAAAACAACATTTCAAGGTTATTAGACGGCAAGAATTTTAATAGGGGAAATAGCTAATGCAAAAATGAGTAGGAAAATCCAAAATTAAGTTGGCATGTCAATATGCCAAAGAAGTGATTGAAATTTAAAGATTTTGGTTATCAATGAATTTGGAAATTTTGGAGCCATAGCTGCCAAATGATCTAGAAGTCCGATAATGAATCTGTAATTTTGAACACTAGAAGATCCTAAGTATTCTCATAAAGGATTAATCAGAGTAGCGTAATAGAAGCCTGTGGACCCACAAGATTTCGGATCTTGAATTAAGAAAACTGATTAATCAAGTCGAGGCCTGCTAATAAGCCAGAAAGGTAATTGATTGAGAAAATGTTTCTCATCTGATAAACTAAGTATAGGCTCCAAAGAAACTATATTGAGGTTCGCTAAATTAAGAGAATGAAATTTTTATAAGTGAGGGAGAATTACAATATCCTGATTTTTTAAAATAATTGATTGGAAATTATGTTGATCGAAATTTATGGGAATTGTTAACCGAAAATTGGGTGATAAAGTAACCGAAAATTTGATGAGAATGTTCACCGAAATTTGTGATTACGCTGACCACCTAAATAATCGGCTATTTGTCCAAAATCACTGGTCGCCAAAATGTCATATTACCTAAAGGGCCAAAAGTCCTAGTCAAAGAATTGACCAGCTGAGACAAAATTGGCCGGCTGGCAATATAACTAGAAGCTAAAAGAGAAAAATGACCAGTCAATGCCCATCGACCGGATAAAATGGGAAGCAATTGCTACAACTAAGAGACCAAAGGAGCTACGCTACATTGAAAGTCGAAGAATGACGAGCCAAGAGAAGCTGAAGGGTGATGAGCTGCTTTAGCAGCCATGGGAAGTTAAGCCGTAGAAAAATGGGCTGTGATGAATAAGGGAGATTGCCCGGTCAACAAATTGACCATCTAAAATAAGTGAAGAGAATTTGCCCGGTCAACACCCACTGACCGGCCAAATGTAAAGGAAAAGGGGTAAAATTGGAGATTTGTCCGTCAGCACGTTGACCAGCAGAAATGCAAAGAGGAGGGTCAGCTGTAAAAGAGGATTTCCCAAAACACCTGGACACCAAAATTGCCGGTCAAAGATTTGACCAGCTAAGTAGGTCAGCCGCTAAGAAAGGGAAATGACCGGTCAACACTTTGTTGACCGGCAAAAATGAGTTAAGGAAATTGTCTGGTCAACGTGTTGATCGGACAAAATGCAAAATGAAGGAGGAACAGCCCGGTCAGACGCCCATTGATCGGCCAAAATAAGCGCGTCAGCCATGGAAACCGGCGGCTAAAATGGGTGTGCTACCGGCTACAGCAATGGAAACCGGCTTCTTCAGCTGCCAAAGGAAGGGAAGCTATGGAAGCAATTTGCTTCAACCAAAACACATGGTAGCTTAAGGCACAAATGGCCAGCTATCTTGTGGCAAAAATGCCCGGTCAAAATGTTGACCGACCAATTTGGGTTTTGGCTGGTATGGAAGTATCTTGCCCGGTATGGACAAAACAACCAGTATGCGAAAATTACCAGCATGACCCGGCTTGAATGAGAAAATGGCCGGTATACATTTTGAAGGAGAAATGCCGATTGCCAAATTATCTAGTCAACACGTTGACCGAGTAAGATGGCAAAATATGCAGAATGGTACATGGTCCAAATTTGCCCGGAACGGCCAAAATTGACGGGATGGATGTATTTTGCCGGTTTGGAGTACTTTGCTAGAATAAAGTAAATTGGCGGGATGAGTATAGTAAAATGATGGTATGAACAGTGGGATGGGCGAATGGCTGGGATGAACGTCGGATAAGTAAAAAATATCAAAATGAGTAAAAATGTGGGAAACACTATATGATCGGCACGGGTAAAAATTGCCCGAGAATTGTAGAGCCTTTCAAATATGAGAGAGCTCCCAAGAATTCTAGAATTTTCAAGAAAGAGGGAGGCAGCGCCTATAAATATGGGATGAGAGACGAAGAAGGAATCAAAGTGGCGTAGGAAGTACAGTTACCTAATATCTAGTGTGGCCTGTGATGACTGAGGCGCCCCTTGGTTGATATCAAATTTATATAGTGCAGCAATCCTTTCTCCTGCAAACAAGGATGCTGAAGCTGCAGTAAACACTGTTTGATTCCCTTGGAGTTGGGCTGCTAACCTTTGTTGTAATCTGTCATTCTCATAACATATGAAGATTATCTTATCGGCTGCTATCTTCAAGTGTGAGTATTGAAGGTGTGATGCAGGTTCTCCTTTGCTGATTGATGGTTGCGACTGTGAATTTGGACTAGTGTTCTGCTCGAGATGCTGAAGTGTTTTCAGAACTGTGGCCGGCTACAATGCTGTCCATGGTCTTGCTGTTGCCCGGTTGCTTACTGAATATGTGATGTTGCAATGACTTTGTATTTTGGCCCGTAATGTGGTGGACTGATATACATAGACTCAGCCGTTGATTATGGCAGCTTGATGATTTTGTAGTTGGCTCTCAGACTGGCTCTCAACCAACCGTCCGGTTAGGTGTAGTCATGTGGCCAATTCAGATGTCGTGTCCTAGTTGGTTTTTTTCCTAGTTGTTTTTTCTTTAGGACTCATGAATTGTTTCGTGATGGCTTTCGGGGAATGCCCCATTGGTTATGCTCGATTTCCAAGTTGACAAAACACTTGGAGTTTGATCATAATCGTTGTATTTTCTTTTATTATTAATTCAATTTAATTACTTACAAAAAAAAGTGGCACAGGAAGCAGAAGAAAGAAGAGGAGCGGGAAATCCAGCGTTGCCAATGCAAGGAAAAATAGCAAGGCAAGTGCATTATCCTTTTAATTTCCTTCATCAAAATAATGTTTATTTTGGTATTTATTTAAATTACAAAAAATATATATATATTTTAAAATACTTATGAAATATTGTTCAAATTTGAAATCGGCGCCCAGCATTGCATATAGATACCATTCCTTGGAGGATAATCATGAGTTATGCATGATTCCATAAATTATTGTAAGTCCCGAAAATATATTTTTGTACTCTATTTGCAAAGAAAAGTGTTCCTGAGGATCAAAAGATGAATTTGCTCATTAGTGATAGGGAATTCTGCTCTTCTCCATGGATGACGATATTCATGAATATAATTCAAATTGTCAGTTTGCAAGTAAGATAATAAGCTTTTGAATATTTGGAGGAAAATTTCACATTTAAAAATTTGATGGGTTTGATCTCCCAGATGAAGAAATTTGTGACATAAGTTTGGTAGATTCTTCCTCAAAAGAATGATGAATCTTGAAACTAAGACCATAGACTTATGTTCATTGGATAGTATTCTCTGACTGGCCATTAATATCACGGTAGAAGCCTGAGGGTTACTTTGGCTGCCTATCTTGGCCTCTTATGTGAGCGAGAGATGTTCGTGACACACCTTAAGATACTACTGTGGAAGGACAGGGACTGCCTCTGGACCGCGAGAGGATATGATAGCGAGTGACTGGGACGCCGCTATGCCACGTGTTGTTTGGCCTGTTATGGCAGTTTGGGCAGTTTGTTTCGACGTCGAGTACATCATTTGGACTTTAGATCATGTGGGATAATATGATCCTTCCTCATCTTCCCACTCCTTTAACTAGTAAAGCCTACTGGCTCTGGTTCGCAAAGATGAATAATTATGTGTAAATCTTAATCCAAAAAGAGAAGTAAATGATGTACCAAAGCATACTTGGATTATTTTTGTTTATATATCTCTTTCATGCGTATGCCCTTTTCTTGCTCATCCTTATCTATATTGTTTATCATTTATGTTATGATGTACTTGCTGAGTTTTGAGCTCACCCTTACTCCTCCCTTCCAGATGAGTTCGATAGGCTGTTGGCACAGGAAAGGTAACTAATATCAATTAAAGAGCTTATGGATGTAGCGGTACAATTAGGTAAGGATGATAAATTTGTATAAATTATTTTGATTTATGTGATGGTAAGATTGGATGCATATTTAGTTTCCGCTGCATATGATGGATAATATGCTTCTACAGAATTTTTTTTGTGGTTATATTGGGTTTCCTAGTTGGCATCTCTTCTACACGGACGTCGTTCCAAAGTTATAAGGTCAAGACCACCTATGATATTATGGTGGCTTTGACAATCCTATGTATTTATGGCTATTATACAGAGTGGTATAAGATTGGTATTTGATGGACATTCATATTTTTAGTAGAAAAATTATGATCCGTCACAGCGCTTGAGCGCCCATCGAGCGCCAAGCCATTCTTGAGGGTCTTGCTCAAATGTTAGTCGAGCATCCTTCGGGCATGATATCTGTTAAATGCACCCGGGTGGCACCTCGGGGGCTGCTCCAGTGCCCCTATTCTGTTAAATCCGCCCGAGTGGCGCCTCAGGCGTAGCTCGTGTGCCGAGCCCCTAATGCTTATTTTTGCTTCTGAATCAATTTTCTCTTCATTTTTTCTTAATCCACTTATCCTCAACTTAGTTACATTAGCTTAATTATCATGGTTTACTATATTTTAAGAACACAAACTCACAAAAATAAATCTAAGGGCCTAAATGATCATCCCCTCTACCCCAAATTATCAAATGATCCACATCAGTTGTTGGAATATCTGGGCCCTCAATGCACCTAATTGGCCCGTGTGATTAGGGAATTCATAAAGTCCCATTAACTTAATATTTGCAACTTAGTGGAAATAAGAGTGCATGATTCTAATTCAACTTCTATGTAGTCTTCTATTGCTCACAATGGTCATGGACTACGAATTACTACTGTGTCCAAGGTGGTCATATATGGATGGGTTGGGATCTCTCATCCAATTTGCTTTTGAACTTCGAGATTAAGTAGTGAATCATCTCCAGCATTTTTACTAATATGGTGCAAGTCTCCAAATTTTGTTGCTTTTTAGTGTATGATCTCCACTCTATTGAAGAAAGAAGAAGCCTCTAAAATCTATTGAGGAGCTAGTCAGCAAGGAAGAGGATCTTCTTGGACACTTCTTTGTGATTTTGATATGGTGTTATAAGATTTAGAAATCCTCGGAGGAGTAATCCATGGACATTGTCATTGTCTTACATCCTCCAGTCTACTGGACCATAGTTTTCATTGTTGTACATTCATTTGGTGTAATCAACAAAATTGCCCAAACTACATCGCTAAAAAATTTGATAGAATTCTAGTAAATGTGGCCAAAATTTCTTTTTATGGGACTTTTCAAGCATATTTTGGTCAGGATAGCATCTCGAACCACTCCCCCTATCTTCTCCTTTACGGAAATTCAGATTATCCAAGAAAGGATTCTTTTAAATTTAATAATTTTATGACTAACCACCCCATATTTCTAGATATTGTGGAATTGTCTTAGACTAGTGAGGTGAATGCTGTGCCCATATTCGGGGGTTCCTCCGAACTTAAGCTAGTTGAAATGGCTTTTAAGGAGTTAGACAAATAAGTTAGTGATCTTGGTGTAGCCATTGCCTCTGCCTTAGAGGTGCTTAAGGTTGTCCAAGTGACTCTCTTCCGCTTACCCTTTTGTCCTATATCCATCTCGTTGGAATCTCAAGCTCAAGCTACTTTATTGAACACTCTACAAATGGATGATGACTTCATCAAGCAAAAAGCCAAATTTAAATAGCTCAATGATGGTAACCTTTGTATGAAGTATTTTTTAACCCATCAAAAAAAAGTAGAATTGCAGAAGAGTCACCTTGCTGATTGAAAAAGATGGCCTCCTCATGTCATCTGGCCCTGAGACTCGTGAGGTCCTTATCAACTACTTTTCAAAACTTTTTGGAAGCTAATGCAAGTGGCTTACAAATACTGAGATCCTGCAGCCCATTATTCTTAGGACTATCCCGTTGGACCTTTTTTCACAACCTTGTTTCTATTCCCTCCCAAAATGATATCTACATGATTAAGTTTAGCTGCTGAGAATCTAAAGCTCCAAGTTTGAATAGATTTTCTGTTGCATTCTTTAAAAGTTCTTGGTACATTGTGGGTCACCTCATCTCACATATAGTGATGGATTCCTTTTAGAATGGACGTCTTCTGAGTCAAATTAATTATACCATGATTTGCCTCATTTCTAATGTTAATTTACCTACCAAGGTTACTGATTTCAGACCTATTATTTATTGTAATGTGATCTATCAATTCATCGATAAAATAATTGACAATCAACTTAATTCGACCCTCCCAACCCCTGTCAAACCCCTATCAAGTGTGACGGACCATATTCAAATAAAAAATTGGCAAGGTTTTGTCTACAATATGGTCATCAAACTATACAAAATCTGTACAACAAGCCTACACAATATATAAAAATTCCATCCCAAAAAAAACTCCAACAATTGGACAAACACGATATAATCAACACAGGATCCACAATGCCAGAATATGCTCGTGGTTCCAATGTTACGTCTTCGGACACAACATCGGACAAGGGAGATGCTACTAGGTACCTGAAATAAACCATAATAATCTTGCAAAAATATATACTATCATCCATACATACAATACATATATCAATATGCCCATCCAAAATCATACAAGTCCTCATACAGGTATACAAAATCACAAAATATAAATTTGTGATTATAGGTATACCGTCTACCACGGAACGTTAAATTCAAGGTATGTTGGTAGGCCTTAGATCATGTTGAGTAACATGATCCTTTCATCGATTTGATTGCTTCGTTAGCTGGTGAGACCCACTAGCGCAGGTCTGAAAAGATAATGGAGATTTTTGCATATTTTAGAATCCAAAAGAATCAAAAGTAAAATGTTGAAGAAAATGAGTTACCGGAAATGCATTTGATCATGCTTTATATTTATGTATTATACTCCTATTTTCCTCCTCTTAATTTATTTTAAGTATACTACTTATGTCCTTATTATATTGTGCCTTGATAAGCATTCGGCTCACTCCTTATTATTTCTTGCCTTCAGATAAGCATGAGCTTATGCCTGACAAGTCAGAATAGAATCTAGAAGTAGGCTAGGCTGTGGATTGAAAGATCATTCTGTGGATTTATATTTTGTGATTTTATATACCTGTATGGTGACTTGTATAATTTTAGATGGGCGTGTTGATATATATTGTATGCATGGATTATAGTATGTATTTTCGTAGGATTATTATGGTTTGTTTCAGGTACGTAGCAGCATCTCCCTTACCTGATGTTATGTCCAGAGATGCAAGATTTTAGCCGTGAGCATATTATGGCACTGTGGATCTTGTGTTGATTATGTCGTGTTTGTCCAGTTATTGGAGTTTTTTTTTTGGGATGGAATTTTTATATTTTGTACATGTTTTGTATAATCTAACGGTCGTATTGCAGACAGAATCTTACCAGCTTCTAGTTTGAATATGGTCCGTCATAGTTGGTATCAGAGAAAGAGATACCTTAGATTTGATTTGAATCTTATGTGGAAGCTTTAGTTAGAGTATGATAAATTGAATAGGCAGAGGAAGGCATAGGATGATTAAGTTAAATTGGTTAGAATGTGAGTTTGGTTCGAAAAAGTGATATATTGGGCATGTAATTCCTTTGATAGCATGAATGTGGTTTGTAGAATTTGGGTGATGGCTCATTTGGGAGAGGCTAATTGATGTTGCGGAAGTATTCCTCGAGGTTTTGCAACGTCCATGGGGCAAGCGATCGGTATCCGTTTGGATGAGATACATGAAGATAGTTTTTTAGGAATGAAGGGTAAATTATCTACCATGTTGTTTGAGTTGTTCTCTGATGGATCTAATAAATTATAATAGAATGTAATGTTTTTGAGGAGATTTAAGATTATATTTTTCCTACGTCGTATGTGGGTGGTTGCCCTTGAATTAAGTGGGGGAGAGGTTCATGATCAGAGTTACTCCACCCGTGATTTGGAGTTAGCAATTGAAGTATCTACTTTGGAAACTTATAGGTGTTGCTTTGGAGATAGTTATTATCTAATGATTCTAAGGATCTGAATGGTTATGTCATAAGGAAGAGATGATCATGTGACAGAAAAAGTGGGTAAATCTGCTTTAGGAGTGTGAAGAAGAATTTTGATGTCTTTTAAGGAAGACGAGCATTAGTACCAATGATTTGATATTGAAAGCCCTTGGATTTGATATGTCTTTAATGCTTAGTAGGGAATGTTGTAGGGTGAACCACGAGTAGGTTCCAATATCTGTGTAAATGGGATGCTATGCTTTTGATTTGGGAGATAGAATTGTATTTGATGTATTGCAGCTATGAAATTGTGAGATGAAAAGTCTTTGTGGCCTTGCTTTAGGCTTGTTAGAATAGAAAAGATTTTGGGTATTTGAATGATAAATTGTTAAAAAGTTCAGGTTTTGAGGTTTTGGTGGTCACTTGAGGCTATACCAAATTTTGGGATAATTGTGTTAACTGTGTTTCCTATGTTGGATATAATCAAGGATTATAGGTTTTACATTAGACGTATCGTCAACCTTGGAATTTTATTGAGGCCACAGCTGTTGTGTAGCATAGGTTTCTGGTATGAATTATTAGATAAGAATTGTAAGTTAGTTTTAGTGTACAAGTAAAGGGTTAATCAGAGTTGCACAGTAGAGCGGATGGCCATATATTTTAAGATTCAGTTTAAAGTTTGAAGTGAATGATCTTTTCGAGGCCTAGGGTGAACTAAAGTAGAAGTTCATCAGTTCGTTTGAAATTTTAAGTTAAATCGGGAAAATAGTTAATAAATTTGAGTTATATACAATTTGGTGGATTATCATGAAGTCTCCATTGCATCGATAGTTGAGGAAATAAGTATGTGATTGAATTAAGCCTTGTGAGAGATTAGGAATTTGTCTTGTTATAATTCTATTGATTAAGTTTTTCTAGGATAAGTCATTTAATTATGGAAATGACTTGGCAACTCAAAGAAGAAATCTAGAAGGATTTTTCCCAATTGTTGAAATTTGATATTTGTTAAATTTCGAGGATGAAATTTTTATAAGTGGGGGAGGATGTAATATTTTAAATTTTTATCCAATTTAATTGAAATTATTTATTATTATTATTGGTTAATATGGGTGTTGTGACAGTAATTAATTAAATATTATGAGATTTTGAGAAATCATTGAAATTGTGGAGGAGCACCCAAAGCATGCCCGTATTGTTGTCCGAGCACCGATTTAGAATTTGGGAATAAAAGAAAAGTAGAAAAAAAGAGAAAATATATATATATATGTATATATATATATATATGTATAATAGTAAAAGGAAAAAGGAAAAAAAAAGAAAAGAAGGAGAAGAAGACAGAGGCGAGGGTTTTCGGGGAGAAAGAAAAGGAATGAAGAACATGAGGAGAAATAAAAGGAGAGAGAGAGCCGAAGAAGAAGAGAGAAAAAGGAGAACGAGGTTTCCAAGTCCGATTCCGACTTAGAAATAGTTAGAGAAGTGATAGATCAGGTCGAGGTAAGTGTACTTATGCCATTTTCTTTCACTTATTATATTTTTGTTCGTTCTTCCCAGGTATTGTTATTCTAGTACCCACCCAAAACATGTATTTTGTGGAACCCACGACTTGAGCACGATTTATTTATTGTTTTGGTGTCTGATTTCTATGTTCCACGCAGTTTTGTCCTGGGAGAAACCCTAACCCGCGCCTTGGACCAGTTACACGTTTATTTTGAATTTTATGCATGATCTGCCATTAGATAACCAATGTGACAGACCGGGTTATTTTCCTTAAATAACATCCGTCAATGAACACATAATGAAGCCCATAATTAATATTACTAATTTTTACAGAAATTTGGGTAGAGTTCTATTTGTAAATTAGACTTTTGCCAAAATATAAGAACTTGTATCGACCCTGTACAATAATCCACAAACACAAATAACTCAATTTCACAGGATCTCCAACATCACAACAATTCACGGGTGGCACCAACGTCATAACTCATGTACGACGCCAATTCAGAAGGATGCCAACTAGGAATCGCAAACATAACCATAATAAGAAAACCTGTGGAAGCATAATGTGATTGAACAGATTTTTTTTATCCTTAATTAATTCCGTCAAGAACAGAAACAGAAACCTAAGCCAAATTAACTGTTTAAAGTTCTAAGGCAGAAATGGGTAGAGTTTCCCCTAAAATTGGACTGAACGGAAATGCACAAAACCTGCTTAAACGCTGCAGACATACAGTATAATACTATAGACTCAATCAATAGACAATCTAATCACAATCATAGGATCACAGACACCGTACTATCTCCCAACAGCTTACATTCACGTTTCCTATTCGTTACATTAATAGTTCAGAAGTGAGATGCTAATTAGGACATGTACAGAACATCCGAAATATATATATATATATAGAGAAGTAGAACTATTAACCTGCAAAAGCATAGTTTCTTATTTCATCACATACATCATATGCATTTCTATATACTGAGTCCACATACATAAATTTCATAGGCATAAAATCCATATACAAAACCATATGTCAAAATCAGGTATTATATCAAGCTATTTCTCTTTAGCGATTCGAAAATACTTCAGATCCTCAGAAGTCTTCAGATTTAGCTCTAAGTCACTCTTTTTCGTCAAGTACCAACTTTACAATCTCATTTGGAGGGAAAAACAGAAAAACAGTGAGCCGAGGCCTAGCAGGGTACATGCAAGCATTTAGTAAAACTTTTATGTTAAACAAAATACATTAAAACGGATACAGACGTATGTTGAAGCATAAGTGCTATAAAGTAGTGATTTACAAAAACTATAGTAGAAACATAATGCAGGAGATTACGGAACTGTCGAGAAATAGAAACAACCAATCTTCAAAAATCAGAAATAAGCATAGCCATGCTTCGTTAATAATAAATAAGTAAAATAGACTCCAAAAAGTAGAAATCGTTCTTAATTTTATAACTTATAGAAAATCCCTTTTTAATAGTAAAGGACCCAACCAGTAGACCCTCTAGCGGAGGAGGCGAATAATCGATGACAGATTGTGTTCACTCCACACAATCTAAGGCAAGATACAGGAACAGGAGATCCCTTCCCATGGGATCTAACCCCTTTCATAGGATTCTAGAACGGGGGGTTGCCAGCCAGGAATAGTGAACTACTATCTAGTTTAACGCCCTGAGGAAGGGCAGACCCATATAACTCCATGGATAGAGTTATCCTTGATTACCACCATAACGTTCTAAAGAATGTCAGAGAATCTAACCTGACTATATATCAGTGATGGATCCTAAATAACAGTATAAGAAATATTTTTCCTTCTTATTTCATAACTGAAAACCCTTTTCAATTTCAGAAATTGGTTAGAGTTTCATAATAACTCTTCAGTCAGTTTTCAGAATATTTAGTAACAGTCTAAAATCCTTCAAGTTCCCTTTAGAATATATAGAAATAGTTTGAAACCCTTCAAGTATATTTTGGAATACATAGTAATGGTCTAAAACCTTTTAGTTTTGCTTCAAAAGTCCACAGTGATTTATCAGTATAAGTCAGTGTAAAATTTTTAGAAATAGATTACATCAGAAGTTTCATTTCAGTACAAGTTAACTTTTTATATAACAGGCTGTTTGGATAAAAATAGTTAAAATCCCTTCAATTTCGTCCTTAGGATTTCTCCAAAACTATCAGACGATAAATAGACACTTAACATGTGCATTTCCATGAAATCGATGCTAGATATTGCAATATATACATGTAAACATGAAATCTGTCCGATTAATTTGCAGAAACAGGCTCTAGTTACAGTAAACATGCAAAATCATGTATTTAAAGCATAAATACAATATTTGAGGCATTAAAATGGTATAAAAATAAATAATAACATCCGAAGTAAACTTGCCTGAGCTCGATTTACAGTTACCGTGGTTCTGATCGGAGCTGAACGTGAGATTTTTCCTCTTTTCTTTCTCTTCCCTATCTTCCTCTCTTCTCTCCCCTTCAATCTTGTCAAGCTCCTACCGGAGAATGACCCCCAAATCCCTAAAATCCCCATTTAAAAACGAAGGAACAAGAACCACGTGAGGGTTCACGTGACCAGCGCTTGAGCTCTACCTGCGCAAAAATACGCTAGTCGAGCACACTGCTCACAAAGGGAGCCCCCCCGCTATGCTCGAGTGCCCTGTAGGGCACTATGCGTGCTGATTTGCGCTCGATGGGTGCTGGTTTCCATAACGTTGGATATCACATTGCTTTAGATAATCCAAAATTTTTATGTGCTTGATTTGCAATCGAGCCACATACCCCAATCGGCAACTTAATGCATCCGCAACCACATTGGCCTTCCCTAGCTTATACTGTATCTCACAATCATAATCCTTTAAGAAATCAAGCCACCTCCTTTGTCTCATATTAAGCTCCTTTTGAGAAAATAGATACTTCAGACTTTTGTGATCCGAATATATAAGGAATTTTTCACCATACATGTAATGTCTCCAAATTTTCAATGCAAATACAATAGTAGCAAGCCCCAGATCTTGGGTAGGGTGATTCTTTTCATGTACTTTCAATTGTCTAGACCCAATGAGCTACTATCTTACCATGTTGCATCAATACACATCCTAAACCCGCCTTTGAGGCGTCACAGTATACCTCATAGCCTCCTGAACCTTCTTGAATAACCAATACTAGAGCGGTAGTCAAACGAACCTTTAATTCCTGAAAACGTTGATCACATTCCTCAATCCATTCAAACTTAGCGTCATTCTTCAGCAATTGAGTCAAGGGCATAGTAATCTGCAAAAAAGTCTCTACGAATTGCATGTAATAACCTGCCATACTCAGAAAGCTTCTAACCTCAATCACAGAAGTCGGCCTACTCCAGTTTGTAACAGCCTCCACCTTCTTTAGATCCATAGAAACACCACCATCAGAAATCACATACCCCAAAAACATCACCTTCTCCAGGCAGAATTCACATTTACCCAACTTAGCTTACAACTTTTCTTCATAGAGCACTTGAAGTACTATCCTCAAGTGAGTTTTATGCTCCTCATAGTCCTTTGAATAGATTAGGATATTATCAATAAAAACCATCATAAATTTATCCAGATACGGTCTGAACACCCTATTCATCAGATTTATAAAGCAGCTGGAGTATTCGTGAAGTCGAAAGGTATAACAAGGAACTCGTAATGGCCATAACGTGTCCTAAACACAGTCTTAGCTACATCCTCTGGCTTAATCCTCAACTAATAATAGCCGGACCTCAAATTGATCTTCGAGAACACCCGAGATCCTTGCAACTGATTAAATAAATCATCAATACGTGAAAAAGGATATTTATTTTTAATTGTGATTTTATTCAACTCACGATAATCGACACATAGCCGCAAAGACCCATCTTTCTTCTTTACAAACAATTCCGATACTCCCCAAGGAGACACACTCGACCTGATAAAACCCTTATCTAACAATTTCTACAACTGTAACCTTAACTCCTTTAATTCAGTTGGAGCCATACGATAAGGGATCTTAGAAACCGGACTAACACAGGGAACAATAGCAATCTCAAACTCAATCTCCCAGTGCGGAGGTGATCCAGGCAACTCCTTAGGAAATACATCCTCAAAATCACAAACAACTAGGAAGTCTTTAGCCGGCACACTATGACTCTCGGTGGTGCAGGCATATGCCAAGTAAGCTTTGCATCCATTCTTCATCAAATGTTTAGCATGTAAAGCAAAAATCAACACAGGCATCTCCTTCTTCGTAATACATTGGAAGAAAAAGGATTCCATCCCAAGAATATCAAAACAAACTCTCTTCAGAAAATAATTAATACTAGTGTGGTATTTAGCCAGCCAGTCCATACCCAGAATCACATCAAAATCACCCATACTCAACAATACCAAATCCACGGTCAAATATTTTCCATTTACCTCAACCACAAATCCAGGATGCATAATATTAATAATCATAGGGGATCCAGTAGGGGTAAACACAGAGAATTCATAATCTAATATAAATGGGGTAGTTACAACACAACATGCAAACCGTAGAGAAATAAAGGAGTGGGTAGACCCCGAATCAAATAAGATAAATCAGGAACTCCACAAATAGAAGGAGTACGTTCCACGACATTTGGCGATACCTTTGGATCCTGAACAATCACTACGAAGGCTTTTGCCGGGACAGTAGGCTTCTTTTCTCTAGCCTTGGAGGTAATGGACAATCTTTCACCACATGGCCCTACTGTCCACATCTAAAGCATACTCCTGATGCCTTACGACATGCTTACCCGGGATATTTTCTCCCACAGAAAGTACAATCTGCAGCCGATACTCTAGAACTAGTCACTGACTGAGTCGTTATAACACTCTTTCCCTTATCAGCCGTCCTCGCCTTCTTGGACGGTCCAGAAGATCCCACAGCAGATCCAGCACTAATTCTCACCCGACTAGTAGTCCTCGTTGCATAAAATTTCTATTCCACCTCTTTCTCATAAATGACTGCCCTATCCAGTATATTACCATATGCCTTGAGTTTCAGTGTAGATAGTTGCTTTCTGATATCATCCCGCAGCCCTTGTTGAAACTTCTTCACCTTTCTCAGTTCATCTTCCACATAAAAAGGCACGAATCGGGATAATTCAGTGAATTTAGCATCATATTTTGTCACAGTCATATTTTGCTACCTGAATCTCATGAATTCCAGCTCCTTTTGATCTTGGAGATTGGATGGAAAGCATTTCTCCCAAAAAGTTTTCTCAAACACATCCCAAGTAATCTCCTCGTCGAGCACTCCTAGTGCTCTCTTTTTCAAGTCCCACCAAGAAATAAAAACAATCAAGCTTTGAAAATAAAAAATCAGTATAGTTATGCTTCGCTAATAATAAATCGATAAAATAGTCTCCAGAAAGCAGAAATCGGTCATAACTCTATAACTTATAAAAAATCCATTTTCTATCAGTAAAGGACCCAACCAGTAGATCTTACTAGAAAAGGGCGAATAATCGATGATAGATTGTGTTCAATCCACACAATCAAAGCCTGATGATAAAAACAGGAGATCCCTTCTCATGGGATCTATACACAAATACCTCCCAAAGGATGGTGGATTATATGTAAATACCTCCCAACGGTCGGTGGATCATCAGAATTCTACCATCTAAAACTAGCGCCCTAAGGAAGGGCGGACCACGTCTTACTCCATAGACAAAGTTATCCTCGTTTACCACCATAAAGTTCTAAAGCATGTCGGAGAACCTAATCTAACTGTATATCTGTCACAGGTCCTAATTAATAGTATCAGAAATATTTTTTTCTTCTTATTTCATAACTTAAAATCCTTTTCAGTTTCAGAAATTAATCAAAGTTTCACAATAACTCTTCAATCAGTTTCAGAATATACAGTAACAGTTTATAATCCTTCAGTTTCTCTTCAAAATATATAGAAATAGTTTGAAACCCTTCAGTTTTGTTTCAGAATATACGGTATCAGTCTAAAACCGTTCAGTTTTGCTTCAGAAGTCAACAGTAATCTATCAGTATAAGTCCATGTAAAATTTTTAGAAACAAATTACATCAGGAGCTTTATCTCAGTACAGATTAACTTTTATATAATAGAAATTTTATATAAAAACTGTTAAATCCCTTCAATTTCGTGCTTAGGGTTTTGCCAAAATTTTTGGACAATAAACGGACAACAAACATATGCATTTTTATGAAATTAAAGCCAAATATTGTAATATGTATATATAAATATGAAATTTGTCTGACTAATTTACAGAAATAAGCTTTATTTGTTCAGAACATAGTCAAACATCCTTTTAGAGCTTAAATGCCAATTTTGAATATAGAAAATAGCATCCAAAGTACACTTGTCTGAGGTCAGTCTACAGTTATTTTTACCCGAATCAGATCGGATCGAATTGATTTCCCCTTTTCTTTCTCTTCCCTTTCCTTCCTCTTTTCTCTCTCTCCCGTTCAACCATCGAGCTCCAACCAAATGAGCCGCAATCCCTTATAAAAATGAAGGAAAAGAAAGCACGTGAGGGGCCCGTAATTGGTGCTTGAGCGAGCACCCTGTATAAATTAATGGCCACACTCGAGCGCCAACTGGGCGTGCTTCGAGCGCCCGGTTTTGCTAAACCCGCTTGGCAGGCACCTCAACACCACTTCGAGTAGTGCAATCTATTTTTCACTGCCCGTTTGCACTTGAGCGCTACTTGGGTGTGGGTAAGGCCCGCATCGAGCCCGCAGCAAACCTAGTTCACGTTTTCACCATCTGGGACCCGTTTGTCCCTTCCAACCAAATTCTTCGCATCATTAGACCCTAATTTCGATTATATAACCTTAATAGGGCATGCTTATCATAATTTAAAGCTCAGAATCTTATTAATGAATTAACGTTTTTCGATTTATAACTTAAGTTCCCGATTTATCAATTTTGGATCTTAGGGCTTTTCGATCCGATTCCTCCCATACCCCTTGACCTTAATTAACCTATTTTAAGATAATTACTCATCTTTTGTCATATTTTGGGAGCTGGTACCCCTACGGAGCCCATCTTTCTCCTAATTATCATGTTTTGGAAGCTCGGGTCATTACAGTTCCATCGTAATTCATTCGCATTATCTCCATTCAGGCGATCACATTTCAATCACATATCTCCATCCGGGAGTTCAATTTGATCATATGGCACATTGTGGATCCCCTCCGAATACTTGTATAATTTTTATCTTTCTTTTTGACTTATGACTTTTGACATTTCAATTTATATGCTCGGATATCGAAATTCATGGAAGAGAGTGGAATTCCTTACCACAGATAAGCAATTTCACCTTGGAGTCCTCCAGAAACATTTCTTTGCAAATAAAGTACAAACACTTATTCCGAAATTTAGATTTACACTTAAATAATTGGACGTGAATCTCATAACAATTAAATAGGGTGGAAGCATGCAAATTTTCCATTATATCTCAGGTAAATAGTAACAATGGTTATTTAGAGCGTTCGAAAGCCGCAAACGGGTTGATTCTTGGGAAATCGGACGTCCGGTTGATATATATATATAATTTGGACGTGGTGATCCATATTTTGGAATCAATTTAACATATTACCAATGGGAAAATGGGAATCCCGAATTTGGGCATGAGTTAGGGTTTGGTAATACCAAATCAAACGATTGGGATAACAAATTGGACAAATAACTACATATTTTTTAACATTAACCATGGGCTATGTAATTTTCACGTTTTGGGTGGTTATCGAGATGAGAATACCCAAAAAAATGGATAAAAATTAAAGGAGAGTAAATAGTGAGTATGAGAACACTTACCTTAACTCGGTATACCATTTCTCCAACTAGCTTGAGCTCGGAATCGAACCCGAAAGCCTCCATTTTCTTCTCTTCTCCTTCGCGCGGTCTCTCTCCTAGCACCGGCCTCCGTGCGCGTAGCCGCCTCACCCACTGCCACCGTCGCCTCGCTCGCATTTTGCTGTCGCTTGACAGTCATCGTCAGCCACCGCACACCGTTGGCTAAGCCCACCACCGCGCCATGAAACCCTAACCATCATGCCCTCTCTCTCTCCCCGATTGCTTCCCCTCGTTTTCTGCCTTTTGCTTCTTAGTAATAACGTTATTATAAACATTATTATTATTATTATTATTACTATATATCAATGTTTTTAATCCCAAAATTCGAATCGATTCTTGGACAATTGAACGGGCACACCCCGATGCCGGCCCGAACAATTTCAAATATTCTTGAAAATTTTTATAATATTAAATTAATTTTTATCACACCAAATTACTCATAAATAAATAAATAAACCCAATTAAATCGAATAAAAAAATATTCGGGATATTACGACTAAAACTCATGTCTTGAATATGGTAATTTACTGATTTTCATGTTTTGTCTGGTTTTGCGCACATGAAACCCTAATCTTGTGCCCGGCATTGTTCAGCAGATTTATTTGGGACTTTTACATGATTCCACTTTGTTTAATTGGTATTTAATTACATGTAATCGTATATGCTAAATTGTATATTTCAGAAATATTATGGTGAATCGTTTGTGAAGGGTTATTTCATCCGAAAGTTCTAAAGTTATGTTTGCCACAATATGTTAAGGATTTCCTAATTTTTTTAAGTATTTTGTTAAATTGTGCATATATTTAAAGGCATGTGAAGACTTAAACCTACAAGAAATGATTATTTGTATCTGTATATAAGAATTATGCAACATAAGCAAGGTATAAGAAGGAAACTTCACAATTTGAAATGTTTGATGATCCATTCTCTAGGGAGTAAGAACTTTGTTTAAGAATATCGTGGGCCATCCCTTAAGAATAAGTAATCAAGAAACTGGATCAAGGATTTGTATTTTAGAAAGTAGTATTTTCTAACATGTCTTAGGATATTACAGTGGTGAATCGAGGAATTGCCATGTGCCACAAGGTATGCTATGGTGGCAAAGAATATAGACTATTAGCCCAGTATATCCGGGATTATAGTTATACCATCCACCACGGAATGTTAAATTTAAGGTACATGGGCAGGCCTTAGATCATGTGAAGTAACATGATCCTTTCCTTGATTTGACTACTCCACTAGCAGGTGAGGTTCACTAGCTCTCGTAAAAACGACCTAAAAGAATTACAAGTAAAATGTTAAACAAAATGAGTTACCGAAAATGTGACAGAACGGGCCATAGTCAACCAATGACCATCGTCAATTGTCGTACATATAACCTGAATAATAAACTTAGCACAAATGACATATAAATGGGTGGACTTAAAATTTCATTCGTACGCACAGGATCAAAACTGGACGGTCATCAAGATGGCCAAAAACTAGATCGGTCAGATCTTGACTTGCCAAGAATTTAGATCAGTCAGCAAAAGACGCATGAGATGCCACTAGGAACCAAAATTCGTAACCATAAAATTCATCGAAAACGTCTAAAAATCACTATTATTTACATAGAAAAATCATTATACAAAAGTTTCCAAAATATCCCAAAAATACATCAAGGTTGGTCATGCACTGCCACAAAAATCTCGGTCGGCCTTCCTGCCTAGATAGACCATCCGACTTCACTATTTCACGTTCGACATAAGTTCTTAGTCATCTGAGGGTAAAAAAAACAATAAGGAGTGAGTGACAGCTCAACAAGGTACCAATACAGAAAACATGCATAATTATAGCATTGAATGGATTGATGGCATTTTGCATACAGAAGCAGAAAACATGGGAGAAATTCATTTTCATGGGTATTGGTTTTCCAAAACGAGTTCAAATCCAAAACCAAATTTCCGTTCAAAACATTGGCTACATTTAAGGTCTGCAGCTCCTCGACCATTAAAACTGACTACATTTTAGGCCTATAGTTACTCGACCATTATATAACAAAACTGGTTACATTTAATGTTTGTAACTACTCGACCATAAGAATTGGCTACATTTTAGGCCTACAGCTACTTGGCCATTATATAACAAATCTGGCTACATTTAAAGTTTACAACTACTTGACCATCACAATTGGCTACATTTTAGGCATGCAACTACTCGGCTATCAAAACTGTCTTGAGTTTTAAATGACCGAAGTTCTTAAAGCATGCAATCTAACTTTCACAAGCGGCAAATAACATGCAATCAGGTGAATCTTAAACATGCAAACTACTTCGTTAACAGTAATTAAACATGCAAGATAACTTTTCTATGCACAATTTTCAAGCATGAACCGTAAAACAGAACCTCACATATAAAACATAACACTTGTACTGATCATGAAATTTATTCGTAGAACGTGAGAGGTAAGTACCATCATATGGATCACGTAGAAACATAACGAAGAATAATATTAGAATAGCATCAGATTTCAGACGAGAAATACTTAAGGACAAACATGGGGTACACTTGCCTGAAATTCTTATCTATGAACTTCCCTTAGATCTGGCCAGAAACTCTTCCCCTTCTTCTTCTCCTTTGTGCTTCTCTCAAAGCTTGCCCAACCCCTTTTTCTAACTTCCAAAGTTCACATTTATGGACTAGAGAGTTGGTGGAAGTAGGTGTGGGTAAGTCACCTACTTGGTACTTCTTTTTCTTTTACTGTTTCTCCTTTTAGAAGGTCAACGGAATATGTGGGAGCAGGTAACCTACTCTGACTTCACTGATTGAATTTTAATCAAACCGGCAGGTAAACCAGTTCGACTACTATCTTTCTAAGTCTTTGGTATCTATCATAAATTTTTAGTTGTTACTGTTTATTTATAGTCTGCGGTTTCTTAACATTTTAGTCATTCTCCAAATTTCGATCAATACTATAAATTCAGTCATCTCCTTTATTCCGGACAGCTCTCAAATTTCCTGACAGCTTATGTGAGATCCCGATCATAAAATATGATAATTATGGATTAATTATATGAATGAAAATTATCTTTAAACTTAAAAAGTCTGAAAAAATTTGATATCGAAACAAAATGAGGTGAAATGCCAAGGGAGCGCAGGGCACTCGAGCTCCCACTTGAGTGCCAAAATGCGTGAGCAACCGCTCACCGTGCACCCAAGGCAGAGGCGGGAGTGGCCCTTGACTGCGAGAAGGGCACTCGAGCACTGCTTGAGTTCACTTTTGCGAAAACGAGGGCTCAAGCGGCACTCCATGGGTAAGTCACGTGGTTCCTTCTTCTTCGTGTTTAAAAGGGGATTTAGGGGTTCTTTTCTCAAGCACAACAATACAACGGAAGGAGAGAAGAGACGAAGGAGATGGAAGAGAAAGGAAAGGGAAAATCTTCCGATCCACTTTGATTAGAGTCACGGTAACTGTAAATCGAGCTCAGGCAAGTATACTTTGGACGTTATCTTCTATTTTTACTGCTTTTTTGTATCTCTAAAAGTTTTTTTATGCTTTAAATACATGGTTCTTTATATTTACTGTAAATAATACCTATTCTCCCGATTAATCGGTCAAATTTTAAGTTTACTTGTATATATACTGATTATACCTCTGATTTCATGAAAAACATGTATTCGATGTTTGTTTATTGTCTGACAGTTTTGGCTAAACCCTAAGTATGAAAATGAAGGATTTTAATGATTTTTACCCATAATTTCTATTATATAAATGTTAATCTATACTGAAATAAAGCTCTTGATGTAGCTTATATCTAAAAATTGTATACAGATTTATACTGATAAATTACTGTGGACTTCTAAAACAAATCTGAAGGGTTTTAAACGGTCTTTGTATATTTTGAAGCGAAATTGAATGATTCTAAACTGTTACTGTGTGTTTTAAAACAGACTGAATAGTTATTGTGAGATTCTAACTGATTTCTGAAACTGAAAAGAGTTTTCAGTTATGAAATAAAAAGAAAGAATGTTTTTGATACTGTTAATTAGGACCCGTGACTGATATACAATCAGGTTGGGTTCTCTGGCATGTCTTAGAACGTCATGGTGGTAATCGAGGGCATTAATCTAGAGGGTTAAAACTCTATTCATAGAGTTATATGTGGTCCGTCTTTCCTCAAGGCGTTAACCTAGAGGGTAGTTACTGTTACCGGCTAGCATTACTTTACTGAATCCCACGAGAAGGGATGTCCCATGAGATGGGACTACTGTTACTGGCCTTGGTTGTGTGCGTAATACAATCTATCATCGATTATTTTCCCCCTCTGTAGTAGGGTCTATTGGTTTGGTATTCATAGAGTTGAGACCGATTTCTATTTTCTGAAGCATGTTTTACTGATTTCACTGAATTATGCTTTCTCTATTTTCTTGTACTTTTTTACTACCACCGAATTGAGTTCTCCCATGTAAATGTTCATCTGCTCTTATATTCTGCACAGAAGTATGTTTTATTGACTTCTGATTTTCGAATCTCAATTTTTTATTGACTATCCTCGACTCTGATTTTTGATAAGATCTCAATTTAAACAAATTTACCAATTTTTGGTTTTGGTTCTGTTTTACTATTTCTTCCTCCAAATGAAATCCTCGACCCCCGAAAAGAATGATTTAGAGCTGTTTTGATAAGATTTCACATTTTGGAGAAACAGTTGGATGTAAAGACAAATAGTTTTGTATATGGATTTTCTCGCATGGATTCTTTATAGAATGTATGGATGCATTAATAAAACAAAAATTGTTCCATAGGTTTATAGTTTTACTATTTCTTCCCCTAGTTGGTATCTCACTTCAAATGTGGATAGAAAACGTGAATTGTAAGCCGTAGATAGTTATACGGCGTCTGTGATCCTGTATTTGTGACGAGATTGTTTATAGATAGGGTTTATGATGTTATATTGTATAACTGCAGGTTATAAATAGGTTATATGTTTCAGTTTAGCCTATTTTTAGGTGAGGCTCTGTCCGTTTTTTCCTAAAACTTTAAGTTGTGTTTGGGCTTAGGTTTTTGTTTTCTGTATTGACGAAAAGTTTTGAGGATAAAAAAAATCATTCCATCACAATTGGTATTAGAGCAATGAGATACCTCAAGAATTAATCGATATAAAGGTAGAAGCATAGGCTTGAATTTCTGTACTAAATTTCTATGGGAATAGGTCGGTAGCTAAGGTAACTAGGACTTTTAGGAATTGGTCCTTAGGCTAGATTTAAATTTCATTAACTATGACTAAATTTCTATGGCTGCTTTGATCTTAAGGATTAGCTACACTATATCCATAAGCAAACCTATAACGCTCGAAGCAACGGCCCTAATTGCTATCTTCAAACCACGGTTGGAGCAATTTAATCGTGGGTTTCACCCCCATATAATCAAAAGGGGCAACCACCTATGATGGATGTGGGAAAAATAAAATTCTAAATCTTTCCTCAAGGCACCACAAGCTACTACAATACACTTGATCCATCAAGGATCAACCCAAATGACATGGTCAATAATTATTATTCAAATCTAGAAGGTTATACCTACACACCTTATTTCTGACGGATGTCGATCGCTTCTAAGTCAAGGCTCCGCAAACATTACAAAACCTCGAGAAATACTTAACAAATATCCTCTCGAAATCACTCAGACCCAAGAGAGACGCGCACTTTCGCGACATCAATCAATCCTTCCAAAATGAGCTATCATTCAAAGCCCTACGAAACCACATTCATGCTCTCAAAGAAATAATACACCCAACATAACATTGCTCTTAATCATACTCACATTCTGACCCCAATTGAACACAAGGCTAATAGTCTTCTTAACCTATGACATAGCCCTCAAACAAGGTTCACACTCCCTATGAATTTTGAGTTCCTCGATGAGGCCATCGAACTAATCCAATTATGGCCGAAAGATCCAACCCATAAAATTCATAGATATTTAAATGAATTCTACAACCCAACGACATCACCGAAACTTGCAACGGCCACATCTTATCTCGATTGCTACTATGGGCATAATTCTCAATTATCTACAATCAACCACACTATGGTACAGATCCATCTTAGAAATCTTCAAGCCCTTACAAAAGATCAAACGTTTCAACTATGGGATCCTTAAAGATCGATGTTAATATCGACACAATTTCAATCTACCGATCCAAGACCAACCAACCTAAGCTTTTCCTTTAAGAAGCATCCTCAATGCTTATGCAACCCAAGCCTCTTAGTAAACACAAGATGACTTCTAGGTATAGTCTCATTATTGAATAAACTTAGCAGGGATCCCCATAACACGACCTATAGGCAAAATGACAATAATTTCTTAATACATTGACAAACTCAGGTTCATACCCAAAATTTCACAATTCAATTGCAAGACATAATGTGCTTACCTATCTAATTCATATCAACTTGATGACTTACCAACTAAATCATCCTTAATGTCCCATCAAGATTTGTACCACAATAAATCAAATTAACCCAACAGATCATATCTACAGACTTAAAAAAATTGTAGATCTCTATCCCACAAATGCAAAGCCTAGATCCTCAAATTACACATAACCTAGAAACACAAATGAAAATATAAATTTGGGATTTCGAAATGATACATGAACTACAACATCAAACCCAAAAAACTTAACCTTTCATTATAATAGGTGACACTCTGTGCCTTGTGTCATCACCTCAGAATCCCAATTCAAAACGCTGGACCTCTTCACTGTTCGACCCATGGATATGGACAATCCTTAATCCTGTGATCGAATTAACTACAATCAGAAACATACTCTTAAAACTCATCGGGAAGAATACCTATTGATAAAAGAACACCCATGCAGATATCCTACAATATCTCTTAGCTTCCCAAACATTGTGCCACCACAAACACCATTCCAATACCTATGATCCACATCTCAACTTTCATAGAATCCGAGTCACTTAGAATTTAAACATTTGATCGTAGTTATATCGATCACAATTCGCCATCCTCGGATTCACAAACACCAGAAGCTAATTCAAGTCATTCGAACCTCCAGCCCATGATTTCACCTTATCCATCTCATTTATCGTGCTATTCAAGCATTCATAATCCTAGTCCTCAGACCAAGATGAACCCAATTCAATTCTTAAGGTATTCTTCTTCAACATCCCATCTCTCGGTTCTTGTTCGGATAAGCCCTTCTAAGACTTTCAAATCTCGCTAAATCATTCAACAGATTTAGATGTCTGACCTCTAATCATATGGTTGACCACTACCACATCTCGACCCTCTCACCCAGGCGGTACGATCGGCAACAGATATTCTTTTTGGGACAAAAACAATATTGGTTAGCTTACCACTTAAATATATAAACTAGGATAGTGAAAGCTAGACTACCACACTTACCCACTAACTTTTAACTTAGTTTTGGCCTAATTTAACCAACTTATCTTGACTAAGACACTAACTTAGGGTATTGCAACCTAGGAACCACTCCTAACTACTAATTCTGGCTTAATCTTAGCCTAATCCACATAAACTAAAGCAACTAGAACAACTCGACCTATCTTAGTCATCCTATGCCTTCGACTACTTTATTCAATCTATATTACTTTAGCCTAGGTTTTTGCATACAATATAGATCAAACTCAAGACATCCTTTTCTCTAATACTAACTGTGTCGGACCAAGTTATTTTTCTTAAATAACTTCCGTCAATAAACACATAATGAAGCCCATAATTAATACTATAAATTTTTATAAAAAATTGGGTAGAGTTCTATTTGTAAATCGAATGTTTGCCAAAATAAAAACACCTGTATCAAACCTGTATAATAATCCACAAACACAAACAACTCAATTTAATAGGATCTCCAACGCCATAATAATTCACGGGTGGCACCGATGTCATAATTGAGGTACGATCCCAGTTCAAACGGATGCCAATTAGGAATCCCAAACATAACCATAATAAGAAAACCTGTGGAAGCATAATATCCATAAAATACAGTGGAAAATGATCATACAATCATCCATATAATAATCATCATCACAGAATCATAAGGTATAAATATTTTGAGTTCTCAAAATCAAATACAAGTCCCTATTTTATACATAATGATTAAGCTAAGTCCTCAAGCACCGCACTTGATATCAGTCGCCTATCGTGCTCCTATGGCCTACTTAGACTCGTCAGGTATCAGTGCATTCTCATCTGAAAGGAGAAATAGTAAGGGTGAACGTACAACTCAACAAGTGTAGACATACATCACTATCAAATAATAAATAACTATGTAAATGATAATGGGATGGGGTATCTTGTATTTGTAGTTACAAAGAGAACAAGTGGTGAAAGGAGCAATTAGGTATGCATAATGCCATTTAACATGTTTAATGTATTTATTATTTGCATTAGTCTTTGCGGATTAGGGTCAGTAAGTCATACTAATAAACGATACGAGAGGACGAGAAAAGGATCATGACACTCCACATGATCTAAGCCCATGAGGACTTATTCTTAGACTTAGCCGGGGGGTCATCAACATACCATGCTTGTAGACGGGCCAGTAACAATATGCCCCATTCCTCCGGGGTACCAGGGCAGTCATCGTCCTTCTACAGTAGTATCTTAAGGCATGCCACGGACATCACCCACTCCCATAAGTGGTCAGGATACGCGGCCAAAGTAATCCTTGTGTTTTCACCATGATGAAAATGGCAAGTCAGAGAATACTACCTAATGAACATATGTCCATGGTCCTAATTTCATGATTACTTATTCTTTAGATGGAGGATCCTATGACGGATCAGATTTTTTTTGTCATCAGTTAATTCCATCATTCAAAATAGGAATAGAAGCCCAAGTCTCATTTAAGGTTCTAGGAAAAAACGGGCAGAGTTTTTTCTAAAACAAGGCTAAACAGAACTATCAACTTGTACAAAAATCAGTATAACAAACCAGTACATGCACACAACTATTCATTTATACCATAATTTTTCTATAACACGCATTTACAGGACCACAAATGCCATCCATGGCTTTAATTCAACAATCCTATCTACTATATCAGAATTCAGATGAGAGATGCCATTTAGGACCTATAGATATTCAATAATCAGAATAGTGGAAGTAACTGTATCCATAATATAATCCTACGGAACCATAAATATAGATCCAACGCAATACAGAACGCATAATAGTTATCAATACATAAATCCATCCTTTACTTAGGCATTGACATGCAAAATTATAAAATCTCTCAAGATCTTCAGGATGACTTTGAGACTCCACAGAGGCTCCAAAATCTTCCTTGCTAATCTCTAGCTATGCATGATCATCCAATATCTTCTCTATATCCTTATCTGGAGGGAAAAATAATAATAAAATAGTGAGTCGAAACCTATCAAGGTACATATAAGCATGCAATAAAACGTTTATGCAGAACAGAATAGAGTAAAATAGATCAAAATACATGTTGAAGTATAAATCATGCTCTAGAAAGCATAAATCCAGTCTCAACTCTATAGCTTAAAAAAAATTATTTTCTATTAGTAAAGGATCCAACTAGTAGACCCTACTAGTAAATGGGGTAAATAATCAATGATAGATTGTATTCAATCCACACAATCAAATGCCGATGAAAGAAACAGGAGATCCCTTCTCGAGAGATCTATATTCAAATACCTTCCGAAGGATGGTTGATTACATGCAAATACTTCTTGAAGGTCGGTGGATCATCAGAATTCTACCCTCTGAAACTAACACCCTGAGAAAGGGCAAACCACGTATAACTCCATGGACAGAGTTATCCTCAATTACCACTATAACGTTCTAAGGCATGCCGGAGAACCTAACCTAACTGTATAGCAGTCACGGGTCCTAATCAGCAGTATCAGAAATATTTTTCATTCTTATTTCATAACTGACAATCCTTTTCAATTTTAGAAATCAGTCAGAGTTTCACAATAACTCTTAGTCAGTTTCCGAACATATAGTAACAGTTTATAATCCTTCAGTTTAACTTCAAAATATACAAAAACAGTTTGAAACCCTTTAATTTTGTTTCAGAATATACAGTATCAGTCTAAAACCCTTTAGTTTCGCTTCAGAAGTCCACAGTAATTTATCAGTATAAGTCTATGTAAAATTTTTAGAAACAGATCACATCAGGAGCTTTATTTCAGTACAGATTAACTTTTATGTAACAGAAATTTTAGATAAAAACAGTTAAATCCCTTCAACTTTATGCTTAGAATTTCACCAAAATTTTCAGATGATAAACAGGCACCAAACACATGCATTTTCATAAAATCGAAGCTAGATATTACAGTATATATATATATATAAACATGAAATCTATCCAAATAATTTACAGAAACAAGCTTTATTTGTTCAGAACATGGTGAAACACACTTTTAGAGCATAAATGCCAATTTTGAGATACAAAAAAGTAGTAAAAATAGAAAATAGCATCCGAGGTACATTTGCCTAAGATCGGTCTATAGTTAATTTTACCCGGATCCGATCGGATTGATTTACCATTTCCTTTCTCCTCCCTTTCCTTCCTCTCTTCTCTCCTTCCCATTATGCGATCAAGCTCCAGCCAAATGAGCCCCAATCCCTTACAAAAACGAAGGGAAAGAAAGCATGTGAGGGGCCCGTGACTGGCGCTCCAGCAGTAGCGCCCCGTATAAATTTATGGTCGTGCTCGAGTGCTCGGTTCTGCTAAACCCGCTTAGGTGACACCTCGAGCGCCACTTTGAGCAATGCATTTTGTTTTTCACCCCAAGCACTACTTTGAGTGCTACTCGGGCGTGGGTCAGGCTCGCATCAAGCCTACTTCGCGTTTTTGCCATTCGGGATCCATTTTGACCCTTCCAACCCAAATCTTCGCATCCTTGGACCTTAATTTCGATTATATAACCTTAATAGAGCATAATTATCATAATTAAAAGCCCGGAATCTTATTTATTAATTAACATTTCACGGTTTACAACTTTAGTTCCCGATTTACCAATTTTGGATCTTTGGGCTTTTCGATCCGATTCCTCCCATACCCATTGACCTTAATTCACCTATTTTAAGTTAATTACTCATATTTTGTCATATTTTGGGAGCCGGTACCCCTATGGAGCCCATCTTTATCCTAATTATCATGTTTTGAAAGCTCGGGTTAATACACTCTCCCCCACTTATAGGAATTTCGTCCTCAAAATTTGACAATCCTTGAATTTTCAAAATCAAGGAACTTGATTACTGTCTTTAATTCATTTCTAAATCAGGCTAGTTATCCTAGAAAACCATAAGCATCAGAATTGCCTTGGTGCTTATTATTTAACACATCCTTTCCAGGCCCAAATTTACTAAGTCCGAAGGCAATTCTATTTCATTAGCCACCTTTTAAATGTAATTCCAAATCTTAAACAAGCAGAATGCCTCGTTTCATTTCATAATAAACCTCAAGATTGAGTATTTTCTCTGAACATTCATTTAAACCTGATTATATGTACAAGTTCATCACTTTTTCGCTGTGTACTCTAATCAGTCATTTAATTTCAAATTATTTGGAATAATTCTTCTGCAATAATTCATTATCATCAAGACACTCTTACACCTATCGACTTTAAAAGGGGCAATCCCATTTTCTAATTAGGTTTCGCACATACCCTTGATTCAATTGGCCTTACCTCTTACTCAAAATTGACAACCTAATTACAGGGTATTGCAGCTTTTCGATTACAGTTTATGCTAACATCCTTAAGTACCATTTCTACTCCAAGAGGATTCGCATCATCGAAAGATCAATTCCTAGATCATTAACGCTACTTCTCGCCATATTAACCAAATAAATAAAATATCTCTTCTTCTAGTTAAATGCTCATCTAATTACTTGCCATAATTATCAAAATTCACAAAATCCACAAGCATACATATATCTATACAATCAGGGAAATAATCCAAAATCTTCAGGGTGAACATGACATCACACAATTTCAGGAAACAAAAGAACACATAACTTCCTAAATCAATTTAAAATTCAAATCCAAATTCTATAATTAAGAAGATACCTCCAACCACCTTTTGGGGTGTTTCAGTGTCTTGAACTGTTATCGCAAAAGCCTTAGCCGAAACAGTGGGCTTCTTGGTTTCTAATCTTTGACGATATAGACAATATTTAATTTGATGACCCTATTGTCCACATTTAAAACAAGCTCTCGTCACCTTGCAAAAGGAATGTCCTGCATGCTTCTTCCCACAGAACGTATAGTCGACCGTTGACACCTGAGATCTAGTCATTGACTGAACTAAAGTTATACTCTTCCCTACATCTACCATCCTTGCTTTCTTAGAAGGCCCAGATAGTTCCACATTTGGTTCCGTACCAATGCCCGTAAGGCCAATAGTCCTCTTTGCAAAGAATCTCTCTGTCTCTATCTCATTTTCATAAATAATTACCCTATCCAGGATGTCAACATATGCCAAGAGTTTTAGGGTCGATAATTGCTTCTTTATATCATCTCGCAGCCCTTACTAAAATTTCTTTGCTTTCCTTATCTCGTCCTCCACATAAAAAGGCACAAAATGGGACAACTTGGTGAACTTTACATCGTACTCCGTCACTGTCATATTTCCCTGCCTCAGCCGCATGAACTCTTGTTCTTTCTTGTCTTGGAGACTAGATAGGAAATATTTATCCATAAAGGCATCCTCAAATATTTTCTATATAATTGCATCATGAGTTACACCTAATGCTCTCTTTTTCAAACCCCACCAGCTATTGGTTTCACCCTCTAACTTGTACACCGCAAAAGTAACTTTCTTCTAATTGGTACTCTGATCAAGGCAAAAATCTTCTTCATCCTTTTAAGCCAAATGTCCACTTCCGTCGGATCAGGCTTACCCAAAAATCTAGGTGCTCTTTCTGCTGTGAATCTGTCGTTAGTTGTCAGAGCAAGATTTACTGAAACTGGAACAGGTGCTGGGACTAGGGCCATATAATACTGCTCCATTGATTTCACAACATTTGTCATCCTTTTTAACAGGTTTACATACACAACCTCTCGATCGTGGGGAGTACTAGTACCCCCACGATTATTTTTTCTATTTCTCCTACTGGCCATCTTATAACCTATAACCATAAAATTTACAATGTTAAAAAACCTCAAGATATCAAGTCACAGGGAGGGCTAAAATTAATTAAGGCACTTTAACAAAATCCTAAGATCAGCCCTTAAACATTTTCCTTAATCCTATCTAGTCCTTATCATTTCCTCAATCCTAGAACAGATAAAAACCTAGACCTGGAACCCAAGTTGATCAGTCTAGGCCTAAGATCAATATCGATCAACTAATCACTACGTCCCAATTTAGGTCTATTCTAACTCATGTAAGCTAGGACACCTAGGATTTCCAAACGTAACTTAATTAGTCTATATCTATTCCTACCTATTCAGTCAGTTAGGATCATTTCCTAAGCTTCCGTATATGATTCAGATCATTCCTAAGGCATCTCGTTTTCTCTGATACCAATTGTGATGGAACAGATTTTTTTTTCCTCAATTAATTCCATCATTCAGAATAGGAACAAAAGCCCAAGTCTCACTTAAGGTTCTAGGAAAAAATGTGCAGATTTTTCCCTAAAATTGGGCTAAATAGAAATATCAACCTGTACAAAAACTAGTATAACAAACCAGTATATGCACACAACTATCCATTTATATAACAATTTTCCTACAACATACCTTCACAGGACCACAGATGCCATCCATGGCTTTAATTCAATAATCCTATCTACTATATCAAAATTCAGACAAGAGATGCCTTCTAGGACCTATACATATTCAATAATCAGAATAGCGTAAGTAACTATATCCATAACATAATCCTGCAGAAGTATAAATATAGATCCAATAGAATATCGAACACATAATAGTTATCAATACATAAATCCATCCTTTACTTAGACATTGACATACAAAACTATAAAATTTCCCAAGAACTTCGGGATGACTTCGAGACTCCACCGTGTGACGGAGCAAATTTATTTATTTATTTATTTTTAAAATCTTTCCGTCAGAATTCTTCCGAAGCTAAGTCCCAAGATAAAGAAATCAAGGGAAATGGTCCAGGCTGGACCAACACATGCACACGTACAAAGAATACAGACTTTAAATATGTACATATATATATTCACAATGCATACACAGGATCATCCAACGCCATGTAATAATCACTGCTCTAATTCTTCTAACATTTCACCAAACCAAAATTCTTACAGAGATGCCATTCTAATACCTGATTATAACCAAAAGTTAATGGCGGAAGCAAATCTATACCAAAATGTATACAATTGGAAGCATATTCATTCATTCATAGTTTTGAGATAAAGACATTCAACACTATCAAATCCTCCAAAAATCTTCATCAGGCTTTCCGATTCCAAAACTCCTCTTGACTAAGCTTTGTGTATTCCTGCTCGTAAGGGATCAATTTACCATCTCATCTGGAGGAGAAAAATTACAACGGTGTGAGCCAAAGCTCAGCAATGCACCAAAAACATGCAATATAAATCATGAATGTGTTAACATAGAGTTATAGGAAATATCGGGGTTCATTACGGATGTCGATTCTGAAGTCCAAGTCCAATATCAATTTTTTTCAAAGCTCACTGTTGAATGCAAATTTCCAAAGTACAAAATTTCTATATTTTAAAGCTAACTTCTAAAGTACAAAGCTCAGTGTTAAAATCTAGAGTTCACATTACATTGTCCATTTTTGAAGTTGATAACGCTATATCATTTTCTTTGTTCAAATGGACCTAAGCTAGTAGACCCTACCAGCCAAGGGGGAGAGTAATCAATGGTAGATTGTGTTCACTCCACACAATCAAAGGCCATAGTTCGATAATCATATCCATTTCCATTTCCATTCAAAATCTATAGTCCACAGTTCGATAGCTCTGTCCTCTCTTTATGTCCCGATGAGGGGCAGACCACGTATCGCTCCATGGACGGAGTTACCATTGATTACCACCGTAACGTTCTAAGGCATGCCGGAGAACCTTATCTAACTGTTTCACAGTTTTAGGTCTGAAACAAAATTCATCATGTTTTCATGGCCAATTTTATAATTCATACAATCCATGCTCTGGTGAATACTCAAAACCCGGTCAATACTCAAAAGCCGGTCAATATTCAAAAGCCGGTCAATATTGAAAAGACCCTCACGATCTTAACGTTTCAGTTTCCGTATAGGATTTTCATGCAAAGTAGTCTGGTAATAAAATAAACAGAAACATGGGCCGACATGTACAATTCAATGTGGAGAGCCATATTCCTGCAAGACAATTCCGGTTGTAATTTGAACAACAAAGCACGTGCTAATCATGAACTAGAGTCAAGAATTTACAAACTGTGAAACTTAGTTCAGATTCATGCATGCTTCGAGATGAAACTTATACTTATCAAAACAATGCTATAGAAAACAAATTTTGAAGTATACTTGCATTAAAATATTATTTCAATTTAAACTTGAAAACGGAGGTACACTTGCCTGATTTCCAAATTCTCTCACTCTAACTGGCCTAAGGTTCCCTTTTCTTCTACACCTCTAACTTCTTCTTGCACAGACGTTCTAACTCCTTTTTCATATAAGGAGCTCAATATATATAGAGAATGGATTAGGTGGGAGCAAGTGGGGTAAGCCACCTGCTCGTACTTTTTTTTTCTAGAAGGTCAATGAGGTAGGTGGGAGTGGTTTACCTACTCTGGGTAGTTGGTAGGTGAATCTTACTTCAAGCAGCCCAGTGAGGTGCTTACCAAAGCACGCCAGCAAAAGCTGTCTGGCATTTGTTTTCTCAAAAGCCGATCAGCATTTTGCTTCAAAATTTCAACCCTATGCTGGCCTACAAAACCAATTTCCGGTTAACATTTTATCCTTAACTTTTTGGTCAACAACCGCATAATTTTGATCAACAACCACATAATTTTGGTCAATATTTCTTCAACTTCGGTCTTCTCCTTCTCAACTCCGGCCATCTCATTGCTTAAATTTTTCTTCGGCTTTTACAAGGCCTAGTTATCATGTTACTTTTAATAGCGGGATCTCATGCACCGAGGCGCCAGAATCTTCCTTGCTAATCTCTAGCTATGTGTGATCATCCAATATCTTCTCTATATCCTTATTTGGAGGGGTAAAATACCAAAATAGTGAACCAAAGCCCAGCAAGGTACATGCAAGCATGCTGTAAAATGTTTATATAGAACAAAATGCAATAAAACAGATACAAATGTATGTTAAAGTATAAATGCTATAAAGTAATGATTTATAGAAATTATAACAAAACATAATGTAGAAGATTACAGAACTATCAAGAAATAAAAACAATCAAGCTTTGAAAATCAAAGATCAGTGTAGTTATGCTTCGCTAATAATAAATCGATAAAATAGGCTCCAGAAAGCAGAAATTGGTCTCAACTCTATAACTTATAAAAAATCTATTTTCTATCAGTAAAGGACCCAACCAGTAGATCCTACTAGGAGAGGGCGAATAATCGATGATAGATTGTGTTCAATCCACACAATCAAAACCTGATGATAAAAACATGAGATCCCTTCTCATGGGATCTATACACAAATACCTCCCAAAGGATGGTGGATTATATGCAAATACCTCCCAAAGGTCGGTGGATAATCAGAATTGTACCATCTAAGACTAACGCCCTAAGGAAGGACGGACCACGTGTTACTCCATGGACAGAGTTATCCTCGATTACCACTATAAAGCTTTAAGGCATGTTGGAGAACCTAACCTGACTGTATATCTATCACGGGTCCTAATTAACAGTATCAGAAACATTTTTTCTTCTTATTTCATAACTTAAAATCCTTTTCAGTTTCAAAAATTAATCAGAATTTTACAATAACTCTTCAATCAGTTTCAGAGCATACAGTAACAGTTTATAATCCTTCTATTTCGCTTGAAAATATACAGAAATAATTTGAAACCCTTCAGTTTTGTTTCAGAATATACGGTATCAGTCTAAAACCGTTCAGTTTTGCTTCAAAAGTCAACAGTAATCTATCAGTATAAGTCCATGCAAAATTTTTAGAAACAAATTACATCAGGAGCTTTATCTCAGTATAGATTAACTTTTATATAATAGAAATTTTATATAAAAACTGTTAAATCCCTTCAATTTCGTGCTTAGGGTTTTGCCAAAATTTTTGGACAATAAACGAGCAACAAACATATGCATTTTTATGAAATCAAAGGCAAATATTGTAATATGTATATATAAATATGAAATTTGTCCGAATAATTTACAGAAATAGGCTTTATTTGTTCAGAACATAGTCAAACATGCTTTTAGAGCTTAAATGCCAATTTTGAGATATAGAAAAGCAGTAAAAATAGAAAATAGCATCCGAGATATACTTGTCTGAGGTCAGTCTACAGTTATTTTTACCCGAATCAAATCGGATCGAATTGATTTCTCCTTTTCTTTCTCTTCCCTTTCCTTCCTCTTTTCTCTCTTTCCCGTTCAACCGTCGAGCTCCAACCAAATGAGCCCCGATCCCTTATAAAAATGAAGGAAAAGAAAGCATGTGAGGGGCCCGTGATTGGTGCTCGAGCGAGCACCCTGTATACATTAATGGCCACGCTAGAGCGACAATTGGTCGTGCTTCGAGCGCCCGGTTCTGCTAAACCCGCTCGGTGGCACCTCAAGCACCACTTCGAGTAGTGCAATCTGTTTTTCACAGCCCGTTTGCACTCAAGCGCTACTCGGGTGCGGGTAAGGCTCGCATCGAGCCTGCAGCAAACCTAGTTCACATTTTCACCATCCGGGACCCGTTTGACCCTTCCAACTCAATTCTTCGCATCATTGGACCCTAATTTCGATTATATAACCTTAATAGGGCATGATTACCATAATTTAAAGCCCAGAATCTTATTAATGAATTAACGTTTTTCGGTTTATAACTTTAGTTCCCGATTTATCAATTTCGGATCTTTGGACTTTTCGATCTGATTCCTCCCATACCCCCTGACCTTAATTCACCTATTTTAAGGTAATTACTCATCTTTTGTCATATTTTGGGAGCCAGTAACCCTACAGAGCCCATCTTTCTCCTAATTATCATGTTTTGGAAGCTTGGGTCATTGTAGATCCATCGTAATTCATTCGCATTATCTCCATTCGGGAGATCACATTTCAATCACATATCTCCATCCGAGAGTTCAATTTGATCATATGGCACATTGTGGATCCCCTCCGAATACTTGTATAATTATTATCTTTCTTTTGGACTTACGACTTTTGACATTTCAATTTATATGCTCGGATATCAAAATTCATGGAAGAGAGTGGAATTCCTTACCACAGATAAGCAATTTCACCTTGGAGTCCTCCGGAAAACATTTCTTTGCAAACAAAGTACAAACACTTATTCCGAAACTTACATTTACACTTAAATATTTAGACATGAATCTCATAACAATTAAATAGGGTGGAAGCATGCAAATTTTCCATTATATCTCAGGTAAATAGTAACGGTGGTTATTTAGAGCGTTCGAAATCCGCAAACGGGTTGATTCTTGGGAAATCGGACGTCCGGTTGATATATATATATAATTTGGACGTGGTGATCCATATTTTGGAATCAATTTAACATATTACGAATGGGAAAATGGTAATCCCGAATTCGGGCATGAGTTAGGGTTTGGTAATACCAAACCGAACGATTGGGATAACAAATTGGACAAATAACTACATATTTTTGAACATTAACCATGGGCTATGTAATTTTCACATTTTGGGTGGTTATCGAGATGAGAATAGCCCAAAAAATGGATAAAAATTAAAGGAGAGCAAATAGTGAGTATGAGAACACTTACCTTGACTCGGTATACCATTTCTCCAACTAGCTTGAGCTCGGAATTGAACCCGAAGGCCTCCATTTTCTTCTCTTCTCCTTCACGATGTCTATCTCCTAGCACCGGCCTCCGCGAGTGCAGCCGCCTCACCCACGGCCACTGCCACCTCGCTCGTGTTTTTCTGTCGCCTGACAGTCATCGCCGGCCACCGCACACAGTCGGCTAAGCCCACCACTGCGGCGTGAAACCCTAACCCTCATGCCCTCTCTCTCTCCCTGATTGCTCCCCCTCGATTTTTGCCTTCTGCTTCTTATTAATAACGTTATTATAAACGTTATTATTATTATTATTATTATTATTATTATTATTATTATTATTATTATTATTATTATATATCAATTTTTAATCCCAAAATTCGAATCGATTCTCGGACAATTGAATGGGCACACCCCGATGCCGGCCCCAACAATTTCAAATATTTTTTAAAATTTTATAATATTAAATTAATTTTTATCATACCCAAATTACTCAAAAATAAATAAATAAACCCAATTAAATTGAATAAAAAAATATTCGGGATATTACAACTAAAACTCATGTCTTGAATATAGTTATTTACTGATTTTCATGTTTTGTCTGGTTTTGTGCACATGAAACCCTAATCCCGTGCTGGCATTGTTCAGCAGATTTATTTACATGATTCCACTTTGTTTAATTGGTATTTAATTACATGTAATCGTATATGCTAAATTGTATATTTCAGAAATATTATGGTGAACCATTTGTGAAGGGTTATTTCATCCGAAAGTTTTAAAGTTATGTTTGCCATGATAAGGTAAGGATTTCCTAATTTTTTTAAGCATTTTGTTAAATTGTGCATATATTTAAAAGCGTGTGAAGACTTAAACCCACAAGAAATGATTATTTGTATCTTTATATAATAATTATGCAAGATAAGCAAGGTATAAGAAGGAAACTTCACAATTTGATATGTTTGATGATCCATTCTCTAGGGGTAAGAACTTTGTATAAGAATATCGTGGGCCATCCCTTAAGAATAAGTAATCAAGAAACTGGATCAAGGATTTGTATTCTAGAAAGTAGTATTCCCTAACATGTCTTAGGATATTACAGTGGTGAATTGAGGAATTGCCATGTGCCATGAGGTATGCTATGGTGGCAAAGAATATAGACTATTAGCCCAGTATATCCGGGATTATAGTTATACCATCTACCACGGAATGTTAAATTTAAGGTACATGGGTAGGCCTTAGATTATGTGAAGTAACATGATCCTTTCCTTGATTTGACTACTCCATTAGCTGGTAAGGTTCACTAGCTTTGGTAAAAAACGACCTAAAAGAATTACAAGTAAAATGTTAAGCAAAATGAGTTACCAAAAATGTGAAAGAATGGGCCATAGTCAACCAATGACCTCCGTCGATAATCGTACATATAACCTGAATAATAAACTTAGCACAAATGACATATGAATGGGTGGACTTAAAATTTCATTCGTACGCACAGGATCGAAACTGGCCGGTCATCAAGATGGCCAAAAACTAGATCGGTCAGATCTTGACCTGCCAAGAATTTAGGTCAGTCAGCAAAAGACGCATGAGATGCCACTAGGAACCAAAATTCATAACCATAAAATTCATCGAAAACGTCTAAAAATCACTGTTATTTACATAGAAAAATCATTATACAAAAGTTTCCAAAATATCCCAAAAATACATCGAGGTTGGTCATGCACTACCAATAAAATCTCGATCGGCCTTCCTGCCTAGCTAGACCATCCGACTTCACTATTTCACATTCGACATAAGTTCTTGGTTATCTGAGGGTAAAAAAAATAGTAAGGAGAGAGTGACAGCTCAGCAAGGTACCAATACAGAAAACATGCATAATTATAGCATTGAATGGAATGATGGCATTTTGCACACAGAAGTAGAAAACATGGGATAAATTCATTTTCATGGGTATTGGTTTTCCAAAACGAGTTCAAATCCAAAACCAAATTTCCATACAAAACACTGGCTACATTTAAGGTCTGCAGCTACTCGACAATTAGAACTGACTACATTTTAGGCCTACAGCTACTCGACTATCATATAACAAAACTGGTTATATTTAAGGTTTGTAACTACTCGACCATAAGAATTGGCTACATTTTAGGCCTACAGCTACTTAGCCATTATATAACAAATCTGGCTATATTTAAGGTTTACAACTACTTGACCATCACAATTGGCTACATTTTAGGCATGCAACTACTCGGCTATCAAAACTGTCTTGAGTTTTAATTGACCGAAGTTCTTAAAGCATGCAATCTAACTTTCACAAGCGGCAAATAACATGCAATCAGGTGAATCTTAAAAATGCAAACTACTTCATTAACAGTAATTAAACATGCAAGATAACTTTTCTATGCACAATTTTCAAGCATGATCTGTAAAACAGAACCTCACATGTGAAACATAACACTTGTACTCATCATGAAATTTATTCATAAAACATGGGAGGTAAGTACCATCATATGGATCACGTAGAAACATAACGAAGAATAATATTAGAATAACATCAGATTTTCAGACGAGAAATAGTCAAGGACAAACATGGGGTATGCTTGCCTGAAATTCTGATCTATGAACTTCCCTTACGTAGATCCGGCCGAAAACTCTTCCCCTTCTTCTTCTCCTTTGTGCTTCTCTCACAGCTTGCCCAACCCCTTTTTCTAACTTCCAAAGTTCACATTTATAAACTAGAGGGTTGGTGGAAGTAGGTGGAGATAAGTCACCTACTTAGTACTTCTTTTCTTTTCCTGTTTCTCCTTTTAGAAGGTCAATGGAGTAGGTGGGAGCAGGTAACCTACTCTGACTTCGCTGATTGAATTTTAATCAAACCGGCAGGTAAACAATTTGACTACTATCTTTTTAAGTCTTTGGTATCTATCATAAATTTTTAGTTGTTACTGTTTATTTATAGTCTGCGGTTTCTTGACATTTTAGTAATTCTCCAAATTTCAATCAATGACTATAAATTCGGTCATCTCCTTTATTTCGGACAGCTCACAAATTTTCAGACAGCTTATGTGAGATCCCGATCCTAAAATATGATAATTATGGTTTACTTATGTGAATGGAAATTATGTTTAAACTTAAAAACTATGAAAAAATTTGGTACTGAAGTAAAATGAGGTGAAATGCCAAGGGAGCGCAGGGCACTCGAGCGCCCACTTGAGTGCCAAAATGCGTGAGCAACCGCTCACCGTGCACCCGAGGCAGAGGCGGGAGTGGCCCTTGACTGCGAGCAGGGCACTCGAGCACCACTCGAGCGCTGCTCGAGCTCAATTTTGCGCAAACGAGGGCTCGAGCGGCACTCCACGGGTAAGTCACGTGGTTCCTTCTTCTTCGTGTTTAAAAGGGGATTTAGGGGTTCTTTTCTCAAGCACAATAATAGAACGGGAAGGAGAGAAGAGACGAAGGAGATGGAAGAGAATGGAAAGGGAAAATCTGTTGATCCACTTCGATTAGAGTCACGGTAGCTATAAATCGAGCTCATGCAAGTATACTTTGGACGTTATTTTCTATTTTTACTACTTTTTTGTATCTCTAAAAGTTCTTTTATTCTTTAAATACATTGTTCTGTATATTTACTGTAAATAATACTTATTCTCTCGATTAATCGGTCAAATTTTAAGTTTACTTGCATATATACTGATTATACCACTGATTTCATGAAAATACATGTATTCGATGTTTGTTTATTGTCTGACAGTTTTGGCTAAACCCTAAGTACGAAAATGAAGGATTTTAATAATTTTTACCCATAATTTCTATTATATAAAAGTTAATCTATACTGAAATAAAGCTCTTAATGTAGTTTATATCTGAAAATTTTATACAGATTTATACTGATAAATTACTGTGGACTTCTAAAACAAATTTGAAGGGTTTTAAACGGTCTCTGTATATTTAGAAGCAAAATTGAATGATTATAAACTGTTACTGTGTGTTTTAAAATAGACTGAAGAGTTATTGTGAGATTCTAACTGATTTCTGAAACTGAAAAGAGTTTTTAGTTATGAAATAAAAAGAAAGAATATTTTTGATACTGTTAATTAGGACCCGTGATTGATATACAATTAGGTTAGGTTCTCCGGCATGTCTTAGAACGTCATGGTGGCAATCGAGGGCATTAACCTAGAGGGTTATAACTCTATCCATGGAGTTATATGTGATCCGCCTTTTCTCAAGGCATTAACCTAGAGCATAGTTACTATTACCGGCTGGCATTACTTTACGGAATCCCACGAGAAGGGATGTCCCATGAGATGGGACTACTGTTACTAGCCTTGATTGTGTGCGTAATACAATCTATCATCGATTATTCGCCCCCTCTGCTAGTAGAGTCTACTGGTTGGGTATTCATAGAGTTGAGACCGATTTCTATTTTTTTAAGCATGTTTTACTGATTTCACTGAATTATGCTTTCTATATTTTCTTGTACTTTTTTACTACCTCTGTAATTGAGTTCTCCCACGTAACTGTTTATCTGCTCTTATATTCTGTACAGAAGCACGTTTTATTGACTTCTGATTTTTGAATCTCAATTTAATATCAATTTATGCTTTCTCTGTTTCCTTGCACTATCCTGACCCCGAACGCTTTCATGTTTTGATAAGATCACATAACCGTTCTGCATAACAAAATTTACTGCATGCCTGCATGTATTTTGCTGGGTTTTGGTTCACTGTTTTACTGTTTTTTCCCTCTAGATAAAACTATAGACCTTGTACCTGATGAGAAAGAATGATTTAGAGCTTGATCTGAAGACTTCTGGAGTTCTGAAGTATTTTGAAGTTATTTTGGATAAACAGTTGGATGTAAAGACCTGGTTTTGATAAATGGTTTTGTATATGAATTTTCTGCTTATGGATTCTCGTATATAGAATGTATGTGATGCATATAATAAAACAGAAATTGTACTTCCATAGGTTTATAGTTCTGCTTTTGCCATATACTTTCTGGCTTCTATACAGGTCCTAGTTGGTATCTCACTTCTAAACTGTTAGTATAGTGGATAGAAAACGTGAATTGTAAGCCGTAGATAGTTATACGACGTCTGTGATCCTATATTTGTGATGAGATTGTTTATAGATAGGGTTTATGATATTATACTGTATAACCGCAGGTTATAAACAGGTTCTATGTTTCAGTTTAGCCTATTTTTAGGTGAGGCTCTGTCCGTTTTTTCTTAAAACTTTAAGTTGTGTTTGGGCTTAGGTTTCTGTTTTCTGTATTGACGAAAAGTTTTGAGGACAAAAAAAATCATTCTGTCACAATTGGTATTAGAGCAATGAGATGCCTCAAGAATTGATTGATATAAAGGTAGAAGCATAGGCTTGAATTTCTGTACTAAATTTCTATGGAAATAGGTTGGGGTAGTTAAGGTAACTAGGACTTTTTGGAATTGGTCCTTAGGCTAGATTTAAATTTCATTAAATTATTAATATTTCTTCCTTTAACTGATTTCTTGAGGTTATAATATTGTGTTTACATTCATTATAGGATGGCTAGTAGAAGGAATATAGGAAATAACGGTTGTGGTACTAATACTCCCCAAGACCGGGAGGCTATGTGTGGATTTTTTAGATAGAATGATGAATGTGGTGGAATCTGTTGAGCAGAGGCATATGGTTCCAGTCCCTGCACCCAAGCCAGCTCCAGCATATCTTGTGCCTACGACATATGATAGATTTATAGTGGAGTGAGCACCGAGTTTTGTAGGAAAGCCTGATTCGGTAGAAGCGGATGTGTGGCTAAAGAGGATGAAAAAGATATTCGCTGTAATTCGGTGTACCGATCAGGAGAAGGTCACCTTCATAGTATATAAATTAGTAGGTGAAGCAGATAGTTGGTGGAGTATGAAGAAGAGGGCATTGGGAGTGCCCGATGATGCTATCACTTGGGATATGTTCAAGGAAGCTTTCATGAAAAAGTACTTCCTATCCAGTCTCCAAGATCAGAAGGAGAAAGAGTTTATGAGGATGAGGCAAGTAAATATGATGGTGACGAAGTGTGACGCTATATTTACAGAGTTATCCTGTTTTGCCCCCTTATACGTAGAGGATGAGCTGAGAAAGGCGAAAAAGTTCCAACAAGGGCTGCAAGACGACATTATGAAGCAATTTTCAACCCTGAAGCTCCTGACGTATGCTGGCATTCTGGATAGGGCAATCATTAATGAGGAGGTGGAGACAGAGAGATTTTATACAAAGAGGACTTCTAGCCGAGCGAGATTTAATGCTAGATCTAATGTTGGATCTTCTGGACCATCCAAGAAGGCTAGGACAACTGATAAAGGAAAGAGCATTGTTCCACCGCAGTCAGTGGCTGGTTCTAGAGCATCAGCCACTGAGTGTACTTTCTATGGGAGAAAACATCCAGGGCAAGCATGTCGCAAAGTGTTGGAAGCGTACTTTAGATATGGACAGTAAGGCCACGTGGTGAACGATTGCCCATTGCCTCCGAGTCTAGAACGAAAGAAGCCTACTGTCACAGCTAAGGCATTCGCAGTGACTGTTCAGGACCTAGAGGCATCCCTGAATGTTGTGGAAGGTACCCTTTCTATTTGTGGAGTTCCTACTTCTATCTTGTTTGATTTGGGATCAACTCACTCTTTTATTTCTCCATGGTTTACATGTAGCATTGTATCTGCCCCGTGTATTTTGAATTATGAATTGTCTGGATTAACTCCCACTAGATCTCCTGTGATTACTGATGTTGTGTATCCTTGATGTGTGGTTGAGGTCAATGAAAAATGTTTAGTTGTGAATTTTGTGTTGTTGAATATGGGTGATTTTGATGTGATTCTAGGGATGGACTGCAAGCTAAATATCATACAAGTATCGATTGTTTTCTACAGAGGGTTTGTTTTGATATTTCTGAAACAGAATCCTTTTTCTTTCAAGGAACTAAGAAAAAGGAGATGCCTATGTTCATTTCTACTTTACATGCCAAACGTTTGATGAAAAGTGGGTGTGAAGCTTACTTGGCATATGCTTGCACCACTGGGAGTTATAGTGTGCCGACTAAGGTATCCTAATTGTTTGTGATTTTGAGGACGTATTTTCGAAGGTGTTATCTAGGTTGCCTCCACACCGAGAGATTGAGTTTGAAATTGCTATTGTTCCCGGTGTTAGTCCAATTTCTAAGGCCCCTTATCGCATGACTCCAACTAAACTGAAGAAGTTAAAATTACAATTGCAAGAACTATTAGACAAGGGTTTTATTAGACCGAGTATATCTCCTTAGGGGAGCACCGGTATTGTTTGTGAGGAAGAAAGATGAGTCTTTGAGGTTGTGTGTTAATTATATCTCTTGCCGTGTATTAATGGTTTATTTGATCAATTACAAGGATCTCGGCTGTTCTCGAAGATTGATTTGAGATCCGGTTATTATCAATTGAAGATTAAGCCCGATGATGTGGCTAAGACTACTTTTCGGATGCGTTATGGCGACTACGAGTTCCTTGTTATGCCTTTTGGCCTTACGAATGCTCCAACTACTTTTATAGATCTGATGAATAGAGTGTTCATGCCGTATCTAGATAAATTTGTGCTGGTGTTTATCGATGATATTCTATTATATTCAAAGGATTATGAGGAACACAAAACTCATTTGAGGATGGTATTTCAAGTGCTATGTGAAGAGAAATTATCTGCTAAACTGAGTAAATGTAAATTCTGGCTGGAGAAGGTGTTGTTTCTGAGGCATATAATTTCTGATGGTGGTATTTTTGTGGATCCAAAGAAGGTGGAGGCTTTTACAAATTGGAGTAGGCTAACTTCTGAGACTGAGGTTAGGAGCTTTCTAGGCATGGCAGGCTATTACAAGCGTTTTGTAGAGAATTTCTCACAAATTACTATACCTCTGATTCAATTGCTGAAGAAGGAGGCTAAGTTTGAGTGGACTGAGGAATGTGATCAGAGGTTTTAGGAGTTAAAAGATCGTTTGACTACCGCTCCATTATTGATTATTCCAGAGGGTTCAGGAGGTTTTGAGGTATACTGTGATGCCTCTAAGGCGGGTTTGGGTTGTGTACTGATGCAGCATGGTAAAGTAGTAGCTTATGGGTCTAGACAACTAAAAGTGCATGAAAGAAACTACCCGACTCATGATCTAGGGCTAGCTACTATTGTGTTTGCTTTGAAAATTTGGAGACACTATTTGTATGGTGAAAAGTTCCTTGTGTATTCTGATCACAAAAGTTTAAAGTATCTATTTTCACAAAAGGAACTTAATATGAGACAAAAGAGGTAGCTTGATTTCTTAAAAGACTATGACTATGATACAGTATAAGCTAGGGAAGGCTAATGTAGTTGTAGATGCATCGAGCCGTTGATCAGCTTATGTGGCTATGTTACAAGTTAAGCAGATAGAGATGTTGGATTATTTGAAGTAGTGTGATATCCAACGTTACACTCGAGGCGATAGGATGCTCCTATCTTATCTTCATATCCAACTGGAGGTAGTTAATGAAGTAAAAGAGAAGCAAGTTAATGATCCGTTCCTTGTGAATATTGTGAGTGATTTGAATAAGGATTCTCGAGCTTATTTAGTATCCGAACTGATGGACCATTGAGGTTTAGAGACCAATTATGTATACCGAACGATAGGAAACTGAAGGAAAAGATTTTAAAGGAGGCTCACAGGTCCCAGTATACCATCCATCCTAGGACAAATAAAATGTATCAGAATCTGTAGAGAACTTTCTGGTGGAGGAATATGAAGAGAGATATTATGGCTTATGTGGAGAATTATCTTGTATGTTAGTAACTGAAAGCTAAAAGGAGGAAGCCTTCTGGGTTATTACAGCTAATTCCGATCCCGAGATGGAAATGGGAAGATATTACTATGGATTCTATATCTAGTTTGCCAAGGACTCCTAGGAATCATGACGCCATTTGGGTAATAGTTGATTGGCTGACAAAATCAGCCCATTTCTTGGTGATCAGGACGATGTATTCCAGTGATAGACTGACCCAGTTATATATATATTTTTTGATTTTTTTGGTAAGTTAATTGAAATTAAAATAAAAGAAACGTACAAAACATTATTCTAACTCTAAGTATTTTGCTGATTTAGAGATTGAACAAAGCACTAGGGCATTCCCCAAGCACCACCATGAAACAATTCATGAGTCCAAAAGAAAAGTACAAAAAGGAAAAATTCATCTAGATTAACAACATCTAAAACCGTCCACACTCATCTCGGCCCAAATTCACACACCTAAGAAATAAGTAGCAGCAAATAAATTCAGCATCGCATCGAGCAGGCTGAATTTCTGCAATCAGCAAATTGCAGCAGTCACAGCTCCATCCACAACACCATGGTGATTCATCTAGGCTCACGGTAGTAGCATAATACAGCGTGTGCAGGGAGCTTCCATACTGTCAACATCAAAAAGGCTTCGGTGCATCGTGACACAACGCCAACAACAGCGGCAACCATTGTTGGTAGCCCAATTCATCAGCAGCAGTCATAGGAAACAGCAGGAAGCCCGCTTCCCCTTCCTACAGCACTTATAGTCAATAATGGTGGATGAATGAAATCATCACAACACTGGCTAAAGGTACTTCATTCATTCTAACACAAGGCATAGTGCACTGCCAAATTCGCCATCCTGCTTCAACAGGGCTCAGAGCAACATCATAAAATTGATTCATCCATAATCTTGGGTAGTATGCAATCTTCCACGAAATCATATCCGACATGGAACAACCAAACACGCCAAGAAAACACAGCAGGAGTATGCCCTACCTTTCTGATATCGAGCGTGGTGCAATCTGGGCAACTAAAACCACCGACTGGACAAACTGCAACCATTTTTTTTTTGGTATGGTTGGCCGGTCAACTAGCTGACCGGCCAAAACCCCAATTTTGCTAGTCATCAAAGTGACCGGCAAAAAGAACCTCATTTTTTTCTCTGGTTGGCCGATCAACTAGCTGACCGGCCAAACCCCAATTTTCCAATTAACAGTTTTACCGGCCAAACCCCTATATGTATAATATATATATATATATATATTCTTCGGGTTGGCCGATTGGCTAGCAGACCGTCCAAAGCCCAATTATATATGAATGAGATTGTGAGGCTCCATGGAGTTCCTGCCTCTATTGTGTTTGATAGGAATCCTCGTTTTGTCTCGAGGTTTTAGGAAAGCTTCCATAAGGAGTTGGGAACAGAATTGAAGTTCAGTACTGTGTATCACCCCCAGACTAATCGCCAATCAGAGCGTACCATTCAGATTCTTAAAGATATATTGAGGGCCTCAGTATTGGAAATGAAAGGAACTTAGGATACTTAACTGGCACTGACTAAATTTTCATATATGGGAGAAAATATAGATCGCCAATTTACTGGGACGAGATCAGAGATAAGAGGATTTTGGGTCCAAAAATTATGAAGGAAACTACGAAGAAAATTAAACTGATTCACGATAATCTGAAAATTGCTTAAAATAGACAGAAAAGTTATGCAGACCAGAGGAGAAAAAAAATTGAGTTTTGAGGTAAGAGATTTTATTTTTTAAAAAGTTTCATCGTCAAAGGAAAACTAAAGCCGCAGTTCATTAGTCCTTTCGAGATTCTAGAGAGGATTGGGGATGTAGTTTATAGGTTGGCGTTACCGCCTAATCTGGCGGATGTACACAATGTATTCCATGTATCAATGCTTTAGAAGTATGTCCACGATCCTGCACACGTGATTGAGTACAAGCCCTTAACTATTGACAAGGATTTATCCTATGTTGAGGAGCCGACACAGATTCTAGATCGCAAGAATCAGAGGTTGTGCACTAAGATCATTCTCCTGATAAAAGTGCTCTAGAAGAGTCATTAACCGGAGAAGGCAACTTCGGAGCATGAGGAGGAAATCCGAAGTGAATATCCTCACCTATTTTCTTGAGCTATGTAGCTCTGTTTAATTTTGTGGATGAAATTTCTTTAAGTGGGAAAAAATGTGAGATCCCGATCCTGAAACATGATAATTATGGATTAATTATGTAAATGGAAATCATGTTTAAACTTTAAAAAAAATGTGAAAAAATTTGGTGCCGAAGCAAAATGAAGCGAAATGCCAAGGGAGCGCAGGGCAATAGAGCGCCCACTTGAGTGCCAAAATGCACGAGCAACCGCTCGCCGTGCTCCCGAGGCGGAGGTGGAAGCAGCCCTTGGCTACAAGTAGGGCGCTCGAGCGTACTTTTGCACAAACGGCCGCTCGAGCACCGCTTGACAAGGGCTCGAGTGGCACTCCACGATAAGTCACGTGGTTCTTTCTTCTTTGCGTTTAAAAGGGGATTTGGGGGTTCTTTTCTCAAAGCACGATGGCAGAATGGGAAGGAGAGAAGAGAGGAAGGAGAGGGAAGAGAAAGGAAAGGGGAAATCTTTCGATCCACTCCAATCAAAGTCATAGTAACTGTAAATCGAGCTAGGCAAGTGTACTTTGGATGTTATCTTCCATTTTTACTACTTTTCTGTATCTTTAAAAGTGTATTTAACCTTTAAATATGTAGTTCTACATATTTACTACAAATAATGCCTGTTTCTCCCGATTAATCAGTCAGATTTTAAGTTTACTTGTATATACTATCGATTACACCTCTAATTTCATGAAAATACATGTATTCGGTGTCTGTTTATCATCTGACAGTTTTGGCTAAACCCTAGGTATGAAAATGAAGGGTTTTAATGATTTTTACCCTTAATTTCTGTTATATAAAAGTTAATTTGTACTTCAATAAAGCTCCTGATATAGTTTGTATCTAAAAAAGTTATACGGACTTATACTGATAAATTATTGTGGACTTTTGAAACAAATCTGAAGGGTTTCAAACTATTTCTGTATATTCTGAAGCAAAACTGAATGATTATAAACTATTACTGTATGTTTTAAAACTGACTGAAGAGTTATTGTGAGACTCTGACTGATTTCTGAAACTAAAAAGGGTTTTCAGTTATGAAATAAGAAGGAAGAATGTTTCTAATACTGTTAATTAGGACTCATGACTGATATACAGTCAGATTAGGTTCTCTGACAACCTTAAAACGTCATGGTGATAATCGAGGATAATTCTATCCATGGAGTTATATGTGGTTCGCCCTTTTCTCAGGGGTTAACCTAGAGGATAGCTACTATTACTGGTCGGCATTACTGTACTGAATACTATGAGAAGGGATATCCCATGAGACAGGACTACTATTACTAGCTTGATTGTTTGTATAATATAATCTAACCTCGATTATTCGTCCCCTGCTAGTTGGGTTTACTGGTTAGATCCTTTACTGATAGAGAAAAAATTTTCTATAATTTATAGAGTTGAGACCGATTTCTTTTTTTTTTAAAGCTTTTAACTTGATTTAGGATTTAAACAAGCTTGATTTCACCGCTTTTCTTTAATTGTTTGTATTTTTAAATATCAATTTAATATTAATTTATGCTTTCTCTATTTCCTTACACTGTCCTAATCTCGAATTCTTTCATGCTTTGGTAAGATCACATAATTGTTCTGTATAACAGAATTTACAACATGCCTACATGTACTTTGTGTTTCGGCTAACTATTTTACTATTTTTTTCCTCCATATGAAACAATAGAGCTTGTACCTGACAAGAAAGAGTGATTTAAAACTCGATCTGAAGACTTTTGGTGATCTAAAGTATTTTGAAGTTATTTTGGAGAAATAATTGGATGTAAAGATCTGATTTTGATATATGATTTTGTATATGGATTTTCTACATATGGATTCTTGTATATAGAATGTACGTGACGCATGTGATGAAACAGAAATTGTGCTTCCGTAGGTTTATAATTATGCTTCCGCTATATAATTTTTGGCTTCTATATAGGTTCTAGTTGGCATCTCACTTCTGAACTGTTAGTATAGTTGATAGCAAATGTGAATTGTAAGCCTAGATAGCTATACGGTGTCTGTGATCCGGTGTATGTGATGAGATTGTTTATGGATAGGGTTTATGATGTAATACTGTATAACCGCAGGTTATAAGCAGGTTTTATGTTTCATCATAGCCCAGTTTTAGGGAAGGCTCAGTCTGTTTTCCCCTAAAACTTTAAGTTGTGTTCGGGTTTAGGTTTCCGTTTTCTGTATTGATGGAAAAATTATAATAATGACTCCTTAACTAGACAATCTAAAATTATATTGTGCCTTGTTGAGTATCATCTCACTCCTTATTATTTTCTTACCTTCAGATGAGTACGAACTTATACCCGATAAGGCGCAGTAAAGTCTAGAAGTGGGCTAGGCTACGGATTGAAAGATCATTTTGTGGATTTGTATTTTGTGGTTTTGTATACTTATATGAGGACTTCTATAATTTTGGATGGGCATATTGATATATATATTATAGTTTGTATAATATTATATGTATGGATGATAGTATGTGCTTCCACAGGATTATTATAGTTTGTATTTTGATATCTAGTGACATCTCTCTGTCCCACATTGTGTCCGAAGACATGACGTTAGAACCATAAATATATTGTGGCATTTGGATCTTGTGTTCTGATGTTGTGGTTATTTGTATTATGCTATATAGGGATATTATACAGGTTTATACTAGTCTGACGGCCTTTTTACAGCTAAAACCTTGCCGGTTTCTTGTCTGGTAAATGTAGTCTGTCACATCAAGTGTCTTTTGTGGAACGTGGCACACAAGTGATATCATCCTTTTCATGCAAGAACAACTCCATAACTATTAATTAAACAAAGGCTCTAATCGATCTATCATGAATGTTGATACCGTGAAAGCCTTCGAGTCAGTGAACTAAGACTTTATCATTAATACATTAAAGTTGATTTAAGAATGCATTACTTCTCCTACTTTCTTTGCCTCCATAAACGAAGAATCTTCATGCTTTTTCAAATATGGAAGGAGGCTTTGCCAAGGAAACTTTATGTCGTCCTATCTTTTCATTACATCGACCAATCGAAATAAAATATTACAATATGACCACAGGACCCGAAATACCACGTCATCAGGTAGTTGGAATACAAACCATAATAAGATGTCTGACCATACAGGAGGAGTTACGTCTAATCTAATATAAAACTAGAGTATCTGAACAACCATAATAGAAAACCAACATCAATATCATAATTTATAAACTGTCATCCGAATATTATAAATATTTTAAGTTACTGTTTGGGAACTAAATACAACAACCTTCTTTTAAAACCTAATCAAAATTTTCCAATCAGCTCTCTGACCAAATCCATTAAATTTTCATGACAAATATATACAACTTTTTAATTTTTTTTATATTTTATTCAAATTGTGCCATATAATACATACTCAAATATGAAATTTCTTAGGGAATAAAAACCAGTAGGATCTTACTGATTAAAGGAGCGAATAATCAAAACTTGGGTTATATTTGTTTTCATATAACTGAAGGTCTTACATAACTATTCAAGATTTGTAGATTAGTAGTTATACATATAGCCCTATAGTTGGGGCCGCACATCACTTTTACTAGCAGATGATAGATTTGAATCTCGATTACCATTATAATATATTAAGGTATGTTATAATATATTACCCGCTAAATTTATTACAATAGTCTGATAGTTAGACACATGAAAACTCTACACAATTTCTAATAGTCCTTATACTTTTCTTATTTTTGAAAAAATATTCTTAATTCTTTAACATATTTTAGAGTTTTTCTTCAAATTTCTTAAATTTTCTATCATGAAATACTATAATTTGTTGTAGAAATTAGGACATATTTGATTGTAAATATGTAATGTCATATTATTAGTTTTTCAAATAAAATTACACAAAAATCAGCATCATTGTGAAAATTCAGTATTTCGGTTCAAATATCATACATGCAATAGCGAATTTATGAAATTGTAGAATATGTAAGATATATATTTAATAATTATAAGCATACAAGAACATTATAAACAAAATTCATATTATATTAAAATATTAAATTAGATTACCAACACATGCATAAATATATTTACAGAAAATTTTTTGTCAAACTAATGTACATGAATAAGGACATAATCTTTACAAAAATAGGGAAAAGTAAGAGTGAGAATTTCTGCATGTAATGCTTAAACAATTTAGTTACAAAAATATGTCCTACATGAGTATTTGGAACAATAAATATTCAAGAAAATAGAAGAAATTGGCAACAAACAAGCAAGGCATCCTCTCACTCTTTAACTTCAAATTACTAAAATTTTGCTTTGATCCACTTGAATTTTGCATCTCTAACTCCCTCTCTCTTTCTTTCTTTTCTCATTCTCTCTCTTCTCTCCAAATCTTACAAAAAATAATCAAAAATCAGTCAAACATAACTTATATAATAGAGTGATGCACGAACACTCATCGGGTATGCATCAAGTGCCATAGCCAAACTTGGCGGCACACGACCGTTGCCTCTAGCACATTAAGTGCAAGCATCCTGCATCAATATTTTTGAGCGTCTTTCAAGTGTGTATCGAGCATGAACTAATCTAGAAAACACGCTCGAGTTCCACTCAGGAGACAGGCGCGACCTCCCTACCCAAAAAATGCATGGGTGTGTATCAAATGCTGGTTAGGCATCCATTAACTTACAAAATTCAATCCAAAATTGATTTTTGACCCAATTTTCTTCCTCTTTTGACCTCAACTTTAATTATCTCGCTTAATTAATCATCATTTAAATAAAAATCAAACTCAAACCTTACATTTCTTCACTCATAAAAATTTCATCCTCAAATTTTTACGTACCATTAAAGAAACAAATGCAGGTACTTCTCCCATATCTTATCTTTCCTTTCCCACGTTGGTTCTTCATATGAGTTGTTTCTCCACCAGACCTTAACTAATGAAACTACCTTCATCTAAAACACTTGATCTCTTCTTTCTAAAATATAAATTGATTCCTTATTATACGTCAAATCTTCATTTATCCTCAACAATTTATATTTAATAATATACGGTGGGTTTTGAACATATCTCTGAAGCATAGACATGTGGAATACATTGTGAGCCTCTCCTAGGTTCAAGGGTAAAGCCAATCTATAAGCTACTTTACCGATTCTTTTCAAAATCTTGAACGGTCCAATAAACCTCGATTTTAATTTTTCTTTTATCCCAAATCTAGAAATTTCTTTAAAAGAGATTTCTTTAAAATTCATGGTTTCCAATATTAAAACTCAACTCTGATCTCTTTTGATTAGCATAACTTTTTTGTCAACTTTGGGCAACCTTTAACCATTCATGTATCAAACGAACCTTGTTGAACGTCTCTTGAATAACTTTCAATCCCAAAAGTCCTCTATCTCCTATCTCCTCCCAATGAATTGGAGAATGATATTTTCTTTCATATAATGTTTCAAATGGGGTCATACCAATGCTTGCTTGATAGCTATTATTATGTGCGAATCCGGCAAATGATAAACAATCGTCCCAATTGCCCTTCATTTTTAAAATCAAAACTCTCAATATATCATTTAGAATTTAAATTGTTCGCTCTGATTGTCTATTTGTTTAAAAATGATAGGCCATACTAAACTTCAAATTGGATCCTAACACCCAATGCAAGGTTTCCCAAAATTTTCGACACAAATCTTAAGTCTCTATTTGATACAATAGATGCTAGCATACTGTGCAATCTGACGACCTTATTAATGTACAATCTCACTAAGCGATATCTAGAAAATGTCATCTGAATGGCTATAAAATGAGCCAATTTAGTGAGCCGATCGACCATCACCCAAATGATATCTGGATTCCTTAGTGTCCTTGGTGAACCCATCAAAAAATACATTGTTATGCCCTCCCATTTTTAGTTGGGAGTGGGCATAGGTTGTAGTAGGCTGGGTAACTTCTTGTGCTCGACTTTTAATTGTTGACAAATTAAATATCTTTCCACATAGGTTGCAATTTCTCTTTTAATGTTCCACCACCAAAATACTTTCTTCAAATTTTGATACATTTTGTTAATCCTGAGATGGATAATGTACTTTGATCAATGAGTTTTATTCATAATTTCTTTTTTAAATTCTCCATTATCCGATACACATCTATTCTAGAAACCTCATGTGACGACCTAAGTTCCGAAATATGATAATTGGAAGGTAGATAAGTTAAAATAGATAAATTATGTTTAAAAGGTACGGGAGGAATGGATTGGAAAGCTCAAAGAACCGGAACTAATGAATCGGGAACCGAAATTGTAAGCGGTAAAATGTTGATTCGTTGACAAGATTTGGGTTTTAAATTGTGATAATCATGACTTATTGAGGTTATATAATAAAAAATAAGGTCCAATGATGTGAAAGATTGGGTTAGAATGGTCAAAACGGGTCCCGAACAGCGAAAACGCGACGTAGGCATGCTGCAGGCTTGTCGCAGGCCAGACCGGCGCCCTCTGTGCGCACGCGCCCTCCTATCGGGTGGAAAAACCAGTGGCGTACCTGAATCCCTCTGCCCACTGGCCGCTCGAGCTCCGCTAGAGCGGCTGCGCAATATATAAAAGTGCGCCCAACTTTCTCCTCTTCATTTTTCACGGTCCTAGGGTTCTAAAGAGAGAGAGAGAGGGCGACGAACAAGAGAGAAAAAGGAGGAGATCGAGGCCATGGAGTCCGAATCCGGCTTGGATCCCGTTAGAGAAATCGTAGAGCATGTCGAGGTAAGTAAATCTATACCATTTTTCTTCCGTTTCTGTTGGTTTTCGTTAGATCCCCTTCGGATATTTTGCCTCGATACTGAACCCTATGTATATCATTGCGATGCCCATAGTCTAATTGTGTATATATGTGAAAATCATCGTCTGATTCATTGTTTACGTACCGTTATGCGCATCCAAAACCCTCACCCACACGCGTGTACGGTTCATGCGCAATCGGGTGGATTTTGGCCTTTGATTTTTGGGCTTTTGCATGAATTAGGACTAGAATATGATTATCCAAATCCCCCATAAGTTAATTCATCGGTTGGGTAACCGATTTGGTGGAATTTTATGAAATTCCGTTCGTGAAACCCTAACCCTACGCCCGGGTGGTTTAGGGCTTCGATTTTTGGGGATTTTGATTTATTTTGGACTAGATTATGATTATACATGATTTGGGTAAGTTGATTTACCGATTGGGTATCCAAAATTGTGGAATTTAATGGAAATTCGTTCGCGAAGCCCTTGACCCACGCCCAGACACCGTTTGAGCTTCTATTTGGAGTTAAATGTATAAATTGACTTGGGATTATAGTTAGCCATGGCTTGGGTTCGATAAATTACCTGTTGGATGTCCAAAATTCTGAGAATCAACCGATTCGTGCACGTGTATACTATTCATGTGCACTATTCCTGTGCACTATACATGGGTACTACTCTTCTGAAAATTTCGGACGATGTTGTGTAATACTTCTTTGTTTAAATGCCGATTAAAGGATATGTGTTTGTAGAGAGAGAAAGTTGAGGCACAACAGCAAGCACGAAGAGGAAGAAAGGGGAGAGACCACCGTTCCGATCCGATCTGGGTAAAATAATGGTAGAATGAGCTCAGGCAAGTGTACCTCGAACGTCGTTTTTCGTTTTTACCGTTTCTTTTGCTTTAAACTTGATGAAATGTTATGAAAATGATATTGATGCATGTTTATAGTACATGAAGCATGTTTTCTTCAATTAATCAGTTGGATTTTATGTTTATCCATGTTTATTGCAAGATTTAGCTTCGATTTCATGAATAAGCATGAAAATAGTGTTCGATTTGTCTCGGAAAGCATGTGATGGAACTCTAGCTCGAAAATGTTGTGAAGATTGAGTAAATTGCATGATTTAATATATATGCATGGCATCTATGGCATGAATTTCATGAAAAATGTATATGTAAGAGACCGATTTGAGTTCGAAGGTTTTGGCGAAGCGCTAAGTACGAAAATGAAGGGATTTTAGTGATTTTTAACCAAAGCTCTAGTTACATGAAAGTTAATTGACATCAATGTGTAACTTTCGGTATAATTTATTTTTAAAAATGTGAACGAACGTATACCGGCAAAATTTCCATGTGGATTTAAAGAAGTTAGCTGAAAGTAAATTATGAAAGTCTGACTTTAAAATAAAAAGGGATTTTGGTAAAAAGATGAATGATAGCCGTCCTCGGGGCTTGGTACAATGAGGTAATGACAACCGTCCTCGGGGCTTGGTACAAGGAGGAAATGACAGCCGTCCTCGGGGCTTGGTAGAAGGAGGAAATGATAGCCATCCTCGGGGCTTGGTACAAGGAGGAAATGATAGCCGTCCTCGGGGCTTGGTACAAGGAGGTAATGATAGCCGTCCTCGGGGCTTGGTACAAGGAGGTAATTATAGCCGTCCTCGGGGCTTTGTTCAAGGAGGAAAATAATATGAAGTACCGTTTATTGTTTTACCGCTATGCTATATTATAGTAAAATGATGATAATGAATCGTACAATGAAAAGATGATAGGGTATTGTTTTCAGTTTTACCATATATTGTCAAAGTTTACAGTTTATTGTTTTACAGTTTATAGCGTACTGATTTATGAAGCATGAGGTTTGATATCGTTATAGTGTGCCTTTACTGTTTTTCCCAGATGATGTTTTGATTAAACGTTTTGGTTCTGCATGGTTATATGATTGTTTTGGCATAATCGTTTTACAGTTCATATGCATGTACCTTGCTGGGCCTCGGCTCACTGTTTTAGTGTTTTCTCCCCTCCAGATGAGATAGTAGAGCTTTTACCTGACGAAAAAGAGTAATTAGAGAGAGAAGCTTTTTGAAGACTTTTGAGGACCATAGCACATTGGAGCTATTTTGGAGGAGCCTGTCTACGTAAAGGCCTAGCTGCACATGATTTTTGTATACTAAACTTATGATTATTGATGTCTTAGAACATATCAATTTTTGTATAGAAAGCTCATGATGTGTATGATAGTAGAAGAGAAAATGCTATGCTTCTGCAGGTTCTTAGTTTACTTTCGCTATATACTCTAGATTTACTGTGTAGGTCCTAGATGGCATCTCGTTACTAAACTGTTAGAGTAGTAAATGCTTTTATGGATTTGTGCCATCGATGGCACATGTGATCCTGTGAATGTTTGTTGTAGGAATTGTGAATGATTGATAGATGTGTGCTTGTTATGAATGATTATACAGGATTGTATTTTTGGGTTTTCATCCGGTTACAAAGGAGACTCTACCGAAATTTCTGCAGAAATCTTGCCTTTTGTTTAGACCGTTAGGAGTGTTTCTATTTGACGGAAGCTTTTGGAGGACAAAAAAAAATCTGTTCCATCACACTTCACAATTCCATCGACCCATATGCTAAAATCCGCTCTTGATTCCTTATTCAAATCACTAACAATGTCCACCAAAAATGGATTAACCATCTAAGTTCCCTTAATCCTTTCTAAAATCTCCAATTGTAATTAAAAATGTGACAATATCATTTAAGTACATTGAGAGTGACTTTTAATATCGCATTACTTCATGTAGTCTAGCATTCTCATCTCCTCAATCCTCAAATGGACCATTAAATTTGTCATTTGATAACTCAAGGTATCCGCAACAACATGTGCTTTTCCTAGTTGATATGGAATTTCACAATCATAGTTCTTTAGAAAGTGTTAGGTTCTGGATTTCAAAACATAGTAAATAGGAGATAATTAAGATAATATAATTAAAATTAGGCTTAAGTGTATGCAAGAAATTAGCATTGGAAGCATAAGAGGAGTCGGAAGGCCCGGCGCTCGAGTGGCACTCGAGGCGTGCCCAAGGCGCATTTGGTAGAATAGATGTGCCTAAGGCACACTCGATGAGTGCTTGAACGCGGCCTCTAGGGTCCTTTGGAACCCAATGAGTGCTCACTGGTACTCGAGTGCCAGTTTATATATATAAGTATGCGTGAGGGTTTTTTTCATCATTTTTTCGATTTCTAGAGAGAGAGGAGAGAGAGAGCTTGAAGGAGAAGAGAGAGGAGGAAGAGATCGTGGCTCCCGAGTCCAATTTTGAGTTTGAGTTAGTTAGAGAAATGATAGATCAGGTTGAGGTAAGTGCACTTATACCCTTTTCTCTCATTTCTTTACACTTTCATTCTATTTTCTTCAGATATTCTCATTCGGATACTCGATTAAGTTTATATTTTATAAAGCCCATAACTTGAGCATATATATATGTCATTTTCATGTCCAATTTGTAAGTTTTATGCGGTTTTCACACATGGAAACCCTAACCCGTGCCCCCTTTAGTTTTACTTGTTTTATTTAAGATTTATTCATGATTTAGCTTTAAAAACTTAAAACCCTAGCTTCATGGATGTGGGTACTCCGATTATTTGGTATTTATGTACATACATTTTGTATATATTTATTGTCATAAGTAAATTGTAATGTCTATCCATATGTACATTAAATATGTTATCTTGTATATGCTCTAAAAAATTACATTGTATGTATTTGTGAAGGAATTTATTTTCCGAAAATTCTAAAGGTAAGAATTTATTACATGTTCCAAGCTTTGTAATGATTTATGCATGTAATTGAAAGCATGTGAATACATAAACTCATAAGGAAATAATTATCTATATCTATATTAAAGAATTATGATTATTATGGAAATTATTTGAAAGAAATTTCACAATTTGTTGTGTCTGATTATGCATCCTCTAGGGAGTGAGAACTCTGTATATGTTTATAGTGGAACCTTCCCATAAGAATAAGTAATTACGAAACCCAGATCAAGGATTCATATTCAGATGGTAGTATTCCCTAGCATGCCTTATAATATTACAGTGGTAGATCAACGAATTCTCTTGGGCTATGAGAGGTGCTCTAGTGGTGTATCTATTATCTGTTATCTAGTCTAGTATATCAGATAAAAGGTATACCGTCTGTCACAGGATGTTAAAGTTTGAGGTAATGTAGGTAGCACTTTAGAATGTGTTGGTGCATACACATTCCATTCGTCGTTCAGCTATTCCATTAGTTGGTAAGGTCGACTAGCCCTAGTCCGTAAAGTAAACAAGTTTATGTATATTTTAAAACCTAAAGAAATTAGAAATAAAATGAAAAAGTTAAATGTATTCCGAAAAGTATATTTGATCATGCTTCATGTTTATATATTTATACTTTGCTCATATATCATTCCTCTACTTTATTTTACGTATATTGCCTATTGTCTTTGATTATTATATCTTGTTAAGTATTTGGCTCACTCCTTACTATTTTCTTTCCTCCAAATGAGTACACCCTTATGCCTGATGAGGTAAAGTAGAGTTTAAGAGTTGGTTAGGTTGCAGATCTATGAGGAAGAGCCTTGAGGACTTAGTTTTGTGATTTTGTACTTTACAAAACATTTTGTATAATTTTGATGGGTATTTATTGATGATTTATTTGTATGTTGATGATTGTATAGATAGTTAGTTTTCGCTATATTTAATGGATGTATGTGCTTTCATAGGTCTTTATAGTTTGTTTAGGTACCTAGTGGCATTTATCCGAGCCAACGTCATAACCGAAGTTATGAAATTGATGCCACATGTTTTGTATTGTGGCTTTTTGGATCTCGTGCTGTGTTATGTGGATGTATATATTGTGCTGTATAGGAATTTTGTACAAGTCTGTACTAGTTTGACCATAGTTTTACAATCGAAACTCTGTCAAATTTCAGTTAGAAAAATATGGTCTGTCATAATTGGTATCAGAGATGAAATGCCTTAGGCTTGATCTAAATTTTATGCGGAAGCCTAGGATAGTATAGGCTAGATGAAATAAGTAAAGATAGTCATAGGATGATTAAGTTAGATTGGATAGTTTTAGTTATCTTAGTTGTCCTACTTTGACCGCTAGCTATATTTAATTGCGTAGAATTGTTATGTTCTAGTTAATGTCTGACCCGTAATCTAACCTATATCGTTCTTGTTTCATAATAGATATCAGCAGTTGATAATGCCACATCAAGGAATGACTACGCATAGAGGTGGTCAGCCACGTGATAGAGAAGTCGACTATTTGAATCTGTTGGGTCATGTGGTAGAAATCGTTGAGAATATGGGGTAGAGGAACCTTTCTCATGTGCTTGTTCTTGCTCCAGCCCCAGTTCCTACTAATCCTAGACCATCTGCATATGATTGATTTGTCTAAGAGAGAGTTCCTGAGTTTCTAGGGGAGCTAAATCCGTTTAAAGTGGATACGTGGTTCCAAAGATTGAAGAAAGTATTTGCTATTATTCGTTGTCCTGAGGAGCACCGAGTGTTGTTTGCCTTGTACTGATTGGAAGGTGAAGCCCATCATGGTGGGAGATGCAAAAGAGGGCCATGGGTGTGTCGGAGAATGAGATTACTTGGTCCATGTTTGAAGATGCATTTATGGAGAAGCACTTCCCATCCGCCCTTCATAAGCAGGAGGAAGAGTTTGTCCAATTGAGGTAAGGCAACAGGACGGTGGCTGAATATGACACAAAGTTTACGGAGTTAGCTCATTATACTCCGTACATGGTTGAGGACAATGAGAGGAAAGTTAGGAAGTTTCTGCAAGGCTTGCGGGATGATATCCACAAGCAGTTGGCGGCCCTCAAGCTATCAACCTATGGAGAGGTGTTAAATTGCGTTTTGATCCATGAGAAAGAGCTTGAGAAGGAGGAGTATTTCAAGAATAGAATATCTAGTATAAGTGGCATCGGTTCTAGCTCTAGTTCGGGTTCGGGGAGAGCACCAAAGAGGTTGAGACAAGTGGATCAAGGGAAGAAGGATAGTCCTTCTACACCGACAAAGCAAGTTCCTGCCAGTTTGTGTTAGCATTGCGGGAAGCCTCATGGCGATAGGCCTTGTTACAAGGCATTGGGCATATGTTTCAATTGTGAGCAGTCTAGACACAAGATCAAAGATTGTCTTTACAAGAAGAAAGCTCTTGCCCCTAAGCCGGCCTATCTAGGAAAGGTGTTTGCAGTATCTGCCAGTGAAGCTAAAGATCTGATACTGTTGTGGAAGGTATTCTTTCTATTTGCAGTGCTTCTATTACTGTACTTTCTGATTCTAGATCTACCCATTCTTTTGTATCGCCTCAATTGGCTTGTCGTTTAGTCTCTTCTCCAATGATTCTCGATTATTCGTTAATTGTTTCGACACCCACGGGAACTTCTGTTGTTACTAATGTTTCGTACCCTAGGTATTCGGGAGAGGTGAATGAGTTGTTCTTAGCTGTTGATTTGATTCTTTTAGGGATGCATAATGTTGATGTTATTTTGGGAATAGATTGGTTGTCAAGGAAGCATGCAACCATTAATTGTTTCTATAAGATGGTAGACTTTGCAATCTCGGAATGTGAGTCCTTTCACGGTCAAGGAATTCGATGAGTGGAGTCATCTAGCTTCATTTCAGCTCTGCAGGCCCAATCATTTGTTGTGAAGTGGATGTGAAACCTATTTAGCGTATACTAGTGTGGTAGAGAGCCATGAGCTATCGGCGAAGGAGATTTTGGTAGTGTGCAAATTTGAGGATGTGTTTCCTAATAAGTTGTCTACTTTACTGCCCACCGGGAGATCAAGTTTGAGATTGATCTCGTGCTGGGATCAGCACCTATTTCGAGGACACCCTATCGTATGACTCCTATAGAGTTGAAAGAACTGAAGCAACAATTGTAGGACCTTCTGGATTTGGATTTTATTAGACTCAGTGTTTTCCCAAGAGGTGCTCTAATCCTATTCGTAAAGAAGAAGGATGAGACCTTGAGGTTATGTGTAGACTATCGTAAACTGAATTAGATCACGATCAAGAATAAGTGCTCGTTGCTGCGGCTTGATGATCTTTTTGATCAATTGAAAGGGACCCGTGTGTTCTCTAAGATCATCTTCAGTCGGGGTATCATCAGCTTCGAATCAAGCAAGAGGATGTGGCGAAAAACAGCCGAGGTGCAGTTCTACAGAAAGAAGTTGATTGCCCCGGCAACTCCTTTGCTCTCCTTCTTTCTGACTATCACCTTGACTTTGTTAAGGACCATATGGTCAAGGACTTGGTGGTCCAGTGCCCACAATTTACTGAGCAGATTGTTGCGGAAGATCTAGAGGAGGCCCCTGCCTCACGTCCTCCTGCTGCTGCTGCTGTTTCTTTGGGTTTGGATGAAGTTGGGTTTGAGAAGGATCCTAGAATGATGGTGTGTTCTCAGGTTGGGGTGCATCCAAATGAAGCATCTGGTGAGCCTTTGATGGGTTGGATTGATCCAAGCTCTGAACCTAATGTTGCTTTGATGGACAATAAGGGTTCTTTGTCTCCTGATGATCAGGATGATGACCCTCTGCATGTTGATCATCATCATGAAGTCTTCCACCAAGAAAGGCAACAGCTTTGTTTGCTTGAGGTACTAAGACGTGGTCTTGTTACTGCTGGTGAGGGACTTCTGGGTGCTGGTGCTGCCCCAATATTTATAAGGCCGATAACTGATGTGGACCGAATGGACGCTCTTGGAATCAAAAATTGTTCTGAAGAGATTGTAGGTTCACCTGACTTTACTTCTTCAGTTCAAACTATCCTTTTCACTTTCTCAAGGTGGGGATTCGGGCCTGAGCTCCAATCTATAGGAACCTGATGATTCTGCAGCTATAGCCATTCCTTCCGCAAGGGTTCAAGTTGATTCTGCTGAGGGCCTCGTGTTGAAATCTATACTTAAAAAAATTGGGTTGGACCAAGCAGAAGCAGTCCCCTCGTTCTGCTAATCATGTCTAGTGTAGTTTTGTTGTGTGCTGTGTCGGTAGTCAGTGTTGCCAGATTGGCTTTGTGTTGACTCAGTTGGAGATGTTACTTAGCAGGATTTGATCTATGATGATCAGATGATTTCTTTGCTGTTTATTTTTTGGCTTTTCATGACTAGTGTCATGGTCTCAGGGGATTCCCTTGTTGCTATGTCCTTACTCTAAGTTGGCAAAATACTTAGAGTAGAACATAGACGTTGTACTTTATTTTCTTTTTAATGCAATTTAATTAATTATCAAAAAAAGAGGATGTGGCAAAGACAGTTTTCCAAATGAGATATGGTCATTATGAGTTTGTTATGATGCCCTTCGAGTTAATGAATGCCCTTGTGGTGTTTGTGGATTTGATGAACTCGGTCTTTCAACCGTACTTGGATAGATTTATGGTGGTTTTCATCGATGACATATTGATCTATTCAAATTGTTGTGTTTAGCATGAGGTGCATTTGAGGATTGTGCTTCAAACTCTTATGGAGCATAAGTTGTATGCAAAGCTAAAGAAGTGCGAGTTTTGACTCGATGAGGTTATATTCTTGGGCCATGTCATTTCTGATGGAGGCATCTTAATAGACACAAATAAGGATGAAGCTGTGATTAGTTGGAGTCGACCGATGACCATGATGGTGGTCGATGGCTTTTTGGGTATGGCCGGTTATTATCGTCAATTTGTAGAGAACTTCTCTCAGATAGCCTTACCACTTACCCAATTGATGAAAAAAGAGGTGAGGTTTAATGGACGAAAGAGTGTGACCGAAGTTTTCAAGAGTTGAAAGATCGTTTGACTTCAGCACCGATTTTGACTATTCCTGATGGTTCTGGTGGTTTCAAGGTATATTGTGACACTACTAAGGTTGGCCTCAAATGTATTTTGATGCAAAATGAGAAGGCGGTAGCTTATAGATCTCGGCAACTAAAGATTCATGAGAAGAACAACCCGACCCAGATTTGGAGTTAGCTGCCATTGTTTTCGTGTTGAAGATTTAGAGGCATTATTTATACGGTGAGAAGTTTCTTGTATATTCTGATCACAAGAGCCTTAAGTATCTATTTTCATACAAGGACCTGAATATGAGGCAACGGAGGTGGATCAAGTTTCTGAAGGACTATGATTATGAGATCCACTATCAGTCGGGAAAAGCGAATGTGGTCACGGATGCTTTGAGTCATCGGACCAGTTTGTGGCGAGACTGCGGATCAGGCATATTTGTTTTTGGTAAGTAAGTAAACTGGAATTAAAATAACAAAACAGTACATAAGCAAAGTTCTAACTCCAAGTATTTTGCCGACTAAGAGGTAGAATAGAGCCGCCGGGGTATACCCCGAGCACAAATACAAGGAAAATTATGTGTAGGCAAAGAAAACCTTTGAAGAAGGAAACATAACACCGACTAAAGAGCCAACAACCAAATCGGCCTCGGGCTTACCACAGAACCAGAAGGACACATCAGTGCAATTGGATCACTGGACCACAACAGTACGAGACCACATCAACAAACGCATCGAACCACTGAGAGTGATGTATGGAAACCTAAGAAAAACGAACATGGAAAGCATCCAATCTGGGCAAATGGATACTGGACCATATCAACAGGATACCGAGCAAACCCCTGAACGGACCATTGCACCATGAAGCAGGAGAAGCCATGGAATACTGGGCAGGAAAAAGCTGATAGTTGGGATATCGGGAGGCCGGCCTCAAGGAGTTTTTTTTTCTGCTAATAGCATTCCACCGGGAAAATATATTTACATCAAGTACAAGGAGGGCAGATGACAGAAAGCCAAGCTGGTAAGTGGCATCCCATAATAAAAAATAAAGATAAAAATAATAATAATAATTATTATTATTATTATTAACTAGGAATGTATACATCAGCCTATTGCTGTAGATTGGGAAAAAACTATGTAGCCACCAAGGAACAAAGAGGGCAAGGAGCCTGACAAGCCTTTCCGGCAAACAAGTCAAAAAAGCCAACCTACTGGCCATTAGCTACCAACCAGGAAAAGGCAGGCAGATGACACAAAATAACCAAACAGGTAAGTGGCATCCCGCACTAAAGATAATTTTTTTTTATGAACAAATAGGGCAAGGGGCCCAACAAGCCTTTCCGGAAACCAAGTCAAAAAGCCAACCGAGCATGTATGAAAGTAGAAACCGGCCAATTGTTGCAAACTAGGAAAACCATGCAGCCACCACGCCACAAAGCGGGAAAGGAGACCAACAAGCCATTCTGCAAAACAAGACTTTTTTTTTAATTGTTAGATAAATTCCATCCGTCTAAAGGTGTTTTGTCTACCTTAGAAGAGGAACTAAGGAGAGCCTTCAAACGGTTATGAATAACATCTAAGAATTGAGTGAACAGATGAGAGGAAGCATGGAAGGGAGGAGATTTGAAAGTTCGGTGATTCCGCTCCTTCTAGATATAATACACAGTAGCGGCAAGGGTAAGGCGGAAGGAGGTAGTTTTGAAATTATTCCCTTTCCATTTTGACGCAGCCCAAACAATGTTCTGGTGCCAATTAGGGTATGACAATTGAAGACCAACACGGCAACGTATCATATGCCAAAAATTCTTAGAGAAAATACAGTCAAAGAAAAGGTGGTTATGATTTTCAAACTCATTTTGGCACGAACGCAAGTAGGGAGAGAGGTTAGGTATGCCTTTCATGCGATCCGTGGTGCTTAACGTATGACGAATGGTCAACCAAAAAATGAATGCATGGGCTGGGACATAGGAGGGACCTCACACAAGGAAAGCCAATATACTTTCACATGAGGAGGATGAAGAAGATGGTAGGCTGATTGGGTCATAAATATCCCATCTTTATTACGAATCCATTTGACAGAGTCTCTAACGGAGGCATCAGGGAGATAACTGGGCATATTTTCAATTAATTTGGACACTTCCATATCAAACTGATTGGGCAAATCTGTCATCCCTTGATAAAAGCAGTTTGGAATTTATCCACCAGATGTAAGGACCAAATCCTTTTGAGGCGAAGGGAAATCATAATCCGGTCAATGCTTGTTGACCGGAAGGCTTAGAAGAAGACTTATCCGGTCAACAGGAGTTGACCGAAAGGGGAAGGGGAACGAAATCCGGTCAACGCCAGTTTGACCGAAAAATGTTAAAGGTAAGAGAATTCGGTCAATAGCTGTTGACCGAGATACGAAAATCCTGGCAACGCCAAGTTGACCGGAATGGGTAAGTAGGAGCAATGAAATCCGGTCAATGCTAGTTGACCGAAAATGCGAAAGAGAAACCTAATCCGATCAATGACAGTTGACCGAAAATGAAGGAAGAACATTTAAAAAAGAGTTAAAGGCGAATTAGGGTAGGATGGAGGCCGAAAGTGCTGAGACCATAAATAGCCCTAAAAGGAGACATAACCGGTCAACGCTAATTGACCGGAAGCAATAAGGAAGCCCATATGAAAAGTAGAGTCAGGGTGGCCATGCCTGAGCAACCTACTCCCAACCACCCTGATGACCTTATAGAAAAGAAGTACAAGCAATTGACCTACCCTACTTACTGCCACCAACCTCAACGCCTATAAATAATGGCCCCATGAGTTAGGATAGGGAGCTGGGCAAACGACCAGGTGAAGGCGCTAAGAACTTCTAGCCAGAACCAAAGTAAAGGGTTCATAGATCCAATCCAGGCAAGAGTACTCACCTTTTTAAATTCACATTTTTAAGAATAATGCAAGTGTATGCACCCTTTTTAAGTTCATGTTTATAATGCAAGTGTACCCCCTTAAATTCATGATTTACTATAAGCGTACTCGTCTTTCTATAGTTCATGTTTGCAATGCAAGTATGTCTGATTTTTTATGAACTTATGTTACGGTAAGCATGATATTGTTTCTGATCATCTGGATTTCTGTTAATGCCATGTTTAAAGGAAGCTCTGTTATGTGTTTTCATAAAAATCTTCATTCTTACCTTACTTGTATGAATTCTGGCCACGAACAAGCTTCTAAGATATCTGACATGAGTAAAAACACCTCCGGACTTGTATTGAAATTTCAAAACTGGCATTCACCTTTGATTTTGAAACCGGCCTTGATTCGAAACCGGCCTTATAGAATAATTGAAATCAGCCTCAATCGAAACCAGCATTTATGTTAAAATTTTGAAATCGGCATTGCCTTGTGATTTCAAAACCGGCCTTGTATCGCATTTTGAAACCGTGATTGTACTATGATTTTGAAACTGGCTTAAAATATAAGATTGACCTCCGGCTTCTGACATAAGACATCCAGCTTTGATAAATGAGACCTTCGACACTTTGATAAAAATCTTCGGTCTTAAGACATTAAAAGAAGGGCTTTATGGACTTCAAATGCTGAAGTTAAGAACAAAGGCTATAAGAACAAGGAAAAATATATGTAATCCGAACAGCAAGTGGAACTCTATAACTTCTGACCTTTGTACTATGATAGATGGTCATCAAAAGATATGAACTAAAAGCCGAGTTTTCATTGAGCTTGCTGTTACAATTGGATGAAGGATATTGGTGTAACACTCAATGACTGCCCCTGGGCCACAAGGGAATTTCTGGTGGCACAAGGCTTATGGACTACGACTCCGTATGCCGGGTAAAAGGCATTACCACTCTCCTCTGGGAGTATAATAGGAGGATACGGCCTTAGGTTGTGGGGTAGCACACAACCCTTCCTCGATGTTGTCCGCTCCCGTTCGGTCCCTAAAGATGATAAGCATTTTTCATCGGCTTTTATGAATTTTCTAAAGACAAGATAATAAGAACAATAACAATGAACTTTGAACTTAAGAAGAAACAATATGGTGATTTTCGTATGCTATGTTTATATTACTTTGATCCGATTATATGTATGTTAATATTTCTGCATGTGGGTACCTTGCTAGGCTTTGTAGCTCACTCTTGCTGTTTTTTAGATGATGAAAAGTTTATGGGGGACAAAATTGAGTAGAGTCATATGAAGTAACTAGACAGCATAGCTGGCCAGAGCTGATCAGTAAAGAAATTAATGAATTTTCTTTTGATGTTTTGAGAAGCACTTGTAAAACATTCCACTGTAAAAGAATTTATGGATGTTAGTATGTTTCCGTAATTATAATATGGAAGAATGAAGTTGATATTTCTAGTAGCATCTCATTTCATGTCAAGGACTTCATGTCGAACAACCTTAATATGGAGTTAAAACTTTGATGGCTAACTCAAGAAGTCCGACCTTAAGCGATCTTGTGTACGCGATAAGGTGTGTTTAAAAAGAAAAGAAATTTTTTTTTATATCCACCAAGTTAGCATTATACCATATATGTATAAAGGTTAGGTTTGACGACGGCCGTATGCGGTGGGATGAGGTCGGTCCGTCACACCAGATGAGGAAGGGTGGGCTTTAGACGATTCGCAATAATTTTTGAGATCGCCTTGTAGATGACATTACAGCAGGAGATAGGTCTGTAATCAGTCACCCTACAGGGGGACGCAAAATTGGGGATGAGGCTGATAATGGTAGCATTAATTTGCTTCAGAAGCTTTCTGTGAGTAAAGAAGTCATGAATAGCTTCGGTTATCAACGATCCAACAATGTGCCAAGTGTCTTTGAAGAATCTAGAAGAGTAGCCATCTGGGCTAGGGGCTTTTGTATCCCCAATGGAGAATAACGCATCATGAATCTCTTCGTCGCTAATTGGGGACACTAAAGCGGCTTTCAGGAAATCCAAGAGGGATTGTAGGATATATGGATGGATCCTATTCTTATCCATAGGTCCTTGAGAGCGTCCATACCCCAGCAGCCATTAGAAGTGGTCAACAATTAGGTGGTGGACATCTTCACGACCAGAAGTGGGGGAACCATCATCCCTAGTCAAGGAGAGGATTTTGTTGCGGTTATTATGACCCGTGACCACTCAAAAGAAGAATCGGGTACATTGATCACCTTCCTTAAGCCATTTGATTTTTGCTTTTTGCTGAATGAGCTCCGTCTCATGCTCCAATGCAAGAAAATAGGCCTCCCGACAAGAGCGTTCCTCAGAATTGGTGCCCATAGAAGACGGGTTTATAAGCTGGATATCCTCAAGAGCCTTGTGAGCTCTAGCCACCTGTGCATGAATATGTCCATTCGGCCTATTAAGAGATTTAAGCAACCTTTGATATTTTGAAGTTTTTTAACAAGGCGATACATTGGAGTACCATGGACCTCCTCTTGCCAAGCCTCCCTCGCTACATAGAGGAATTGAGGTTGCTTAGTAAGGAAGTTGTTAAAGCGGAACATACCTTTCCTCCCACTACTGACGTCAACCGGAAGTAATAGACCCGGAGAATGATCAGAGAGTCTAGCTGGGGGGAAGGAGACACGCACAAAGCCAAAGTTTTCAAAAAAATTACCATTCACCATAACTCTATCCAATTTCCTAAAGATGTGAATGGAAGGGTCACAATGATCATTCCATGTATAGAACAAACCATCGTGGCAAACGTCCTTAAGCTCACAATCCTTGAGGCAATTATCAAGGTCTAACGAGGCTTTAGCATGCCAGATCCCCCCAAGACCCTCAGATGGGGCTCTAATAGCATTGAAATCCCCGAGAACGGACCAAGGAGGTTTTGGGAAAGTACACTGAATTGGCGAAGGCTAGACCAAAGGGAGCAGCGCATGGCTTTCGAGTTGGCACTATACACTAGTGAGAGCAAACAATTTTTGTTATTTCCTTTAATGAAGACACTAACATGAATAACCTGATCCTCAATGGACCGGCAGCTAACATCCACAAGGTTAGGATCCTAGCCTACTCAGATTCTTCCTTTAGAGAAATTCGAGTAGTTCATTATCCATAGCCAATTGGGCATAAGCTTGCACGAGATAGCATCAGCAAGACACTCCCTAACTCTAGTCTCAACCAAACCAATAATGGCGCAGTTGGAGGAGCTAATAAAATTTCTAACCTCGTGGGCTTTGACTTTGCCGTTAAGCCCTCTCACATTCCAGCAAGCAAGATTATCATTGACAGGGAGGGACGCGGTAGAGATTCTTTTAGGCCCCTTAGAGTTCTTTAATATGGACTCAAGAAATTTTAAGGACTTATCCTATGGTGACCCGATTTTTTAGCAGATGTCTGGGAGGATCCAACCCAATCCTAATGAGAAGAGGGTGGGCCGTGGCTAGTAGACGGGGTTGGGAGAATAGCATCCATAGGCGAACCAGGACCAACGTTGCTGGAGGGTCTACTATCAGAGGAGACGTTGGATTGCTTGAAGTTTTATAATATCCAAAGTTATGCCAAAGGCAACAGAATGATGTTATCTTTCTTGCAGGTGCAGCCCGAGATTCTTTAGGGGATTAAGGAAGGGTAAGCCAACGATCCATTCTTGATGGACATTATTAGAGAGCTTAGTCAAGACTCTCGGATAGATTTCAGTGTCTATTCTGATGACGTTTTGAGATTTTTGGAGCGTTTGTGTGTACTTGATGATAAGGATTTGAAGGAAGAAATCATGAAAGAAGTTCATCGAACTAGGTACACTATTACCCAGGCATTAATAAGATGTACCAAGACATGATGAAAATATTTTGGTGGAGAAACATGCGAAGGAAGATAGTTGCTTTTGTGGGAGATGCTTGATTTGTCAGCAGCTGAAAGATGAGAGGAGGAAGCCCTTGGGATTGTTGCATCCCTTGCCCATCCCCAAGAAATCATGATGCCATTTTGGTCATTGTGGAATGGCTATCAAAATTCGGATGACATATTCTGGTAATCGTCTGGGACAGTTGTATATCAATGAAATTGCTAGATTGCACGATGTGCCAATATCTATTGTGTCCAATCGTGATCCATCTCTAAGTTCTAGGAGAGTTTTCATCGAGAGCAAGGGACAAACTTGAAATTTAGTACAGCGCATCACCCTTAGACTGATGGCTAGTTTGAGCGGACTATTCAGATATTAGGGGACATGCTTAGACCTGCTATGATGGAGTTGAAGGAGAATTAGGATGATCACCTAGCATTGACTGAGTTTGTATACAATAATAGTTTCCATGCGAGTATCAGCATAACTCCTTTTGAGGCACTATATGGTAGGATGTGTTGATCTCCTATCCATTTGAAGGAGATAAGAGATAGGCATCTGTTGTGTCCAGATATGATTCAGGAGACTTCAGAAATGATTGCGGTGATTTTTGCTCAGAATCGGCAGAAGAGTTATGCTAACTGAAGGAGATCCAAGCTCAGATTTGTGGCTGGCGATTTTATTTTCCTCAAGGTATCGCTGTGGAAGGGGACTTCCAGATTTGGTGCTAAAAGAAAGTTGAAGTCACGATTTATAGGACCCTTCGATATTTTGGAGAGAGTTGGAAAAGTGGCATGCCGGTTAGCATTGCCGCTGAGTTTAGCCGATGTGCATAATGTCTTCCATGTCTCGATGTTGAGGAAGTACATCCATAATCCAATGCATGTCATAGAGTATGGCCCCTTGGTGATCCAAGAATATTTGTCCTATTCAAAGGAGCCGGTTCAAATTTTGAATTGGAATGATCAAATCTTTTGCTCGAAGACCATCCCTCTTGTGAAGGTCATGTGGAAGAATCACTCCCATGAGGAAGCGACGTGGGAGAAAGAGGGCGAGATTTGGGACGAGTATCCCCATTTGTTTTGAGGTATGTATATTCATTTGATTTCTAGGAATCGTTAATTTCGAGAACAAAGTTTTCTACATGGGAGAGAGTTGTGAGGTTCCGAATTTCAAAACATAATAAATAAGAAATAATTAAAATAATATAATCAACGTTAAGCTTAAGTGTATGCGAAAAATTACCATTGGAAGCATAAGAGGAGTTAGGAGGCCCGGCACCTGAGTGGCACTCGAGGTGCGCCTAGGGCACGTTTAGCAAAATAGTGGCGCCCGAGGCATGCTCGAGCGCATCTAGGGCTCATTTAGTAGTACCGCTCGATCGATGACCGTTCGAGTGTAGCCTCTCGGGTGCTTTGGCGCTCGATGAGCACTCGACTAGCACTGGAGCACCAATTTATATATATAAGTATGCGTGAGGGTTTTTCCATCATTTTTTCGGTTTCCAGGGGTAGAGGAGAGAGAGAGCTCGAAGGAGAAGAGAGAGAAGGAAGAGATCGAGGTTCCCGAGTTTGATTCCGACCTTGAGTTAGCTAGAGAAGTAATAGATCGGGTCAAGGCAAATGCACTCATACCCTTTTGTCTCGTTTCTTTACACTTTCATTCCTTTTTATTCCGGTATTCTCGTTCTGATACCCGATTAAGTTTATATTTTACAAAACCCATGATTTGAGCATGTATATATGTCATTTTCATATCCGATTTATAAGTTTTGTATGGTATTTCGCACATGAAAACCCTAACCTGTGCCCCCTTCGATTTTACCAAATTTATTTAAGATTTATGTATAATTTGGCTTTAGAAACTTCAAATCCTAACTTCACGGTTGTAGGTACTCCGGTTATTTGATATTTATGCTCATATATTTTATATGTGGTAATTTTAAGTGTTCCAAAAATATTCTCGGACGTAAATAGTGATGTTTATCTGCATGTACATTAAATATATTATCTTGTATATGCTCTGAAAAATTAAGTTGTATGTATTTGTGAAGAAATTTGTTGTCCGAAAGCTCAAAAGTTACATTTGCCTCACGGGGTAAGAATTTCATACATGTTCTAGGTTTTATAATGATTTATGCATGTAATTGAAAGCATGCAAATACATAAACTCATAAGAAAATAATTATCTGAATCTGTATCAAAGAATTATGAATTTTATGCAAAGTATTTGAAGGGAACTCCATAATTTGTTATATCTGATTATTCATTCTCCAAGGAGTGAGAACTTTATATATGTTTATGGTGGAACCTTTCCTTAAGAATAAGAAATTATGAAGCCTGGACTAAGGATTTATATTCAGATGGTAGTATTCTCTAGCATGCCTTAGGATATTACAATGGTAGATTGAGAAATACTCTTAGGCCACGGGAAGTGCTCTGGTGGAGTATCTGTTATCTATCATGTGGCCCAATATATCGGGTGAAGGGTATACCATCCACCATGGGATGTTAAAGTTCGAGGTATTGTGGGTAGCGCTTTAGAATGTGTGGGTGCATACACATTTCTTTCCTCGATCAGCTACTCCGTTAGCTAGTAATGTAATAACCCGAGTTCTGAAATACAATAATTAGGGTGTAATTGAATTAATAATAATCAAGGATTAGGTTTAGAATGTGAAAAATTAAGTTTGGAAGTACAAAGAGGAAGTTGGGCCTTGTAAGGTATCAATTTTCAAAATATGGTTAATATGGGTGGTGAGGTTTCAAATTTCCAAAATATGGTAATTGGGATGCAATTAAGTTGAAATAGGTGAATTGTGATCAAAAGGTAAGGGAGGAATCGGATTGAAAAGCTCAAAGATCGGGAATTGGTAAATCGGGAACCGATGTTGTAAAACCATGAAATGTTGATCCGTAAATAAGATTTCAGGCTTTAAATTATGATAATCATGGCTTATTAAGGTTATATAATCAAAATTAGGGTCCAACAATATGAAAAATTGGGTTAGAATGGTCAAGACGGGTCCCCGACGGCAAAAATGCAAAGTAGACTTGCTGCCAGCTCGACGCAGGCATGACCCGCGCCCGAGTAGCTCTTGAGTGCCACCTGGGTACGATAAACAAAATGCCTCACTTGAAGGGCACTCTACAAATGTTTGAGGTGCAACATTGGCCGGGCGGTGCGCCTAATTACTGCCCGACCAGCTCTCAAGTGCCAGTGGGGTTTTAATATCGGACGAGGGCTTTCTCCCATCATTTTTCTAGCCATTTCCACTTTTAGGGAGGGAGAGGGGATGAAAGCTAGAGAGAGAAGGAGGAGAACGAAGCCCACGAGTCCAAATTTGTAACATCTCAATCCCAAAAAAATGATAAATACGGAGTAATTAAATTGATGATAAATATGATTAGGCTTAAGAACAAAGGATAAATGGATACCGAAGCAAAAAAGGAGCAAATAGGAATAGGAACAAGGGATAAAATGTAAGTGGTACTCGAGCACCGGGGAGGCATAAATTTACGAATAGACCCGCTCAAGGCTCGCCATAGGTGGAGCGGGGGCGAGGTTTTTACAAGGGGCGGGTGCTCAATGGCCGATCAAGCGCCAACCAAGGCACAAAGTTGCGAGAGCATGCGCTCGAGCACCGCTCGACTGGCGCTGAAGCGCCAGTCATGTGACCGCACGTGACCTACTTTTTTTTCAGTTTTTAAAGGGAAGTCAGGGCATTTCTTGAGGCAGAACGATGGCAGAGAATGAGAGGAGAAGAGAGGAAGGAGAGGGAAGACAAGACAGAGGGAAAAATCCTCCAATCCATTTCAATCGGAGTAAGAATAACGGTAGATCAGGCTCAGGCAAGTATACTTCGGATGTTATTTACCGTTTTTACAATGCTTTAATATCTCTAAATTTGTGTTTATGCGTTAAATCCATGTTTCGCCATGTTTACTGTAAATAAAGTATATTTCTCCTGATTAATTGGATAGATTTTGTGTTTACCTGCATGTATGACAATATATAGCATCGATTTCATAAAAAAATCATGTATTTGGTATCCAAGTATTGTTCAAAAATTTTGCCCAAAACCCTAGCTCGAAAATGATATGAAATCTTGAATTTAATCCATGTTATGTATATGTTTAATGAATTATAGTTTTAATAAGGGGCGTTCTAGCTATATAAGAAATTATTCATAATAAAATATGCATAATCAAATAAAAAATGACTTCATGAACTCTATAACTTCATGAACTCTATAATCGAATTAGAATATAGTGGAATTTTTTACTATTCCTGAATCTAAAAAAAGTTCTAAAAAAAATTGGGCATATTACGCGATTAGTTGGTATCCAAAATAGAGGATTCAAGTAGACAAGTCGAGAAAGAAATGGTTGAATCAAAATAATTTATTTTAAAGTTTTCTTTCTGTCAGAGGACAATATGAATGTTCTATCATGTTCAATCAATACACTAAAAGGATTATATGATATATCCGGTGTGGAAGTCTGATTAAACATGTGTTTGGTATCCGTTTTACGTACGAAATGTTTATCGAAACCCTAAGAATGAAAACGAAGATATTTGATGTTTAAATTCCTTAAATCTTGATATGTAAAGGCTTATTTGTAAAAAGGTAATGTTCATGTTGTGATTTATAACTGAAAAATTTACATAGAACTGTATTATTGAACTATGGAAGTCTTCTGAAATCATCCAAAGAATTGACTGCATGAGTTTGGACTTGGCTTTAAAATATGATAAATTTGATTATAGAATTTTGAGCAAAGACTTTAAATTAAAGTAATCAGCAAGGAGAACGGACCTAGAACTGTTGAACAGTTAGATAAGGTTTTTCAACATGCCTTAGAACATTATGATAATAATCGATGATGATTATCAAACTATCGAACCATCAGACCATCAAATTGAGATATGTACTATCGAACCATCGGCCTTTGATTGTGAAGACTGAACACAATCTATTCTCGATTATTTGGCCCTTAGCTAGTAGAGTATACTAGATGGGTCCTTAGAATATCGAACTAGAATTTCTAAAGAAACAAGTGAGAATTAAAACTGTTTTGTGAACTCCAATGCATGTTTAAATAAAATCATGATTTATTTCTATTTCCATAAATGCTCCTATTTTTCTGATATTAGTGTGGTCTTCTGTCCTAGAGTATTTATATTTTACACGAAAACATAAATTATGACTAAGTAGACCTGTTTATATGGAAATTGTGCTTTCCTCATAATTTATGTATGTGCTTCTATTCTTCTGCAACTTTTATTCGCATAAAAGTATTATGTTCTGCATGTTTTGGTACCTTGTTGGGTTTTGGCTCATTTTTTATTTTTTTCCCTCCAGATAAGAATATAGCGATGATATCGAACGATCAGGCATGGCTAAAGCTTAGCAAGGAACTGGATGGAGTCCTGAAGCCGTTAAAGACTTGGGAAATTGATGGTGTTTATATAGTCACTAAATGTAGAGAATGAAACTATGTATTAATAGTTGAAATATGTCATGTATTCCGTTGGAACTATGTTGATGCTTCCGCAAGTTTATATTATGGATTTAGTTGCTTCCGTGATTCTATTCTTTGAATATGTACAGGTCCTAGACAATATCTCTCATCTAAAATTTGGTATAGTAGATAGGGTTGTTGAATTAAAGCCACGGATGGCATTTGTGGTCCTGTGTATGTGTGTTGTATGATGTAGATTATGATATTTAGTTAGTTATGTGCTTGTACTAGTCCTGTGTTTGTGTTGTGGTTATAAGTTTGAGGTTTGGATATCGGGTATGCTCTGTATAGGTTATTATATACAAGTTGTATATTTGGATTTAGTCTAGATGTAGAGGAAATTCTACCCAAATCTCTGCAGGATTTAAATGATTTAAGTTTTTGTATCTATTTGACGGAGGGTCCTATAAATATTAGGATCCGTTCTATCATAGAATCTGTCTGAGAGCTAGTTAAAAAGGTGATAGATCGGGACCAGGCATGTACACTCATACTCTTCTCTTTAATTTTCGTGCACTTTTGTCATATTTTGTTTAGTTATCCTTGTTACGATACCCTATTAGGTTTATATTTTATGATTTCCAAGATCTAAACATGCATATATGTAAATTTGGTGCTTAAATATGTAGATTTGATAGGTTTTTGGACAAGGAAAACCCTAACACCCACACCTGGTTATGAAACGCACGGATGTTTTGGGCTTTAGCTTAACTTGGGACTAGGATATGATTATCCATGGATTGGAAAAGTTAATTTGTCGATTGAGTATCCAAATTTATGGTTATGTATAAATTTTCGTTCGCAAAGCCGCTAACCTGTACTTACCAAAAAAAAAGAAGCCCCTAACCTGCGCCCGGACACTGTTTAAGCTTTAATTTGGAGTTTAATGTATAAATTGACTTGAGATTATAGTCACTCATGCCTTGGGTTCGATAAATTACCCGTTGGATATGTGCATCGAGGTACTATTCACATGCACTATTCATGTACACTGTTCACGAGTATTGTTCACGGAATATTTTACATAATTTTTTATATTTATTTGCTAATCAAATGATATGTATATTTTTATAAGTCCAATTAAATAATCTCGAAGCTTCGATATATGCGTTTGTGAAAGAAATCCACCTTGAAAAGCTCTCAAAGTTAAGCTGCTCTTCGCTAGTAAGAATTCTAAATCTTCTCTGTGAATATGATATCCATATGTAAGTTAAGTTATGAAAAGACTAAAATCTGCTAGTAAGACAATAAGTACATGAATAACTGGAGGAAATTTTGATAAATCTAATCTCCCAGATTGAGATATCTGTGGAAAGAATCTGATCTGATCTCCCAGATGGAGATATTTATGAAAAGAATCTAATCTGATCTCCCAAATGGAGATACCTGTGAAAGAAATCTGATAGAATTTCTCTCAAAAGGAATAAGTAATCATGAAACTAGGATCTGTATTCTTGTTTTTGATAGGTAACACCCCCAAAAATGTCACTAGTGTGACAATGGAAGCTCAAGGAAATCATCCTGGCCACTTGTTGTAGCGGGTGATATTAGGGACATACCTTAGGATGTTACGGTGGTGATCGAGAATAACTCCGTTCATGGAGTGATACATGGTCTGTTCTTCCTCAGGGCGTTACTATCGAGAGGATAGATTCTATTTCTGGTCTGACCTACCTTTGGGAGCTAATAATGTATCTAATCCTGCTAGAAGGGATATTTCTATTCTATTTTTGGCCTCTAATTGTGTGTAAAATACAATCTATCCTCGATTATTCGCTTCCTTTGGCTAGTGGGGTCTACTAGCTTGAGTCCGCAAAGATAAATAATTATACTTATGTTATATCTTAAAGAAAATAAGAATGAAAGAAAGAAGTAAATTACATCCAAGCATGCCTAATCAAGTTCTGTATATGCATGCCTTTCTCGTTTACATGTATCTTTTCTGCTAAATTCTATTATCACTCTTTGTTGCCTTGATTTGATGTAATCGCTGAGCTATTAACTCACTCTTGCTTTTCTTCCTTCCAGATGAGAATTATGAGCTAACTCCTAATTAGTTAGATCAAGGTGGGAGATAAATTAAAGAGATCGGCTGGACTCTAAGGACTTATAATTTGGCTATGTTTATGCAATAGAATGAAAATAGTTAAGTTAGATTTATACTGTATATTGGAATGTGGCATGATATGTTATGTATTATTGTAGATTTTGTTATGCTTCTGCAGGTGGTTGATGTATCTAGTTTTGCTTCCACTATTGCTTGATTATGGACTTATTTAGGCCTAGATGACATCTCTATTTAGATTTAATGTGGTAGTTGTGAATATTGTATTGGAGCCATAGATGATATGGCATTTGTTGATCCTGTATATATATTGTGTTGAATGTTGAAGTCTGAGGATTTATATGCATGTATAGGTTTTAATTAAGCAGATTGTATAAATGGTTTTTGGTCCAATTATAAAGAAAACTCTGTCAAAATTTCCACAAAATTTAATATTTTAAAATTTTGGGTATTAATCTTGTTTGTTTATTGATGAAGATTATTAGAGAAAAATAATCCATTCCGTCACAGTTAATATCAAAGATAAGAGATCCCTTAGGTTTGATTTGAATCGTATGCAAAAACTTAGCATAGATTAAGATTGATCGGATAAGTAGATGCAAGCATAGGACAAATTAAGTTTGACTAGATAGTGCTAAATATTCCCATTGGCTAGCTTAGGCTTGAATTAAGTTAGAAATAGATGATGAGTTTAGCTATCTCGGGGGACATTCATTGGGCTGTCCTAGGTGACTTTAATGCTATTCGATCGGCGAATGAGGCCCTTGGCGGCTCCTGGCACCATAATAGTTCCACCGATCTTAATGGGTGCCTTAGGGACTGCGACCTTGAAGATGTCTGCCATGAGGGTCAGTTTTTCACCTAGAATGATGGCCGCGACCCCACCACTCGTATCTTCAGAAAATTAGACAGAGTGGTCGCTAATGGTCATTGGTTTGATCTCTTTAGAAGATCTAAAACTGTCTATCCTCTTGCCAGATTATCTGATCACTCCCCATGCATTCTTTTTCTTGTGGGTTGGGCCGCCTGTAATCACAGGATTTTTAGGTTTAATAACTTTCTCACTAAATCCCCAAATTTCCTTCCGTTGGTTAAAGAAGCTTGGGAGACTGAGATTTCTGGTACCCCGATATTTAAGCTGGTGTCCTCTCTCAAAAAGGTGAAGTGTGCACTTAAAAACCTTAATGCTCAATGTGGAGATGTTCATGAAGAGGTTCTGCGTGCCCGGAAATGCCTTGAGGATGTCCAATCTAAGTCCCCCCTTCACTCTGGGACTTGTGACATTGAACGCCTTCGTAAGGCTGAGTATTATTCTGCAATGGCGAAGGAGGCGGATTTCCTCCACCAAAAAGCCAAGATCAAATGGCTCAAAGATGGTGACCAATGCACTAAATTCTTTTTTAAGACTGTTAGTGGGAACCTTAATCGGAATCGGATTACTTCCCTTCTCGATGAGTCTGGCAACCCTACTAAAGGGACGGAGGATCTCTACAATCTAATTGAGGGCCACTTCAAAAATGCCCTAGGATCTGGTCGTTCCCACGGGACGGCAGAGGCTAATCGGATCCGCCCCTTCATTCTCCATTCTGTACCTAATTCACTAACTAGCCCCCTTGTTAGGTCAGCCAGTGAGGAGGAAATCCGCTCTACGATTTTCTCCATTGGTGATGACAGAGCTCCTGGCCCTGATGGTTTTACCTCGAAATTCTTTAAGGACTCGTGAGAGATCACCGGTCATACTGTTTGTGAAGCTATCCATGATTTTTTTAATCATGGAAAGCTCCTTAAACAGTTGAATACCACATTGATCAGCCTTATCCCTAAGGTCCAGTCCCCGCGCTCTGTCACTGACTTTCGCTCGATATCGTGCTATAACGTCATCTATAAGGTGATATCTAAAATTCTTGCTAACAGAATTAAGAGTACTCTTCCCTACCTGGTTAACCGCTACCAAACGGCCTTTGTGGTGGGGCGTCAAATTAGTGATAATATCCTTTTAACTCAGGAGCTCCTGCACAAGTGTCATCTTGGGAATGACCCGCCTAGATGTACTATGAAGGTTGACCTTAAGAAAGCTTATGACTCTGTCTATTGGGATTTCATCATTAATATTCTGACCCTCATGAAATTTCCGCCACAAATGGTCAATTGGATTGGCCAATGTATAACGACTTCGACGTACTCCCTCAATATCAATGGGGAAGTGGTCGGCTTCTTCAAAGGAGGCAAAGGCCTCCGCCAAGGGGATCCACTTTCCCCCTATTTATTTGTCCTGGTGATGGAAGTTCTTAATGGCATTATTGAGGTCAAGGCTAGGCGGGATAATAATTTCAAATTTCATTGGAAATGTGCAGAAACTCAAACTGTTATGCTTGCCTTTGCTGACGACCTCTTCCTCTTCTCCCATGCTAATACCAAGTCCACTTTGATTCTAAAGGAATGCCTTGATGAATTCCACTCTGTCTCTGGCCTTTCCGCTAACCCAAATAAGAGTGAAATTTTTATTTGTTCAAAGGACTCTTCTCTTGACCAGGATATCGCTGCTAGCATGGGCTTTAAAGTGGGCAAACTCCCCATCAGATACCACTAGGCTTTCGGTCTCTGATTGCAAATCTCTCACGGATAGAATCACAAAGAGGATCACATCATGGAGGAATAGATGGCTCTCCTTTAGCGGGCGTTTGCAACTTGTTTCCTCTATCCTATCATCTATCCACCTTTATTGGGCTTCTCTTTTTATTTTACCAAAATCCATTCTTAAAGATATTGACTGCATCCTTCGCCGCTTCCTTTGGAACGGATCTTCTGAAGGAAGAGTCAATGCTAAAATGGTTTGGCACGATATTTGCTACCCCAAGAATGAATGTGGTTTGGGCATCAAGAACTTGATAGATCAAAATAAGGCTCTTAATTGCAAACTCCTATGGCGTCTCCTAACTAAAGACCCGAATTCAGCTTGGTCTTTATGGATCTACAAGAACATAATCAAAGACCGGTGTATTTGGACCATTAAAGTCTCGGCATCGGCTCCTTGGAGCCGGCAAAAAATTATGAAACTTCGGCCTTTTATGTGTGCTTACTCTGTAAAGGACATTGGGGATGGTTCAGATACCTTCTTCTGGCACGATAACTGGCATCCCCTTGGCCCCCTAAGTGAGGTGAGCACCGACCGTACTCGCCTTGTCTCGGATTTGCATTGGGATATTAAGGTCGATGCTATAATCAGGGACAACAGATAGGATTGGCCCAACCCCTTTGACATTGAGGTTTCCCACCTTGCTGTGAAAATGCCGACTAACCCTCCCCGTAGCAACCAAAAAGACTCTTTGAGATGGGCTGGGACTCTCAATGGCAAATTCTAGACTAAGTCCGCATACACTCTCATCCACCCTCCCAAACCAAAGGTTACTTGGGCTCATTTGGTGTGGGGACCTTCCCATATTCCTTCCCACGCATTTACCCTTTGGCTCGCCATTAGGGGGAGACTGAATACCATTGACCGCCTCCATTATATCCCAAATATTTCTCCCAAATGCATTCTCTGCAACACAGGAAATGAAGACCTTGAGCATCTTTTCTTCTCCTGCCCATTTTCCAGAGCTTTATGGACTAATGTCCAAAGACATTCTGGTATCTATTGGCCCCATCCTGACTGGTATCAAAACATATCCTGGGCTGCATCTATCTGGAAAGGGAGAAGCCTTTTGGCTGTCTCTAAGCACTTGTCTTTGGCTGCCACGGTTTACTTCATATGGAAGGAACGCAATAATCGAATTTTCCAAAAATCTCCCCCCAAGACATTTTTCGTCTTTTCTCTTTAGTGGTTGATGTTGTGAGGATTAAATTAATGACCATCTCGGTTCCTAAAAGGGACGGTTATTGGTCGACTCGGATTCGGTGGGGTATATAAAAAATAAAAAAATAATAAAAATAAAAATTGGTAATTGGAAAGCTGCCAGCCTTACTTTCCGGCTGTTCTTTTCTGGTTTTTGTGCTCATGGTTTTGTCGTTCTCCCCGTTTGGAGCTTGTGGTTTTTGTTTCCTAGTCTTGCTAGTTCTTGCATGGACTTGGCTCCCGGATTTGTTTAGTTAGTCCTTTTTTTCGTTGTACTGTTTTTCTTCCGATACTTGGGTTGCTTATGTAGCTCTGGTATTGTGCTGTCCCCTCCCTCAGCATTGTCTCAACTCCCCCAAAAAAAAAAAAAAAAAAAAAGATTGCAGCTTTGTTCTGCTTTTCTATGCTGTGATCATGGTTGCTGCCTATCGGGTGGCTTGGCTGTCTAGTGCTGGATTCGGTCGGGTGTTGGGTGGAATGCATTGAGTGGTACTGAATGCTTGGAACGCTGGAATCCTAGTCTATGGATCGGACGAAGATGCTGTTTGTGGTGTGATGGCCTTTTGTGCTTGATCTTGGAGTGGGGATGACCTGAAGTTATGGTGCTTCTGAAATGGGACCTGGGGTTGTAGCAATTTGAAGGATATGGTTTGCCTCGGTCGTTGAATGGGGTTTGTTTTGATGCACCGTGTTGATCTCGATGGGTATGTGATATTGCTGCATTTGCTTTGGTGTAGCTCTCTGCGGTTTTGGTGCTGATTTCATTTGTTCGGCTGGGTCTTTGGACAATTTTGAGTGATGCCTATGGGTTCTTTGGCGTGAAGGCTGGTTGGCTTGATGCGTAAAGTCGGGCTTGGTGGAATGTCTTGCCGGGTTTACTTGAGGTGCAAATATTGCATCCGATGCTACTCATTTTTGTCTCTGCCATGCTTGAGCCGATGATTGACGCTGGTTGCTTGGAAGAAGCCTGATTTGTTTGGTTCAGCCGCCATAGTTGGTGTGGTGCGGGATGTGATGCCGAGACATGTTGAGTTGGCCTGTTTGCTTCCTAAAGTTGAAGAATGGATTGTACCGCCCATGGTTTTTAGCATGACAAATTGCCTGTGGAGATGTGTTGCGGGTGTATGATGTCGATGCCCATGGTTTCTGCCTATGGCTTTGTTGGCTCGCTGTTGTTGTCCACTTTCACTGGTTTGTTTGCTACGCATGATGTTATTGGCGTATTGGAATTCTGGCCGGTGGCCTTCTTCGATTGTATTCACTGTTGAATGAAATTGCTGCCTCAAATTGAGTAGGATCTCTTTGATCACTAGTATACCATTGGCCTCGTGTTTATCTTGCAAAGGTTTGCTGTTTGGTAGTTCACCGAGCTGATTGTGCCGAGTTCTTTATTGCTGATCCTATGCACCGTGATGATATGGCTGCTCTAAGTCTACACCGGATGTTGCTGTTCGCATGTTTCTTGACATTTTCTACTGGGTTGCAACGTGCGGGATGCTGGCTGCGGTTGTGCGTATGCAAGTTTTCTTCTATTGAGTTTGCTTTGGAGCTGACTTGACCAAGCCTTGTTGAGCTGCTGGAATGCTGTTCTATTTGTTTGTGGCTTGGAATAATTGGATTTTAGATGCTGGTCGGGCTGTCCACCTTTTGGGGCTGAAACTGCTGCTAGCCTTGTACGAAGGGAACACGGCTGATGTGCTGATAATGCTCTCTGTGTGGGTGTGGCTGCTTTTGTTAGCACCGAAGCAAATGAAGGTGTTGATCTGCTTGCTCTCTCATGTTGCTATGTTGTCCAGTCAGTGGGATACTGTCCTGTACCGATGTAGATCCAAGATGGATCTGTTATGTTGTTTGCTGTGTCAACCTCGTTGATTTAGGCGTAGCTAATCACAAACTTGTTCGTGTGAAATAGATGACAGATTTCATATTCTATTTTTGTGGTAGTTCTTAATGTTTTTTCTGTTGTACCAGTTGCTCGGGGCATGCCCTAGCGCTTTATGTTTTACCTCTAAGTAAAATACTTGGAGTTAAAACATATATCTTGTAATTTTTTCTCCCATTAATCCAAAATTCTTACTTACCAAAAAAAAAAAAAGAGTTTAGCTATCTCGTTCCTGCACCGAAGATAGCGCTTTAAGAAAAGTTTAGCCACAATTTTGCCTTCAGATAAGATATCAGTAATCGTTACGTCCCTTAGGTGAAGGTCCATTTGTAGTAGTGGTCGACCATGAGGTCGAGAGAGCCGTAAGAAGGCACCTTGAGGTTCCAAATTGATTGGTGCCGATTTAGTGCTTGAGCTGATTGGCAGTGATTCTATGAGATCCCCGAACCCAACAACAACATGATAATTAGGCCTTGTGAACCCTTAAAGGCCAGAGTTGATGGTATGTGTGATGGAGACTGTGTGTAATGTACCAATTTTTGAAGATCTTCGATAATAAAAAAAATATTAAGTTATGAAGACTTGAATTTTTTATAGCCGATAGGGAATGGGTTATGAAAATAGAGTCCGGTCAACTTATATTGACCGGCTATTGGGCATAAAGGGATGCTTTTGTGAGGCAGAATTTGTGGGATAGCTTTGCCAGCCAGCTTGAAGAAACAAAATGCCAGGTAGCTTTGATATGATGATTGCCGGCCAACTTTTGAAACAAATTGCCAAGCTGCTTTTGAAGACATAATGTTGGATAGCTTTGAGGATGAAATTCCGGAGGCTTTAGATGAACAATTTTCCAGAGACCTTGGATGAAATTCCAGAGGCCTTGGATGAACAATTTTTCAGAGACCTTGGATGAAATTCCAAAGGCCTTAGATAAACAATTTTTCGGAGACCTTGGATGAAATTTCTGAGGCCCGGAGGCCTTGGATGAACAATTTTTCGAAGACCTTGGATGAAATTCCAGAGACCTTGGATGAACAAAATTCCGGAGGCCTTGGATGAAATTCCGAAGACCTTACATGAAATTCTTGAGGACTTGGATGAACAATTTTCCTAAGACCTTACAGATGATTTCGGAGACAATTCTAGAGAGAATTGGGAGATGATTTTCGAAGAGAATTTGGGAATATTTCCTGAGACCTTTTCCGAAGACGATTGTGTGAATACGGGAGATGAATTTGGAACAATTCTTTCGGAGACATTTTTCGGACAAGATTGAATGAGATTTGGAGACGTTTTATCGGAGACCATGATTCCGACCTTGTTTCTGGAGACAATAATTCCGGAGATCGTGAGAGGAATTCTTTTTTTTTTTTGGTAAGTAAGTAAAGTGCATTAAAGTTAAAAGAAAGATACAAAACTTTGTGCTAACTCCAAGTGTTTTTTCGACTTGGAATTAGAACATAGACAAGGGGGTGAACCCCAAACCTCATGAACATGTCATAATCTGAGACCATGACCCAAGTCATGAAAAATAAAAATACAATCGATAGCATCTTGCATACCACATCCACCAAAGCGACCCCGAAAAAAACCAATCTTGTTCAAGATAGTCAACTCAGCCAAGGCAACTCGGCCAAGGCACATTGACAGTACGCATCAACCCGGTCGGACCAATGCCATCTCGGCACCAGCAGGAGGTATTGACTAAAGGTATCAGCCAGCTTTGTAAACTCGGTACCAGCAGCACATGGCAGAGGACCATCTCGGAAGAAGGGCAGAAAAGATCTTGGCCAACTCAGAATTAGAATCCAGAAAAAAAACAACCCACCTCGGCATTAACCGTCAGTAGGTAACAAACATCAGACCTAAGAGAGAAAACCCTCAGCAGGCTAGAGTGAAAGAAAACCCTCGCAACAATCTTCACAATCCAGCAAAGAGAGAAAACCCTCAGCAGGCTATTCCACGAAAGAAAAGCAACCTCATGAATCTGAAGAACCGGCTTCAACATACCTAGTGGCAATAACCTTGGACCCAAGACCACGTCACACATCTAAAGCAGCTTCCTGTCCAATTAAGGATGGATAGAACTAGAGAGCAATCCGAAGGCTTGGCTCACTGAATTCACGGCAGACAACCTTCAATACCGAGACTGATCCAGCATTTTCTTAGCAGCACCAACGGTAGAAGAATCCGAGGACAGATACACAAAGATTGTGCAACAGCCATAAACATGATCTCATTTAGCGTCACAAACAGCAGAACACAAAGAAGCATACCACCCCATCCCGGGTAAACTAGATCACACACACGATGGTCCAAATACATCACAACCTAGAGGGTAGCAGATCACAGGCAACACATACCCGTGGCTCTGGCAATTTCATCATTCTAAATTCCAGCAACCAGTTTGGTTAATGAAATAGCAGCTGCACTAGACAACTAAGAAACTGAAACATTAGGACAACGCAAACAGTCACATAATCATGTAGGGAACACTGCAACATATCAGTATTCAATTTGCCGCCACAGGGCATCCTCCAACCCCTTATCGACACTGCAGGCAATCTGCCACTACTGCCCAAGACCATCCTAGCAATATGACTTAGGCGAGCGTTTCTTTTTTCACCTTTTTGAACTTTGAGGATTAGAATTTAAAACCCCACCACCAGTGTCGGGGGGAAATCCAATGGTAGGGAGGGGAGAGGGAGAAGCAGAGCGAGATCGGGCTGCCTCGAAATGCGAACGCATCTCATCAATTTTCCTCCTCAACTCACCCACACCGGTGCAAGCCCTTGGTTCCAAACAAAGATGATCGACATTGGCAACATGGGGGCGAGGGGCAGGTCCAAAGGAAGCTGCCACCCCAGATAGTGTGCCTAGGGCTGCTGCACGGTCTTCCTTCTGAGATTGGAAAGGGGACAGCACATCTGCTAGGCAGCTCAGCATCAGAAACCTTAAGGCCCCGGCGAACCATGTCTACATATGCAATCGAGCATGCTCCATTAATAAGCAAAGACCCAGAGGGGCAACAAGGGCATCAGAGTCAGCCAGGGAAAGAGCAGTAGAATCCGAAAACTCCAGCTCACTATTACAGCACTCAACATCAGCATTAATATAGACGCCCTCTACAAATGGCGTAGACAACATAACATCAGAGAGAGGAATCTCGAGAATCCAGGCCCCTCCTGTCAAGCGATTGATTTCCAGGAAGGGCATCACAATCCGCAACAGCCTTCAGATTCAGATCCGATCTCTTGACAGAAGGGGGAGCCTTCAATTCATTATCTCCCATCCCTATGGAGGACTTGCATTCTGTTGCATCAACCTCCATCTCAGCCGAATCCTCCAGAATTTGGAGGACCGCAAAAGAGTTAGGGGACTCATTGATATCCACATTATTCACATGGACCTCTCTAGCCAAATCAGCGTGCAAGGCCTTTTTCAGATGCACATCATGATTAGCAGCAGTAGCCTCCTTTTCTAAAGCAGATCTCTGGCTGGAAACAGCTTTCCAAAGATTCAAAACCTGTGATTTGTCAACAACATCATGGACGTCCAAAGATGATGGGGCCCCACCTCCCGCCGAGGAATCAGCAGGAATCGAAATCGTCGAGACAGCATCCTGATGGGCAGACTTACAGGTGCTTTTCTGGTTAGCAAAGCGACCCTTCACATGAAGCATCGGCCTCCACTGGTAAACAACCTCAACGTCAACCACCAAGGCTGATTCAGTATCTTTAAACGCTCGTAGAGAGAGACACTCTCTTCTCTCTCTTACCTTCAAATTTCGAATTTGAAATTTGAACTGCAAAGGGCTCGCCGCCTTGACCTCGCCGGTCATGGCCGGCCTTCTGGGGGGTCCCCCCGACCCTCCTCCGGTCGGCGCCCCACCCTTTCCCCCTCCGTCCTCCCTTCCGACATCCAAAACCCTAGCTCCCTTCCCTCCTCTGAGTCCGCCTTCGAATCAACCAGTGGATTCTCTGGCTCCAGCCACTGTTGCTTCCCCTTTGAATCAGAAGTCCGTTTGCAATAACTCCGAGCCTGGCTCAGTTCTTTCCCATTCCTGGGCGGCTGTTGTCAAGAACGGTGGAGCTGATTTCTTTTCTGAGCTTCCCTTCTTCTCACACCGAGACGCTGGGAATTCCAGTGGCGCTCTATCACCTCCTCCCGAGGTAATTGAACAAAGTTCCTTGCTATGGGGGTTCACTTTGGTTGGGCACTTTCTGGACTCTCCCCCTCACTTCTCGGCCGTCAAGGCCATTGCAAAGAAAATTTGGACCCGTTTTGGGCTCAAACACATAGCCGGTAACGAAGCTGGCTTTTTCTTTTTTCGGTTCCCAACCTTGGAGATGATGGAGCATTGCCTTCGGGCGGGCCCGTGGACTTTCTCTGGAAAATTAATTTTCCTCAGAAGATGGTCTCCTGGCATGATTTTGACGAAGGAGGAACTTAAGCGCTTCCCCATTTGGATCAAATTGTCAAACCTGCCGCTTGAACTATGGACGCAATCTGGGATTAGTTGGGTTGCAAGTGCCATTGGTAAACCTTTGCTACTTGAACCCAGGACAGCCCGAATGGAGAACCTTTCTTTCGCCAAGATTTGTGTCGAGGTTGGAATTGATGGCCCTTTTCCTAATTGTATTGCTATTCAAACCAGCCCTGAATCTGATTCCATTTCAATGGTGAATGTGGAGTATGGATGGAAACCTACACGCGGTGCTCGCTGCCAGATGATTGGTCATATTGAATCCAAATGTGTGCCCAAGAAGACTAGATTGCAAACTGGTAGATCTAGGTCTAACCCCTCTAATTTTGCCCCTGACAAAAATGTTCATGGGATCATGGCAACCGGTTCTGATCAACCACTGATTGAGGTGGTTGTTTCTGCTCCCCCCTCTTTAGTGGAAGGTGATTGTAAATCTGTAGTGCCATCACCTTTTGCAACGGGTGGTGGATGTGACTTACTAGTGGAATGCCCTTTCTCTGGGGCTCAGCTCGAATCCAATGGCCCCCCCATTCTAAGCCAGTGGTTTTTCAAACCAATAAAAATGCAGATCATGCTGATGCTCCTGGTGTTGTTGGATGTGAGTCTGGGGTTATACCCAGGGTTAGTGTTCCTGCAGTGACCTCTTGGGATCAGGCTGGTCTAGATTTTGGCCTGGGCCCCAAATTGCTGGTGACCCCTTCGAAATGTGATTCTGAGAATGTCGAAAATTTGGAGGATTCTGTGACGGATCTGGTGGCTGGATTACCCAGAATTACCTCCTGCCCTGCTAAATTGCAGCAGTTGGTAATGGATGCTCCCCCGTATCCAACTGCTGACACAATTGAGACCCAAAATTGTGAATGTTGAGTGAATGGCTCCCGAACTGGGGCTGAGCTCCCTGGACTGCTGGCTTCTCAGACCCCAGCTCCTCCTGGTCCGGAATCCCAAGACCCGCTAGCCCCTATTGCTTGTTCCCCATCTGCCTCTGCTAGTATTGGAATCCAAATGAGGGTTTCGGAAGGCTTTTGGTGCTTAGATGGGCCTATTGATGTGCAGCTTGATCCTTCCTCCCCTGATGGTGAGCTCCAACATCACCAATTTGATATTGAAGAGTATATGCTTACTCCTTGCTCTATCTAGAGGATTACCAAGAAGTATGCTCTGAATTCCTCTTTGGCAAATGAAATGCAAGGCTCGGAGTCTGTGTGGGAGACTTCATTGTCTAAGAAAAAGAAAAAAGCTGCCTCTAAAAAATCCAGGGGCGGTTCTGGATCTTAGTCTCTTCTATTGGGTTCCTTTTGACTGGGGTCTCCTTCGTCGGCTCCCAGGGCTCTGGTCTGTTGACCTTTCTTCTGACTCTGTTGCTGCTGCCTGTGATAGCAGCATCTTTCCTGTTCCTGTTGCTGAAAATTTGCTGCCTACGCAGTGCTCTCTATTTGTCTGCTGAATGGGCCTGCTGGAGTATGATGGTGTCCTTCTGGCTATACACTGGATAGTTTGGCAACTGGGACTCCATTATGGTTTGTAAGACTGAGTTTGGTCCAGTCTACTAGGCCTTGTTGCTATGTTGCTGTGAAGAGCAGCTGCTGATACAGGTGTTCATGTTGCTCTTGATGCGAGCTGCTGTCTATTGTTGGGTGATTCTGATGGCTAAACATGGAATCCTACAAGTTGTAGCTGAAGGTGCTGCTATTGACCTGCTGAGGCGCCTCCTAGCTATCCATTATGGCTTGCTGCTGGTTCCCAGTGTTGAAATTCTTGGTTGCTTGATCCTTTTCTGCTGCTGATTGAAGAGGAATGCAGTGAAGAGTTGCTGAGCTGTTGCCTGGTGAAGCCCAAGCTAATGTATTCAGTATACTTGATATCTTGAAACCATGCTGATGAAAGCTGATCTGGTGGAACCCTTGGAAGTAGTGGCCACTGCTGTAGTTTTGCGGGCGCTGTAATGGTGTTGAGTGCTGCTGTGTGGTGCTGATCATTCTTTTGGAGTTGGCGCTGATGCTTGAGGATATATTCGTGGGCTTTTGCCCTTCTGCGAGGTGCGCATGGAGCATGGGCAGTTGAAGATGTTGAAGCTGCCTTCAGTTTCCTAGAGTGGCCTATACGAACAACGCTGTAGCTGCTGTGTGACATTGAGCTGAAGCATGTGCTGGTATTTTTTGATGCCAGGGCTCCTTCCTTTGCTGCTTATGAAATTGCAATAGGTTGGCAATTACTAGCTGCCTCCTGTAGCACTGCATGGGAACTGGCCAGATGTTGCTTGCGTTGCACCGCAAGATGCTCCTGCACTGTTAATGTGTGTGTGGCTGTTTATGTGTAATTTCAGATTACCTTTGTTGTTTTCTTTTGTTGAACGCTGTCCTCTTAGAGGATTTTTTGGTATTATTTGTTGTACCGTTTGCTCGGGGTATGCCCTAACTTTTTATGTTTTATTTCCAAGACAAAATGCTTGGGATAAAACATAGATGTTGTAATTTTTTCTCCCTATAATCCAAAATACTTACTTACCAAAAAAAAAAGCCTGATTTTACCCTAATTTTTGTAGGAAGGGGAGCATTTTTACTCACTTCAACGCATATCCGTGCGAAGTGTACACGTTCCATTTGAGCTGTACTCGAGTCCAGATGAAGGGGCTTACCAACTCCACTAGCTATCCAACGTAGGCCTAATGGGGTCCAATATTCAATCGGGACGTTGAAAAGAGAAATCCAAACTAGAAAAGTTTGGTGAGAGTCCTTGGACAGCTCCATTCCAGGCATCCACCGTTTAAGGAAAATGGTTTTCTTGCCAAATACCCAGGGGCCTTTAGCAAACATTGGTTCAATTGCTTTTCAGAATCAAACTGAAAGAAGAAAAAACCATTTTCGTTCCCAGCTACATGACTGAGCCCAAATCTGGCCCACTTTTTGCGGGCAATACTATTGACCACCATGAAGTGTAATGGAGTATCATAAAAGTACCCCACTAGTGTTACGCCCCATAAATCCTGACACTGCTTAATGACCTTAGCAGGAGGAGAGATGGAGACGACATCACCATCAATAGATTGAGGGGGATAAAATTTAAGTGTAGGACAAGGACTCATTCCCTTTTGTTTGACCTTATCCACCCAGGAGGACGGGGGCATAGAAGGAGCCCCACCTGGACTGACTTGCAAGGGGGTTGGCACACTCCAAGGTACGGCAACATCTTCACACAGGACCATTCCAGAAGCAACAGGGGCAATAACTTCAGAATAAGAAATCAATGGCCTCAGATCATCTGCAAGCTCAATTTGTGGCTTTTTCAAAGCCCTAGAATTAAGAGGTTGAGAGATTTGGGCTGAGGCACTAGGTGCCGGAGCAGCATCAAGAGCATGGGCAGTACCATCAGGCAGAACCATAGGCCCTAACGAATCCATGTTGTCACATGCCGCCATGTGACAATGTCGATGACCCAACGGCTTCATACTATCCAGAAATGAAGCATCAGGGCCATGGGCAGAAGACACAACAACCTCCTACAGGAGAGGAAAAGGGGGGCCGAAGACCCACACAGGGGAAGAGCTAATCCCGGAAGAGAGGGTGGAGGCCGGGAAGAGCCTAGAGGCAGGCCCATTCAGCCCTCCCAGGCTGGAGCCAGCGCAGATTCGCCGAAGGTGACCAGCGGAACCCTTGGCGGCCGGTCCTGAAGATTCCCGAAGTGAAAACCAAGTCAAAACTTCCAACGCAGAACAACTTAACCCTTGAGTTGAGTTGAGTTTCTCGAACATAGGAAGATTTAGTCACGCTCCAGAACAGCCGTCCACGGCTGTCGTCGGCTCCGATGAGGACCAAGAATGACAAATTTTGAGTACGAAATTTGAAAACCTAGCGAGGGACGAGAGTTTCTCTCTCTAACTGGTGTGGACCCCTGTGGAGGAGGAAATTCGGGACCGTGAGAGGAATTCAAGAGAGGAATTTAGAAAGGATATTTTAGTATAATGTAAAAGACAGAGTTGGTAAGTCTATCAGACTTACTCTACTTCCAACCACTCCGCTGACCTTCTAGAAAGGAAAGGGAGGGAGCGAGAAAAGAAGTACAAAGTAGTTAACTTACTCCACTTGCTCCCACCTAATTTATTCTCTATAAATACTAAACTCCTAATCTGAAAAAGGAGTTAGAAAGTCAGTACAAGAAGAAGTTAGAGACGTAGAGGAAACGGAACCTTAGGCCAGTTGGAGTGAAAGAATTTTGAAATCATGCAAGTGTATCTCCGTTTTCAAGTTTAAATTACAATAATGTTTTAATGCAAGTATACTTCGGAGTTTGTTTTCTGTAGCATTGTTTTGACAAGTATAAGTTTCATTACGAAGCATGCATGAATATGAACTAAGTTTCATGTTTTGTAAATTCCTGACTCTGGTTCATATTTAGCACATGCTTTATTGTTCAAATTACAAACGAAATTGCCTTGCATGAATATAGCTCTCCACATTAATTTTTATATACTGGCCCATGTTTCTGTTCATTTTATGATCGGACTTCTCTACATGAACATCCTGTATGGAAACTGAAATGTTAAAACGGGTAAAGGTCTTTTGAATATTGACCGGAGTATGGATTGTGTGAACTATGAAATCGGCCTCGAAAATATGATGAATTTTTTTGAACCTTGAATAAGTGCTTCGGACCTAAAACTGTGAAGCAGTTAGATAAGATTATCCGGCATGCCTTAGAACGTTACGGTGGTAATCAAGAGTAACTCCGTCCGTGGAGTGATACGTGGTCCACCCGTCCTCAGGATGTAAAGAGAGGACAGAGATATGGAACTTTGGACTTTGGATTTTGAATGGAAATGGAAATGGATATGATTATCAAACTATGGCCTTTGATTGTGTTGAGCGAACACAATCTACCCTTGATTACTCTCCCCCTTGGCTGGTAGGGTCTATTTGCCTAGGTCCCCTTGAAACAATGAAAATGACCTAGCATTATGAACTTTGGGAATTAACCATGTACATGAACTTCAAAATTTATTATTACACTAAGAGCTTCAGATTTGACGCTGGACTTTGCACTTTGGAAATTGGCATTAAAAATATAAAATCATGTATTCCAAAGTTTTTCACCCAACTGTGAACTTTGAAAATTGACATCAAATTTGAAACTTTGGAATCAGCATCCATGATGAACCTCGATATTTCCTATAACTCTTTGTTATTGCATTCATGATTTATATTGCATGTTTTTGGTACCTTGTTGAGTTTTGACTCACTCTGTTATAATTTTCTCCTCTAGATGAAACAGTAGAATTGATATCGGATGAGCAGGAATAGACAAAGCTTAGCTAGGAGAAATTTTGCAATTAGAGAGCCTGGTGAAGATTTTTGAAGATTTTGATATTGTTGAATGTCTTTATCTCAAACTGTGAACGAATAAATGACTATGCTTCCACTTGTATATATTTTGGAATAGAACCGCTTCCGCCATTAACTTTTGGTTGAAATCAAGGCTTAGAATAGCATCTCTATACGAACTTGGTTTAATGAAATGAAATGTTAAAGGAATTGGAGCCGTGAATATTACATGGCGTTGGATGATCCAGTGTATGTATTGTGAGTACATATATATATGTATTAAGTTTGTTTTCAGTACACTTACATGTGTTGGTTCAATCTGGACCGTCTCCCTTGATTACTTTATCTTGGGACTGAGCTTAAGACGAATTCTAACGGGAGGATTTTTGATGTATAAAAAAAAATCCGATCCGTCACAGTTTGTATCAGAGAGGAAAACAAGATGCCTTAAGAACGATTGATCGTAAAGCAAAAGCATAGGCAAGACAAAGTAAGGATAATAGACAATAGATGGGGAGTTTAGATGTAAACATTGAGACCGATTCTAAGTTTCTTGAGTAACTGTGAACCCTCCCTATAATCTAATTTTCTAGGTTTGCTAATATTGCCTTGTTCTTCATAATAGGATATAAATCGCCAGTAGAAGAAGTAGAAGAAACGGCCGGGGTGGTGCTGATATGCCCCCTGACCGCAAAGCAGAATATATTAACCTATTGGGAAGGTTGACGAACATAATTGAATCTATAGAGCAACGCTTATGGCTCCGGTCCCAACACCAGAGCTAGCTCCGGTAAATCCTGCCCCAACAATGTATAATAAATTCATAGTGGAAAGAGCGCCGAAATTCATAGGAGAACCGGATCCTGCCAAAGCTAATATCTGGATAAGGAGAATGAAAAAGATTTTTACAATAATCCGATGCAATGATCAGGAAAAAGTTACCTTTGTAGCCTATAAATTGGAAGGAGAGGCCGATAGTTGGTGGGTGATGCAAAGGAGAGCGTTTGGAGTGCCTGATGAAGAAATTACTTGGGGTATGTTTGAGGAAACATTCATAGAAAAATATTTTCCCTCTAGTCTTCAAGACCAAAAGGAGAGGGAGTTTATGTGGCTAAGACAGGGGACCCATACAGTGGCTGACTATGACGCCTAGTTTACGGAGTTGTCCCATTTCGCACCCTACTTTGTAGAACATGAATTTAGAAAAGCAAAGAAGTTCCAGTGGGGACTAAGGGACGATAGTAGAAGGTAGTTAGTGACCCAAAAGTTTCAAACATATGCAGATGTTCTAGATTGGGCATTGATAAATGAGAAAGAGCTGGAAACGGAAAAGTTTTTCGCAAGGAAAGCTACTAGCCGGGCAAGTTTTAGCTCGATTCGAATGTGGCACCCTCAGGGACATCTAAGAAGGCAAAAATAGCAGTTAAAGGGAAAAGTATAGTTGAATCCCAACCAGTGACGAAGTCCCAAACGTCAGTCACGGGTTGTGCTTATTATGGGAGAGACCATGCTGGGAGGCCTTGCTTTACATTGACTAGAGCATGTTTGAACTGTGGCCAATAGGGTCACATGATGAAAGATTGTCCTTTGCCCAAGAGAGTTAAATCAAGAAAGCCAATAGTTGCAGCCAAAGATTTTGCAATGTCAGTACAGGACCCTGAGACATCTCCAAATGTGGTTGAAGGTACTTTCCTTTGCTGTGGAGTTCCAACCTCTGTTTTATTTGATTCTAGGTCTACGCACTCCTTTGTTTTTCCATAGTTTGTACATTGTATTCTATCTACCCCAAGAATCTTGGACTTTTCTTTAACTGTGTTGACCCCTACTAGGTCCTCGATAGTGACTAACGTTGTATACCCAGAGTATGTGGTTGAGGTGGATGGAAAATGCCTGATAGTAGATTTGATATTACTAGATATGGGTGATTTTGATGTTATCTTAGGAATGGACTAGCTAGCAAGGTATTATGCCAGTATTGATTACTTCTAAAAGAAGGTGTGTTTCAATATTCTTGGAATTGAATCGTTCTCATTTCAGGGTATTAGGAGAAAAGAAATGCCTATTATGATTTCTACCTTGCATACTAAACATTTGCTGAAAAGTGGATGCCAAGCTTACCTGGTGTATGCCAGCACTAATGGGAGCCATAGTGTATTGGTCAAAGATATTTTTGTGGTGTGTGATTTTGAGGATGTATTCCCGGGAGATTTGCCTGGACTACCTCCTGACCGGGAAATTGAATTTGAAATTAAGGTTAATCCCAGCATTGTTCCAATTTCTAAAGCACCTTATCAGATGGCACCTGCCGAATTGAAGGAGTTGAAATCACAGTTGCAAGAGTTGTTTGATAAGGGGTTCATTAGACTGAACATGTCTCCGTGGGGAGTGCTGGTGTTGTTTGTAAGGAAAAAGGATGAATCTCTACAGTTATGTGTAGATTACCATGAATTGAATAAAATCATAGTTAAGAACAAATATCCCTTGCCACGTATTGATGACCTATTTGATCAATTACAAGGGTCTCAGGTGTTTTCAAAAATTAATTTGAGGTCCAGATAACATCAGCTGAGGATTAAGTAGGAGGATGTGGCCAAAACTACTTTTAGAACGAGGTACGGCCACTATGAATTTGTTGTGACGCCATTTGGTCTTACAAACGCTCCGGCAACATTTATGGATTTGATGAATAGGGTGTTTAGGCCTTATCTCGATAAATTTGTGGTGGTATTTATAGATGACATATTAATATACTCCAAAAGCCATGAGGAACATGAAATCAATTTAAGGATTGTACTCCAAGTTTTTCGGGAAGAGAAGCTATATGCTAAACTAAAAAAGTGTGAATTCTGGTTGGAGGAAGTTACATTTTTAGGACATGTGATTTTCAATGGAGGGATTGCTATAGATCCAAAGGAAGTGGAGGCCGTTATAAATTGGAGTCAACCCACGTCTATTACAAAAGTACGGAGTTTCCTTGGCATGGGTGGTCACTATAGGCATTTTGTGAAAAATTTTTCCTAGGTCACCATGCCTTTGATGCAATTGACAAAGAAAGAGGCCAAGTTTGACTGGACAAAAGAGTGTGACCGGAGCTTTCAGAAGTTGAAGGATAGCTTAACGACAGCTCTGGTGCTGACTATTCCGGACTACTCGGGAGGTTTTAAAGTGTATTGTGATGCTTCTGAGGCCGGATGAAGATGCGTGTTAATGCAAAATGGAAGGGTGGTGGCTTATGGTTCCGGACAGCTAAAGACACATGAGAAGAACTATCCCACACATGAGTTGGAACTTGCTACAGTAGTGTTTGCTTTGAAGATTTGGAGACACTACCATTATGGTGAAAGTTTTTCGTCTACTCAGACCACAAGAGCTTAAAATATCTCTTCTTACAGAAGGAGTTTAATATGAGACAAAGAAGATGGATGGACTTTTAAAAGATTATGACAATGAAATACAGTATAAACTGGGAAAAGCTAATGTAGTTGCCGATACTCTAAGCCATCGATCAGGCTATATGGTGAGGTTACAGATTAAACAAATGGAGATGTTGGAATACTTGAAGCAATGTAATATTCAGCAACATGTTTGGGACAACCGGATGATTTTATCATACCTTTAAGTTCAGCCAGAGGTAATAAATGAGGTTAAGGGAAAGCAGGTGAATGACCGCTTTCTTATGGATATCATGGGTGATTTGAATAAAGATTCCAGAGCTGATTTTAATATCCGATCAGATGGAGTGTTGAGATTTAGAGATCATTTATGTGTGCTGGATGATAAAGAATTGAAGGAGAAAGTTTTAAAAGAAGCCCATCGATCTCGGTACACAATCCATCCCGGAGTGAATAAGATGTATTAGGATTTGAAGAAAATATTTTGGTGGAGGAACATGAAAAGGGACGTTATGGCTTACGTGGAAAAGTGTCTTGTGTGCCAACAAGTAAAAGCCGAAAGAAGAAAGCCCTCTAGGTTATTACAACCGATGCCGGTTCCAAGTTAGAAATGGGAGGATGTTGCTATGGATTGTGTCCGTCTGCCCAAAGGACCCTAGGAACCATGACACCGTTTGGGTTATCGTTGATCGACTAACAAAGTCAGCCTATTTCTTGGCAATTAGGACAACTTACTCTCGTGATAAACTGGCTCGACTGTACGTGAATGAAATTGTCAGACTTCATGGTGTGCCTGCTTCCATCGTATCGGATAGGGATCCCCGTTTTGTTTCAAGGTTTGGAAAAGTTTGCATAAAGAATTGGGGACGGAGCTGAAGTTTAGTACTATTTATCGTCCTTAGACTGACCGACCAATCGAACGGACAATCCAGATCCTTGAGGATATGTTAAGGACTTCGGTCTTGGAAATGAAAGGAACTTGGGATAATTACTTGGTCTTGGCGAAGTTCGCATATAATAATAGCTATCGGGCGAGTATAGGCAAGGCTCCTTTTGAAGCATTGTATGGAAGGAAGTATAGATCACCGATCCACTAGGAGGAAACCAAAGACAAGAATTTTTGGACCTGAAATTGTCAAAGAGACAACACGCAGACAGAAAAGATATGCAGACCGGAGGAGATCAGAATTGATGTTTGATGTGGGTAACTTTATATTTCTAAAAGTGTCACCATCTAAAGGGACATCCAGATTCGGGATAAAAGGAAAGCTGAAACCACTATTCATTAACCGCTTTGAGATTTTGGAGAGGATCGGAGAAGCGGCCTACTTGTTGGCGCTGCCAGCAAACTTGGTGGAAGTACATGATGTATTTCACATATCAATGCTCACAAAATATGTCCACGATCCTACACATGTAATCTAGTTTGAGCCCTTGGCAATTAACAAAGACTTGTCCTACACTAGGAGTCGATAAAGATTTTGGACCGGAGGGAGCAAAGGCTACGTACAAAAACAATCTTCTTGGTAAACGTGCTTTGGAAGAATCACTCACCTGAAGAAGCAACTTGGGAATGAGAAGAAGCAATCCGGAGCAAGTATCCCCATTTATTTACTAAAGATTTGTAACTTCATTTAAATTTCAAGGACAAAATTTTCTTAAGTAGGGGAGAATTGTGAGATCCCCGAATCCAAAAAAAACATGATAATTAGGGATTGTGAGCTCTTAAAGGCCGGAGTTGATGGTATGTGTGATGGAGACCATGTGTAATGTACCAATTTTTGAAGATCTTTGATAATAAAAAAAATATTAAGTTATGAAGACTTGAATTTTTCATAGCCAATATGGAACAAATTATGAAAATAGAGTCCAGTCAACTTATGTTGACCAGCTGTTGGGCATAAAGGGTTGCTTTTGTGACGCAAAATTTGCGGGACAGCTTTGCCAGCCTACTTGAAGATACAAAATGCCGGGCAGCTTTGAGATGATGATTGCCAGCCTATTTTTGAAACAAATTTCCGAGCTGCTTTTGAAGACAAAATTTGGACAGCTTTGAGGATGAAATTCCAGTGGCCTTGGAAGAACAATTTTCTAGAGACCATGGATGAAATTCCGAAGGCCTTGGATGAAAAATTTTTCGGAGACCTTGGATGAAATTCTAGAGGCCTTGGATGAACAATCTTCTGGAGACCTTGGATGAAATTTCGGAGGCCTTGGATGAACAATTTTTCGGAGACCTTGGATGAAATTCCAGAGTCCTTGGATGAACAAAATTCCGGAGGCCTTGGATGAAATTCCGGAGACCTTGGATGAAATTCTGGAGGCGTTGGATGAATAATTTTTCAGAGACCTTGAAGATGATTTCGGAGACGATTCCGGAGAGAATTGGGAGACAATTTTCGAAGAGAATTTTGAAATATTTTTGGAGACCTTTTCCGAAGACGATTGTGTGAATTCGGGAGATGAATTTGGAACAATTCTTCCAGAGACGTTTTCCAGACAGGATTGAATGAGATTTGGAAAAGTTTTTCCAGAGACCATGATTTCAACCTTGTTTCTAGAGACAATAATTCCGGAGACCATGAGAGGAATTCCAGAGAGGAATTTAGAAAGGATATTTTAGTATGATGTAAAGGACAGAGTTGTAAGTCTATCAGACTAAACATTCTGAGTGGACGATCATCATAATCAATGAAAACCCATACTCTACTTCCAACCACTCCGCTGACCTTCTAGAAAGGAAAGGGAGGGAGCAAGAAAAGAAGTACAAAGTAGTTAACTTACTCCACTTGCTTCCACCTAATCCATTCTCTATAAATACTAAACTCCTAATCTGAAAAAGGAGTTAGAAACTCAATGCAAGAAGAAGTTAGAGACGTAGACGAAAACGGAACCTTAGGCCAGTTGGAGTGAAAGAATTTTTAAATCATACAAGTCTACCTCCGTTTTCAAGTTTAAATTGCAATAATGTTTTAATGCAAGTATACTTCGGAGTTTTCTATAGCATCATTTTGACAAGTATAAGTTTCATTACAAAGCATGCATGAATCTGAACAAAGTTTCATATTTTGTAAATTCCTGACTCTGGTTCATGTTTAGTACAAGTTTTATTGTTCAAATTACAAACAGAATTGCCTTGCATGAATATAGCTCTCCACATTGATTTTTATATACTGGCCCATGTTTCTGTTCATTTTATGACCAGACTACTCTACATGAATATCCTGTACGGAAACTGAAATGTTTAAAAGGGTAAAGGTCTTTTGAATATTGACCGGAGCATGGATTGTGTGAACTATGAAATCGGCCTAGAAAATATGATGAATTTTGTTGAACCTTGAATAAGTGCTTCGGACCTAAAACAGTGAAGCAATTAGATAAGATTCTCTGACATGCCTTATAACATTTTGGTAGTAATCAAGGGTAACTCTGTCCATGGAGCGATACGTGGTCCGCCCCTCCTTGGGACGTAAAGAGAGGACAGAGATATTGAACTTTGGACTTTGGATTTTTAATGGAAATGGAAATGGATATGATTATCGAACTATGGCCTTTGATTGTGTGGGGTGAACACAATCTACCCTTGATTACTCTCCCCCTTGGCTAGTAGGGTCTACTAGCCTAGGTCCCCGTGGAACAATGAAAATGACATGGCATTATGAACTTTGGGAATTAATCCTATACATGAACTTCAAAATTTATTATTACACTAAGAGCTTCAGATTTGACGCTGGACTTTGCACTTCGAAAATTGGCATTAAAAATATAAAATCATGTATTCCGGCGTTTTGCACCCAACTGTGAACTTTGAAAATTGACATCGGATTTGAAACTTCAGAATCGGCATCCATGATGAACCTCGATATTTCCTATAACTCTATATTATTGCATTCATAATTTATATTGCAAGTTTTTGGTGCCTTATTGAGCTTCGGCTCACTCTATCACAATTTTCCCGCTAGATGAAATGGTAGAATTGATACCAGATGAGCAGGAATAAGGAAAGCTTAGCCAGGAGAAATTTTTGAATTAGAGAGCCTGGTGAAGATTTTTAAAGATTTTGATATTGTTAAATTTCGTTATCTCAAACTGTGAATGAATAAATGACTATACTTCCACTTGTATATATTTTGGAATAGAACCACTTCCTCCATTAACTTTTGGTTGAAATCAAGGCTTAGAATGACATCTCTATACAAACTTGGTTTAATGAAATGAAATGTTAAAGGAATTGGAGCCATGAATATTACATGGCGTTGGATGATCCTGTGTATGAATTGCGAGTATATATATATATATATTAAGTCTATATTGGTACGCTTGCTTGTGTTGGTTCAATCTGGATGGTCTCCCTTGATTACTTTATCTTGGGACTTAGCTTCGGACGAATTCTGATGGAAGGATTTTTTATGTATAAAAAAATCCACTCCGTCACAGATTCAAGATCCAGGGTAATCGGTTTTGGTTCAAAGTCTATGCTTGATTATTTCTGGGTAGAGGTCTTCAGACTAGTAATCTCTTAAGAAAGGATACTCGATCAATCTAGTCAGTATGGCAGATAAGTGAAATTGATGGCTCGAGGTCTATGTGACATAGAGTAGATTTTGGGACAATAAATTTAAGGATACCAATTTAGGATCAATTCCGACAGGATAATATGAATCCTGTCGGAATTGAAAAGGGTGTTCACGAATGTTGATGTGAAATGTATTGATATGATATTAAATCTTACAATTAGGTTGTAAATTCTGAATGAGAGGTAGAGGTGATCAAATCAAGGAAAGGTGTTAAGTCTAATTAGTAGACAAGACCACGCCTTTGAAGTCAATTGGTGGTTGTTATTGCTGAGATTGGGAGTTGAGGCCGTTTTGGGGCTGAATTGGATTTGCGGCCGTTTTGGATATGAGGCCGAATTGGATTGAGGCCGATGTGGATCTGTGGCCGATATGGCCTGCTGATGTGGTTGATTGCTGAGTGTGGATAGCTTGTGGTTATGCTGCTGCAGAATTCAAGAATTCGCAGAATGCTGTGAGAAGATTTTTGCTGATGCTGAATTCGCTAGCAGTATATTGCTGATGGTGGTGATGCCGGTTTGGCTTGCTGACATGGCATGTATATTGTTGAGTTGAGTTTCTGGACAGTTTGGTTTTGAGGTCGATTAGGTTTGAGGTTGATTTGGAAATGAGGCCGACTTGGTTTGAGGTTGATGTTGATTTACGGCCGTTGTGGAATTAAGGCTGATCTGGATTGGTGGACGAATTGGATATTTGGCTGTTCTGGTTATGAGGCTGATGTGGAGCTGAGGCCTTGTTGGATTTATGACCGACATGGCCTGCTGATGTGGCAGATTGCCGAGTGTGGAAGGCTTGTGGTTATGCTGTTGCATATTTCAAGAATTCGCAGAATGCTGTGAGAAGTTGGGCTTATGGGCAGGTTTCGCATGCTGATCTGGCTCGACTGCTTTATTACCGGTTAGGCATGATGCTGTTGATCTATTTTTTTTTTTTTGATTATTTTTTTAAGTTGTTCATGTCAAGGTTCTTGGTCTTAGATCTGGACCTTTCCATGTGATTTGAGGTACTCCCCTTTTTCTTTGCTCTAATTTCAAGTTGGCAAAACACTTGGAGTTAGGTCAAAGTTTTGTAAATTTCTTTTAATTTTAATGCAATTACTTACTTACCAAAAAAAACATAATTGGTGGTCGTTAAGAAATTTAGCTATGAAAAGTTTTAAGGATATATATTTGGAAGAAAAGATCAAGTCGACTTATTTTAATGGATGACTAGAAGTCAGGTTGGAATCAACATTAGCCTTTAAGGATTTTGTATGAAATTAAGAGAGCATTGGTTAGATACTATTGTGGATACCTTAGAAGCTCGGGAAGTAAGATAAACTTGATGAGATTGTTATGGTTGGTTGAGTAATTGATTACTCAAAAGATTAATGAATTGATAAGCGGACATAGTGAATGGATAGATGATTTTTAATTTCGATCTGTGTCCCTAGCATGATGATCGTGGATGATTAAAATTATGCCATGGCAGCATTCAGATAAAGATATGGCTACTACGAAGCTTGGGTGCGCCATTTGGGTTTTAAAGTTTTGTGGGTGTCCATGAATTTTATGGGTTGGATCTTTCGGCCATATTCAGGCTCGTATTGTGATGCTTCATTGATGGTATCAAAGGACATGAGGCCGTAGGTACTCCGTTAGGGATTGTATTTTGAGTTGAGAGTGATTATTAATCATGTGCTTGATTTGGGAAAGGGACATGATGTTGGGTTAAGAGAATGCCCCGTTGAGTGTATAGCATTTTGATAATACGATTTTGAATCCGTAGGACCTTAAGCAATGGTCGATTGGGAAGGCCAATTTGTGTCAGGTAAACGTCTAGCCATCTTGGGTTTAACCGAATTTATTAAGCGATCCAACAAGTATTCCTCGAGGAAGTTAGGATTTTGCTATCCTAGTGTGGTGATCGATGACTACCCCCATATAAGTAGGGGAGAGGTTCATAGTTAGAATTACTCCACCCTTAGGTCGAAATTAACAGTTGGAGTCTCTGCTTTGGGAACTTATGGGTGTTACCTTGGAGGTAGCTAATACCTGATAATTTCAAGTTTAGGATAGTGGTGTTATAAAAAAAGTGATAATCTTATGATATTACAAATGGATGGAACCATCTAGGGATTGAAGGGATAAACCTTAGTGTCTTTAAGGAAATGGGCCTTAATGCTTATAATCGATGTTAGGAGTCTTCAGACTCATTGTGTTTTCGGTGTTTTGTAGGAGATGTGAAAGGAAAATTGCAAGTAAGTTCAAATTCGTCGGCAATAGGAGGTCATTTTTTTTAAATTGGGTGATAGAAACATATTCGAAGTATTAGAGCTATGAAATTTTGAAATGAGAAGACCCTATGGTTTTGTTTCAGGACAATTAGAACGATTCACTTATTATAATTATGGTGAACATGTTTGGATTGAATTAGTTAGCCCATCGGTATGCCAACAAAATCCTGAGGTTGTTAAATGTTTGGATTTCAAGATTTAAGTGATGGCCTAAAGTTGTTACAACTGTAATTTTGCATCTGGACGTGATTTGAGGATTACAGGTTTTATCTACAGGATACATAAGCCTTAAGAATTACTCTAATTGTGGCTGTTGTGTAATCTGAGTATTCCGAATAAATTATGTATTTTAAGAAAATGTTGGTTTGGTGGTATGCCAACGATGTAGTGGGAATGTGAAGTATTCTATCTTTGAGGTTTAATAATGATTTGAGGTTTATATCAGACTCTTGGCCGAACTTGATAAGAGAACTTGGCTGTCAAGTCAAATCAATTATAGCAGCGAGTTACAACTAGATGATTCATAATTGAAAAAAATAATCTGAGCGGCGCAGCGGAAGTATAGCAAGCTCACATATATAAGGTTTAATCCGAGGTTAAGAAAGAGTAGTCTTTTGAAGCTTAGTGCAAATAGTAATAAGGATTCTCAGTTGATTGAGGTTTGGAGTTAAGTTAGAGGGGCAATTAATAATTTTGGGTTGCTATTGAACTTGGTAGGTTAGTGTGAAGTTTTTCTCAGGTATCGTAAAATGTAAAAGTAGATAAGTAATTGTGATGAGTTGTGTCAGGAAATTTAGAGCTTATTCCCATAACGAAGTTTCGATTTGGATTTTAATAGATTGATTAGGTAATAAGGATTAGAACAGCTCGAATGCCTAAGGTTTCATGGGACTATAGTCAACCGAGGGGGTGATTCTGGAATGCTTGGAGATTGCTTCTAACTTGGGGATTTCATGGTTCGTCAAATTTTAAAGATGAAATTTCTATAAGTGGGGGAGAATATGACGACCCGAGTTCTGAAATACGATAATTAGGATGTAATTAAATTAATAATGATTAAAAATTAAGTTTAAAATGTGAAAAATTGAGTTCGAAAGTAAAAAGAGGAAGTTGGGCCTTGTAAGGTATCGGTTTCCAAGATATGGTTAATATGGGTAGTGAGATTTTAAATTTTCAAAATATGGTAATTGGGAGGCAATTAAGTTGAAATAGGTGAATTGTGATCAAAATGTACAGGAGAAATCGGATTAAAAAGTTCAAAGATCCAGAATTGGTAAATCGGGAACCAAAGTTGTAAAACCGGGAAATGTTGATCCGTAAATAAGATTCTGGGCTTTAAATTATGATAATCATGACTTATTAAGGTTGTATAATCAAAATTAGCATCCAAGGATATGAAAAATTGGATTAGAATGGTCAAAACGGGTCACGGACGGCAAAAATACGAAATAAGCCTGCTGCAGGCTCGACACGAGCTGAATTCGTGCCCGAGTAGAGCTCAAGCGCAAGCTGGGTGTGATAAACTGAATGCCTCGCTCGAAGGGCGCTCGATTGGGTATCGAAATTCGTGGTTATGTATGAACTTTCATTCGCGAAACCCCTAACCCATGCCTGGACACTGTTTAACTTTGATTTAGAGTTTAATGTATAAATTGACTTGGAATTGTAGTTACCCATACCTTGGGTTCGATAAATTACCTGTTGGATGTCTAAAATTCTGAGAACTAATCGATATGTGCATCAGTATACGGTTCATGCATACTGTTCATGTGTACTATTCACAAATATTGTTCACTGAAGACTTCTTGACGATATTTTGCATAATTTTCCATGTTTAATTGCTAATCAAATGATATATATGTTTGTATAAGTCCAATCGAATAATTTGGAAGCTTCAATATATGCATTTGTGAAAGAAATCTGTGCTTGAAAACTCTCAAAGTTAACCTGCTCTTCGACTGTAAGAATTCTAAATCTTCTCTATGAATATGATATCCGTATGTAAGTTAAGTTATGAAAAGATTGAAATCCGTAAGAAAGACAATAAGTACATGAATAACTGGAGGGGAATTTGATGAATCTAATCTCCGAGATGGAGATATCTATGAAAAGAATATGATCTGACCTCTCAGATAGAGATATCTGTGGAAAGAATCTAATAAAACTTCCCTCAAAAGGAATAAGTAATCATGAAATTATGATCCACATACACGTTTCTGATGGATAATGCCCTTAGGCATGTCACTAGTGTGATAGTGGAAGCTCAAGGGAATCATCCTGGCCGTTTGTTGTAGTGGGTGATATTAGGGACATGCCTTAGGACGTTACGGTGATAATCGAAGATAACTCCATCCATGGAGTAATACATGATCTGCTCTTCCTCAGGGCGTTACTGTCGGGAGGATAGATTCCGTTTCTGGTCTGACCTGCCTTCGGGAGGTAATACTATATCTGATCCCGCTAGAAGGGATATTTTTGTTCTATTTTAGACCTCTAATTTTGTGTGAAATACAATCTATCCATGATTATTCACTCCCTTTGGTTAGTAGGGTCCACTAACCCGAGTCCGCAAAGATAAATAATTATACTTATATTATATCTTAAAGAAAATATAATTATACTTATATTACATCCAAGCATGCCTAATCAAATTTTGTATATGCATTTATTTTCTGTTTACGCGTATCTTTTCTACTAAATTCTATTATCACTATTTATTGCCTTGATTTGGTATACTTGTTGAGTTATAACTCACTCTTACTTTTCTTCCTTCCAGATGAGAGCTACGAGTTGACGTCCAATTAGTTAGAGCAAGGCGGGAGCTAAATTAAAGAGATCAGTTAGACTTTGAGAACTTGTAGTTTGGCTATATTTAATGTAATATAATGGAAATAGTTAAATTAGATTTATACTGTATAATGAAAGGTGGCATGATATGTTATATATTATTATAGATTTTGTTATGCTTCTGCAAGTGGTTGATGTATCTAGTTTTACTTCCGCTATTACTTGATTATAGATTTGTTTAGACCTAGATGGCATCTCTATTTAGATTTAATGTGGTAGTTGTGAATACTGTGTTGGAGCCATGGATGATATGGCATTTGTCGAATCCTGTGTTTGTATTGTGTTGAATGTTGAAGTCTTAGGATTTATATCTTTGTATAGGTTTTAATTAAGCAGGTTGTATAAATAGTTTTTGGTCCAATTACAAAGGAAACTCTTCTAAAACTTCTGCATAATTTAATATTTTAAAATTTTGGATATTAGTCTTATTTGTTTATTGATAGGGATTATTAGAGGAAAATAATCCGTTCCATCGCAGATAAGGCCTACTGGCCTTAATTCGTAAACTAAAGAAGTTTATACATGTTTTAAAACCTAAAGGAATTAAAAATAAAATAAAAAAGTCAAATGTATTCCGGAAAATGCATTTGATCATGCTTCATATTTATGCATTTATACTGTGCTCTTATATCCTTCCTCTATTTTATTTTATACATATAGCCTATTGTCTTTGATTATTGTGCCTTGCTAAATATTTGGCTCACTCCTTACTATTTTTTTCCTTCTAGATGAGTACACCCTTATATCTGATGAAGCAAAGTAGAGCTTAGGAGCTATCTTTGCTGCAAATCTATGAGGAAGAGCCTTGAGGACTTAGTTTTGTAATTTTGTATCTTTTGGAGCATTTGTATAATTTGGATGGATATGTATTGATGATGTATGTGTATATTGATGATTGTACAAATAGTTAGTTTTTGTTGTATTTGGTAGATGTATGTACTTCTGCAGGTCTTTATGATTTATTTAGGTTCCTAGTGGTATCTTATCTAAGCTGACATCATAATCGGAGTTATGACGTTGTGCCACATGTTTTGTATTGTGACTTTTTGGATCTTGTGTTGTGTTATGTGGAAGTGTATATTGTGCTGTATAGGGATTTTATACAGGTTTGTATTAGTTTGATGGATGTTTTATAATCGAAACTCTGATAGATTCTAATTAGAAAAATATGGTCTGTCATAGGAAGTCCATCTATCTTCTCTATCTCATGTTCAAAACCTATTGAGAAAATAAATACTTAAGACTCTTGTTGTCCAAATATACCAAACTTTTCTCTCCATACAAATAATGTCTCCGAATTTTTAGCATAAAGATCACTACTACCAATTTTAGATCATGCATTGGATAATTCTTTTCATGCGTCTTCAATTGTCTCAATCCATATGCAATCACTTTTTCATGCTGCATTAGGATACACCTTAATCCAGTTTTAGATGTATCATAATACACAACAAATCATTCGAATCCTTCGGAAATCATCAAAATCAAGACTAACATTAGGTAGTCTTTAAACTCTTGAAAAGTCCTTTCACAATCATCTGAGTAACTAAATTTTACTTCATTCCATGTCAACCTAATTAGAAGCATAATAATCCTAGAGAAGTTCTCCACAAATCTCTTATAGTAACCAACTATTTCTAAAAAGTTTCTAACTTTCGTCACCGTAGTCAACCAAATCCAATTGATTACAATTTTGATCTTCTTTGGTTCAATTAAAACACCTCCTTTGAAAATTATGTGACCCAAAAATATGACCTCCTTAAGACAAAACTTACACTTTGTGACAAAACAGGTCATATTCCCTCAAATGACCATCCGTCAATGTTCATACATTTTCTACAAAAGGTATAAATATAGAAAAACTTAAAATTTCATTTTTATATTTTTGTTCATGCATAGGATCAACGGCCAAACTTCTTCGGTTGGCCCCCAAGTTGGTTGGCCAAGGTTCTCAGTCAGCCTTAACTGGGTCGATCACCACTTGACCGTCCGAAGTCTTAGGTCAATCAGTTAAAAGACAAAACCCAAGACAAATGAGATGCCATTAGGAGCTAAAATTACTCAAGCCATATAATTTCAGCGGAAGCATAAAATTTTCCTTCAATTTTCATGTACAGTAGAAGTCATAAAACAAAGTCTCCAAAATGATCAAAAATACATAAAGTTGATCAAAACTGTGATATGAATCCAAATCTATCCTCCTGTATAGCAAGACCACCCGACTCTAATCTTTCTCGTCTGGCATACACTCCTGGTCATCTGTGGGTAAGAAAATAGTAAGGAGTGAGCAATAACTCAGCAAGATACCAATATAGAAAACATGTGTATATAACTTCAAAATCATAATCTAAAGAATTGGAACATGTGCACCGACATGCAAGAGTATAAAACATGACTTCAATACTTTTTCATGGAGACCGGTTTACTTTAAGTTCGAAGTTCTTTTTCTTTTTTTTCTTTTCTTTATTCTTAGTCATCTTTCCTTTAAAATCATGAAGAAAACTAAGTCATCTTTAGGGATCGGACGGGAGCGGACAACATCGAGGAAGAATGGTGTATCACTTCACAATCTAAGGCCATGCCCTCTTATTTTACCCCCAGAGGGGGGCAGTAATGCCTTTAACCCTGCAAACGAGGCCGTAGTTCAAAAATGCCACCAAAAGTTCCCCCGTGGCCTAGGGGTAGTCTCGAGTGTGTAATAGCCCAGATCCTAAAACATAGAAAATTCCCGACATCGAGTCAATATAATCAAGGAGTTGAGGGAAATCGAGGGCTATCCGGTCAACGCCAGTTGACCAAAAAATGAGATAAGGATAGTAATCCGGTCAACAAGTGTTGACCAGAAAGCGTAAGGAAAAAAAGTAATCCGGTCAATGTCTGTTGACTGGAAAATATAAAGGAAGTCTTATCCGGTCAATGCCAGTTGACTGGGAGAAAGGGAAAGAGGAAAGTCATCCGGTCAACACCAGTTGACCGGAAATGTTAAAGGTAAGAAAAATCCGGTCAACACCGGTTGACCGAAATGTGTAAGAAGGAGAAACCTAAATCCGATCAAGGCCAGTTGATCGGAAGTGAAGGAAGCGCTTACGTATGATGAGACCGGAGTGTTTTATGTTCGCTAAAGGGTCGGAGTGGCCATGCGTATGATGAATCCGGAGTGCCTTATGTACACTAAAAGGCCGGAGTGGCCATGAGTGTGATGAGGCCGAATTGCCTTATGTACACTTAAAGGCCAGAGTGGCCATGTGTGTGGTGAGGCTGAAGTAAAATTGTGAGTGCAAGGTTATGACGCCGAGGTTGGCCTTGCCAGAGTGAGTGGAAGGTGGTAAGGACCGAAGTGCATTGGTTCCGAAGTGGCTTGATGAAGCCGAAGTGGTGATGATCCGAAGTGGCTAGATGATGCTAAAGTGGTGATGATCCGAAGTGGCATGGTGATGTTGAAGTGGGGATTAGTTTTTGGCTACCTTAGATGCAGCTCCTTTTTTGTGTTGTGTTTGTTTCTCTGTTCGGTTTCATGTATTGCTACATGATGGTGCTTGGGGGATGCCCTAGCTTGTTGTGCTATCTCTAAGTCGACAAAACACTTGGAGTTAGTACACTATTTTGTACCTTCTTTTATTTTAATTTTAATTACTTACCAAAAAAAAAGAAGGAAGCGCTTACGAAAAGTAGAGTAGCATGACCATGCCTGAGTTAGTCACCAACTCCCAACCACCCCCGAGTGGTTGACCTGCCCTACTTACTACCTTCAGACCAAAGTCCTATAAATAAGAAGTGAGAGCTTAAGGAAAGAGGTTCGGAAGAGGCTCTTGATAGAATTTTCTAGTGAAGGAAAAACCAGAATTTCAAGGCAAAGTAAAGGAATTCAGAAAAGAGTACTCACCTTTTTTATGATCATAAGTTCAATGCAAGTATATGCAAGTTTGCGACGCAAGTATGTTTGATTTTTTTATGAACTCATGTTACGGTATGTATGATATTTGTTCTGACCATTTGATTTAAAGGAGAATCTTTGTTAACCGCATGTTTAAAAGAACCCCTGTTATTCATGATGTTTAGTTTCTTTATGCACGAAGTATGGTTATTTGTCGATCTACATAAACTTTGATAATTGCATGTTTATGAAAAAAGACTTCCGGCTTTTAAGGAAAGGAACTTCGATTTTAAGAAAAAGACCTCCGACTTTTGATAAAAGACCTCAAACCTTTGAGAAAAGACCTTGACTTTTGATATATGACCTTTGGCTTTTGATAAACGACCTTCGACTTTGTTAAAAGAAAGGTATTCGGTAAGTGTGCCATAAAATCGAAACCGACCCTCAAGTATTTGGAAACTGGCAATTGTGCCATAAAAATTGAAACCGGCCCTCAAGTGTATTTTGAAACCAAAAAATTGTTCATCAAAATTGAACCGGCCTTAGAGCATTTTGAAACTAAAAATTGTTCATGAAAGTTGAATTGGCCTTAGAGCATTTTGAAACCGGAAAATTGTTCATGAATTTGAACCGGCCTTAGAGCATTTCAAAATCGGAAATTTGTCCCATGAATTTGAACCGGCCTTAGAGCATTTTGAAATCTGAAATTTGGCCATGAAAGTTGAAACCGGCCTTAAGAGCATGTATTTTGAAATCGGAATTTGTCCCATGAAAGTTGAAACCGACCTTAAGAGCATGTATTTTGAAATCGGAATTTGTCCCATGAAAGTTGAAACCGGCCTTAAGAGCATGTATCTTGAAATCGAAATTTGTCCCATGAAAAATTTAAACCGGTCTTAGAGCATGTTTTGAAATCGGCATGTGTCCCATGAAGTTGAAACCGGTCTTAGAGCATGTTTTGAAATCGGACATTGTCCCACGAATTTGAAACCGACTTGTAAAGCGACGTATAAAATCAATAATTTGAAACCAGATTTTGAGAAAAGACCTCCGGCTTTGATAAGTAAGATCTCTGATATTTTGATAAAAGACCTTCGGTTTTAAGATATTAAAGGAAAGACTATACGGATTTCAATTGTTTGAAGTTAAGAACAAAGGCTATAAGAACAAAGAAAAATATATGTAATCCGAACAGCAAGTGGAACTCTACGACTTTCGACTTTTGAACTATGATGAATGGCCAATGAAAGATATGAACTAAGAACCGAGTTTCCATTAAGCTTGCTGTTAAAGATGGATGAAGGATATTGGAGTGACACTCAAGGACTGCCCCTGGGCCATGGGGAAATTTTTGGTGGCACAAGGCTTCTTGACTACGGGCCCGTATGCCTGGTAAAAGGCATTACCTCCCGCCTCGGGGAGTATAATTAGAGGATACGGCTCTAGGTGTGGGGTAGTACACAACCCTTTCTCGATGTTGTCCGCTCCCATCTGGTCCCTAAAGGATGATAAGAATTTGAACGATTTTATGAATATTCGGAAGACAAGATAATAAGAATAAAAATAAGGAAATTCTAAACTTACGCAGAAACGATATGGTGATTTTTATATGCTAAGTTTATGTTATGAACCCTTACTTTGATCCGATTATATGTATGTTAATGTTTTCTGCATTTGGGTACCTTACTGGGCTTTGTAGCTCACTCTTGCCATTTTTTAGATGATGAGAAGCTTATGGAGGACGAAATTGAGTAGAGTCATATGAAGTAACTAGACGGCATAGTTGGTCGGAGCTGATCAGTGAAGGAATTGATGTATTTCTCTTGATGTTTTGAGAAGGATTTGTAAAATAGTTCCGCTGTAAAAGATATTATGGATGTTAGCATGTTTCTATAATTATAATATGGATGAATGAAGTTGATATTTCTAGTAGCATCTCATGTCATGTCAAGTTTTTTTTTTGTAGTCAACCAACCTGAGTGTTGGCCGGCCAGGTGTGAGACTTAACACTGTGATGGCCAACTCAAGGAGTTCGGCCTTAAGCGATCCTGTGTGCGAAATGAATGGTATATATATACAAAAGAAAAATTTTCTTGTCCACCTAGTTGGTATTTATTGTTTATATGATGCAAAGGATAGGCTTCACGATGGTCTTATGTGGTGGAATATGGCCGGTCCGTCACAGAGTGTCACTCCAATATCCTTCATCCAGTTTTAATAGCAAGTCTAACGAAGACTCTAATCAGATCCTTGTCATACGATGGCCATCTACCAAATGTCAAAAGCCGAACAACAAAGAGTTCCACTTCCCGTCCAAATTATTCCATGGTCATGTAGTTTTCATCTTAACTTCCAACAGATGAAGTTTTCCAAATAAACGGGCTGATACTTTCCAAACATTCCAAATACACATGCAGGTTAACTTTATTCACATACTGTAGCTTAAACTTTGCCATTTACTGAAATACCAGATTCAAATGCAATGAGGAAATTAAAACATGACCGGAGTTCTTTAAAAAGGGCAAATAATTGAAGTTCTTCAAACATACAATGACCAGACTTCTTTTAAACATACAGTAATCGGACTTCGTAAAACATGCAACTAACAGGATTTCTTTTATATGCAAATAACTAAAGTTCTTCCATAATCCAGATGATCAAATTTCTTCAATGACACATTTATAAATAATAACAACATACAAAAAGTAATTACCTTATCATGCTTCACGTAGATACATAACAGAGAGACACCATAAAAACAATATTATTTAACTATCTTTAAACATGAATTTATCAAAAACTTAAGGTACACTTGCCTTAGCCTTTTCTGCAGATTTCTTTACTTAATTCTGGCGTTGGATTTTCTTCCTTCCTTTCTTCTCCTTCATTTTTTTTGCCTCTTTTATCTTCTTCATACCCCTTCCTCCACTTCCCAACCTTTGCTCCAAAACTCCCAGACTCAATATTTTTAGGCATTAGGGTTGGTGATAGCAGGTGGGGGCAAGTTAACTGCTCCGTACTTCTTTTCTCACTCCATTTTCCCTTCTGGAAGGTCAGCAGAGTAAGTGGGAGCAAATAACCTCCTATGATTTGGGCAGTCAGACTCTAATCAAAATCGGCCAACAAGCCAATCCAGTCAGCTCTCACAATCGGTCAACGATTCATCCTACCATTAATGTACCCTGGTTATCTAATCATTTCCAGTCACTGTCTCTCATTCTTATTTCCTGAGTCCTCGGTTTCTATGGGTCCTCACATGTTACTGTTTATTTTAGTCACTTCTCTCAGATTATTTGAGTTCCAATCAACTATTTTGGTCTGGTCGATTCTTTTATTTCGGACAATGCTTATTCCGGCTTTCTCTCCGAGAATCCCCTCTAAATTCCTCTTTGGAAATCCTCTCTGAATTCCTATCTAGAACTTCTCTCCAGAAACCTTCTCCGGAATTCCTATTCAAAAAATCATCTCCGGATAACTATCTCCGAAAATCATCTCCGGATTACCATCTCTAAAAACTGTCTTCGGATTATCGTCTCCGGATAACCATCTTCGAAAATTCGCTCAATTGTCTCCGAAAAACGTCTCCAGAAAATTCACTCAATCGTCTCTAGAAATCATCTCTAGAAAACATCTCCGGAATTTTTCACTTGGTCAAATTGTGAGTTCCCGAAATCAAAGTAAAATATTGCTACTTAAAAACCGGAGTGTTTTAATTTCCACTTAAACTGGAGTGGCCTTACACAACTAGTAGATCGAAAAAAAAGGTAACCAAAATGCTAACCGGTGTCATGATATTGACCGGCGTCAAAATATCGACAGGTGTCAAGACGTTGACCAAAAGGTTGATTGAAGGGTTGACCAATTTTTAGAAATATTGACCAACCTTGAATAAGAGAAGAGAAACATTGGCCAAAAGTTGGCCGGATTAGAGTAAAAAGCATTGACCGAAAAAGTTGACCAATAGAAAAGTTGACCGACTTTGAAGAAAATGTTGACCAGCTTAGAATTAACCACCAAATTCATAAGACAAGGGCCAACTTTGTCATTAGATCTCAACTAGATCCCAATCTAATCAGAGTAAGTAAACTACCCCGTTAACCTTCTAGATAAAAGTACCAAGTAAGTAACTTACCCCACTCACTCCCACCTAACCCCTGAAGGGAAGTACCAAGTAGGTAACTCACCCCACTTACTCCACCTAATCCCTCCTCTTTATATATCGAGCTCCAAATGAGAGACCGGTGTGGAATTCCTGACAAGGAAGGAGGGTAAGAAGTGAAGAAGGAGAAAAGCTTCAAGTTAGTCGGAGTGGGTGGTCAACAGTCAGGCAAGTGTACCCCCGTTTTTCAAATTTAAATTGAAATAATGTTTTGATGCAAGCGGACCTTTCCTTTTTAAACTCATATTTTGCCTCCACTTTCAAGTCCCGACCTTTAAAAAAAATTACAAGTGTTCTAATACTTCAGCACATGGTATATTGAACTCGCCGTTTTAATTACTACTTGATAAATTGCATCTCTGCGTCATGCTTGCCCCACAATCGGACTAAAAATAAAATTTTGTTTTCATGGCTAATTCATCCTTGCTGTTTTCTGCTTTCCGTTTTCTGCTCAACTTATGATTGAACTTGGATTGCATAAGAATGGAAAAGTAAACCGACTTTGAATCATAATGTTATGATTATTGACCAGAATGAGCTTTATGGATTGAAACCGACTTCATGTCAACTGAACGTCTTTATACTTGACCGGAATATGAAAGATGAATTTGAAATCGACTTGTATTATCATGATCAAAAGCTTTGTGCCCGTCCGGATTGTGAACTAAAGAAGAAGTGAATCGGCCTAATGACAAGATAAATAAGATCGGACTTAGCACTGGGAGATAAAGTTCTCTGAGATGCCTCGATATTATGGTGGTAATCGAGGATAACAAAAGGAAGCCGTCCTTAGGACTTTATACAAGGAGGAAAGTGAGAGCCATCCTCGGGTCTTTGTACAAGGAGAAAGTGAGAGTCATCCTCGAGGCTTTGTACAATGAGATATTGCCGTGATTGTGAAGAGATGTGCACAATCTATCCTCGATTATTGCCTCCTCCGCTGGCGATGTCCTTTACCGATAAAAATAAAAGAGAAGAGAATTTTTTTTAATATAACGGACTCTGTTTTCTGTTCTGATTTTTCAGAATTTAACTGCTCCAACCTTCCTGACCACCTTACCTGTATTGTCCGGTCAACTGTTGTTTTATTAAATCTATGTTGTTTATGTATCTGTCCGGTCAACTGTTGTTTTATAAAATCCATGCTATTTATGTATTTGTCCGGTCAACTGTTGTTTTATTCTTGCTACACATGTATCTGTCCAGTTAACTATTGTTTTATAATATTCATGCTGCATATGTATCTGTATCCGCCTTACAGCATAAACGCTTTACGAAAGATCTGCATGTACCTTATTGAGCTCCGACTCACTGTTTTCTGTTTTCCCCCCTTCCAGATGAAACTATAGAACTTGTGCCGGACAAGAGGGAGTGACTAGAGCTCCATCCGAATGATTCTAAGGACTTGGAAGCACATTTTGAGTTACCCGGAAGAAGCGGTCTTATTGTGATGATTCGGCTAAAATATATAAATTGTTGTAATTGGACCTTTATGACTATGTATGCATAAATGAGTTTTATGGGGATGAATGTAACTGTTTCGACAGGTTAATAGATTGGCTTCCTTTACACATTTTATGGATATCATGTATGGGTCCTAAATGGCATCTGTGATCCTGTGATTGGTATGCACGACCGGCCCAGATCGGATCACTAAAACCCTGGTGTCAGTTCTGGGAGGTCGCTGGCGGAATACAAAAAACAAAAAAAGTCCGTTCTGTCACACAGATTTTCTCTTCAACATGTCTTAGCTTTTCTTAGCCGGTCAACCTTCCGTTAACTTGATTATTGCCCCATACCCTTCCTAGCCGATCACTATGGTGCTGACCAGATTCTTAATTATAATCTGCCGGTCAAGACGGTGTTGACCGTACATTTTTCTCAGAATGCCTACCGGCATTAGCAACCCGTCATTTTTCCTTGAAACGCATACCGGTCATTACCTCAAAGCGCATACCAATCATTTTTTTGCCTTAAAACACATACCGGTCATTTTACTCTAATTCGTCAATTTGCTTCATTCTGGCAAAATACACTAAACCACCCAAAATGTACCATTCTGCCCAAATGCTCCATTTTAGTATTTTGCACCATACCGAGCAAATATCTTAATCATCCGGTCAACATGTTGACCGATCACTTTCTCCTTCAACCAGTCAACAATTCCTAGATGGACAACATTTCTCAATCGGATGGAAAGCACTTCCTAACCGGTCAACTGCTACTTAGGCCGATTTTCTCATTAAGACTTGAGAGGCCAAGTCCTAGGAACCTGATCCTCACAGTACTCTACCTCATAAAATTTTGTCTTCAGAATTTAATAAGGCTCATATGCCTCATCGAAATAATTTTGTCAACCCAGAATAATAAATAATCATATAAAAGTTTGGGATGTTACACACTTCTTCAACTTGGCATATAAACTCCTTTCCCGAAGCGTCTAAAATGGAATCCTCAAGGGTAATTCAAGTTCTTCATAACTCCTCAAGTATATCAAAGTGTTACCAATGAATACCGCCATGAACTTATCAAGATAGGGTTGAAACACCCAATTCATCAAGTCTATAAACGTTGTAGGGGCATTATCCAATCAAAAATGCTAAACTAAAAACTCGTAATACCCATACCTAGTTTTAAAAGCCATCTTTGCCATGTCTTTCTTCTTAATCCTCAATCGATGATAACCCAAACATAAATCAATCTTTGAAAACAATTGAGCCCCTTGTAATTTGTCAAACAAGTCATCAATTCTCGGCAATAGATACTTACTCTTGATAGTGATCTTATTCAATCCTCGATAGTCAGTACATAGCCGTATGAACACATCTTTTTACAAATAGCACCAAAGCACCCTATACGGATCCACTCGGCTAAATAAAATCCTTCTCCAATAGCTCTTGCAATTATTGCTTCAATTCTTTGAGTTCCGATGGTGTTATTCTATAGGGAGTCCTCGATATAGGCATCGCTCCATATATAATTTTAATTTTGAATTCAATCTCTCAGTTTGACGATAGTTCTCGAAGATCCTCTGAACAAATATCCTCAAATTGACATACCACCGGTATATCCTTCGTCAGCACACTAAAACTCACAATTATGATCATATAAGCCAAATAGGCTTGACATCCACCCCTCATCAAATAACAAGCATGTAATACTGAAATCATGTCCAGAGATTATTTTTGTATTACTCCTTGAAAACAAAATAGTTCACAACCTTAAATCAAACATACACCCTCTTATGAAAATAATCCATGCTAGCATGATAACTAACTAACTAATCCAAACCTAAGATTACATCAAAATTAAGCAAATCCAACAAAATCAAAACTACCACTAACTTCAATCCATTGACCCAAACAACACACGTAGGGTAGACATTGTCAGTGACCAAAGAAGATCCCATAGATGTTGTCACTACTAATAAAAAATCCATGATCCTTGAGGTCATGAGCTGAAATCCATAATAAGTAATGAACAAATTTAAGAGACGCGAATGAATGTGTTGATCCTGAATTCAATTGCACAAGAGCTGAAATTTTAAAAATTATGAGTTTACCTTCTACCACTGTGGATAATGCATCCACATCCTAGGTCGTCACTATGAAAGCTCTTCCCGAGGCACTTGGCTTCCTCACCGTTTTCCTCAAGAGATGTGGGCAATCCTTAATCATATGGTTGGATTAGCCGCAATTAAGTATGTTCCCAAGACCTTGTAATAGGGTTTTCTTATATAACACTTTCCACAATGAGGACACACGGGTATTACTTGTTGAGGGCATGCGTGCTTTGCTTGTTGAGGGCTTAATATACTTTGGATTTTACCTCCTTTCTTCCCCTTATCCATTGACTTGAATCTCTTGTGGAATCCTACTAAACCTGAACTTTGGCCTCCTCGACTGGCCAACTTTTTCTCATAAAATTTCTCCATTTCTAGCTTTTGTTCAAATAGAAGAGCTTGATCCAACACTTCTCCATACATTCTTAGCTTTATTGTCACAAACTGTTTCCGAATAGCATCATTCAAACTTTGCAAAACTTTTCTTACTCTCCTTGCCTCATTATGGACGATGTGGGGAGCATATCAAGATAGGTCAGTGAACTTGACATTATAATCTGCCACCATTTGATTTCCTTGCCACAGATGGGCAAATTCATCTTCCTTCCACTCCCTTAGGCTCGTCAGAAAATATTTATCTATAAAGGCCTCCACAAACATATCTTAGGAAATTTGCTCATTCTCCAGTCTCATAACTCACTTCTTTGTGGACTACTAATGATCAGCTTCTCCTTCCAACTTAGAGGAAGCAAACACAATCTTGTCCTCCTCCGGGTATTGAATAAATATAAAAATTTTCTTGATCCATTGAACTCAAATCTCCACCATAGTAGGATCAGGATCACCCATAAATTCTGAAACCTACTCATTAATGAACCGATCATAAGTTGTCGCTACTTGGATAACCGTTGGTGGCTTTGGGTTCCTAGATCCTTGAGCCATAACTCCATTACATCAGCCATCTTTGCCATGATGGACAAATATTCCTCTGCCCAACCGGGGCGAGAGCTTGGTTCAATATCACCTTGTCTTGAAGAAATTTTCAATCCTATCAGAGAATAATTAATCATATGAGATCCTCAAACCAAATAAGACATTCTCCTTATGACCTCTCTGATACCACTTTACACTATCACGTCCCAAATCCAATCCCAATATTAATAATTAACGATATTAATACGTTAACAATTAACAATCCAATTACTCGAGGACATAAGCTTTATGTTGATACATCAATCAACCAAATAAAATATTATAACTTGATCATAGGACCCAAAATGCCACATTATCAAATGGTTGAAACACCAATAATAATATGATATTAGACCCTATGTAAAGAGTCATATCTAATCCAAAATAAATTTAGAGTATCTAAACAACAATAAAAGAAAGTCAACATCAATATCATAATTTTCAAACAATCGTTCGAATATCATAAATATTCTAAGCTACTATTTGAGAACTAAATATAACAACCTTCTTTTAAAACCTAATCTAATTTCTCCAATCAGCCCTCCGACCAAATCCATACCTCCCCTGTAGGTACTTGAGCCATTAATCTAAAAAGGTTAGTAAAAAATAAAAATAAGAGTGAATTGAAAGCTTAATAAGGTATATAAATTTGCATAATTCAATATACAATCGTCATTAAAATATGACGGAATGATCAATGAACCAAATTCAAAAAAGAACTATGAATTTTTATGACAATCGTACACACCTTTTTAAATTTTCTTTTTATATTCTTATTCAAATTGTACCATATAATTTATACTCAAATATGTAATTTTATAAGGACCAATGGCTAGTAGGGCCTATCGACTAATGGAGTAGATGATCAAAACTCAGATTATATTTATTTTCACATAAACAAAGGTCATCTACAACTATTCAAGAACTGCAAGCGAATTGTCATACATATAACCCTATAGATGGGGCTAAATATTACTTTCACCCGTGGATGATAGGTTTAAACCACTATCACCACTATAATATATTAAAGCATATCATAATATACTACCCGCTGAATGTATTACAATAGTTTAATACTTAGACTTATGAAAACTTTATACAATTTCTCATAATCATTATATTTTCTCATTTCGGAGAAAATATTCTTAATTTTTTAACATATTATAAAGTTTTCCTTCAAATTTCTTAAATTTCTTATTATGAAATGCTATGCTTTACTGCAAAAATTTTGACATACTTGATTTAAAATATTTAATATCATGTTATCGATTTTTTAAACAAAATCATAGAAAAATCAGCATCATCATGGGAATTTAGCATGGGCAAATTCGTAAAATTTTAGAACATGTAAGACATATATTTAATGATTATGAGCATGCAAAAATATTATATACAAAATTCATGTCATTTTAAAGTATTAAACTAGATTATCATCACATGCACAAATATATTTGTAAAAAATGACTTGTCAAACCAATGTATAAGAACTAAAGACATGATTTTCACAAAAATAGAGAAAAGTGAGAGTGAAAGTTCATACATATAAAATTTAAACAATGTAGTTACAAAAATATATCATACATGAGCATTTAAAATAATAAATACTCAATAAAATAGAAAAATTTAACAACAAATGAAAGCTTGGAGATGTACTTATCGTAACTTCGTAACTTTACTTACCAAAAAAAAAAGTACTTATCGTAACTTCAAATTATCAAGTTTTATTTTGATCCACTTAAATTTGGCTTCTCTAACTTCCTCTCTCTCTTTTTTCTCTTCTCCTCTTCTCCTTCTCTCTCTTATCTCCAAATCTGATAGAAAATGACAAAAAATCAATTAAACATGATTTATATAGAAAAGTTGCGTACGAGCACTCATCGGGTGCACATTAGGTGCCACAGCCAAACATGATGGTGCACAAGTGCTACCTCGGGCGCACATTAAGTATCGGTATTTTGCATTAGCACGTTTGAGCATCCCTTGAGTGTACATCGCGCGTGAACTAATCTAAAAAGCGCACTCGAGCTCTATTCAGACAATAGTAAGGCGTGACCTTCCTACCCATAACACATATGGACTTGCGTTAAGCACTGGTTAGACATCCATTAACTCACAGAAATCAAATTTAAAATTAACTTTTAACCTAATTTTTTTCCTCATTTAACCTCAATTTTAATTATCTCACTTGATTATTCAAGATTAAAATAAAATTCAAACTTGAATATTACAGATAATCTCCTAGCCTCTATCTAGGTGTCCCTCTCATCTCAACCCTCTTTACCACATTTGACTGTCAGGGCCTAATATGTAATATCTCAAAATTTTTCAATTTGAGTATTTTAGTAGTAGTTAATTTATGAAAAATATTTTATTATGTCTTAGTAATTGTTTGGGCCTTGAGTTCAGCAATAGACATAGAAATTTAAGTTAGTATTTTAATAAACCAAAAAATTTAGAATTTGGACTTAATATTATGTAGGCTGATTTTCATTTAGGACATGGGGGACCAATTTGGTGAATAATTTGTAAAATTTTAGGAAAAAATTAAGGATAAAATACTTGTGGAAGCATGTAGATTATTATCAGGAGTAGAGAAACAGGAAGAACATCATTGTGGCAAGTGAAATTTACCCTTTCCTCTTTAATTCTCGTATCATTTAGTCACTAGATTGTTATCTAAGCATTATGAATATAGTAGGATAAGGTATTGTACAAAAATTTGGATTATCTCAAATAGACCGTGCACTATGAAGAACTGGAAATCCCACATGAACATTCCCGTCAAAGTTAAGAAGATGATGAATAATGTCCAAGGGAGGAAAAATATTGGTTCCAAACCATAAGTTAACCATTATAATGTCATATAAATACATTTGTACGAATAAAGTTATTGCTTTTTATATTATATTTTATTGATGAAACATGATTTTGATTTTTAAGTTATCAATAATCGAGTGCTAAAGTTATTTTGGTGAATTTTGGAATCTACAACTTAAGTTTTTGGCCATGGTATTTGATGAGTACGCCAGTAATGGGCTGGTCCAAGAAGGAGGAACGGCTCAAATCCACAACGGCCCATTAACGCTGGAATGGTCAACGCTTGCCATTGACCGTTGACCGGCCGAAAGGCCAACGGGTCAGAAGAAGCCCAAGAGCATGACGGCCCACTTAGGTACAGGATGGTCAACACTTCCATTGACCAAAGCCATGCGAGCCGGTCAATGCTTCCATTGACCGGCGTGGCCAATTGACCATCTACAGGCCAGGCCTCAAGTGGGTCAAGCCCAATTTGGTCCACGTGACCGTCATCGACCAACAACGGTCTTCTCCCCTAATTTCGTTCCCTTCACTGAAAACAATATCCACTACAACGGTCATTAGCAGATTCAATGCGCATCCCTAAAGGAAGGCAGTCCAAAGCAAGCCTATAAAAGGCCATGGAGACCACACTCCAAGACACGCTTTGTTCCACGCATTCACTTGCTGACAAAAACTCTCTACAGAAAAGCTCTCATGCTTTTGACTGCAAATGCTCTCTCTCTCGTAGCCACTACGTTCCCAACTAACACAGTACTTAGAGTCAACACTGCTCAGAAACCAACAAAGCCTCTCTCCTCCAGAGCACTCACCCATCTCAAACACTCTTTGCATTCCTTTACATTCTTTACCTTTTGCCTTCATTAATTCGAAGGCTATTTGCTGATTTGAGCGTCAAAATATCTACGGTGGGATAACCTTCCGCCGTCACATGACCTCTTACTTGTAGTTGTGGTATATAGGATCCACGCTCGATGGACAGACCCGGACTCAGATGAATAATTTGACCCAAATCTATTCAAAACTTGGATCAAAGACGCATCATTGGCACCATCTGTGGAAAGCTTTTACAAAAAGCCAATCACCTTTCTCTACGATCTGTCAATTTTGCCATCCATCTGACAGAATGGTGAACACAAGAGTGCAAGCTAGCAGTCATGCTAAAGACATGACCACACCCGACCGAGACCACTCGGTTGGCAACAAGGTCAACAAGATGGTCAATGGTGTGCCAGCACCATTTTTTCAGAACCTAATAGAGAACATGGATAACATAAACAGAATGCTCCAAATGTTCTACGCATGCTAGGAGAATGCTTAGCAAGGGGCTCCACCTGCAGCAATCCCTGCTCTGACCTCCAAAAGATGAGGACAAAAGAAGAAGAAACCAGCCAACAAGACCAAGAGGCCGACCAGCACTCATGTTGCGGAGGCCTCACACGCCTAGAGTCGATCAAGGCTCGAAGAACATTTGGGCAGCAGGACTCCGGAAGAGAGTTTAGAACAGAGGAATTCCTAATACTCTAGAGCGGACGCCCCTCCTTGGGCTCAGGAGGGAGCCACTAGGATCACTAGATTTGTTGATGGCAGTAGTTGGTCGACTGCTTGCCATGTCAAAGAAAGAATGGAGTTGAGAACCTATCTCAACTCCAAAAGAATCGGTAACGCCATCCCCACAAATTTACTGGTCGAGAAGATCCTAAAATGCATGCTCAAAGATGATGAACACACCATGGATCTAGACAGATCTCCTTTCACGGTGCAGATCTTGAACCAACCCATGCTGGCTAAGTTCAATATGCCAACTATTGACTCTTATGATGGGAGTGCTGATCCCATGGATCATCTCAATCATTTTCCCATCCATCTGAGTTCATAAGGGTTGGAGGACGCAGCCATATGTCGTTGCTTCCCTCTTACGCTGAAGTGAGATGCTCACATCT